>CM076578.1:50779984-51487484 GCA_034641835.2 Pinus albicaulis
TAAATTGTTTGGCTAGATATTTATTCTCTAATCTATAACATGAAATTGAAATATGACTAAGCCAAGTTTAAACAGTTTGACTTATTCATGAATTGTGGCAAAAGTTTCACAAGCTGCACACAATTGATTTATTACAACAGAGTAAAAAGTAGTTGCATTTGGATTTGCACACTTTCCTTGGTCTATTTTTTGCTTGGGGTTCATTTCTTTCTCTTTTTGACCATTTTTATTCTTTTTACCCTTTGATCTTTCTTTTAGGGTATACCCTCTTTACATTTTTTAAATTTTTTGATTTTTTTGGTTTTTAAGAATATGGAACACCTTTGCTCAAGTAAGAAGGTTTGAACATATTCCACACTTCCATCAAGACAATCATGAAAGATGAAACCTATTGATATAGGAAGCTAACACTGGCTCCACTTGGGGATGGCTTTTCCTTGTGGAAAGTCAAGAACAGCAGGTCAGATGCCTCAGAATGTCTTCAAACTGAAAGTATGAAATCTTCCTTCTTCTGATAGCTTTATTTTACATATGATAGTGAAGCTTTTGGAACTTAGGGCCTTCACTTCGGGCTTCAACTCCAAGAAGTCACCATCCAATCCAAACTGCAGTAACAAAAATAAAACAAGCAAACAATATATTATGTACAAGTTAGAAACATTTAAACATTCTAGTAAATTGGATCAAAATAATGCTTAAGCATTCGACCATTGACTGGTCCTTCTTCAACTTCTGAATTGTCCAAGTCCTTCAAAAAGTAAGTGTTGTTTCCATGCAAGGCATGAATGATATAAGGCCCTTTCCACAAGAAATCAAACTTCCCATGTTTTCCTTTTTCTTCTCTTCT
The DNA here is from genome assembly GCA_034641835.2 of Pinus albicaulis. Lineage (NCBI taxonomy): Eukaryota > Viridiplantae > Streptophyta > Pinopsida > Pinales > Pinaceae > Pinus > Pinus albicaulis. The sequence continues at coordinate 50,780,832 of CM076578.1, forward strand.
AGAATCCCATCTTAGGACCTTGTCCCCTAATTGAAAATCCTCTGCTTTAGTCCTTTTATCAAACATTTTCTTTAGCTTTTCCTGTAAGACTTGTGATCTTTGGTATACCTCTTCTCTGGTTTGTTGCAGGTGGATTGGTTGATTAATTCTTCTTTGAATGTCATTTGGCTCCACTTGAGCCTCCTGAAGTAATTTCATGACAGGGATTCCTAAAGATGATGGGAATCTTGCTTCCATACCATAAACTAACTCATATGGACTAGTCCCAATGGATTTCTTGGTTGTAAGTCTGTCTGCCCATAATGCATAGGTCAGTTTCTTATGCCAGTTCTTTTTATTTTCCTCCAACAATTTCTTAATGATATTAATCAAACTCTTATTGGAGGATTCTGCTAGTCCATTACCCTGGGGGTAATAGGCTGTTGAATGGCCTAAAGTAATATGATATTTATGGCAGAAACTAATCATTTTCTTTGATTTAAATGCAGCAGCATTGTCTGTTATAATCTTTTCTGGACATCCAAATCTTGAAAGTATGTTGGTTTCAAGAAACCCTATTATTACAGAATCATTGGACTGTCTACATGGGATGGCTTCAATCCATTTGGTGAAATAGTCTGTAGCAGTTAAAATCCATCTATGTTGCCCTGAAGAAGGGGGTGAATTTCTCCAATAAAATCTAATCCCCATTGTTGAAAGGGTCTTTCTGTGGAAACTGGTTTTAAAGGCAGAGGTAACAACTTTCTTTTACCCTCAAATATCTGACATTTGTGACAACTTGTTACAAATTTCTTTACATCAGAAAATAATGTTGGCCAGTAAAAACCAGCCCTTAAGATCTTGTCTGCAGTAGATTTCCAGTAGAGACGTCCTCCACAATCCCATGCATGAAATTCATTAAGCACTTTATCAGCTTCATCTTTTAAGAGACAATTCAATAAAATTCCTTCATGATTCTTCCAAAATAAAGTGCTATCTAAAATACAATATTTCAAAGATGTCATTTTTAAAAATCTTTGTTTGGTTCTGGACAACCCTGGAGGAGCTTGCAGGTTTAATAGAACATGAATTATATCAGTATACCAGGGTGAATCTAAGAAAGCTTGACTGATCTGAGGAGTCGCCATCTCCTGCTCGTTATCCAGTTCATTGATATCTAAGGCTTGGCAATTGGTTTATGTCATAAGTTGTGCTAAACCTTGGCCTTTTATCAGTTTGGTTGGTTTAATCTCAATATCATATTCCAAAATGGTAGCTATCCACTTACCTCGTTTACCTTCAATGCCATCTTGAGTCAAAATATCTTTAACTACTGCATTAGGCACATATGCTATCACATGAGAATATAATATATAAACTCTGAAATCTTTGATTGCTTTTACCAATGCAAAAGCCTGTTTTTCCATAATATTGTACTTTAGAGGTGCATCCCTCAGTGCTTTACTAAAAAATGCTATTGGATTTTCACACCCTTGGTCATCTTTTTGAAGTAAAACAGCTGCAACAGTATGTTCAGAAGCAAATGAAAAAATAATAAAGTCTCTGTCAAATTTAGGACTGGTCAGAACTGGTGTCCTTGTTAAAGCCATTTTAATTTCCTCGAATGATTGTTTGGCTTCTACAGTCCAGTCAATGCTTGAATCTTTCCTCAACATGTTAGTCAGTAATCTAAGTAACTCTGCTAGACTAGAAATAAATCTTCTCAAGAAGTTGATTTTTCCTATAAATGCTTGCAATTCTTTTATATTTATGGGGTGGGGTATTTGCAAAATTGCTTGAATTCTTTCTGGATCAATCCTAATGCCATCTTTAGAAATGATATGTCCTAAAAGCTTTCCTTCTTCCAAACCAAACAATGACTTCTTAGGGTTTAAAGAAATTCCATATTTTCTGCACTTTATAAATACTTGCCTTAGGTGATCTAAATGTTCTTGATCCGTTTTAGAAAAAACAGTCAAATCATCTACGTAAATAACCAGAAAATCATGTATCTCTTTAGCAAAAGCAATGTCCATCGCTCTTTGAAATGTAGCTCCTGCATTCTTGAGCCCAAATGGCATTTTGACATATTTAAACGTACCCCATGGTGTGGTAAATGCTGTTTTATCCTGATCATCATGATGAACCAGAATCTGGTTGTACCCTGAAAATCCATCCAGTAGTGATATTCTCGAAGATCCCACTACCCTTTGCAGAATGTGATCCATTTTAGGTAGAGGATAGTTGTCTTTTAAAGAAACTTTATTCAAATTCCTTAAATCAACACACAGTCTGATTTCTCCTGTCTTTTTTCTGGTTGGTACTAGGTTAGAAACCCATTCTGAAAATCTGATAGGAGATATAATTCCTGCTTCAAACATTCTTTTGATTTCCTTTTCAATTGAGGGTAATAAAACAGGATTAATTCTCCTAAGCTTTTGTTTAAAAGGTTTCTGGTCTGGTTTCAAAGGTATAGTATGTTGAATGATGGATGTATCATAAGATTTGAGGTCTTCATAGCTCCAGGCGAAGACATCTTGGAATTCTTTTAATAGTTCAACATATTTAACCTTCTGATCTTTTGGGAGGGACTTGGACAACTTGACAATTTTGGGATGTTCTGGTGTTCCTAAGTTTCATTCCTCCATATCGGCTTTAACAGGTTCCATTTTAGGTCTGAATGGAATATCATTTGAGTCAAATAGATCTTCCAAAGGTGTTAATCCTTTGGGTAATTGATTATCTTTTAAATTTATGATTTCTGTTTCATCTATGATCTCATCAAATTCCATTTGTTTCAAATTTTGTATGTCTTTTTCAGTGAACGTGGTTGGATGCAGCATATGAATTGCATTTTCTATTGAAATTTCTATTTTTTGTTCTTTTTCTTGATCAAATTTATCAACAATTATGTCTTCATCTATATTACAGTTAGAAAACTCATTCTGAAGTGTCAAAAAATTATTGATTTGATTGTTATTCACAAATACTTGCCAATTCAAAAGATTGTCTGGTATTGCAGGCATGTGCCTAATCTCAGCTGAAAACTGATGATTGGGATCAAAAGGCAATTTGCATGTACTAGCAAACATTGCTAAACTGTGAGCATGCAAGTTTTGTTTCCTGGGAATTTTGGCAAGTTGGGCTTGTAGAAATGTGTTGAGAATCTCTACAACTGTCTCTCGGTATTGTTTCAGTCTCATGTCCTTTGTTGCACATTCTCCTTTAATTTGTTGGATGATTAGTTCAGAGTCGCCTATGATTGATACCCTAATGCCTCCTAACTTCTTGACATGTTTAAGCCCCAATAAAAGAGCTTCATACTCTGCCATGTTATTAGTGCATTTGAAATTTAACCTGTAAGCATGACCCTCTGCATGATTGTTCTCTACATTGTGTAACCAAATCCCAGCTCCTTCCCCTAGTCTGTTTACTGAGCCATCAAACTCTAAATTCCATAGAATTTCATGTTCATAATATTCATCAATTGTTTTAACATATTTCCTGACAGGAGCTAGTTGTTTAGTTTTTTCAGGTATTTCTCGTTCATCTGGTGTTTCTTTGTTTTCAGAGATTTCTTCAATTTTAACAGTGGTTTTGTTTATGACTTCCATTTCAGGAGCTTCTATTTCAGTAGGAAGATCTGACTCAGCATTGTATAGAATAAAAGAATCCATGTCAGAATGTACAGAATAAACAGGGAAGTTTTCAGGCTTCTCATGGCTACTCACTAAGTACTTCATCAAAGTTTCTCTATATAATCTTTTAGGCTGACCAAAAACTGAAATAGTTGCATAAGACATGTCTAATTGAATAGATCCTCCAAGTTTAGCACCACAAGACCTAGACAATAACATACCATATTTGGGTGGAATATCAGCAACTACTATGTCCATTAAAACAGACTTAGCAGGGTATTGGACCAAAGTGACACACAGATCTTTAATTAAACCTAAACATTTTACCTGACTGGAATCAAATGAAAACAAATCTTTGTATGGTCTAGTAATATCCAGATTCAATCTTTCCATTACTACTTTTGGCATCAAATTGTGAGATGCTCCAGAATCAAGCATTGCATTATGGAGTATCTTGTCATGAACATTCAGGCTTACATAAAATGGAGGAGTTCCCCCACTTTCTGGTTTGCCATTAACCTCAGGGCCAAAAAAAAGTTTGGGTTGATCATCAAGAATATTTACTGAATCATCCAATCCAGTAATGTTAATGTTTAAAGACTTGGAAATCTGATTCCTATAGACATCATGTTTAGCCAATTCCGATAAAGGAACAGCTATCTTGAGTTTGCCTATTTCAGCTTCTAGATTAAAGGGTTTTTCTGTTTGAGTTTTAGCATTTTGCACAGTTGGATTTTCTCGGTTTACTGGATCTTCAATGTTTTTCTCTTTTTCATGAATGAAGTTTTGCTTTGAAGATGTTTCAGGACTAACTTCTACTGTTTCTTCTACAGTTCCTACTTGAGGAGATGTATTAGATCGCTGTTTGTCAATTGGTTGGTTGTCAGAGACATCTTCAATTATTGGATTTGAAAAACTAGGAGTTATCCTAGGCAAAATTTGTATTTGGGGAATGTTTTGTACAGGGGAAGTATTTTGTACAGGGGGAATGTTTTTTTTTCCTTTGACATTTTGTTTTGTGGTTTTCTGTTTATTTTTCTCTGGTACATCTATCCGTCTACTTCTCAAGTTGTACTGCTTATGAACCTCGTAGATTGTTGTGTCATAGCCTTCTTTGAAATCAAAAGTCTCACCTGAATGAGTGTGGAATGTTTCAAGGATATGATTCTCTTGATCATCCTGAGATAGGAAGATTTCTGATTCATCTTTGTCCTCATTGACATTGTGTATTTCTACATCTTCTGTAGGTCCTTCTGAGGTCGAACCTTCAACAAAGTTTTCTTGGAAAGGTGGTCTAATGTTTTGATCAGGGACATTCTTTCCAATATTTTGGTTCAGATTCCTCCTAAAGTTTGGGTTTCTTGCAACATTCTGGTTATCAGTAGCAGACTTTATTTCAATGGTTTCCACTCTATCACCTAATCTTTCCATACCTTTAATGATTACATCCAGCTTCTTTTCAAAAGCTGAAGGTTCTTCATTCATAGGCATTCTTCTCTCTGCCCTAGCTCTGGCTCATTTTTCTATCAGATTTGCTTCTACACTCACCACTATGCTTTGCATTTCCTCTAATGTTTGTGGAGCTCTTTCCCTAAGAGAATAAGCTATATCAGAGTCAAAACCGTCTGGAAATATGACCAACACGTTATTAGGTGGGGGTCTTAGGTTCAGAGGAACTGCATGATATGATTCATTGAATCTTATGATGTAATCTTGTACGGTTTCATTTGGTCTTCTTCTTAATTTTTCAAATTCTGATAGGATCTGGAGAGGATCTTTCTTTTTCTCCCATCTGTTCAAAAATGCCCTATACAAAGCCTCTAGGTCAGCAATACTGTTCGGGGTGAGAGCCCTAAACCAAGTTCTAACTTCTCCAGTAAGACTTTGTACAAAAATTCTCATACGGATATCATCAGTATCAATCTCATAAAACTCAAATTAATCTGTCATCCTTTTGGTGTGTTGTTGAGCTGTGTAGGTACCTGATCCGTCAAAAGGTGTGATCTTACTTTGGTAGTCTGGTGGTAAAGCTGGAGGGTTGGCTGGTAACTGTAAAGGGGCATATCGATTAGCCATTGGAAGATAAAGTGGAGTGACAGGAGTAGCCGGTCTAGTAGGAGGAGAAGGTGGTCTTACAGGAGGAGATGGAGGTCTAACAAGAGGAGATGGAGGTCTAACAGGTGTTTGAAAAGTGGCTGAGCTCGGAGATGCTTCAGTTATCACAGAAATGTTTGAGCTTTCTTCAAAGGCTTGCTCAGATTGAATGGAGTTATGCAATTCTCTGTCAAGATGATGTGAAACAAATCTGTATTGCAAATCTTCAAAGAACAAAGGATCTGGAATTAATCTAGATAATTCAGTCTCAGAAAAATTCACAAATAAAGATGTTTCAAATCGTGCATCAAAAGGAATATCATCAATATAAATAATTTTCACAGGACAAGATGCAGATCTAGAGAGTGGTCTAGAACTACCTGTACTCTCCTGACTTCCTCTTTCAGAACTTTCTTGACTTCCTTGTCTTCTAAGAATCCTAGGGATCAGATTTGGATTTTCAAATATTGGTGGTGGATTGGGGTCAGGGTTTGACCTAGTATGTCGAATCCTTTCTGAAGCCAGTTTTCTTAGACTATGTGTTTTGGATTTTGGGTTTTAATTGAAAAATAAATACAACTTCTACAAATTCTTTAAGAAATAATGATATGTGATTAAGATTTCCTCAAAGATCTGTTTAAACTAGAGACTCTGATTGAAAATTTTGAAACTAAGATTCAACATATAAGCTAAATCAAAGATAGACTGAAACAACATTTATTTACTTTTTCATTTGCAGAGCAAAAGCAATTTCAAAGGCTACCTGGCTGATCTTCAGACTCTGTCTATAGCTTATAAATCAAACACTAGTATCAATAAAATGATTCAAGTCCCCAGTATGGTCGCCACTATGTTATCACTCAGGTTTTCCTAGAAGTTGTGTAAGAGGAAAGTATACCCGAGGTAACCACAAACCAACCTTTTAGATGCAGAATCTAGCCAATCTGCATCCAGAGAGGACTCTCTCTTTATGATTTATCTTTGTTCTTGGAAGGTTTTAGGCTAGTTATAGATTCAAGAGTTTGTTTTGGGAAAATGGTGGAATCCACAAACTAAGGGCAAGGTTGAGAGCTTTCGGTCCATTGGGCTATGGAGTCAAAGGATGGCTTTACTGGATTTCTATTCTAAGCACAAGATGGTATTACAGGGCAAGATAGCTAGACAGAGAACAATCCTTAAAATTTAAAGTGGATGGGATGATCTTGAAGGGATGAAAGGCAACTAAGAATCTTTCACCATGTTCAAGAGAAAGAAGAGAAATGACTACAAGCAAAGAGAAATGAAGGATTCTTTGTTATAGTAATCAACAATGATTAAATTAGCGAAGCAGGAGCATTTAAGAATTCATGCTTATAACTAATTTAGAAGAAAACATTAAGAATAATAACATTTGAAAACAGAGTACAATTAAGCAAATTCTGTTTCAATCCTTTATGTAATTTATTCAGAAATGGATATGATGATATGATAAACTAATATAAAATTTCAAACAAAGGGTAGAAACACTTATTGAACTGTAGTCCAACACATGAATCCTGCAACAAGTCCAGTGCTTCAAATCGTCATCCAGTAAGCCACAAGTAAATTTCTCCAAAAGCTTTTATTCCGAAAATCTCAATGTTACAGCAGAGTAATAGAATCCACCCCTCAACTCTCTCTTTGAGGTTTATTTATACAAAAAATAATCCTAACAATCTTACTCTATCCTAGCCAATAATCCAGGCTGACTTAAAGCATATTTACAAACAAACAAGAGACACATGGTCTCGTAAAATAGAATAATGAGTAACGGCTGATGTGCTGTTCCTTTCTTCATGGACGTGCTAAGGATAAGTGCTTAAAATAGGGCTATGTGCTGTCCTTTGCGTATTCCTTTGACTTGTTGAATACTCTTTCTTCTTACGGATACTCTTTAACCTTTCATCTGATACTCTTTCATCTGCTTTTCTGTTTTTTTACCATTTACTCAATAGTAAAGATAAACTTTCATCCTGAAAACATTTTTACAAAATTTCCAGCATTTCCTTCCACCACTGATCATCTGGTATCATTGTTCTTCTGAGTTTCCTTAAAGTTTCATCTGCTTCAGTAAGTTTATAAAAAGTGGGCTCGTTCGGAAATAGATACTTTAGTTCATGCTCCAGATGAAATAGATTCCTCACTTTTTCATAAATACTTTTCCCGGTTGGTAATGCAGGTTCTGATGCGCTGGTAGAACCTATAGCTGTATTTTTAGCATGAACTTTTATTCTTTTCTCATATGTTTCCAAGTCTACTATTTGATCCTCTGTGAGCATGGGACTTGGCAATTCACTGTCCAGCAAAGCTTGAAACTTCTCTCTGAAAACGTTGATATCGACCAAAATGTCAGTACACTTTCTTTCTAGATTTTGCATGAAAGTCCTCTTGGTGAAAAATCTCTTTGCTTCCAAAACTACACCTGTTCTGTCATCAATTCCTAACAATGCAAGCTGTTGTTTTGTTCTGGAATTCAAAAATTGAATGATCTGCTGGGCCTGCTCCGGCTTGCCCCTTAATTCATGTCTAGTTTTATTTATTTCCTCTTGTGCTATCTTGACTAACTCATTTTGCTCAAAAATAGCTTGAATGGAAGGCCAAATATCTCTTATTAATTCAATGATGTTGCTCCAAAGAATATCATTTATTTCGTTCAGAGGCTTTTCCAGTGAAAGATATTTTTGCAAAGCCTCAACCATTTTCTCCAATATTTTTATTTCCCTGAGGTTGTCAGCAGCTGTCTTTTTGGATGTGTCATATTTTCCCTCCAATTTTGTTAATTGTAATTTTGTTTCTTGGAGTTCTGTGACCTTTAGCTGCAAACTCTCCATCTGTTTAATTAAATCCTCAGAATTCAAATTAGAAGTGTTCCTCTGGGATGGTTGTTCCTGCTGTCTTGTAGTTGTAGTACCTGTTGTTGAAGTCTGCTTGATAATTTCCTGTTCATGCAATGCTTTTTCCAACTCCTTCTCTGTTTCATTTAGTCGCTCTGTCAAATTCAAGAGCAACTCCATCATTTCTTCTTGTGAATTTCCTTTTATAACTTCTTGTGTCTGGGGGTGCCTCAAGGCTGGTATTTTCAGCTGTTTTCTGAGTGCAGCTATATCATCCTCTTTCTTTTTTACCAATGCCTCAATACCTTTAATGTCTTTGGGATTGTGACCCAAACCAATGATGATCTCTTCTAGAGATTTTATTCTATGTCCTTGGCACCAATGAGGGGAGCCCTATCAATCTTAATTATGCGAGTAGTATTATTCAAAGGAATCTTACGAGTGTTAAGATTGCTGTAGCTTTATTAGTGGTGATCAATCATTTCCTTTTGTTTGTCTATGAAGCTCTATCTGATCCAAGGGATGGATATCTTTTGCTAAACTTCAAAATTTGTTCTGATGTAATCTGTTGCTGAAGTTGGCTTTGGCACCTTTGCTTTGAAGTGGCTCATTTGCATTTTACCTTGTGACAGATCAAATGCTGACATCAACCTTTGCTGATTGTGAGGAGCCATCTTCATATACTGATCGTATACCTTCATTTTCAATGGTTCATTCTTTGTTTTGATATTAATGAAGGTTTTCTTAATGTCTCAAGTATCTGTCTTTGGCGGTCTGAAAGAAGATACTTCAGTGCTTAATTGCTTTTGTATCCCTTTCTGGCTTATGTTTGTTTCACTTGCTGTACCTGTTTGTTGACTATCTTCCCTACCATCATCAAATACTTCATCTATAATCTCTACATCTGGAGGTGGATCAGACTTGTGTTTTTTAGCTTGATAAACTTGTGGGGCTCCTTTTGAAGGTGTGGTATCTGGAGCTAGCCTCTTTTTCCCTATTTCCACATTCAGTGGAGTTTCCATCTCTGGAACTTGGATTTGCTTTGCTGGTGTTTGAGAAGCCTGAGATTGTTCTGGTGCTTTGGAACTCTGTGATTTTTCTGCCATGACCAGGGTTTCAATGACCTGAACTATAGGTTCTTTTCCTTTACCCTTGAGCTCTGCTGCTACTGATGGACTATCTTCCTGTAGAGCTTGTTGTAGAGTGGCTGCTGATGATGTGCCAATGTAGGGTACCTGCATTTGATCATATGTTTCTAGGTCAAATTTCTTCTCAACATCTTTCATAAGTTTATTCAATTTGGCAGCTCCACTTCCTTCTTCAACAAGTGTTCCTTTAACCCATTCATCTTGATTTGCATACTGTTCTATGTCAGGAATTCTGTGATGTATATAAGGAGATGACTTATTTTTTAACCTTCTTTCACAAATGAAGCCAAAGGGGTCATAAGGGACCCAACGGAAAGATGTCTGGAATTTTCTCTCTAATATAAGTTCTGCATCTCTCTCAGCTTCTCTAGAATTGCAAATGAAAGGACCTAACTGGCTTTTGATCCTTAATTGTGCTTTCTTCTTTACATTGCAGAAATGGATTACATCTGAGTTATTCATCTGTCTAAAGTATTCCAAAGCAAAAATTCTCATTGGTACATATCTGGGTAACTTGAATGGATGTAATTCACATCCATAAATCCTGATGACTGTATGGTTTTGGTATAAGTACCAATCCCGAACTTTATAACTCTTTGACAATTGCAAGGTCTTTCTAATTTCAGTACTAAGCCTGGGGGGAGAAACTCCTGTTAACAAGGTTGTAGCAGGATGTACAAACTGATCAATGAATTCTGAATAAGAGTAGGGAGAATCAGAGGACAAATGAATGATGGGGGACCAAAAAATAAAAGACCTGGGATTACCTTTAGCATCAAGTTTCTGAACAGGGAAAGGGAATCTGTCTGAGTGATAGAAAATTATGAGATGATAGATAACTGAGGAGTACTTGAAAACCTTTTCAGTATCTAGCCTTAAAAATTGATCATGGATTTTGTTGGCGATGAAGGAAGCATAATCATACTTAATCTCAGGAGGCTGCCCAGGGGTAAAGATAGATAGCAGAGCCAGAGTTATCTCATCTACATACTCACTGGTCTTGAATCCTAAGACAAAGGATATTACATTCACAATAAGCCTTCCCAATTGATTGAAAAAGTAAAAACCATAGGGGGGAGTCCCTTTTGGCTGATGCTCAGGTAACATGAAATACTGACACATTGCTTTCAATTTCTCTGGAGTTATCAGTCTGGTTTTCTCAATCAACCCTTCCATGGATAGAGGTGCTAATTCTTGTTCTGGCTCAAATTGTAACATAGCATTGATAGCCTGAGGTGTGATAGGGAACAAAACACTTTGATCAGGAGCTAATACAACTCTTTGTGCGGGATCATAATTTGCATGACAGTAATGAATGATTTCAGGGAAAACGTGGACTGTAGGAATAAAATACCTTGGGAGATTGGATTCCCACAACCCTATAAGATCTTGCCCCTTTAAGTGTTCGTCTCTGCAGCGAAAGAAGCTCAAACGGGGACTTTCATCAAAATGTAGGTCTTTTATTTGGAAATCTTCATCTATCAGAGGTAAATAGTCCAAATCTCGGTGAGGAGCATTCAAAGGAGTGATATTTAGAGCAGTTGGGGCCTCCATTTTGGTTCTTGTGGATTCAAAATGGAGGTTTTAGTTTTTCTTGCAGACCGGACGGGATATCTGACAAATGAAGAAACTGGAACAATTTGCAGGTTTGGGAAGCAAATTTACAGGTTTTAAATCTTCAATGAGGACTCAGAGAGGACTTTTAACCATTTTTTCAGAGAAAAAACAAAGGAAACTAAGCTTGACTTGCAGTCGGGGCGCGGAATGATAAATACCTGTTTTAGATGGAAACTGGTTCTTTAACAGGTAATGAACAATGGCAGGGACATTCTTCAACACGGGCGCAGCTGAATTTCGAAGTAAATTGGTGTATTTGCAGTGGAATTTGAAATTGCAGCGGGAGCTCTGTCTCTTTCAGAAACTAAAAATAACTGAAAAAACACGAAAATGGCTTATTTACAAGTCAAAAAGGGTTTTTGTCTTTTTCGAGGTGATGACGTCATTGACGTACGGGGTGACGTAATGAAGTGGGGCCGGCGGTATGCGGTAAGCGGTAAGCGGTGAGCCCGCACCGCTTATGGACGAAGGCGGTAAAAGACGCGAGGGGAGCGATTCCATAGCTCTAACGCCACGTGGATAGTCTGACTAGTCAAAACCACCCATTCCCCGCTGGCTAAATAACTCACACGGGATGGGCAGCGGGATTGATCATGACCGTTGATCAATGGAGGGATGATCTGACGGCTGAAGGAAAGGGAAACATGCGGGGGATTGAAAAGTGGGCCCGGCGGGATTTACATTCGTTTAACTGTTATTTAATCGCCCCGGGAGGATTTCGATTGGTAAGTGAAAGGTTATTAATTATTTCAAATAACTAATTAATCCCATATGCAAAGGTAAAGGGTCGAGGCGGAGTTGGCTTGAGAGGAATGCCACATGGACGGACCACGGTGGCGCAGGACTCCGTCGCATTTTATTCTTGTTTTTGGTGTTAAACACATATATTACATGTCTAACGCTTTTTATATATATTTTATTATACGATGAATTAATTAATACACAACTAATTCACCATAGGGCGGGGATTAATGATATAACGATATATTTTACCAAAGGGTTTATAAAGCGGGGTTTTATTTTCAACGTGTGGGAATATATACTTTGGTAAAACATTATAATAAGGGGTTTTGGGGATATTTATTAGAAAAGGGAGTTATATACTTAGGAAAGGGGATTTTACTAGGGATTTAATATAGTAAAATCAAATGTTAATATGAAAAAGGACAAGGAAAATCAAAACATCTTTGTACATCTGAGAAAGTGATAACTTATGAAGTAAATTGCAACATTTTATCTTCAACACTTAAACTTAGAATAACAAGTTGTTTTGAGGAATTTTATGGAATATTGCATCAGTTTCCTAAGTAAAATAGGATTTTACTTAGGAAAAAGTTAAAGATGGAAGATAATCAATGATGGATTATTTCAAGTGCTTAGGTCTTTTGATCATTAGGCCGAGGGTCCGGTCCCTTCAGAAGTCAAGGAAATGCCTTGAGCCCCTTTGATCTCCAATTACCTTAGTACTTTTGGGGAAATTAGTAAAACTCTTGAGGGGGGAAAAATGATGGGGGAGGTTAATGAATTTGACTTTGCTTGCTGTGATTTTTCAGTGTATTTTCTGCTTCAGTACTTTTGATGAAAGTAAATGATTAACTAACATGTAGCAGCACCATTCATCAGATAACATTTTGCAGCACCATCTACCTACCCTATCTACTTAACACTACCATTTTGTCTTCTTTATTAGGGTGCATTTAGACTTGCAAACCCTGATCAATCTTTTCTTTTACATGATGAATCTATCTATTTCTACCCTTATTACATCCAAGGGCTCAGATTAAACTGTTGAGCACCTTTTATTCACTATACCTAGCTACTTATCTGCCAAGATTAAACTGTTTGGCTAGATATTTATTCTCTAATCTATAACATGAAATTGAAATATGACTAAGCCAAGTTTAAACAGTTTGACTTATTCATGAATTGTGGCAAAAATTTCACAAGCTGCACACAATTGATTTATTACAACAGAGTAAAAATTAGTGGCATTTGGATTTGCACACTTTCCTTGGTCTATTTTTTGCTTGGGGTTCATTTTTCTCTTTTTGACCATTTATGAGATTTGCATTACACTTGGAGGAATTGTCCATGACAATTACGCAATCAAGGGAAGGGGATTCGAACCTTGAACCTCTTCATATACGGGCCATGATTGCGCAATAGAGGCAAGGCAATTGGCGGGGAGTTTTGAACCTCAGACTTGTTCAAAACTGAGTCAGATTGTGAGTAACTTCATGAGAGAGTACTGAGTACTTGTGAGGAGTATTGTACTTGTTTGGTTACTTGATTTCTCCATTATAATATACACAATAGCTGCGGGGTTTTCAGCTATAGGCTTTCCCCATACATACCGAGTTAATGTGTGATTGATTTGATGTGAGATTGCTTCTGTTATTTCCGCATGTGACAATTAATTGTAGAAGAAGGTTATGTGTTATGTATGCAATTCGAAATTGATATATGACCAGGTTAATCTTCAGTGAATAAGTGATTTATTCAGCTAATTTCTACATATTCACACTTATATATACCCTAAATAGGTTCTCTTGTCTTTTATTAGCTCTCCGCTGAACCACTCTAACAACCTAATTTTATCCTATCTTAATGATCTAATATACTTAACTTGATCTCCTCACAGGGAGAACCAATTTTCCATTTTTATTCCTATTTAATTTAGGAATCAAAACAAACTAACTTCTCACAATTAAAGCTTAATAAAATATTAATAATCAATTTTTCCACCTCTTGTTAGCCACAACATGTGAACACACAATCACATTGCTGGCTAAATCCAATGCTCCTGCATCAGACTCCCGGGGAAGAAAATATTGATCCATCAATGTTTCAGAATCTGCATTAAACTTCTGTAACTTAGCTGCTATCACCCAATTGGAATCTTCTATTGGTTGTCCCTTCCATTTGACTAGATACTGATAATAGGTTTGTCCCCTAGTCTTCTTTGTTGCTCTTTTCTCCAGAATGTCTTCCACTTCTTTCTTTACTGTCTTTGGCATATGTTCCTTCCAATTTAGAGTCTATTCGTCCTCTTTTATAGGTTCTTCTTGTAGTTCTTCCTTTTTTTCCTTGTATGGGTACAAATATGCAACATTAAACATGGGTGATATACCAACTCCTTCTGGTAACTCAATCTCATATGCATTTGAGGAAAACTTCCTCAAAATTCTACATGGCCCTATCTTTATCATTTTCATTTCGTTATAAGTCCCGAATGGAAACCTTTATTTCCTCAGATAAACCATGACTAACTCATCTACTTGAAACTCCTTTCAGTCCTCTTCATATCAACCCTCTGTTTATACTTTTGGGTGTTTTTCTGTAATCTCTGCTTGACATATTCCTGCAACTACTGTATCTGTCCTACAAATTCTTCAGCCTTTGCATTCCTTGTGTCTTGTTTGCCCAAATCTCTAAGTTCATACACAATTCTTGGATGCATTCTAAAAACAATTTGAAACAGACTCATCCTGGTACTCCGGTTAGGAGTATCATTATAGGAAAATTCAGCTTGAGCAATTGCTAAGTCCCATTGCTTTGGAGTTTTGTAAACCAAACTCCTTAATATGTTTCCCAAGCTCCTATTCACCACTTCAGTTTGTCCATCCGTCCGAGAATGATAGACTAAACTGAAACTGAGGTTTGTACCTAGGTTCCTCCATAGAGTCCTCCAGAAGTGTCCTACAAGCTTTGTATCCCTGTCTGAAACAATACTCACAGGCAGTCCATGTAATCTTATAATTTCAGAAAGAAACAAATTAGCAATGTGAGTTGAATCACTATTTTTCTTACAAGCAATAAAATGAGCCATTTTAGAAAACCTATCTATGACAACATAGATATAATCATGTCCTCTTTGAGTCTTTGGCAAACCCAAAACAAAATCCATGCTGACAGAATCCCAAGGTCTATTGGGTATTGGCAATGGCTGATATAACCCAATGTTTTGGCTTCTTCCTTTGGCATGTTGAAAAATCCTGCACTTCTCAACAAAATTTTTGATATCAGCTTGCATTTTTGGCCAATAATAAAAAGCACTTACTTGAGCAAATGTTTTATCCTCTCCAAAGTGTCTGGAAAATCCTCCACTATATTTTTCTTTAATCAGGTTTTCCCTCATGGAGCACTTAGGAATACATAGTTTATTGTTCTTGAACATAAATCCTCCTTGAATCAGATAGTCCAACCACTGGCTTCTATTATGAATCACATTATTTTTAACAACTATATATATTTCTTTAAAATTTGTGTCTTCCTTATACATATCAATCATCTCTTCAAACCCCAAAATGCCAATCTTCAATTCCTGCATAACCAGATTTACTCTGCTCAAAGCATCAACAACTTTGTTTGACTTACCACTTGTGTGTTTGATTACAAAGGTAAAACTATGCAAAAAATCCACCCACTTAGCATGCTTTTGGTTCAACTTCGACTGATTATTTATGAACTGCAGTGCATGGTTATCATAATACAACACAAATTATTTGGGCAACAAATAATGCCTCCATTTCTTCAAAGCCTACACAATAACATATAACTCCTTATCATAGGATGAATACTTCCTATTGGCCTCATTTAAATTTTCACTGAAATAAGCTATCGGTCTCTTCTCCTGACTCAAGACAGCTCCAATTTCTATCCCATTAGCATCAATCTTAACTTGGAATATTTTATCAAAATTTGGCAGGTCCAAAACAAATATTTCAGTGATATTCTTTTTCAATAACTTGAAGTTCTAATCTACTGCTTCTGTCCACTTAAATGGCTGGTTTCTCTCCTTTATTTTTTCAATTATTGGTGCACAGATCTGACTAAAAACTCTTATAAAATTTCTGTAAAAACTTGTCAGACTATGAAAACTCCTTACCTCAAATACACTTCTCGAAGTTGGCCAATCCAGTATTACCTGGATCTTTTCTGGGTCCATCTTCAAGACTTCTTCTGAGATTATAAATCCAAAGTAAATGAGCTCCTTATTCATAAAACTACACTTCTTAAAATTTATAAGCAACTTCTCCTTTTGCAAAGTATTTAACATCGACTTGACATGCTCCAAATGTTCTTCCTTACTCTGATTGAAAATCAGAATGTCATCAAGATAGACTATCACAAATTTTCCTGCATACTCTTTCAATACCTCATTCATTAGTCTCATAAATGTACTTGGTGCATTAGTGAGACCAAAAGACATCACTAAACACTCATACAACCCACTGTTGGTCTTAAATGCAGTCTTCCATTAATCTCCCTCTCGAATCCTTATTCGATGGTATCCACTCTTCAGATCTATTTTAGTAAAATACATTGACCCACTTTAACAATCCATCAAATCATCTATCTGTGGCAATGGAAATATATACCTGATAATGATCTTGTTTATGGCTCTGGAATCAGTACACATGCGCCACTCACCTCCTTTATTTGGAGTAATCACGGCTGGTACTGCACATGGGATAAGGATTTCTTTGACCAGTACTTTATCTAACAACTCATGTACCTGTCTTCTAAATTCTTCATTCTCCCGAGGGGTCATTCTATATGCTTCTTTGTTTGGTAAACTTGCACCAGGTATTAAATCTATGTGATGACTGATACTTCTAATTGGTGGAAATTCACTTGGTAATTCATCAACAATTATGTCAGCATAATCATCTAACAAATTTTTAATTTCCACAGTCAAATTGTCTTAATTAGTAGAAGTCAGAATCACCTTGGGTTTACCCACAACAACAAAATGCATTTCTTTCTCCTTCTTGACTTCTTGCAACAATTCCTTTCCACTAATCAGCATAACATTATTCCCAACAACTCCTTTTTCTACTTCATCCTTCAAAGGCAACAATGTGTGCTTCTTTCCATCCTTCTCTATGGTGTAGGTATTCCTTCTGCCATCATGAATGGATTTTCTGTCAAATTTCCAAGGCCTTCCCAACAATACATGGCACACGTCTATTGGCATCACATCACACAATATGACATCCTTATATGTACTGATCTGTATTTCTAATTTGCACTATTTGGTCACTAAAATATGATGTCCCTTCTGTAGCCACGACACTCTGTAGGGAGTAGGGTGTACCATCTTAACCAACGCTAATTTATCGACCATATATATGGAAACAAAATTATCAATTCTTCCACTGTCAATCACAACTTTGCAGCATTTTTCTTTTGATTTTCACACAGTCCTGAATAAGTTCTTACTTTGTGCTAGCTCATTTGCTTCCTTCTCTGCCTTAAGCAGTACTCTTTTTAGCAATAAAGACTCTCCTGCCTCAGGTGGCTCTTATTTTCTCGTGACTTGAGGATTTTCTTCCTTTGCCTCAGCTACATTCACATTCCATTGATTTGCTAGTTTTTTATGAGGACAGTCCCATGATCCATGTCCCCATTCTCCACATGTGTAACAATGAATTTCTCTTCCTTGGCCTCTACCTCTGGGTGCAAATATCCCTCTACCAAAGTCTCCTCTCTGCGGCGGTCTACTACTTGAACCTCCTGCTTCATTCTGAGAGTGTTGGAATCTTGATATGAAAGTTCCTCTTCCTCTTGCTGTACTTTTACCTCTATTATTCTAACTTTGTTTCCTCAACATTTTCTCCTCTGCCTTCAAAGCTGCTTGGTAGGCATCCTCAATTGTCTTCAGACTCAACAAATTGATTTCATCATGTATGTCATACCTTAAACCATTGATGTATCTGGCTACTTTCTCCATATCATCTTCAACATGTCCTGCTCTAGTGCTCAATTTTTAAAACTCCTCTGTATACTCCTTGACACTCATTCCTTTCTGCCTCAAGTTTTGTAACTGTCTGAAAATATTTAACTGGAAATATTTTGGCATGAATTTACCTTTCAATTTACTCACCATTTTATCCCACTGCTTGATCTTGGGCTTTCCCTTTCTCTCTCTGGATAATTTTAGCTCATCCCACCACATGGTTGCATGGCCCTTGAATCTGGTAGTTGCAAATTTCACCTTGTTTTTATCATCGACCTCCTCATAGCCTAAATACTTGTCTATTGAACTGATCCAGTCCATCAGCTCTGCCACATTAAGGTTCCCATCATACAAAGGTATTTCCACCTTTGCTCTTCCACTAGCCTTCGCCACTATCTTGAAAACTTTAGTTGGCTCACTTTCTTCCTCTTCTTCTTCCTCAGAATATTCCTCTGCTACGCTGACATTCCCTTCTTCAGGTGCTCTTGTTGTGTAACCAGCTCCAAAAATAGAAAAAAAGAGATATCAACGCCTTAGAAATAATCCACTTCGAGGGGGCAACCTCCAATACATTACATAAATGAAAAATTCTTGGATGATACAATTTACAAAACCTCCTTTCTATATATAGGAGTCCATGGGGCCATAATGTAATCCTAGTGGGCCACAATGTAATCCTAGCCGACCTAGCAATAATAATTTAAGGGCACAATAATAACAAAATGGGGGTTACAAGGGTACAATAATAACAATAAGGGGTTTACACTAACAATAATAAGGGACTATACTAGTGATATAGGGACCTAACATGCCCCTCTCCTTCAAAAAAAGTGGTGTCCTCAACGCTTGAGTAGCTACGGGTGCTTCTGTATAAAATTCTCATCCTCCCATGTAGAATCTTCAGTGGGTAAGTTCTTCCACTTGATGAGATACTCTGAAATTGATCGATTCCGTAGCTGTCGAGTTCTTGTTTCCATGACCACTTCAGGTTCCAATATTATTTTTCCTTCCTCATCCAGTTCTGGCAATATTGTTTGAACTGGAAGATTTTCACCTATAACCTTCTTTAAGCATGAAACATGGAAAACTGGATGTACTCGCGAAGAAGCAGGAAGCTCCAATTTGTATGCCATAGTACCAATCTTGTGCAACACCTTGTAAGGACCATAGTACTTTGGCGATAATTTATTATCCTTCTTTGCTTGCTTGAGGGACATTTGTTTGTATGGTTGTAGCCGTAAAAATACCCAATCTCCTACATCAAAACTTCTCTCGCTACGATGTTGATTTGCCTGTTGTTTCATTCGATTTTGTGCCAAATTCAGGTTATCCTTTAGAGTTGGAGAACTTCTTGCTGATGCTCGATGTGATCTTCCACTGCTTGAACCTTCGAATTTTCCCTTAAAGATGATGTGATGGATGGTGGATGATATCCATAAAGTGCCATAAATGGGGTCATTTTTGCTGCAGTATGGAAGGAAGTGTTATACCACCATTCGGCGAGAGGTAACCACTTGACCCATTGTGTTTTTTTATCAGATACAAAACAACGAAGATATCCTTCCAAACATTTATTTACTATCTCAGTTTGACCATCAGATTGAGGATGATAGGATGAGCTATGAGCTAATTGAGTACCCAAACAAGAAAATAACTCCGTCCAAAAATTTCCGGTAAAAATGGGATCTCTGTCGCTCACAATAACCCTTGGGCTTCCATGTAGCTTTTGAATTCTGTCCATAAATGTAGTAGCAACTGTACTTGCTTTAAATGGATGAGATAATGCACAAAAGTGTGCACACTTGGTAAGTCTATCAACTACCACCACGATGACATTCTTTCCTTCGGACTTAGGTAAACCTGTGATAAAATCCATTGAAATCTCCTCCCAACGTTGACTTGGAATGGATAAAGGTTGTAGAAGTCCCGGGGTCTTAATTGTCTCAACTTTATTCTGCTGGAAAACCAAACATTCTGTCACAAACTTTTGAATATCGGATTTAAGGCCATCCCAAAAAAATTCTTTCTTCACCCTGTGGTAAGTTTTTAAAAATCCCGAGTGTCCTCCTAAAGGAGAAGTGTGCAATTCCAGAAGAATCTTTTGTTTTAGTTGGGAATTCTTACAAAGATATAAGCGATTTTTGTACCATAAGGAATCATTTTTCCAACTAAATGTATCATATGTACTAGGATCTTGCTGCAACTTTTGAATGAGTGTCCATACATCTTTGTCCTTCTTCCATTCATCTCTTGCTTCAGTTATCCAATCTGGTTGGATAATAGAAATAGCACAAAGCAATGCTTCCACCTCTTCATTATTTCTTGAGAGTGCATCTGCAACAACATTAAGCTTTCCTTTTTTGTAGATTATTTCAAATTCATAACCCAACATCTTTGTGACCCATTTTTGTTGCTCTTATGAAGATAGTCTTTGTTCCAAAAAGTGTTTAAGACTATCATGATCAGTTTTTACCTTGAAGTGTCTTCCCATTAGGTAAGTTCGCCATTTATTTAGTGCATGCGGTATTGCTAACATTTCCTTCTCATAAATAGGTTTTTGTAAATACTTTCCTTTGATTGGACGACTTTCAAAAGCAATGGGTCTTCCTTCTTGCATTAAAACAGCACCAATTCCATTTCTTAAGGCATCACATTCCACAATAAAGGTTTTTGTGAAGTCTGGCGTAGCTAAGACCGGTGCTAGGCACATTGCCTCTTTAAGATGTTCAAAGGCCTTAGTTGCTTGAGGAGTCCATGAAAATGCATCTTTCTTCAATAATGTTGTTAGAGGTGCTGCTATTCTCCCATAATTCTTAACAAACTTGCGATAATACCCTGTTAACCCGAGAAATCCTCGCAACTGCTTTATGGTTGTGGGAACTTTCCATTCCTTAATGGCTTTAATTTTGTTAGGGTCTACTTTAACACCCTCGTGAGATACAATATGACCCAGATTTTCCACCTCTTGTACTCCAAAGAAACATTTGGATTTTTTTGCATATAATTGTTTCTCCTGCAATAGTTTGAGCACCCTGTCAACATGTTCAACATGATCCTTCCAAGACCTTTTGTAGATTAGTATATCATCAAAAAATACTAGCACAAATTTTCTAAGGAAGGGTTTGAAAATGGAATTCATCAACCCTTGGAATGTAGAAGGTGCATTGGTAAGGCCAAAAGGCATGACCAAAAATTCATAATGACCCTCATGAGTTCGAAATGCTGTTTTTGGAATATCTTCAGTCTTCAGTCTAATTTGATGATATCCTGAACGAAGATCCAACTTGGTAAAATAAATTGCTCCATGTAATTCATCCAATAATTCATCAATCACAGGAATGGGAAATTTATCTTTAATGGTGAGCTTATTGAGCTCCCTATAATCCGGACACATTCGCCATGATCCATCCTTCTTGTGTATCAATACTACAGGAGCAGAGAAAGAACTTTGACTAGGTTGAATTATACCTGCCTCTAACATTTCTGCAATCATGCGTTCAATTTCGCTCTTTTGGAAGTAAGGATATCTATAAGGACGGATGTTTGGAGGAACACTTCCTGGAATCAAATGAATAGCATGATCATGATCACGAATAGGTGGGAGTCCTTTGGGAGTTTCAAACACCTTGGAATGATTGTCCAAGACTTGTTGGAGATCTGCAGAAATAGATGATTTTGATGTTGGAACTTCTAGTGAGCATAATTGTGTAATTACGCCTCGTTGTTCTTTCTTTAGAAGCTTTGTCATGACATTAGAGCTTATTATCCTTCTTGGATTCCCTGCAATACCTCGTAATTCAACTTCCTTTCCTTCTGAAAAAAATTTCAAGAAAATTTCTTGAAAATTAAAAGCTACCGTCCCCAAAGATTGTAACCATTGTACTCCTAGTACAACATCAGCACCTCCCATAGGAATGGAAAGCATTGGACTAGTCAATACATATTCCCCATGGTTAGCTTGATATTATGGCATTTTCCAGAGCAATTTATAGTTCCTCCATTTGCAACCATCACTTGACATTCTGGTGCTGGGTATAGGAAACAATTTAATTCCTTGGCTACCTTACAATGAATAAAATTATGGGTGCTACCTGAATCAATCAACACTATTACGTTTTTCTTCTTGATTTGTCCTTGTATCTTGAGAGTTTGAGGAGTGGTAATTCCTGCCAGTGCATTACACGATATGGTCGGATTCATTTCTTCCTCTTCTAGGGTTGGTTCCTGGTGTATGTCCTCTTCTTGTTCATTTTCTTCTTCCTCTTCACAATCTATGTAAAATAATTTCTTCTCAGCACACTTATGACCTTTAGTGTATTTGCTATCACAACTGTAGCAAAGCGCTTTTGCTCTTTTTTCGTCCAATTGTTGTGGTGTCAAACTTGTAGGTTGTGGAAATCTAGACGTAGAAACACTTCCTTCTTTATAGAATTGAGTGGTAGGCTTCCTTGTCGCCATTATTTTACATTCAACTTTTCTTGCCAACCTGAATGCCTTCTCCAATGAATCTGGTTCCAAAACACGAACTTCATGTTGGATGTTATCCTTTAAAGTGCCTATGAAGAGATCAATCACGTGTTCCTCTGGAATATCAGTTACCCTTATATTCAATTTTTGGAAGTCCTCAATGTGCTGCCCCACTAAACCCTTTTGTTTGAGATTTATCAATTGGCTAAAGAAGGTGTTGCTCTTTGTATCCTCATAATGTGCTATCATTTCCTCCGTAAAAATTGACCAAGTGACAATTTTTTTACGGGAGCAAAACCATCGATACCATACAAATGTATTTTGTTCTAAATGTAAAGTTGCAATGCGTACCTTTTGTGTGTTTTGCACGTTATGGAGATCAAAATGTTGCTCCATCTGTAGTATCCATGTTACAGGATCCTTTCCATCAAACTTCCTCATATCCATTTTTGGAATATGGTGGTTCTTCTCGCCAACATTAGAGTTTATGAAATCACGATTAACATTTATTTTTTCTCATCATGAGGTTCTTCTACTATCTTTTCACCATTAGGAAACCTTTCTTGTATCAACTTTTTCAAACCTTCCATGTCTGCTTTTAGAAAATTCTTCATGTTTTCCATTTTCTCATCGATCTTAGCTTCCATGTCATCCATCTTAGATTCCATGCCAGCCTCCATGCCATCAATCTTAGATTCCATGCCATCTATCTTAGATTCCATGCCTTTCTTCAAAACTTCCATGTCATTTTTTTTTGCTCTTTGCGAGAGAGAAATTTGTTGCACTTGCTCTTGTAATTTTGATATGTCATGTTGCCATTCTTCGTCTTCATGAGTCATAGTAGAGCTTTCCAAAGGCTTAATGGGTGTTGAATTATTTTTAGGGGCCATTTTATAATCCAATACTGATATCTATTCTACAATATTCCCTTGCAATCAATTCAAATTGATTCTTCAAACAAGACTTATGCAATTCGGAAAAAAAATACACACCTTTTACTTTCTTTTGAGGAGATCGATATTGAAATTGTATTATCTACTTGATTGCAGCTCTTCAATATCTGAAATTCAGCACTGAAGTATCCCTCTGAATTCTCTTTTGAATGCCACATGTCTGACTTGATTTGGATTCTCCAAGACAAAGTTATGTCCAATCTTCCACAATGACCTAATTATGGACTGGTTCAGTAAAGCGAACTTGTATGACTTGCCACGTGTCACTATTTCGTCCTTCGCCTATGAAATTGATAGCCAAGAAACTATAGTCTGTGTACTTGCGACCACTTTTTCCGGCACTCCAATCCGATGCTCAGAGAGAGAGAGTTATTGAAATTTTCCCACGATCACCTTTTTGAGATGAAATTCAGGAGCCTGAAAAAGCACTACCTTCCACAGATCATATCTCAAAAAATATTGCGAACCAATCTCTGAAATTTTTTGACTAGTTTCCTTAGGAGTTCAGCTTCGCACCATAAAAATTTCAAATTCTGAACCTTAGTATAAAAAAAGTTATAGCGCAAATTCCACGATGACTTGATTAGGAGCTTGAAAAAAGACCTAACTTCCACAGATCATATCTCCGAAAATATTCTGAACCAAGATCTGAAATTTTTAGAAAATCTTCCTCAGGATTTCGGCTTCGCACCCTAAAAATTTCAGCTTCTGAAACTTTGTAGAAAAAATTTTATAGTGAAAATTCCAAGATGACCTGTTTGGAGCAGCGAAACCCTAGAATCCAAAACTCTGATACCAAATGTTGTGTAACCAGCTCCAAAAATAGAAGAAAAGAGATATCAACGCCTTAGAAATAAGCCACTTCGAGGGGGCAACCTCCAATACATTACATAAATGAACAATTCTTGGATGATACAATTTACAAAACCTCCCTTCTATATATAGGAGTCCATGGGGCCATAATGTAATCCTAGTGGGCCACAATGTAATCCTAGCCGACCTAACAATAATAATTTAAGGGCACAATAATAACAAAATGGGGGTTACAAGGGTAAAATAATAACAATAAGGAGTTTATACTAACAATAATAAGGGACTATACTAGTGATATAGGGACCTAACAACTCTCCTCTAAGCATTCTCCATTGTCTCCATCCTTGTACAAAGGTGTCGAATCTCTTTTAGCAAAACTGCATTGGCTACATGTCTTCCCCGACTTATGCCAACTCCTCTCCTGGGTGGCATATTTTCTACAATCCTTGAGAACAGAATTGAGTTTGGGCTATGATACCAAATGGTGCAGCAAGACTGCAAATTTTCACAATACATGCGGACCTGTGGTTTATGGACCTACACAAATTAATTAGATTTCGTTGTGCACGAATCTAATCACAATTATTGCAAATTTAGAACTACACAAATTGGCCCGAAAACCTTATCGCATGTCGCAAGGTTTAGCCTCATCGCAATCGGAAAATATATAATTTCGCACATCGGTGATTATAACATATCGCACTTCGCACTTCACGAGTTTTAAGTCCACCGTTAATTGTTATACCATATTGCATGCGATGTGCGATCTTTATCTTATGCGATATACAATCACATCGTATCGCAACCTCCAATCCTTATCGCATTGCAACTTCCAATCCTTGCCGCATCGCAACTTAAAACATATAACTTGTGATAACTTAGCAATAAACATAAAAATCACCGATAGCGATGTAGTGATATTCCACTGGGATTGTGATCTAATATTCACCATTGATCTATGCCCAGATCTAACGGTCCTCACTATACATTCACAACTCGCTCGTCCAATCGACCCTTCTCCGGATGTGAAATTCCAAAATCGCTACGAAAGTCTATATCGTAACTTCACAAGTTTGACTCGAATCTATAATTTCACATAAACATATTACATGTAAGGCCTATTTTGTGTGATGCGATATACATACTCCAATAGAGAAATAAAAAGCGACAGTTTAAAATGGACATTCGAATAAAAATACAAACATAATTGGAATTAAAAGTAATGAAAATACACAGAGCCTTGCCCTTGATGGCTGGATTATTACATTGCTTCTTCGCTCTTGTTACACTAAAATTTTTCACCATGACATTTAGCTGTCTGTATGGGTTCATCATTACCTATTTTATGCTCCCTTAGATGTCCAAAACCATAAAGTTCCTAAACCAAGTCTTGGAATTGGATAAAAGCTCATTAAAACCCCCAAAATCCTAACTTCGCACTTTTCCTAGCTCTTATCTGCGGTACTACGGTTTCTTGATCTACAACCTGCGACACATCCCGCACATTCTGCTTACTAAAACTGTAGACCCCTGTAAAAGGTAAAATAAAAGAAAAATTAAGTTCTAGAAGCCTAGCTGGTCGAATATTCTCCCAGCTGGAGGCTTGTAGAAGCGTAATGAGGTCGAGCTTCGCCCCTTCATTCATGAACCTCTATCCCTTCATTAATGGAGATTATCCCTTGGTATTTGGAGCTAAAATCCCTTTATGAGAGGACTTTACCCCCTCTCTCTGGAACTGAAACCTCCTTCATTCTCCTATAAATTGAACTCATATTTCAGTCTCAAGGGTACTTCTTAACTTAGAGAAGAAAATTGCTGAAGAAATTATACTCTCTACACCTGGCATCATTGGTATGAGAATGATCATATACTCATATCCATAGTTTTGTGCTAGTTCAAAGAGGATAAGGCTTGTCAAACCGATGGAAAACGACTGTTTAGGACCCTGGAAGAACCTGTATGACATCAAGGCGACAAGGTTGTAAGGTTACTTCTTATCGTACAAGTTAATACAAATGGATTCTATTTTCTCATTAAGTTTTTCATGTATCTATTTGAGTAATTTAATTCTTGGATTCCTTGATCATTGAGATAGATTAGTGTTTTTGAATTATTATATCTTGCAAGTTCTTTTAATCCTTTTTTCTGTCTTTGAATGCAGGTCTTACATGCTGAATTGACCTCTTTTGGAGCGACTGGATTGAAGATTACAACAAGCGTTGGACTTTAGGTAGGAGCATCTCCTCTTACTTGGTTAATTAATAATTCTGAATCACAATAGTTTAGAGAAAATGGTTTGCATTTGGTTGTTTGTTTCTAGATATCCTTAGGATACTAGGGAGATCGTTCTTGTCCACAAGAAGGATTTTATCTGCATAACAAAATGGCGACTCCACTGGGGAATTGATGAACTTAGTTTTCTTTTTTAATTTTCAATTTGAATTTTGAATAATTTCTTTGATTTTGATTAGTTCAAAATTGGGTTGGGTAAATGACTCATTATAATCCCTAACTGTAAATCTTTTTTTTTTTTTTTTTTCCTGTGTTTTTCTGGCTTCCACACTTTTTGTTTAAAAACAGAGCGTTAGACTCCGTAGATTTTAGTGAAAAATAGTGCGGGACCGCACCTTGTTCCATTAAAAACTGCGGACCTCTGGAAAATTTTGAAAAAATAAAAAATTTGTTTTCAGGAGTGTAATTACTTGATTCCCTGTAATTACCCCAATTTGTCTTGACTGTCAAAAGTCTTCTGTGTGAGTTTCTTTCAGCAATTTCTCAGTTTGAAGTGATCTTTTCAACTGATTTGCATTTTATGAGTGAGTGTTTGCCCTGTTTTCTTGTTGCTCTGAATCAGAAACCTTTATATACCTCAGCTAATTGGTATGTCATCGTTTTCTTGTTGAGTTATTGAACATGATGCAAATCTTGCTTTTATGAAAATTAGATTTTATTTTCATTTGCAAATTTAGGAAACCTTTTAGCTTGTTAAGGTCTGAATTTCACTTTAGAACCATTATTGGATGTTTTTGATTTCTTGTTGAGATAAGCAGAAAATTCTTGGTTAGATTACAAACTAAGCATAAACATCCTTAAAACCATTTAGATAGGGTTCAAAATTAGAGTTTTCTTTTGATTTTTAATTTTGTGTTTTTAAGTGTTGTAGTTTTCTTTTGGAAGAAGTTTGATTCTAGTTTCTGACTTCAATGATATAAGGAATTTCATTTTGAACAAGTGATATTTTTTCTGTGAAATTGAGTTCTCAAGAATTTGTCTTCTTTTCAAAGTTTCTTTTTTATCAAAGAAAGAATTGATGTTTGAAAGTTATTGAAATCTCTCAAATCTTTCCTCTAAATAGTTTTCATTGAAAAGAAATGAGTTTCTTTTCATATAGATGCATTTTAGCATATTTTTGAGTCAGGTCATTAAACATCATCAAAATTTAACTTCCATACCTTTTGACCTAAGAAACAACAAAACTAAAAGTATCGCTTAATTAAAATCAATCTAGAAATTTTATATTTTTCTAGGGCTCTTTTCCACCAACATAGCTCAGGCTAGTGTCTTGGAATAGGTTGTAGTTAACATTCCAAGGCAGTTCAAACAAACAAGTAGTAAATCTTGCGGTAGGAAAATCCAATTATAGCATGTGTGCTTTGGGAAGCTCTTCTTAAAAGAGTTAAGCATGGGATCATGTCCGAACCAGTGAGGTAATCATACCTATCTCATTGGGAAAGATAGCAAATGTGCATGTTTTAAAAATGGTAAACCTCAGATAGACCATTGTCGAGGAGACTGGGGTCGCTTATCGGTAAACTTGGATTGTGTCAAGGAGCCTTCAAGGGGATTGAGCTAGTTACTATGCCCTTGCGTGTATATCGGATAGTAGACTATTCCACTAGGTATATTTTTTCCAATTGGCGACTTTAGTGGCTAAAAAATTTAGGATTCTTTCCCAAGGTGACGGTGGAGGGGAGGTCCCACTGTACCTGGAACAGGCATTGGCTAGACTCACTTGGACTCTCTGGAGGGTTATCTTCACTCGAGATGGTTTAAGTGGAGAAAATTGCACTAGTTTGTTTCATTAAGCAAGTTGTCGGGGTAACTGTTCCAACCGCCATTTCTGCATTAAAATTACACAATGTTGGATTTCATCAGCAACTAGTGTTTTTAGTGTGGGAATCTACTATTTGTGATTGGATTGATCTCTTAGATTTTCTAGGCGTGTGATCCATTTGGTTGTTTCCTTAGAGACTTTAGGATTTTTTTTGAAATTTTCTTTAATTTTGTGTGTTAAAAGTTTTAATCGTGGCTGAATTACCTAGACAATCACGTAGAATGTAGGGGAAACCCCTTGAGTACACAGCAAGCCAGTTAGAAAGACTTAAATATGAAAAAGGACAGACATCAGGAACTGGATCCACTGAACACGAAGAAACATCTATAATTGTTCATCCTGAATACGAAGTAGATCAACCTCGTACTGCAGAAAGTACTCCACATAGAGTTTCAATTTCCGAACTTGCTGAACTTGTTTCTACAACTAGTGAATTATCAGATTCGGAACCAAAAGTTTCTAAACCAGATAACATAACAGTTATATCTGAGATTACTTCTCTGTTCCTTGATCCAACCCCTGATCATCTGATTCACCCAGAGTGAAGTATCGAATCACAAAAAACATTCCTCTTGGTCTCATTAGTATTGAAGAAGTTACTGACACTGAAGAAGAAGTTGTTATTCCTTCAATTCAAGAAACTCTAGATCCCGGGGAAAGTGAATCGATTTATTATAGTCCTTTCAAACCGGACCCTTGGTATTCTCAGTTGGCAGAATTTATACACAATACTGGTCTAAACTATTTGCCACCCCGAATTCCTTTTTACGCTATACCAAGAGCTTACAAACCTCCATTAATCATGTCTGGTGAGTCATCGATGTTTTTTGCAGCTCCAGAAACATATATTTATGGTGGTTCGTCTGTCCCTGTGGGATACCAGTCCTTTTTTGGTACTTTCTCAGGTGCATCTCCTTCTCTTGACAAACATATACCATCATTTGGTCCAAATGAATCAAATACCGAAACTGTAAAGGCGGAAAAAATTTATATGATGCCTGGAAACATTCCAAACCCTGATCCTCAAGGTAGTAATTTACAGCCTGGGGGGCAACCTCAAGGTAGTAATTTACAGCATAGGGGGAAACCTCAAGGTCAATACATGCCTCAGGGTCAATATCAACCTCAAGGTAAATACATACCTCAAGGTCAGTACATATGTTAGAGTCAATATCAACCTCAAGGTCAGTATCCAACTCAGGGTCCACAACCTCCTTTAGGGCAGCAGTTCTACCCGGAACAACAATTGCTTCATGGAAGTGGGAATTATCCAGTTAATTACCCAACATATGTTCCAAATTATCAACCTGGTTATTGTCCTTCCTATCCACAACCTTCAATGGGACCTTCGTATCCCTTAGCTAATACAGTGTGGGATCCATCCCAAGTTCAATAGAATTCGCAACCTAATATGCAAGTACCTTATTATCAACCTAGACAACTGATTGGTTATACTTACATCCAACAACCTATCCAACCTGTTCAACCTACTGTTCAGGTACCTGCATCAGGTACAGTTCAGCAGCCTGGTCCAAGTACACCTAGAACTCCAACGCAAACTGCTGCGCCAACTTCTGTTCAAGCTACCACACCTATTCTTGGAGTATTTGCAACTCCTATTTCTACAGCTCCTTAGGTATCAGTACCGATTCCTCAAGTTTCTGCCATACAGTCCAGACTACTGTTTAGATGCCTGTAGGTCAACCTGGTACAAGTACAGTTATAACAAGCCAACCTCAGTTTGTTTATCCACCATACCAAGGGTCGTATCAATATGGACCTGTAGTACAAAATCAAGCATATCAACATCAACCGTACCCTGGGTACACGTATCAGATACCTACTCAACCCCAGTATGGTCCGGTTAATCCTGGATATCTAGGGGACATTCCGATTCCAAATGCACAGGCTATTCCAAGATATCCTGGATATCCTCCTCCTGGAACTGGTATAGTTCCACAAGGTTATCAATTTAATCAATAGGACCCTAACCATCGGTTTCCATTCATAGAAACTTTGGATTTACCTGATTTATCGCGCCTTATGAATGATCCAATCTATTATCTTCCGTATTGGCTGCCAATGCCAAATAATTTGCCCAGTGATATCCTGAAATTTGAAAGTAAATCAGGAGAGGACCCTTCTAACCATGTCATGACTTATCACCTCCGGTGTGCATCCAACTCTTTGATTGAAAATTCGATTCGATTAAGACTTTTTCAGAGAACGCTGATAGGATTAGCAGCCAAATGGTATATTGAATTACCACGTGGCTCGTTTAACAATTTCAATGCCTTAACAACCGCCTTCTTAACAAAATTCAGTTGCCAGTCAGATACGACAATGGCACAAAATTATTAACTTCAATAAAACAATCTACATACATATCAGATCACATACATGAATGGAGACATAGAAGATGTTTGGTTAAAGTTTTTATTCCGGATCAGATTTTGGCAGAATGGTTTATAAAATAATTACTACCAAAAATTACTAAAGATGTAGCTAAAGGAGGAGTTTTTACAGAAGAACAAGTCATTTCTCAAGCTCAGTACCTTAACCTAGTATATACATAGTCAGGTACTTTGTACGAGAAAATTCCAGATTTACCGTGTCCTGGTCAGATAACAGCAACTCCCTCGGGCTCTCATGCCGCTGATGGTGTAATTGGTTCAGTTAGTACTAACAAGACTAAGAAGAAATATTCCAAGGTTACTTCTCCTACAATAAATTTACCTGGTTCACCAAAAGGAGATTCTTCCCTCAAAAGTTCTGCCGACATTCACATTGTAGATTCCTCTACAACTAAGTCTAAATATGGAAATAAGAAGAAAGGGAAGAATAAAAGTAAATAGACTTCATCTCCCAAAGAAAAAATTGAGAAAAATGAGCTGTCTGATGATAAACGAAAACCTCGTTATCCTTGTCTTATTTGTGACGAGGATCATTTCACCAAGGAATGCCCGCATATGTCTGAGGTATCTAAGTTTGTCAAAGGTTCACCTACACCCGCTGTATTGAAGGATCCTTTTCCTGTTCAAGATAGAAAAATGATTGGATATTCTTCTAATACATCAGCATATATTTTGATGATGTCTCAAGTAATGGTTGCGACTCGATCGCAAGACTATGGAAGTAAAAATCCTGTCACTGGTAAAGAAGTAGAAAATTCTAATTCAATACCAGCTAAATCTCCTCCGGTTTCTGATCCAATTCATATCGAGAAAACCAATCCTGATCTAGTAATTAAACCACCTGCTACAGGTGTACTTTAGAAATCAGCTTTCAATTCACATGTGAGAGCTGCTTAGAACTACAACATTGTTGAGGATTTAGCAATATCTCCTTCAGCAATGTCATCCTTAGAAGTGCTCCAATCATTTCCGACACAAAGGAAATTACTATTATCAGTTATTAGAGTTGTAGATCTTCAAGATTCGAACCTCATGGTCTTCATTTTGAAAATTTTACACCACGACTCCCTCATCAAATGGCTTTTTAGATTCCAGTACTAGTCAAAAACAGGCGTTGCTTTCGTACTGTAATTGATGAGGGAGCGTCTACGTGTAAATGCCGTTAAATTGTTGGAAATAATTTGGTTCTCCGACACTTAACCGATCTCCGACAATTCTCAAAGCTTTTGACGGAAGAGGATTCCATCCATATGGAATTTTGCAAGATCTACCTATAGAGGTCGAAGGTAAAACTGTTAATTTAGATGTGGAAGTCGTTGATGCCCCTCTAGATTACAACCTTCTTCTGGGTCGAATTTGGTCTTATGCTATGACTGCTATCGTGTCATCAATCTTTCGATTAATCATGTTTCCTCATCAAGGAAAGATTGTGAAAATCGATCAGGTCTCACATTATTCATCTGACCCAACTTTTACGGATAGTATTCAACATGTTGGAAAATCGACTATCCCTTATGAGGATGTTGGAGTAGGTTTAATCAAAGATTTCGACTTAATGGGAACTTTTTCTATGCCTCCACCCAACGTATTGCGTACTATTGCTAATATCAATATGATAACATCAAGCACTATTCCATTTGATGACCCTTGGATAGTGCCTTTAGATTCAGAACTAGATTCTTTCAATGGCGAGATGGCTTTGAGTCCTTTTGAGATAGCATATCAAGCAGTACAGTCATTTTCCAATCCTTCATCAATTGATTTTGATCCAATGAATGTGATCAATGAGAAATCATTTTCACCATCAAGCTTAGCTATAACATCAATTCCTGATCCTTTTCAACAAGTGTTTCATACTGATGAAGGCATTCATGAATTGTTGTCCATAGATGAATTACCATGGGCTGATCTTCATCATAGGTCATCATTTTTACCCGATCTTGATAGATTTGAAAATAATTTTTCATCTATTTTTACAATTGACTATGTCAAGGAACCCTAGAACCAATATCGATTACAAATTCAGATTCTGAAATCAAATTGGGAAATATTTCTTCAACGGTTCCCATTGACATATCAGTTAAACCAAGAGTTATTGAAAACATTCATATAGGTGCTTCTTGTACATTGGATAAAATTACTACATATAAAGCCCTATTTCAGGAATTCTATGATATTTTTGCCTGGTTTTATGAAGAAATGCCAGGAATTGATCCCAAGATTGTCATTCATGAAATAAAAACTTACCCACATGTTAAACCTATCAGGCAAAGATTACGTCCGATACATCCATGAAAAGCTGCTGCTATTAAAGCCGAAGTTGAGAAATTACTAAAAGCGGGTTTTATTTATCCAATTAATTTAACGGATTGGGTATCTAATATCGTTCCTGTTACTAAAAAACAAGGAACTATACGAGTATGTGTCGACTATAGGGATATTAACAAAGTCTGTCCAAAAGACAATTATCCAACTCCCTATATCGATCAAATCATTGATGATTGTGCCAGAAATGAAATGTATTCATTTATGGATGGATTTTTTGTGTACAATCAATTAAACATATTCCCTGCTGATCAACCAAAAACAACATTCATTTGTCCTTGGGGAACTTTTGCCTATTGTAAACTACCCTTCAGATTAAAGAATGCTAGTGCAACTTTTCAAAGGGAAATGTCTTATGCTTTTCATGACATTAAACACATTGTGAAACCTTATCTCGATGATTTACCTGCTCATTCATTGCACAGGGAAGATCATCCTACCCATTTAAGAGCAATTTTTATGAGATGTAGGCATTATAAGATTCGGTTGAATCCCAACAAATGTGTTTTTTGTGTGCAATCTGGTAGATTGCTGGGATTTGTTGTTTCCAAAGCAGGAATTTGTGTCGACCCATTGAAGGTTGAGGCTATTATCAATTTACCTCCTCCTTCCACACTTCGCCAACTCTAAAGTTTGCAAGGGAAAAAAAAATTTCTGCGTAGATTTATCCAGAACTACGCCAAGTTAACAAAAGGTTTTACCAGGTTGTTGAAATAGAATGTTCCTTTTATTTGGGATGAGATCACTGATCAATATTTTGATGCTTTGAAACACATGTTGACCCTTGCACCGTTATTGCATCCACCAAATTACAGCCAGGATTACTTTTTATACTTAGCAGCCTCTGATTCCACCATTGGAATGGTATTAGTTCAAGAGGATGAATTCCACAATGAGCATGTGATTTACTATCTCAGTTGGAATCTCAATCCGACTGAAATTAAATATTCACATGTGGATAAATTGGCCTTGGCAGCAGTTCAAGTTGTCCAAAGATTCTGTCATTACATATTGTTACGAAAAACAACTGTGATATCTAATTGCAACACGATGATGTACATTTTTACTAAACAATTACTTGGGGGAAAATACTCTAAATGGATTTTTATCCTTCAGGAGTTTGATTTAGAATTTGAAAAATCCAAATCAAAGAAATCACTGGTGTTCGCCGAACTTATGTGTGACTTCCCAAATAATGAGACAGAAACTGTGGTAGAGCATTCGATTGCTGATGAATCTCTGTTTCTTATCAGTACATTAGATCCATGGTATGGAGATATCATCATTTATCTCCAAACCCAAACCTTTCGGCCCAAAATATCACGTTCAAATTGATGAAAGATCCGTTACTAATATCAACAATACAATATTGTTGGAGACACACTTTATTGTCGTGGTGCAGATTTTGTATTTCGACGATGTTTAACTCATGAAGAGGCTAAAAATGTTTTGAATGACTGCCACTTTGGAGCGTGTGGTGGTCATATGTCTGGGTACGCCACAACCCAAAATATATTGTGCACTGGTTATTTTTGGCCATCATTATTCAAATATTGCATTCTCGTGGTCTGAAAATGCCACAACTGTCAGATATTTGATCGAAAGATGTGTGCACCACCAACTCCTCTTCACCCCATAATTGCTGTCAGTCCTTTTGCAAAATGGGGCATTGATCTCATTACATGTAACCCTCACTTGGCTGGGGGGCATGGGTATGTTATTCTCACAATAGATTATTTTACCAAATGGGCCAAGGCGATGCCTACATTTGCGGCAGATGGAAAAACTAAAACTACATTTGTATTCAATCATGTAATTGCTCGTTTTGGTGTACCCCGAGATATTATTACTGACCATGGGATTCATTTTTGAAATATCATGATGACTGAACTTTCTGATCAACCTTGCTTGCGCCATGATAACTCTACTCCATATTACCCGCAGGTTAATGGTCAGGTTGAAGCCGTTAATAAAGTTTTAACCACCATGATTAAAAGGATAATGGAATTCATAAATCAAATTGGCATACCATGCTTTTTTCAGCATTATGGGCATATCGAACCTCAGCAAAAATTGCAACAGGGTTCACTCCTTTTCAACTGGTTTACGGTTTAGAGGCTGTGTTACTTATTGAATGTGAAATGCTGTCACTCTAATTAGCCATAGAGTTACTACCAGCTACCTCTGAAGAGGAAAAACGATTTTTGTACTTAGCACAATTAGATGAGACTCGGCGCACTGCTGCATTAGCAGCTGAAGCTCATAAAAAATGCATTAAAGCTCAGTATGACCGAAGTGTTACACCTCGTGTTT
Organism: Pinus albicaulis; assembly: GCA_034641835.2. Classification (NCBI taxonomy): domain Eukaryota; kingdom Viridiplantae; phylum Streptophyta; class Pinopsida; order Pinales; family Pinaceae; genus Pinus; species Pinus albicaulis. The sequence goes on from CM076578.1 coordinate 50,816,301, forward strand.
TTTCAGAAGGTGACTTAGCCTTGGTGTATGATCAATATAATGATAAGATAGGAGCTGGGAAATTCGAACCAATGTGGTATGGTCCTTACATTATCAAGCGGGTGCTTGCAAAAGGGGCTTATGAATTGACTGATTATGACGGGGTCTCTTTAGATAAACCCAGAAATGGACTTTATCTGAAGAGATATTATGCTTGATTCTTGTGTGAAGATCTCACTTGTACATTGGTTATTTTTCTAAGATTAGATGAGTGTGTCTAGTTTAAGTTTGCTTTTACTCTTGATATTGCAGATGTCGACATCCATTCAAACGTACATTGGTTTTGCTGATGGTGTCTGTCGTAGTACACGGAATATTTCTTCCGCAGCCTGGGTTATTTATTCACCCACTGATGAGTTAGTTTCTATGCATGGGGTAAGCCTTGGTCAAACAACGAATAATGTTGCAGAATATAGCGCAGTGATTTAATTATTATCTGGTGCCATTTCATTTGGAATTCAACGTTTGATCATTAGTCTAGATTTAGAACTCATTGTATTACATTTAAACTGAGTATATGCAATTAAAAATCCAGTGTTATTGAGATTATTTTTGAAGGTTTGTCGCTTGGAAAGACAATTTGATTACATCGAATATCAACACATTCCAAGAAATTTAAATACATTGGCTGATGCATTAGCTAATAGTGTTATAAATAGACATTTGCAACGTTAAAATAGTAAACCAAAACAACATTCGATATGTGTTGAACAATATAGCCAGAGAAAGTAGTAATATCATAGATAGGAGTTTTTGTTTTCAAAAATATTACATCGTCTGCAATCATAAGTTTAAAACACCTTATGATCTGAAAGATAGTGACACACACAAAAAAATACAATAGTCCATGATGATCATCCACTATCCGTGGTGATGATCATGGTAGTAAACTATCGCCCGCGCCACCCTGCGCAAGAATCTCCTAAATTGGCCAGGAACAACAGTAACATGTCTCTAGAGACGAAGAGGAATATCATCTGTCAATGTCTCTGGGATATCTATAGTCAACCTCTCTAGGTTGTGCTCCAAGTTAGTAAGGATTTCTGCTTCTTGATTTTGTGGCTGTGCAACAAGCTTTGTTGGCTTCCTTTTGAAGCGGCAGAGAGTGGCTGGCCTTCGTGGACCAACATCTGCATTTAAAATTTTGTTATCAATATTGGACGATCAAAAATAAAAATAAAAATTAGAGTTAAAACACATCAAAGTGATTCATTTACCTGATTCATCCCATTGTGCCCTTGGAGGTAAGGACATCTCGGGATCACCTCAGAAATCTATGCCCGCATACGGGAAATCCTCAATAGCAAAGATTTGATTCTGAAGCCAATGAAAATATGCTAGAGTGAACTGAAATACCACACAACCATCGACACCATGGCGGGACATCAGTGCAAACCAGCATACCATACGAGGCTCTATAGGTTCACCAGGATCAACAGAGATCAGTTGAGGCGTGAGGGATGGAATCCTCTCCAAAGAAAAAGAAACCAAGATGGCACCATACCCAAAGTTTTTCAACTTTGAGTTTTTTTCTCTGGTCAATTGGCCTTTCATATTGGCCAATACCCCTTCACACCAATTGAGAATGGTACCTCTATAACAGTCAACTTCTGTCTGCATCTGAGACTTGGTAGCCACATGTGGAGCTGCGCTCCCACATAACCTGGTCACGGTGAACGCAATGAATTTAAGATCAAGACGTAGGATAATCTTTACATCTATACGACTATCTTTGGGATTAGCTTCTTCATTGCAGAACTCTTGTTTATAACTAGCAATAGGCAGGCCACCTTGTCTAGCTCCAAACAAAGAAATATGTTCACCTCGTTTGGATAAACCAGTGAGAAAGTAAATTTCTTGAAGCTCAAGTTCTAGCTTGTGATCACCAATGATAAAACATTGTTCTTGGACGTCCCATTTGTTCACCAGCCAGGTCATTAGTTCCACTTGTGCCCTCATGCCTTGAATTGCCCAGAATTTATACAATCCAAAATTTCTCAACACACGCATTGTGGATATATTATTCATAGCCGCATCATCTACCTCTTCATGCTCGCGTTCTCTCCACTCCAACATTGTGGCATAATCTGCAAATGGATGTATTTGAAGGTTAGAAGCTTTTAGAGTGAGAATATTTAACCATTTTTTAGATAATTTAGTAATTTTCCTTTTCTCACGGCGCCTCCGCAGTTTTTGTATAGAGACAGTGCGAACCCCCGCACGCGCTCTTCATAAAAACCGCAGTATCTCGATAATTTTCATTTTGGAAAATTATCGGGGTCCGCAGGTAATCAATACATGACCCGCGGACCCCCAAGAGCGGAATTTTGAACCTATTTTCCTCTTAAAAAATGATTTTAAAACTTAAAAAGAGAATTCAAATGGATGAAAATGAAAAGAAGAGTGTTGTAGATTACCTGGATTTGACGATTTAGATTTGAGAGGTCGGTTCTCCCGTTATCACCTCTAGAACTTTTTCTGCCAAGAGCTCTCAACTTTCAATTCTGAATACAAAAGGTGAAAATGACTTTGTTGAACTATTTTTTATCAGATTTTTTGAATGAATAAAATATTATTTTATTTGTTTTCCACTTTAAAAAGTTATTTTTCAAAAGTTTTTACTTATTTGAAACAGGTATGTTTAATTTTTTGAGTTTATGTGCAGAAAACAGGTTTTCGGGTGAAAAGAATTATTTTGATGATGAGTACACTTTTATCACTTTTTCGGGCTCCTGAAAATTACAAAAAAGCGAAACCCTGGTGTTCTCTTTTAAGTCCTTTTCAGACTCTCTAAACATGGAAATATTGCCGGGTACTTGATTATTCGAACTCGTTAAAAGAAATGAATAGTAATCCTTTCAGTATGAGTTTACCCCTTTTTTGGATTGAAATGGAATATTTACGAAAAATGTATATGTTGACTAATCATGGTCAATAGATCTCTCTCCTGCATTATTTTATCCTTTTTCAGGCTTCAGAGACTAAATTTACGAAAAAGTACACCTACAGAGTTTTCTTAAGTTTTTCTTCTGACTCCCTAAAATTGAAAAACACCGAGTTTCACCTATACTGAACTCATTAAAAATTAATAGTAAAGGACCTGTCAATTAAAAACAGGAACGAACCACTCCTTCTTAGGGTTCGATTTTAATACTAAGTTGGACTCATCCGAAGGATGAGCTTATACAACAAGCAAATTTTATCCTCCTCAAGCTTGTAAAAAATAAAGAGGTACTTGCTAGAAATGGTGGGGGAAAAAGAGAGAAAATGAATCTTGTTGTCACACTTTGTTCCAAAAAGTAGTATACCACTCTTGAACACGACACTTTTGTCACACTCATACTTGGGTTGGGAAAATACTTTTTCTAACAATTAATCAAACCACATTGAAAGTCTTTAGCTGGTTTTTGGGTATTAGCTTTAGGTAAATTGTCACCAAACCATCTGCAGTGTCGTTATGTGTTCAAGAGACAGTTCAAATAAACCATTCATTGCAAACATTTGTCTCCATTCACATTGACCATCCCTGAGTCAGTCCTTGCTAAAATTTCTTCAAAACTTTATCTAATGGTTTCGTGTCATGGGCTTTCCTACGACGGGTCACTTTCTATAGACGACAACACATCATCTAGAAAGTTGATCTAGAATCCTATCAGTACCTTGGGATCTGCATGCCCTAATGGAAGGTTTCTCCCCTTCACCGACAGGCTGCATCATTAACCCTCGGTCGAATGATTCTGTGAAGTATTCGACTCCAAATCATTCATTCACACTTCATGGATTGTATTGAGTACTTTGAGAGCCAATGTCATTATTGGTGGTTTCTCCCACACTTGTTAACAGTTCACATCATTGACTGGTAATCAAGCGGTTTCTACCATGTTCGACTTCGACACAATCAATCGCATGGATAGAATCGTACTAGTTCGGGAAGCAGAAATCAAGACCCTAGATCTAGTTTCTACCATCCAGGCTGTGAGGAGTTTTATTATTCATGATACAGCAGAATACTTACGACAGATGGCTGCGTCCATGCTGTGTTTACTATTGATGTAATTCTAAAATCATTTATGTATCAGAACATGTAGTTAGTTTTGATCTGAGTATGGGAATTCCTACCTCAGCGATGATATACATATATATGTTTGCGTTGAATGTTTTTACAGGTTTCGACCGATATGTTTGAAACCCAATCCTTGGATGATAAAGCACTTCACTCTTTAGAAATACTTCAGACTTCGCGCTTTAGGGGGCAATATGTTACACTAAAATTTGTCACCATGACATTTAGTTGTCTGTATGGGTTCATCATTACCTATTTTATGCTCCCTTAGAGGTCCAAAACCATAAATTTCCTAAACCAAGTCTTGGAATTGGATAAAAGCTCATTAAAACCCCAAAAAGCATATCTCTGCACTTTTCCTAGCTCTTACCTGCGGTATCGCAGTTTCTTTCTCTATAACTTGCGGCACATCTCGCAAGTTCTGCTTACTAAAACTGCGAACCCCCGTAAAAGGTAAAATAAAAGAAAAATTAAGTTCTAGAAGCCTAGCTGGTTGAATATTCTCCCAGCTGGAGGCTTCTAGAAGCGTAATGAGGTCGAGCTTCGCCCCTTTATTCATGAACCTCTATCCCTTCATTAATAGAGATTATCCCTTGGTATTTGGAGCTAAAATCCATTTATGAGAGGACTTTATCCCCCTCTCTATGGAACTGAAACTTCCTTCATTCTCCTATAATTTGAACTCATATTTCAGTCTCAAGGGTACTTCTTAACTTATAGAAGAGAATTTCTGAAGAAATTATACTCTCTATACCTAGCATCATTGGTATGAGAATGATCACATACTCATATCCATAGTTTTATGGTAGTTCAGAGAGGAGAAGGCTTGTCAAACCGATGGAAAACAGCTGTTCAGGACCCCGAAAGAACCTGTATGACATCAAGGCGACAAGATTGTAAGGTTACTTCTTATCATACAAGTTAATACAAATGGATTCTATTTTTTCATTAAGTTGTTCATGTATCTATTTGAGTAATTTAATTCTTGGATTCCTTGATCACTGAAATAGATTAGTGTTTCTGGATTATTATATCTTGCAGGTGATTTTAATTCTTTTTTCTATCTTTGAATGCAGGTCTTACTTGCTGAATTGACCTCTTTTGGAGCGACTGGATTGAAGATTACAGCAAGCGTTGGACTTTAGGTAGGAGCATATCCTCTTACTTAGTTAATTAATAATTTTGAATCACAATAGTCTAGAGAAAATGGTTTGCATTTGGTTGTTTGTTTCTAGATATCCTTAGGATACTATGGAGATTGTTCTTGTCCGCAAGAAGGATTTTATCCGCATAACAGCTCTGTTCACTCTCTCTATTCACACCTCACTCACACCTATTCCACACCTCTCACCCCTGTTCACACTCTCCTATTCACACTTATATATACCCGGAAGCAGTTCTCTTGTCTTTTATTAGCTCTCCGTTGAACCACTCTAACAACCTAATTCTATCCTATCTTAATGATCTAATCTACTTGACTTGATCTCCTCGCAGGGAGAACCAATTTGCCATTTTTATTCCTATTTAATTTAGGAATCAAAACAAACTAACTTCTCACAATTAAATCTTAATAATCAATTTTTCCACCTCTTGTTAGCCACAACATGTGAACACACAATCACATTGCTGGCTAAATATGGATACTCCTGCATCATAAGGTGTCTTTCACTTTGGTCGTAAGACACTGATCACAATAGGCGCTAAATTATTTTTATCCCAACTTTTGGTGTCACCATTCAATGGATATGATACAATATTTTCTACACAAGTTGAAAAAAAAACTGAGAGAAAGTAAAGATTTTAGCAAAGGTTTTACAAATACAGAATTGAAGGGTGACCTAAAAGCAATTACACCAAGCAACAGTAGGCACTCCAAGATACAAGTGATATTTTTTTATAAAATTAAATGGATAAAATTTTTGAACCTTTCCTTGTTTAGAGGTGATATGAAAAACCAAAACAAAAAGAAACCTGCTAATGGATTGGGTAAATGGTGATTGTTGTATCAAGAATTTTGCTCTTTCTCTAACCTAGAATTTTTCTCTTTCTCCAACCTAGAATTTTGCTCTTTCTCCAACCCTAAACATGGCTCTTGAGGTAAAAATGAGTTCATATTTCTCTCTCGTATTCATATAGAATTTAATTTTTAAATTGATATGCTATCTAAAGAAGTTCTCTCATTGTTAGGAAGGTATTTTCAGCTGAATTTATCTCATTATAAACAATATTTATCATCTCACCAAACCGAGGTAACTAAGAAAAATTAAAATTAAAATTACTAGACATATTTAGCATATTTAAAATGATTATATTAATATTATATATATTTACATATTATTGATAAAATTAATCATATCTTCGATAGATTTTCCTTGGCCTCACACGACTGAAACCAACCTAGATCCATCGATCTATTAAGCGCCGAGAGGGATCAAATATCTTGAGGTGCAAACCTTTCCTCAATTTTTGCACCTCGAGATATTTGATCCCTCTCGGAGCTTGATAGATCCAAAGTTAAGATGGATTTAGGTTGGTTATTCCAATGTAGAAATCAAGGAAATAATATGTGGGCCTTCATGGTTTGATGACCCATGCTTACGTCAACGGTAATGAAATTTCATTGAGGTTTTGAATATAATAGAGTAGCATCCTCTTGCAGACTGTCATGTTCTCAATTGTAGCATGAAATCCTTTTCAAATACACTACAGTACTAGCTGCAAATTATTTCATCCAGAAAATACTAATAATCATGAATTCTATATCAACAATACATCTTGGAACATATAAATACACTACATGATGCTTTTAAGTATGATTTTTGGGGCTACACAAAACCAATTACATTGTTCCACTCATAACCTATGTTGTACTCATTTTCGGAACAAAGTAACGATGGGATGAAGGGACATTCATGGGATAGCTAGAGCACACCCCCAACTTTTTTAAGGAATGACAAGTTGGGGATGGAAATTATATATATATATATATAAAAAGAATATTAAAAATTAAAAATTCAAAATAATCATTTGCAGTTGCTTCAATCTTGTAAGCATAACAAGCTAAACTATATAGTATTATGCACAACACTTACACTAGCCAATCCTGAAAAAGCTCAAGCAGCTTTGAAAAAGGGGTTGAGTGACATTTTATTATTGGCCGCTTGAAATGAGAAAAAATCATTTTTCCTTTAGGAAACTTAAGTGTAACTATTTTGATTTTACAAAAAAGTCCATGAAGAGTCTATGAGACAAAATTGTCCCTATAGCAGCTATTATTCCTCATATTTCTTGTTAATGATGATTATGATAAAACATAAAAGGAATTCCATCCTCAAAGGTTTTACAGACATTTATTGTTGTGTGGAAAACCACTATAAAACACGTAGTTCTGTCAAGATATTAGATTCATACATTAGAATAAGAAATTGACTGAATAGGAATTTATTCAAACATTTAGTACTCAATCCAAGTCACTACTATTTGATTGTTTTCACAATGCTTGAGGTTGGGATGGTGGGATTTTTGGGACTTGAATGACTCCTAGAAATCCATGTACAACATATAAATGACCCAAAATAAGTGAAGAACAAGAGCAATAACCACTAAGGATAAACCCTTTGAAATGTTGCATTTTTTGTTTTCTAAACATGGAGGCTTTGTTTGTTTTAACATTGTTGCTGAAAATACAATATTTAAATCACCAGAAACTTAGATTGAAATTAATCAAATGTTTTGAGATGCAACTTGTACAAAAAATTTATATTCAGTACAATACAAAAATAATAAATGGGAAAAATGATCATATTGTCCGATAGTGTCAAAATGGAAGATATGTGCCCCGAAAATCCCTGAAATGTGCCTAGAAAATATCTGAAATATGCTTGGAACATCCTTGAAATATTTTTGGAATTTCCCTGAAATATACTAGGAACGTATTGGGGATGGCCGAAAAATCCCTAAGTCCCAACTGATGGCATTAATGGCATTGATAAAAAAGGCCAGCAAAAGCAAAGGAGTAGTAAGGAAAAGGAGCAACAACAAAGAAAAGAAACAATAAAAGAGTAGGAGCAACAACAGATAGGAGAAAAGATGTGATGGAAAAGGAGTAGCAAAAGATAGAAGCAAAAAAGGGTTTGATGGATTCAGTTTTGATGGTTTTGCATTGTTGTGATGCAAGGTTATGGCAAAGGAAAATGTGTGCAGGACATAATGTTGCAGAGATTGATATGTGTAAGAATTCGTTGTGGTGCTAAAGTGTTGTGATGCAAGCCAAAGGCAAGACTCCATGACAGAAAAGGAAAAACTTCATGACATATAAGGAAAGACTCAAAGGTATTGAGGAATTGAGATGAAGAAGTATTGATACAAGATATTGCAGAGCAGATATATGGCTTTGGAGAGTGATGCATTGCTTTCATATGTTGCATGCATATTAATTTCATTAGAAAGTGAATGTTTTACATGTGTTATGATATTATAATGTGTTGCTTGCATATGTTGGCTTTATGTTGATGTTGGTGCATTTAATCATTATATATCACTGAAAATAATATTTGAGCACTTATTTGTGTTCTTATATTCAAAATATGAAGAGTTTGGAAATGAATGAGTGGAAGGAAAAGAGTCAAGCATGTTCACTTCATATTCTTATGTGGGATACAAATAGCGAGAAAACTAACTTTATAAAAGATGTTATTTTGGAAGGCAATGGGAGGCTAGAGAGTGGGAGAATGTGCGAGAGTTGATTGAGGTGTTATGCATTAGTTACCTGGCACATATGAAGCTTATGTGAAGCAGATTTGAAGGGAAGAAGAGGCAGAAATGAAGATGGATATATGTAAAATTTATGACCAGGTAAACCAACACATTTTTGTTTTTTGTTTGCATTGGGGGATTGTAGTCTCCTTTCTATTAGTGGCTTGATAAATATAAGGTTGGAGCTTGTTGAGGTAGGAGCCTCCTGTGGGTTGTAGCCTACAAAAAACGTATGGGAGTTGGATCTTCCTTGCATCTTGCAGCTTGCAGAAAATTGAGGTAGCAACCTCTTGTAAGTTGGAGCCTACAAAAAATCAGATGTAATAAGTGAGTAGGAGTTTGTCTTTGCATCACAACAATAAAAAATTGTGGTTTTTTTTTTCGTTTATAGGTTTCCATTTATATTCGGTGTCAATATGTGTTGGTATTATGTGTTGATGTGATGTTTTGATTTGATTTTTTTTTTTTTTTTTCCAAGTAAGATTAATTTCTATTAGTGTAACATAGTATACATGGAGGCACAGGCCTCTGCAGTTCTAGCATGATTCAACGACATAATTCACAGAAAACAACAAAAAAGGGACTTCCTACGCAGGGGAAACCCGTCCAATGAGAGTTTTTTTCGCTGCCTTGCGAGAGGAAACCAGCATTATACTGACAAAACTGTTAATTGTTTGCCTTCTGTGCCATACATAGATAACATAATTTAACAATACCTTGTGACCAAGGACCTTAATACTAAAAGCGATAAACAAAAAAAAACCTGAGAGCCTAGGTGTCATGAGGCGTAGGAGGAGTCTCTTCTACGATGAGACACCTGTAATCGTCGGTGTCGGTGGCCTGCATATCCTGGGTGGCAAGTGCTACATGCCGGGGTTCCTTGGTCTCACCAGCTTTGCTCGTGGCCTGTTTTCCCTCCTTCCTATCGTCCCTACTATTTCCGGAGCTGCTGCTGCTGTCTGAGCGCGAATTGTGATTGCCTGAATCAGGGTCACCTTTGATGTCCGTAGAGGAGGCGATGTCACGGCGGGGGATTTCTGCAAATTGGGCGGGCGGAGGCTAGAAACCTCAACGGGCTCCTCCTTGAAGGAAACTGAAATGGTGGAAATGACACGGGGGCAGTCCATGGAGCAGTGGAAGTGGAATTGAGCAGAGTGAGAGGTCGCGGGGTGACGAAGGAGTCCAGACAGCGCAGTGGCGGTGGAAAGGTCGCTGTGGCAGAAGGCTAAGCTGAATGACGGGGCTAACCAACAAAGCAGCCATGCCCACCGTGGGTAGCGGGATACCAGCCCAGGGAGTGCTCCAGGGAAGAAGACGAAGAGTCAGAATGGGAAGAGAGCGAAGAACGAGCAGCGCGCCCTCTACTGCTGCCATGCCTGCAATGCATGCGATGCTTGAGACGAGGCATGGTGGCACAATGAGGGTGAAGGGTGATCTATGTCGGGGATGAAGCAGGGCGGTGGCACCACAGAGATGGAGGCTCAAAGGTGGTGGTGAAGCCAGAAGCTGCTGAGAGATTCAAGTGACAGAGGACGCTCTGCGAATAGTGATGGCCAGGGAGGAATTCAATACAACATTGAAGGCTACAACGTCTCCCTCTAGGCGTGCAGGAGCTCGGATCTACGAATTCAGGGGAGCAGTAGCTTCTCAGAGGTTGAGACAGGGGAGGCATAGAACCAGGCAGATGAAAAACATAACCAGGTGGGAGAGGAGGGGTCTTCATTTTGAGGCGGAGGTAGCAGCCTCGACTTCTGCAATGAATTAAATGGTGATCTGGGTGATGGCTAGAGCACTTAAATGCTCGCCGTTGGGGCCTGTGGATGGCCATGTGGCCATGCCACTTGCCAACCCAGCAGCCCGTCACCGTAGATCCCTCATAAATCACCCGCATCCGGGGGTTTTGATTTGATTATTACTTGTTGTTCACAAATTCAATATGTTGGTCTTTATTTGTTAAGTTGCTAATTTAATGTTTCAGTTAAAGAGGATTAAATAAAATAAATTAATGTCCATGAATGCACTAAAATGATTCACCCCCACTCTCAGTTTAGTTAAGTTTTCTTCACCGATAAAGTCCCCAACATTTTGGGGATGTTTCCTAAGGGTCTGTTGTAGCCCCTACAACACCCTCCAAAAAATACAAAAAAGATAATAACACACACTTCTAAATTTTTTGGAGCCCCTTTGAAACTAGAAGAAGAAGCTAAGTAAAAGTTTTTAAGAGCAAGTCGCTAAGTCGCGAATCCATGATTTGCGACCCATGCGACCTATGCGACTCTGCGACCCTAAAGGTCGCCAGGTCGCCAGGTCGCAAGAGTCGGAAGTCAGGAAATTTGCGACCTTGCGACCCAGCGACCTTAAGGTCGCGAGGTCGCAAGGTCGCAAAATTAAGTAATTAGAGGAATTGGCGACTCAGCGACCTTGCGACCCAGCGACCTTAAGGTCGCGAGGTCGCGAGGTCGCAAACTATCAACTTGCGACCTCATTTAGTGCTCGCACGTGCGACTCCTTTTTATAAGGGCAGGTCGCTAGGTCGCATTTGTGACTCGCGGCGAAAATCGTGGAATTGCTCTGACAGGTTGACTGGCGCGTTTTCTTCCGGGTAAGTTTCCATTTCCCCCCTGTGTTTCCTTCACGAGCATTTCTTGCCAAATTTTGGGCCTCCCCATGGTCTTAATTGCTTGCTGGTGAGGATGTAGGGTTTTCTGTTGAGTTTTATTATTGTTTTGATTCTCATAAACCCCAAGGTCACCATTGTCTTGCCTAGATCCTCATGGCTGTGTCCTATCTCCAGTTTAGACCCTTTCCAGCCGCGTATGTTTCCCGTTAGGGAGAGATTATCCGCAAAACCGTGCGCGTTCGAAACCCCCCGACAGGCCCAAGTGCGACCTGCGACCCAGCGACCCGGTCGCAAGGTCGCAAGGTCGCGCGATCCTCTGTTAGCGACTCTGCGACCCTGCGACCTATTCGCAAGGTCGCGAGGCCGCATGTGAGTTTCTTTTGTTGATCAGTGACCCTGCGACCCCAAGAGAGCAGTTAATTAAATTCTGCATGTGTAGACTGTATTTAGCCATTATCATCATGTCTTTCTCATCCTGGGATTCTTTCCTGAATGCAACAGGTGAATTTGGAGTAGACACGATACCGGTCCTCTCCGACTCTAGCAACATGGCACCCCGGGTGTCCCGAAAGAAAGGTAGGCAGGTGGTGGAAGTAGAGTCAGACACAGACATACAAACATCTCCTCCACCAATATACAGAGACACTCTTTGCACCTTCGCAAAGGAGGACAGCCTTAGGTGGTATGAAGTATACCACGAGTTCGCCATACCAGAAGATGAGTTTCCAGAAGATCTACCGGACCGGGAAGTATACCTAAAGGTCAAGAGATCCAAATTGCACCTAGTAGGGGCACATCCCGCCATCTTTCCGTGCCCAGAAATGTTAGACTGGATCATACAGAAGACGGATCCTAAGAAGTTCGCAATCCGAGATAGTGGAGGTAAAGCCTTTGCAACGTTGGAGGGCCCAAAAGCCCAGATCTACTACTCGCTGCCCCAACCAGAGGAAAATTTTACCCCGAGATGGTTTTCTGCAAATGAAGTACCGGTGGTTGATACAATCAGGAAATGGTGGGCGGAACCAGATAAATTTAAAGTCAAGAAAGACCAGGAGTACCCGGTGGCCAGTCTGAGGAAAGTGTATAAATTAGTGGCCGCCATGCTTTGCAGAGTGTACGGACGTCCGGACGCCACCACTTTCAACGGCGCATGGGCAAATATTATGGAACACGTAACGGTGCACGGCACTCGATTCAATTGGGCTGGTATATTAATGGGCTCAATGCAAACAAATTTGGCTTCGGCTTTAGCCCCAGATGAGGGAACGCCGTCAGAATTTTATATGGCGTCGTATTTATTAGATGCTGTCTGTGCCCAGCTGCATGTTGAGGGATGGCCACATAATTGGGACTCCGAACAGACCCGGGCCATCCATTTGCAGACCAAGGTATTCTGGGAATCCAGGTACAAGTCAGATATTGAGCAAATCTCTCAGATATTCATTCCCGCCCTTTACGGGAAACTATTTGGTCAAGACACCCCCTGCATGTCTTGGCGAGCAATGGAGACACTAGGTCATGTGGCGCACTGGTTTCCATTCGCTGAATTTACAATCATCCGAGTATTTGGCACATTCAAAGCACCACATGCTCTGCCTAAGTTTATTACCGATAAGGTGCTCATGCAGGAGGTATGTTTCCAGATGACCTCGGGCTTCTCCAATGTCCTTTCCAAAGGGAAGAAGAAACCTTGGCCCGCTCTACCCCTCACCATTGGTGCTTATACAGTCAAGGACTCCAGAGAAGTAGGGCGTGAAGGGGAAGAGATAAAAGGTTATCACTTTAGAAATCTGGATTGCCGAACTTATGACCCAGTCAGGATAGTTCCTGAGCATTGTAAAAGGGCCAATTTTAAATGGAGTTATCAGCATGTGGAACGCCTGGCAGAGGACGAAAAAAGAAACTGGTACAACGCAGACAGGCAACTAGCTCCGGGGATTGACTCTGACCGAGAAGAAGAGGATCACCAAAATGTAGAAGACAAGAGCCATAAACTAGGAGGCTCTTCTTCCTCTCGGGATAAGAAAACCCGAACCAATACAAAGACTGACACCTCGGATCAGCTAAAAGGAGCAGAGGCCCAAGCCAAGAAGGAAGAAGAAAATAAAATGAAAGAGGATGAAGAGAAACGTAGAAAAGATGCAAAGACAGAGCGGAAAAGGAAGCAGGCTGAGGAAAAGGAAAGACAGGAAAGGGAAGCACAGGTGGCGGCAGAACAAGCACTTAAGGAAGAGCTTGACAAAGTCGATCGTCAAAAGAAGGCAGACCAAGCCGCCGCGGCAGAGCGAAAGAGAAAAGCTGAAAAAGAAGCAGAGGCAGAGACAGAACGCAGGAAGAAGGAGGAACATGACAAGGCAGAAGCCGAGCGCCGGCAAAAGGAGAAAGGAAAAGGACAAACGCAGGATATAGAGGATGAACTGATATATGATATCGACATATCTCCCCTGGAGATTCCTCCGAGTGGCAAGAAAAGTATCCTCCCTGATGACGATTTTCCCGGGGAACGAGAGGAAGAGGTCTTCGACTTGACTAGATTGACATTTGACCAATTCTCTTTCAAAATACGGCAATAGAGAAGAAAATCTTTGGCGCAAAGCCATCCCGCGATATCTACGGTTGCCACTGAAAAGGACATAGTCCCAGATACAAGAACTAACCCTGTAATGATAGCATCAGCAGGCACCGCTTTTGCCGCGGCCACGGAGGAGAATGTCACTAGAACGAGCAGGGAAATTATTTCCCTACAAAACAGGCTAAAAGCAGCGGAACAGGAGAAAGCAGTACTGGAGAGTGAAGTGCGACAGCTCCAAAGTAAGCCTTCCCAAGTCAATGAAGTCCCACTGGCAGTCATGAAAGAATGTGACGTATTGGAAATGACCATGCAGCAAGTATATAGAGAAATGCTCACCCTAAAAAAAACAGTGGCCCCTTTGGCAGAGGCACGAGCGGAAACCAAAGTGAAGCATGAGCAGCTCAAGGAGACCTCTGTAGCTTTGGACAGAATGATAAACTGGACAACACAGTACCATCAAGCTCCCGAAAATGTGCCTAGGAAGGATTGGAGTCACACACAAGACGCCAAAGTACAAATCCGGATGAAGATACAGTCCAAAGACAAGCTGACCAAAGATTTGGACAAAGTGGTGTCTGCATATAATCACCTGATCAGTGGTATAGACTCCATGAACGCTCTTCATCACATTCCATCGTTGGGGGCACTGGACGAAACTAAAGACTAGGAGCAAATAGATCAGGAAATTCAGTGTTTTCTGCAACCCTTGAGACAAGCTGCTGCCGCACCAGAATTCGAGGCATCACAAGAGAACCTAAATCGGTTGCTTGTCACTCCAGTACAAATCTACACCAAGCTTGCCTCCCTCTCAATTCAGATCTCCCAGAAGAAAGAAACTCTGATACCAAGTGCCCTGGAATGTATACACCGATTAAAAGAGGAAACCCCTCTAGTCTTTCCTATAGCAGCGGATTACCAGGCCTGGCAAGATTTCCTCAAGGGGAAGAAAATTGACGCTCCTGACCTCTCGAGCGCGCAACCTCCTCCATAACTAAACTTTTTCAGTCGCAGGTCGCGACCGCCCCCAGGTCGCAGGTCGCGCCTACGCCTGAGTCGCAGGTCGCACCGGCACATGAGTCGCAGGTCGCAATTACTTCCGAAAGTCGCAGGTCGCATGCTCGGCCAAGGTCGCAGGGAAGATGAACCGTCGGGAAGTCGAAGCGTCGGAAAGCCTAAAAGGCATTTTTGAATCTATAAATACCCCTGCGGGGCACATAGTTAAAGGCTCCTCTTTGGTGGACTGAAGGAAAATATTGCATTGTAATTGAAGAATCATACTCTTGACATATGTAATACAAATACTTGTTAAAACCCCTTTGATTGGATGATGTGTTTAGCTGTGACAACACTGTGTGTATTCTGCGTACAGTTTCAGAATATCGTTTGATTAATGAATCTGTGTTATTAATAGTATCATTCATGCTTCATAACTATCTGTGATTGTGTTGATGATGCTCAAGTTTACTATTTACTCTTATGATGAATGTTAATGAACTGTTTTATTAGCATTTCGTTATATCTTTCGGAAAGTTAAGGGATATTCTCGCCATAAAGAACTGTTTCTTTGGTGGTCAGATTATCTTGCATGCATTACCCCATAGATGTGTTGCTAACGACACTTCCTGGGCGTATGCATTTTGTTTATTACCTTGCTACGCACAGTGCCATATATTGGTTTGATACATTAGTCATGTATTTTGTATCATGTGAATAAGTGTATGTTTGCAGATTCAATCAGGTTGTTCGAGACCGAAGAGAAAGTCATTTAAGCGGTAGCCGGACCCACACCCCGGACGGGATCCCTACTCCAAACGGTTCAAAGTCTGATTGGGACTTTCTACCGGGGAGATCCCCTACTGTTGGCCGGACATATTTTCCCGTCAACAGGGTCCATAAGTCCCCTGAACACATATATATAGAGTATGAAAGTTTTTTTTGTTAGGAGAGAGGGGGCGGGGGTTTCCCATGAAACATAACTCATAACAATTTCAATTGCAACTAGGAAACGATATGTGTTGCTTGAAAAGAATTTCAAACAAAAATCTATAATTCTTTTGGGATGAATATTGATCATCAACATTCTGGAAACAAAATATTCATTTCTACTGACAAAACTGCATAACAACAAGACTATGTAATACCTCAGTTCATGTTCCTTTGTAAACATCTGAGTTGAGAAAAAGGTGTGCAAATTTGGAAACAAATATAGAAAGGCTTCTGAGCCATCATTTTAGGATTCTAATGAAGTCTTCTATTGTGTCCTTAGCCATTCACATTTTTATCAACCTAATTCTATAAGGGTCGCCTTTAAATTGAATCAAATCACTACTAAATTTCCCTAACTAGTTAGCGTTTTACATCTCATGATGTCAATGTTTTGAGTTTTCCCAACTGTTGATTAAGGCAAAATTTATGAGTCGTTTCTTCGCATTTATTAATTTTTCCCAGGGCCATGTTGATGAAAGTTTGCATTACAAAACCTGGGACCTCTTCGGTTCTGCACTTCGATTGTAGCTTGCAAGATTACGAGAATGACGTTGTAATCAATCTCGTCTCCTCCCATCAGTCGACTCAGTGTTTGCATCCTTCAGAATACTGGGGTCTAGCATTCAATTAGCAATGAGGCAGCCTGTTGCAAGCTACTGAATTCTAATACTAATAAGAACACAACAGTAAAACAAGGCCTATCCTCATTTCTAGAAAAGTTAAATTTATTTTATTTTCACTCAAATTGCATGGAGGGCACCGATAAAATAAAATTTATCACAGAATCTCGTTCTCACAAGGTACTCACAAGGTATTCAAGATCTTTTGGGGAGCGATCTGTGGCATACATGCATGGAGACTTTTTTCTCGGGAGGTTTTTTCTCATCTTAAAATGGAAAGAAAATCAATAGCAAATGTTGAAAATGGCAAGGAAATATCAAGTTCTGTGGAAACCAATCATTTAGGTCAATTGAAAATTGTTTCAACGGACAAAACAAGAAAGTGGATTTGGGTAAATGAAAAGCAATATTGGGGCATTTTAAGATGTAGTCTTGCTCGCCTCAAATGGGAACAAGGACAAAGACAAAGAAAAATAAAACAATGCCAGAGCTTCTAAAAACCTCACACTTGAGTCAATAAAAAATAAAAAAGAGTCAACCATTTACAATCCCACATCCACACCTCTCACTTGGTCATCAAATCTCTATGTCGAAGAATTGATGAGGGCTAGGACAAAGCTAGAGATTTTGGAAGGCAAAGAACAGGAAAGGGACCGCAAAATTTCAGAGATCACATTTGCAAATCAGTGTTTAATGGAAGGTAATAGAATTTTAAAAGAACAGGTAAAAATGTTACAAGAGGCTGTAGAGACAAGAAAACAAGAGTGGAAAAGCATGAAGACAGCGTGGAAAACCATGACAGGATCAAGGGCAGAAAACAAGGATGTGATAATTTCTAAAGCAACTCAGGTAGATACACAAGTATCTCAACAAATAGATCTTTCAAAAGAGGAGACAAAAATGAACAATATGGATGGCTGTCCAAAAGAAATCAAAGATATAGTTGAGGATGCTAATGGTTACATAATGACATGGGAAGAAGAAGATGTTATTGCTCGTAAAGCACAAGAAAGAGAACACAAAGAAATAAAATATAGGGAAACAAACTTTATTATCAAGGGAATAAGAGATTATGAGAGGAATGAAAGTAATCTCAATTTGACAAGGGACTTTCTAAAAGAGAAACTACATTGGAAAGGGAAAATTTGCCAAGCAAGGAGGGTGGGGAAGATATGTGAAGACAAGCCTCGTCCCATAAAATTCACCATGGAAACCGTGCAAGACAAACACCATCTATTGAGCAAAAATAAACTCTTGAAAGGCTCACACTTCTTCCTAGATGAAGATTTAACCAGCAAACAACAAGAGGAAAGAAGGGAAGAAGTGAAGAAAATTAGGGCAGCAAGAAATGAAGGGAAAAGGACATGGTTTTACAATGGTAAAGTATTTATTGTAGTGTTTGGGACTGAGGAAAAAATAGGGCAGCAAGCTGATAGTAAAGAAAAAATAGAGAATTCGATAATAGGGAGGAAAACAACAATAGAAACATGGATGGAAAGGGGTGAAGACTAAAATTTGAGTCTTATGTTTCAAACTACGTAGCAGTCAAATCCTACCCAGGTATACCTAAGTTTAGTTTGTTGGAACTGTAGAGGCTACCCTTGGAGGAGGGGACTTGGGTTAGGGTCTATTGCAGAATGTAGAGACATAGTTTGTCTCACGAAAAATCATGAACATGATGGTTGCAAAACTCTTGTGTTTGACGGTTATTTGAAGTTAGCAGTTTAGAACAAGGTAGCAGAAAATGGCAAAGGGTATGGGGGAATACTAGTTTTATTGAAAGAAAAGGAAGGTTGTCACATCTAGTTGATGAAAGAAGATGAAAATAAAAAATATTTATGGTTCAAAATATTAGAGAATTAGAATCACATAATAATTGCAGCATGCTATTTTGCCCCTCAAGTCTCAAAAACTTACAAAAATAAGGGGCTAGACAGCAAGGATCTCTATGCAGCTTTAAAGGAAGATATTGCTACGTACTATCAGCAGGGAGAAGTGCTTTTAGTGGGTGATTTTAATGCTAGAACAACAAATCAACAAGCTAATGATTCTTTGTTGTAAAGAGGATCATAATCCTATTTGGCTCACTGAAGTGGAGAATCCAAAATGGGTGAGATGTTCAGAAGATGAAAAATTTAGAAATCATTTTAGAGAGGAATTGCTTACACTGTGTGGGGCTTTCAACTTAATTATTTGCAATGATCTGGACAGGTGGAAAAGGTCCGGGAACTTCACTTGCAACACATACAATGGGGCAAGTGTTGTTGATTATGTCATTTGTTCACAAATATTGATAGAAAAGATAGATGAAGTTAAGATTAGAGGGAATAATTGGGACTTAAAACCATACCATAACCCAATTTATATGAAGTTACCATGGGTGGAAGAAAGGAAACATAAGAGAAAAACACAATGCTCTCAGCAATCATTACCCAGGGGAAAATTTCTTCTAACACAAGAAAACTGTACTATCTTCAAGACAATGTTGGAGAGATTAATTTAGAAAGAGAAAACTGGTTTCCAAAACTTCAACATTCATGAGTTAATAAATATAATTCAAAGGGCACTTGAGAAGTGAAAAAGAGCAAAAAATAGGAAATCAGAATCAAATTGTTTTCCTGTAAATGCTTGGTTTGATGAGGAATGAAAAATGGAAAGGAGAACCTTGAAAAAGGCAAGCAAGGAGAAGATGAATGTAAAGTTATATAAGCAGATACTAAAAAGGAAAAAAGATGAGTTCATGCAAACAAGGCAAAAAGAGTTAATATATCTAGGCAAGAATAACCCAAAACTTTTCTGACAGGAACTTCAACCAAGGAAAAAGAAAATAAGAAATAATATTACATCCAATCAATGGTTTGAATATGCAAGACAACTATATGAGAAATAATCAGAGGTTGAGCCTGCCCCAAGGCTCAACACAACTACAAATCTCTTCACATTACACGAGGTGGATATTGGAATTAAAAAGTTGTAAACATGAAAGGAAAAAAACTTGGTTGAACTTCAAGCAGAGTATCTAAAATGGGGAAGGAACACTCTTTCACCACACGTCATGGAAATATTCAACAACATCATTCTACAAGGATTCCCAAGGGACTGGACAACTAGCCTAGCAATACCCCTTTTTAAAAGTGGAGACATTAATTATCTGTCCAATTATAGAACCATTATGATCAATCCTTTGTTTGCAAAGATTTTTGGCAGCATGGTAGAAAATAGAATCAGTAAGTGGGCAGAAGTAAAAGAAAAGTCGGCAAAAGGACAAGCGGGTTTTAGGCCGAAGCATTCTACAGTGGATCATGGCATCATGTTGAAATTTTTTTGGGGGATAAAGAAGAAGTATTATGTTGTTTTGTTGACTTCAAAAAGGCATTTTACACAGTCCCTAGAGATAAGTTGTGGCATAGAATGGAAGAACTTGAAATTCCTTTGCATTATAAAGTTGTTGTCCATAGAATTTATGAAGAGGTGAAAGTCAAAATTAGAACCTCAACGGGCATTTCAAAAAGCTTTAGAAGTGATATTGGAGTCAAGCAAGGTTTCCCTCTATCTCCTACTCTTTTTGGTTTATATATTGATAAAATGGAAGAGTGGCTAAATTTGCAAGGTGGGGATGGTGTTCAGTTGGGGGAGTTTGTGATAAAGCTTCTTTTATTTGCTTATGATATTGTATTGCTTTCTAAATTGGCCCATGGATTGCAGATGCACCTATATGCCCTTGAGAATTTTTGTAGAGAAGTGGGGATGCAAGTCAATATTAGCAAAACCAAGATAATGATTTTCTTTAAAAAAATGAATCAGAGTCAACATATGTTCTTCTTTGAAGGCAAAATTCTTGAAGAAGTAAATGAGTACAAATATCTCGGGATCGATTTCAACAACAAACTTATTTGGGAGGACTGCAGAAAGAAAATAATATTAGGAGGGTGGAAAGCATTATATGCTCTTCAAAACAGATGTAAAGAGGTAGAGTTATGGAATTGGAAAAACGTTTAAAGTGATTTTTGGACTCTTAGTTTGTCTAGTGATGCTATATGGGTGTGAATCGTGGGCTAGCAACACCCTTGTCTCAAAATGGAACCAAATTGAGCAAATCCAAAAATGCTTGATCATGAACAAGTTCAAAGTAAAAAGTTCGGTACCTTATGAGATAATGTTGAGTGAAACACGAGAAACTCCCATTGAAGAAATTGTTATGGTGCAGCTCATAAGATATCTAAAAATAATATTTTAGAAAATGGGAGTAGGTAGATGGCCTAATGTTATCTTCAAGGAAGGCATGAAGGAAAGAAAGAAAACATGGATGAGACAAAACTACACATGGATGCAAAAATTGAATATCTAACTCAATGCTTGTCCCACAAATAGCAAGGAGCTAAATAATTTTGTTATGAAGAAGTTTCGTAAATAGGTATGGGGAAAAGAGTTGGGTAGAAAGAAGAAGTACTACATTGAATAATTCAACCCTATGTATGTTCTCCAACAAAAAGAGTACATTGGAGCTAACATTCCATGGAGGGAAAAGGTTCTTATTGCTTGATTAAGAACCAACTTGCATCATCTTCGGTGTGAAATAGGACGGTGGAAATGGCATAAAGAAGCTTGGGAAGAACGAGTGTGTACATTTTTCATGTCTGGGGTAGTGGAATTGGAAAAAAAATTCATTTTGTAATTTTATGCGTTCAAAGACATCAGAGAAAGTTATGGGAATATGTTGCATCAATTTCTTTGCATTGTCTTTTCAGCGATGAGATTGTTGGAAGGTTGGGCGAGCTTATCATCAATTTGATTAAGAAAATGGCTGAAATGAAAATGGCGAAAAATAGGGAACTCATAGTCCCATAGACTATTTTTAGTCTCGTGGACGTTAAAATTTCATTTCATTTTGAACAAGGTGGTCTTTGTAATTGCCTAGCCTTCCATACAATGATTAGGGGGGAAATATTCCACTCAAACCAACCTCACCATTTCATCAAATTCTGAGGGAACCACTGTGCTAGAAGGAATCATGCTTGCAACAATGATGTCGCCAAAGGCTTCATGGAAATCCATCCCAAAGGTTTTCTGCAAGGTAATCAAATTATACACAATTATTTCCTATTGATATTGCAGATTCTAAATAGTTCTGTAATAATTTGAAACAACAAACCCTGTTAGAGCATTTCATTAGTGGCACCTCACTTGAGTCAATGATTAAGAACTGGGTTTGGGAGGCCTAGTAAACCATTTCCATAGCCAAGTGTAAGATGACCAGAGGTTGTTTTTGTTAAAATAATATCACATAGGTTTAATAAGTCATTTCAACTTTAGGTTATTTTAAGATTTTATGCTTTATTTCACTTTAGCGTGTTTCTCCCACATTCATCAAGTGGATTGAGTCAACTATCTTGTCATCCTTTATAAGGAGGATTTCACATCCTACTTTATTAATGCAATACATAGAACTCTCTCTAATTCATTTTGGTTTTCTTTGTGTGTTCGATTTCTATTTATCGTGATATGGTATCAAAGCTCAGTGAGAGCCATGGACTCTAAGAGCATGAAACCCCAAGGACTGTCATTGGAAGAGACAAATCGGGGAATCGATAGTTTAACACATAGGAGAGCCAAAAGGGTTTTACCAAAACCAGGTATTGATTTAACTTTTTGTAGCTCCGAAAATATAAGTCCCCAATCGTACGGTTCCGTTGTTAGGGCAGGACTGATTGTACAGATCGTACGACAAAAAATAAAAATGCCAAAGTAGAAATTGAATGTATGGAAGTAACAAAGGAATTTTTACAACCAAAATCTAAGCTATATAGTCACATTGGACAGTAACTCAAGCAAATTTATCAAGTTTCGTGAGGAATTGGAAGCAAATCTAAGCTATTGCTGCTAGAATTGCAGATATGGAAGTTTTAGCTGTCGTTTAGTGATTCTCAACAAATCCAAAGATAAATTAACCATTATTTTTATGTTTATTTTTAGCAACTCTGTCAAAATTTGCATGATTCGGTGTTGTTGCTGAGCAGATCTGTCAAAATATGCATGTTCTAATGTTGTTTCTGAGCATATATTTGTGTTTTTTTGTTGTTTTTGAGAAAATTTATCAAAAGATGTGGATCTGGGGCTGATTTTGGGCATATTTATAAAAAATGTGTTAGTCCAGAGATGCGTTTGTCATTTAGACCTAGTAGACAAGTGTTCTTACTCCATCTTTCCAGCATTTTTCTATGTTACAATATGTATTTATGCATTTTTTGACTTGTGTCAATGGCCTCTTTACCTAACATCATGTTGAAAAGCAGCTAGAGGTTCTCTAGTAAGAACCACAATACGCCACAAATATGTTAAGCATGGAGGTTAGGAAAGTTTAACGACGAGAGAGACAGGCCCATAAGAGTCATCATCCCTAGTTTGTGTGATAAATATATCATTCTAAGTAAGAAGCGGCTCTTGAGGGGTTCTTGCTTTTTTCTAGAAGAAGATTTAATTGTAATACAACAAGAGGAAAGGAGGGAGGAAATGTCAAAGGTTAGGGCAGCAAGAGATGAGGGAAAAAGAGCATGTATTTATAAGGGTAAAGTTGCGATAGTGCGAATTGGACCTCCTTCCAAAAAAGGGCAACAAGATGATAATAAAGAAGAGCCAACAAAATTTTTGACAGGAAATTGGGAAGCAAGGTCAATATGGGCAAATAGGAACAAAGACTCAAATGTGAGTCTTGCATGTCAAAACAAATAGCAATCAAGTCATACCCATTTTTCCTTAAGTTTATTTTTTTGGAACTGTATAGGCTACCCGTGGAGACGAGGAGCTGGGTCACGACCTATTGCGGAATATAGAGACATAATATTTTTCATAGAAACACACAAGCATGAAGAGTGCAAGACACCTTTGTTTGAAGGGTACTGGAAGATGGCAGTGTGGAACAAGGCATCAGGAAATGAAAAAAGACACGGGGGTATCATGGTATTAGTGAGAGAAAAAGAAGGTTGTTTCATTCAACTAGAAAGAGAAGACTAAAATAAACAATTCATTTGGTTTAAAATATCAGAAAATTGAAATCACATCAGAATTGCAGCATGCTATTTTGCATCGCAAGTTTCAAAAATCTACAAAAGTAGAGGGCTTGACGAAAAAGATCCCTTTATAACCTTAAAGGAAGATATTGCAACATATTCTCAGCTAGGTGAAGTCATTATATTGGGTGATATCAATGCTAGGACTACAAGTGATAAAGCTAGCATTCTTTGTTGTAAAGAAGACTGCGAACCAATCTGGCTTACAGAAAAGAGTAATCATTAGTGGGAAAGAATTTCATAGGACAAGGGTTACAATATCTTTGGGGAAAAATTGTTTAGTTTATGTGGGAATTCCGATTTAGTCATTTGTAATGGTTTGACTAGATGGGAAAATTCTGGTAATTTCACTTGCAATACTTACAATGGAGCAAGTCTAGTAGACTATGTAATTTTCTCACATAGTTTGTGTGAGAAAATGGAGGAATTTTTTATTGGAGAATAGCTTTGGGACTTAAAATCAGATTACAAGCCAATTTATTTAAGCTTCTCTTGGACTGGAAAGAAGCATTTAGGGTAAAAAACTCAATGTGTTCAACAAAATATTCCATAGGGAAGAATTTTTATGACTCCAGAAAATTGTAATAAATTAAAATTAGCGCTAGAGAGGCTCTTTGAGAAGGAGAAAATCTCATTTCACGACCTGCATAGTCATGAATTAACACATTTAATTCAAAGCGCACTTGCATAGTGCAAAAGAGAAAAAAGTAAGAAGTATGAGGAAATAAAAAATAAAAAAATAAAAAATTAATAATAATAATAATAATAAATAAAAATAAAAATAAAAATTTCGGTCAATGCTTGGTTTGACGAGGAATGCAAAAATTCAAGGAGAATGTGGAAAGAGTCAAACAAGGATAACATAAAGCTCAAAGCTTACAAGTGTATATTAAGAAAGAAAAAGGTTGATTTCATGGTTTCGAGGAGAGAAGAACTAGTCTTCCTTAGGAAAATAAACCTAAATTATTTTTGAAGGAGATTCAACCGAGAAAGATGCAAACCAAAAACAATATTACAACTTCTAAATGGTTTGACTATGCAAGACAACTTTATGAGCAAGATCCCAAGGTTGACCCTCCTCCCTTAGTCAACACTGATACAAAACTCTTCACGATGCAAGAGGTAGAGATGGGTATCAAGAAGTCGGGGTTGGAAAAGCAAAAGACTTAATTAACTACAAGCAGAGTATCTAAAGTGGGGCTTAAAAATTCTTACACCTCACATTAGAAAAAAATTCAACAACATCATACAACAGGGTTTCCCCACTGATTGGACAACTAGTTTGCCAATACCTCTTTTCAAGAGTGGTGACGTCAATAATCCCTCCAACTATAGGACCATATTGATAAACCCCTTGTTTGCAAAGTTATTTGGAAGCATGTTAAAAAATAAAATCAGCAAGTGGGCAGAAGAAAGAGATAAAGGTGCTAAAGGAAAAGCAGGTTTTAGACCTAAACATTCCACAGTTGATCATGGTATTACTTTAAGGCACATCATTGATAAAGTTTGGTAGAAAAAGGAAGAAGTCTTTTGTTGCTTTTTTTATTTCAGAAAATCCTTTGACACGGTTCCTAGGGATAAGATTTGGCATGGAATGGAGGAAATTGAGGTTCCCAAGCATTTGAGAACAGCTGTGCATAACCTGTATGAAGAGGTGAAAGTCAAAATTAGAACTTCAACAGACATTTCTGAAAGTTTTAGAAGTGATATCGGGGTCAAACAAGGTTGCCCATTTTCTCCTACCCTCTTTGATTTATATATCGACAAACTTGAAGAGTTGCTAAATTCGCAAGGGGGTGACGGTATACATTTGGGAAAGTTTATTATAAGGCTTCTTTTGTATACAAATGACATTATTCTGATTGCTAAATATTCTCTTGGGTTGTAAGAGCACTTACTTTCCCTTGAACATTTTTGTAGAAATGTGGGGATGCAAGTCAATATCAACAAAAGGAAAGTAGTGGTTTTCTCTAACAAAAGAAAACATAACCAACATAAGTTCTAATTTGAAGGCAACATTCTAGAAGATGTTGCGGATTACAAATACCTCGAAATTGACTTCAACAAAAATCTAAGTTTGGATGGATGTAGAAAAAAATAACTTTGGGGGGTTGGAAAGAATTTTATGTTTTTAAAAATAGGTGTAGAGAGGCAGAGTTATGGGACTGGAAGATCACTTTGAATCTTTTTGGGCTTTTAATGATTTTGGTGATTCTCTACGATTTTGAACTGTGGGCCAACAATACATCTGACATGCAATGGAAACAAATTGAGAAAATTCAGAAGTGTTTGATTACAAAAAAATTCAAAACTAAAAGTGTAGTTCCTTATGCTATCTTGTTAAGTGAAATAGGGGTTGCTCCTATTGAAGCAATAGATATGGTGCGGGTCATAAGGTATTTAAAAAAAATGAGCAAATGGAAGAGGGAAGATGGCCTAAGGTTGTGTTTAATGACATATTTTGCACAAGAAAGAAGACTTGGATGCAACAAAATAACAAATGGTTTAGCAAATGGGGCATTTGCTCGAGCGTGTCCCACAAACAATAAAGAGATAAAAGCTTTTGTTATGGATAAGTTTCACAAATTTACTTGGGAGAAGGACTTAGGGAGAAAGAAAAATTATTATATTGAAGAGTTTAATCCCTCTCATAATCATCAACAAAAAGCAAAAATAGGGGAAAATATTTCTTGGAGAGCTAAAATTCTTATCTCTCAATTCGAGACTAATTTGCATCAACTCTATTGTCAAAAAGGGTGCTAGAAAAGGCGATAATAAGTGTGGGAGGAAAGAGTATGTATTTTTTTCTCTTCCAGAAAAGTGGAAACAGAAAAGCATTTCATTTTAGAATGTGAGGCCTTCAAAGACAATAGCGAAAGTTATGCAGATATTTTTGCAGCTAACTCTTGGGATATTCTATTCAGCAAGGGTTTTGTCGAGAATTTGGGAGAGTTTATTATGAAACTTCACAGGAAAAGGGTGGAATAAAAGAGCCATATAGAGAAGCAATTTTTCCCATAGGATATATTTAGCCTCGTTGACATTAAAATAACTTCTTCTTCTTCTACGTAGGATCACATCATGTTGAAAAGTAGCTAGAGATTCTCTAGTAAGAATCACAATACGTAGGAGAAATGTACGTTGGCCATATTTGAGTACAGGTGCTTAGAGGCTATCATCCTAGGTAAATATATCCAACCACAAGCTATGGGTAGATACTAGGATAAGTTTGAAGAGTATGACAAAAAAAACAATAATGTTATTTGAGATTCCAGTAGGGATTTGGAAGCATTTGAGATAATTGCTTAAGACTTCAAACAAAGGGAACGATTTCTTCGAAAAGAATATGTTATTTTTTATCACATTGTATGAGACCGAAACCTTATAGAAGTATTTAATCAAAATAAAATATATTAAAGAATAGTTATTGACCATGATGGAAGAGGAGGACATGGTCGTAATCACACTAAAAATCTTACCATGCTCTTATGAAAATTTTATTGAGACCTTCAACAACACCACTATGAATATTAACCTAAAGTTTGACAAGTTATGCAATAAGCTATTCCAATAGGACATATGGAAAAAACAATTTGGCATAGAACAAGCCTTTGCAACCAACATCAAGGGAAATTTCAAGTGGGCAAAGAAGAAACTAAGAGTTTGAGGAATATCACACGTCACCACCATGGAAAGGTGGGCCATATAAGTAAGCATTGGAAAATGATGTTTACTAATAAAAAACCAACAAGGGTGGCTATCAACAAAAGGCTTATGTTGCCAAACATATAAAGGAGGAGTTAGCATTCCATAAATTCATGGCCAAGAGACAAACAAATCAATGCAAGTCATCTACCTAGTGCATAGATATAAGTGCATCACAACACTTCACCAATAGGCAAGATTGGTTCATAGAGTATATTGCATTTTAAGTTTGTCCTCTAATAATTCCATGATTTTTGCTGGTGGGGAAGAGTTTATAATGGTAGGAAAAGGGAATTTATAAATTTTCTTTGGAGGTAAGATGTTGATTTTCCTCAATGTGTATTGTATGTCAAGGATGGAACTTAATTTACTCTTAGTTAGTTATACTATGAGGCACTACATCCATATAGATGTTATCTTTAGCAATCACAAATGTTATATAGGTGACAAAGAGACCAAAAATAATATTACGCTTGGTGTGGAGGATCGTGTATTATTCAAATTGATTGATGTTGGACATGTCAAGGAGCATGCATTGGAAACCAAGAGAGCATCAAATATAAATACACTTTGGCATTAGTAGTATGGACACCTAAAATTTGATCTAAGTCTCTCAGTTGGCTCAAGATAATATGGTAGGAGAACTCTGTAACATCCATCAATGATATACATGGTGTTTATGGAGCTTGCTAAGTAGGGAAGCAACACAAAATGTCATTTGAGGAATTTCCAAGCTTTAAAAGCAAGCATAGTCATTTAGTTGATTCATGCACACATTTATGGGCCAAAGGAACATAACATCCATCACTAGTGCCAAGTATTTCCTTATTTTTGTTGATGAATAAAAGAATAAAATGTGGGTGAATTTTTTGAAATTGAAATATAAAGTGTTTGATGAATTTCAAGAGTTTCAAGCATTAGTAGAAAAAGATTTTGGTTATCACATTACAATTCTTAGGTCTAACAATGGAAAGGAATTATGTTCAAAATAATTCAATAACTTTTGTGCTAAACATGGGATAAAAGCACAGTTCATTAATTCCAATTCTCTGAAGAAAAATTGAATAGTCGAGAGGTAGAATTGCATTATCACAAGGATGGTCAAGTGTGTGGAAAAGGGGTGTTTGAAATCATTTTTTCTCTAAGTTTTTACCATAATATATCTACTGAATAGATCTCCAACGAAAATGGTGAAGAAAAATACCCTATAGGAAGCATTGTCTAGGAGGAAGCCCAATCTCAGTCATTGTAATGCCTTTAGTTCTATTGCATTTGCCTATATTCCATAAGAGAAGAGAACCGAGTTATACCTAAAGAGAAAGAATGGTTGGTTAATAGGTTGTTTAATGTTGAACCCAACTAGATGAGCTTCAATTGATATGTCATGGTCGATGAAAACATTGGACATTTCAAAGCCTTTTCAAAGGTTATCATTAATGTAGAGTATCCCATTGTGGCTACATATTCAAGTGTCAAGATTCAAGTAGCTACACTTGGAAGGGGATAACATTCTAAGCATAAGTCTCTCAAGCTTAGGATCTAATGTAGACAACTTGAACCAACATTAGAATGACACAAGAATAAATATCCCAAGTAATGGTGACAATAATAACTTGGAGGAGGAGGATCCCAAGAAGAGGCTAAAGTGGTGCCATAGTGCCATTGGAGATGTCCAAGCAACTAAAATGATCAAGGGGTGATCATCAAGATGCAAGCATAAACATAAGCCAAACACGATCAAATTTTCTTTGATGGTTAATGTTCAAGGAGTCTGAGAAACATGTGTTCAAGGAAAAAATAGGGAAAACTGAATGAGAGAAGGCCATGGAAATCAAACATGAGAGTTTACTAGAAAATTAGGATTGTGATATCACAAATCTTCCACCAAGGAAGTGTTAGAAAATAAGAAAGGAATTTTTTTTCTTCTTATATTTGAAATTTGCTTGTGATATTCATGTGTTCTTATTAACTTTCTTATGTTCTCCTTTTATCTTATTTCATCAAGTAATTGTTGAGCCCCAAAGATGTCCTTTTCTTCCACCACATTTCACTTCATTTCCTTTGTTCCTCATCAATTACAGGCTTAAATGATCAATAGGATTAATTAAAGTTGCTTTAAGAATGTATATAATGACTAACTTGCTACACTTTCATGGTTTTGTTGTTGTAGTAATTTTTGACTAGATTTAGCTGTAGAATGCAGCCATTCTGTAGCTAGTTGCCGATTCCGCAGCTGTCTTCATGTTTTCACAGGTTCCAGGTGTCACCTCAAAGAAAAACGCATATGGGTGAATTCCAGACTTCATCCACATCATTCCTTGCTCCCTACGAAGTCTGAGCAAAATTCTACAAGTGGTTATGCACGTGGGAAACCAAAACTAGGAGATAGACTTCTAATAGGACAAGGACTGTACAGATGTCCTTAATCATAGTACGAGACCACCACCAGAGTTCTAGTTTGATTTTAGTTAGGAAAGACATTTATTCCTGTTTTATCTCAAGGGAAGTTATGTAATTTTCTTATACGAATAACTCGGGAGACCGAGAAACAACTAGCTAGATTTATGTTTTGTTGCTAGATCTCAGAAAACCGTGATACTCTGTTTTTGAAATAATTTTCCTTTAATGAAAGAAGCATTGCTTTATTGCAAGATCTGAGGAAATATTGAGGATATTTTTATGCTGATCCGGTGGTAGAGGGCCCCTACTGCCCGAGAAGCCTTGTGCACATTGCTTAGATAAGTAACTTTAGCCTTGTTGCATTCGTAGTTTAAGCAATTTTCTGAACTTTGTGTTTTATCTTCACTTGCATTGGATGCTACAGTTTAGTCTTGTTCTTACGAATTATTCCAAAATATCACTAATATTGAATGAGGTATAACTGTAGTATTTTAGGAGTTAGTTGCATTTCTTTGAACTTTATGTTTTTGTGCTCAATTACATCAGTTGTTACAGCTAGTCTTGTCCTATTAATCTCTTCCAAAATATCACTAACTCTGGATGAGACATAGGTGTGGTGTTTCAGAGCTTACTGCGTTTTGTGAAATTTATGTTTTTATGCTCATTTACATCACATGTTACAGCCAGTCCTATTCTATGAATTATTCCAAAATACCACTAATCCCAAATGAGACAGAGCTGGAACATTTTAGTGATTAGTTGCATTATAAGTGTAGTTGTAGTACTCCGGAGATTAATGGTGCACTAGTTTAATTTCTGTTCACTGTATTTCAAGTTTGATTAATGGCACTCTAGCTCAGTTTCTGTTCACTGTATTTCAAGTTAGGATAATGGCATTCTAGTACAGTTGTGGTCACTGTATTTCAAGTTTGAATGATTGCATTTTAGTTCAGCTTTATCCATTGTATTTTTAGTTTTATTGGTAAGTTGTATGCTAGTGTTGTTCCATTATATTTCAAGGCCTTCATTATTTACAAACTACTCTTGTTATTAATATCTTCCAATACATCATCATATGGACAGGAATTAGTGATATCAGTTCAAGGCCTTGACTGTTCTGCAATCTCTTATAATTGTGCAAATAGCCTTTTCCCAAAACTATTCCAAAAGACTTCTAATTTTCGAATAAGGCTTAGTAGTGACAATTTAAGTTGCAGAATGGATTAATCTCAGTGTCATAGGTTAATTTAGAGTATAATTCCTCACTGTGTTGCAGACTATATTTTCCAAATATGTTCCAACAAATTTCTAGCCATGGATGAGATTTTCCCTGTGATCTTGTAGGTGGTTGTTTACTTAGAAGAACCTCATGGCACTAACTTATCCTTTTCCCAAGCTATTCCAACATATTTCTAATGAATGAATGGGATTGAGTTCATGTTATGAGTTATTGAGTTCATGTTGTGAGTGATTGATTTCTTGCTCTGAGTTATTTTTCTTATTAAAGCATTGCATTTTCTGTTCTTAGGAGTCATACATAATTTAGAATAGGTTTTGCTCTGTTTTAGTGCGACCAACAACTTCTCTTTGCCAAAACTTAGTTCTTTTCCCTCTTAGAATAAAAACACAAAACCAAAAACATTGGAAAAACACTAAACACAACGTAGTGAGAAACAAATACCTAGGCACATATAGTGCACTTCACTTCAACAGTTTACTAGCCCTGGTTGACAATTTATGACCTTAATTTAGGAACACTAAGTTGAGCATACATTTTGGCGCCGTTGCCGGGGAAGTGTAACTAGGTAGCCTTGTTTCTTACCTCCCAAAGAAAATGATATGCGTAGAGAAAGAGACTCAAGGGGTAGATTCATAAGAAGCAGAAGCTTGATTCCTAGAACACCACTTGTTTCACCAAGACCAAGAGTTAGTACACCTCCAACTCAAACCCACATTCCATCCTTTACTGATCCTAGACTTCCAGAGGACTTAAGATCAGATATTCCATTATAAAGACCTTTCACTTCATCCGCTGAACCTGTCTTAGAAGAAGATTAAGGAACCCCTGCTAGGGACATAAACTTTTCAACTTCCACAGAAGAATCAACTATGGCAGAAGAAGGGGGAGGAGGAGTTTTTAATGGAGAACACACACTATTTGGAGGGGTTAGAGGTAGAGGTGCAGAAGGAGAAGGAGGCAGAGGAAGAGGTAGAAGAGAAATGGGAAGCTCTTTTGGGTTTCCTATAGTAGATGAAGAAACCAATGCAACTATGAAAAAAAATTCACCCTCTATCCTTCCAAACTTTTATGGACTTAAAACTGAAGATCCTGAAACCTTCCTATTTTAATTTGAAGTCCTATGTAGAACCTATGACTACTTACAAGATGCCCAAAAGCTTAAACTGTTCCCTTCAATATTGAAAGGAGCAACATTAAAATGGTTTATGAGTTTGATCAAAAGTTCTATTAGGACATGGGAAGACATGAAACAAGCATTTCTAGAGAGGTATTTTGATTACTGTATGCCAGTCAACCATAAGGAGGAAGTTTTTAAAATGTTACAAAAAGAAGATGAAAATATGGAAGATTTGTTGGAAAGGTTCAACTATAACATCAAGAGGGCAAAAATAGAAAACTTAGACCAAGACACCTTGAAAGCTCTCTTGTTGAAGACAATTAGGGATGAATGGTTAGATATCCTTAACATGATGGGAAAAGGGGATATATCTCAGCTCACATTACCTGAAATAGCTGAATTGTGTATCAACCTTTCAAGAGGGAAATCTAAAACTGTAAAAGGACCAAGAGACCCTGCTCTTGCAAGGGCAAGTAAGTAGGGCAGAAATAGGACATATGCTTGATGAATTCAAATCTGATATCTTGGGGAGTCTTAGTGAACAAATAGACACCCTTAAGTTACAAAACAAGCAGAAAACTAAATTTGATGCCTTAGCAATCTTTTGTCCCAAATGTAGAAATAAACATGCCTTGAGAGAGTGCCCTTTGGATGCAAAAGTTGTGGATACTTGTGTAATTTGTTCAGAAAAACATGAGACCAAGAGTTGTCCTTCACTTCCTGGTCTTAAAGCTGTCTTTCAAGAAGAAACTCCTACAAGTTCCACAAAATCTCTCAATTTTGTCTCCAGGAGGCCTTGGCAAGGTCCTCAAACACAAGGATTTCATGATCAGGTGTATAATCAACCCCCACCAAATTGGAATTCTTGGCAGCAACCTTGGCCCCAATTTCAAAATCAATCACAAACTTGGGCACAAGGAGCACAAAATACCTATGGAAGATACTCTCAGTATTACCAATATCCACCATCTTATTCACCATATTCACATTCCCCCCCTCAACAAAACTTTCAACAAAATCCTCAAAATCCTCAACATCAAAATCATTCACTTCCATTACCATTTCCTCAGAAAAAAAATCAGTTACCTGCTCAACCCATACCAAACCCCAACAATAAAGATCCTCAGAATACATACATGATAGAAGGCCAACAGTTTCCAACTTATTTGATCACTCCTTTAGACCTTAGTGATGTTCAACTTAGGTCTGGAAGAATACTTGAAAAGAGGAAACCTTCTGTAATCATACAAGAGCAAGACAATTATGAGGAAGATCTCTACGGATAAATAAAAGTCTTGAAGAGAACACATCTTTCCAAGACCCAAACATTGAGAAATCAAAACAAAAAGAACCAATAATTTCGACTCCTATATTAGAGCAGCCATCAACATCCACTTCTACACCTCCCTTTCCAGAAAGATTACAAATTGATAGGGGTGTAGAAAAACAAATTATGGTGCCTAATTATGATTTCTTAGATGAGTTGAGAAATGTTTGTATTAAGATCCCATTATTGCAATAAATCAAGGAAATTCCAATCTTATCAAAGACAATAAAGGAGTTGAGCATGAAGAAAACAAGAAAAAGAATAAGAGAGATAAA
The DNA here is from genome assembly GCA_034641835.2 of Pinus albicaulis. Lineage (NCBI taxonomy): Eukaryota > Viridiplantae > Streptophyta > Pinopsida > Pinales > Pinaceae > Pinus > Pinus albicaulis. Next base: position 50,850,087 of record CM076578.1, read on the forward strand.
GAAAATTCAACTGGCAGGAAAAATAGCAGATATCATGATGGGTAAGATTTCTATTCCAAAGTATCTAGACCTAGGAAATCCAGTTGTTAAAATACACATCAATGGAATTGAGATCCAAAACACACTTATTGATTTAGGAGCAGCAATCAATATCATGAGTAGACAAATCATGGATAAACTGAAACTTCCTAATCTTCTTTTTACACCCACATTATTACAATTAGCAGACAGATCTGTGATCAAACCTGATGGAGTAATAGAAGACATTCCAGTGTCCCTAGATTCTTGGGAGTATCTTGTGGATTTTATGATCCTAACTCCTAAGAATAATCTAGGACATCCTATTATATTAGGAAGATCTTGGTTAGCTACAACTGATGCTTTCATTAGTTGTAGATCCGGTGATATGTACATCTCTGATGGTAGTTCAACCAAGAAATTTACCTTATATCCTCCAGCAAGAACAATTACAGAATTAGATGATACTCAATGGATAGAGGATGAAGAAGACTTACAACCTGTCTTCACAATTTCAGAAATTAGTGAAGATAGCCGGTTCTGAAGAATACCTTGAAAACTTTGAATCCTCTTCGGAATGTAAACATTGAACAATTTCAAGAAAGTCCAACATTAGGTTTTATCATCAAGACATGTGTCTCTATTCCATGGATAAATTTGGCGACTCTACAATTGAGATATTTCCGAAGGAAAGACTTAAACGCAAGCAAGAACCTAGAGAAATCTCAACAAGAAAGAGCTAGTCAGATCTTATAGACTTGGTAATGCACGCATGCTTGGGGTACTCACTGATATGAAAGGGTAAGCCCCAAGACTTTCATCATCACATCTATATAGAGAAAATTGTCGTAATCGGACAACCCTCGAAGACGGATGAATCCAAATCTTAGGAAATTGTTAAAGAAGAGTTGCGAAATTGTTAAGTAACTGTCTATCCCATTTCAGATAGTCAGTGGGTTTCTCCTTTGGTAATTGTGCCAAAGAAAAATGGTAAATGGAGGGTGTGTATTGACTACCGGGAATTAAACAAAGCTACTCTTAAATATTATTTTCCCCTACCTTTCATAGATCAAGTGTTAGATACATTAGCTAGCAAAAAGTACTTCTCATTTTTAGATGGGTTTAGCGGTTATAACCAAATTCAAGTAGCACTTGAAGATCAAGATAAAACCACATTTACCTGTCCTTGGGGTACCTATGCTTACCGAGTATTGCCATTTGGACTATGCAATGCACCTGCAACATTTCAAAGGGCAGTACCAGGAATATTTTCAGATCTAATACATGATTGTGTAGAGGTATATATGGATGATTTCACAGTCTATGGAAACACATTTGAAGAAGCCTTAGAAAACTTGGAAAAAGTTTTAAAAAGATGTAAAGAAGAAAATCTTTCACTAAGTCATGAGAATTGTTTTATGATGTTTATTGAAGGAATTGTTTTGGGGCATCACATTTCAGGGGATGGGATTAGAGTTGATGAGTCAAAATTTGAATTCATCTCTAACTTATCTGTTCCAAGTTGTCAAAATGATGTTAGGAGTTTTCTAGGATTTACAGGATATTATCGAAGGTTTATAGAAAAATTCACTAAGATAGCATCTCAATTGCTCAAGTGCCTGAGAATGTGAATTGATGGAATCACAGATACCCAGAGTTAGCCTTTGAGACACGAAAACAAAAATTTCGAAGCACCTGTTTTAAGGGACCTAGCGGGAGGTGCACAGCACTTCATATTTCAACAGATGCCTTAGATACAGCTCTAGGAGCAGTATTGGGACAAAAAGACCTAATTCCTTATGCCATCTACTATACCAGTAAAAATTTGACTCCTTCAGAGTTAAACTATACTGTAACTGAAAAATATTTTTTAGCTGTTGTTCATGCCATAAACAAATTCAGACACTATATAACAGGCTATGAAACTTTTTTTCACACAGATCACTCCGCAATTAGATATCTAATGAAAAAATCAATTACTAATGGCAGGGTCATAAGATGGTTATTGCTTTTACAAAAATTCAACATTACCATTCTAGATAGGCCTGGAAAACAAAACACAGTAGCTGATTTCCTATCTAGACTCCAAAAAATCAAAGACAATACTCTAGTTGAAGATCAATTCCCCGATGAATATCTTTTTGCAATTTCTACTCAAACTCCTTGGTTTGCTGACATTGCTAATTATTTAGTTTCAGGGAAATTTCCTTCAATAATGAATGCAGGAGACAAAAGAAAGATCATTTATGACAGTGCAAAATATTCATGGGTTGCTAATGAGTTATAGAAAACAGGTCCAGATTTTATCATTAGGAGATTTGTTCGGGAAAATGAGATGCCTGAGATCCTCAAGGCCAGGGAAAATTTTAGGGGCGAATTTTAGCCCAAAGGCGAAATTTAAGGAATTTTAGATTTTAAAGGGGCGAATTTTTTATATAAAACCTTTTTGTATAGTTTTATATAATTAGCCCCAAAATTATTTTAAAAATAATTAATTATTATGATTTAGCCTAAAAAATAAAGGCACATAAAACCTGAAAAGCTGCATTCGCCTCTGCATTTAGTAATTTGGACGGGTTTGAGTTGTATTCGCCCTCGATCTATTAGATTGGAGGGTTTTCAAACGACATTCGCCCCAATATCAGTATCACTGCAGGTAAAGCTTCCCTGTGTTGGTTGGGCTGCACATGTTGACATAATGGTGGCAGAGCACCTGCACAAACCCCAAATATCTGAGCAATGGGTTTCAACTGTGTTCACTTGACTTGGTCCCTCTTCATGTTCACAGATTCATCCCTTGGCGCCATGACAATTAGGAAATTCTCGAGAAAACTGAACCTCTCAGATGCCAAGATAGGGTTGTGTTGACGGGAAAATATGTCCAGCCAACAGTAGGGGATCTCCCTGGTAGAAAGTCCCAATTAGACCTTGAACCGTTTGGAGTAGGGATCCCGTCCGGGGTGTGGGTCCGGCTACCGCTTAAGTCACTTTTCCCTTCAGTCTCAAAAGAACCTGGTTGAATCTGTGGAAACAAACTTATTCACATGATACTGAATACATGATTGATGCATTGAACATGTCCACAACACTATGCGTAGCGAGAAAATAAATAAAGCACATACGCCCGAGGAGGTGTAGTTAGCGACACATCTCTGGGGTTATGCTTATGAGGTATCTGACCACGAAAGAAACAGTTCTTTATGGCGAAATCCCTCTTTACTTCCTGAAAGATAAAAAGAAATGCTAATAGACAAAGGTATTAACATTCATTAAGAAAACGATGAAAACAGAATATCATTAACACAGATAACCATAATGCGTAAGTGATGCCATTGAGAGTGCAGTTTCATTAATCATAGGATGTTCTGAAACTATACAGATACACGATCTTTGTCACGGCAAACACATCTGTCAGACAAAGGGTTTTAACAAGTATCGTATTCATATGCAAGTATAATCTTTCAGCCTGTCTTGCATGGCTCTTGAGTCTCCAAAAGAAAAAATCCCCTTACATTTTCTAGAAATTTTTATAGATCAAAATGCCCTTTGGGCTCCCGACTTTCGCACACTGCCGGTTGGTGCCACTGCGACACGAAAGGAGAAAATCGACTGCGACTGTCCGATGAATACGACTTGCGACTTCTTGAGCTATGCGACACAGGCACAGGAGAAAGTGCGACTTGCGACCTAGTGATCTTGCGAGTCATGGAGGTGGTCGTGCAATAGAATCGGGAGCATCAATCTGCTTTCCTTTTAGGAAGTCTCGCCGAGATGCAGTATTAGCTGTATAGGAGACTTCAGAGGGACTTACTCTTTCATGATGCATACATTCCGAGCATTAGGGATCGGAGTTTCTCTCTTTTGGGAAATCGGTTCGAAAGGAGGCGAGCTTAGTATAAACCCTGCGGCGTGACAAGTAATTGGCTGATTTTCTTGTGATCTCTAACGACTTCAGAGGCGTGGCGGCTGCTTGATAAGTGTAGACATTGCATGTTCTTGGTCTACTTGTTCGGAGTATTACTTTCATCAATGCCCCTAGTGAAGGAGGAATGTGGTGTAGGGTGTGCATTGAGTCTATGTCAACGATCGGGTGTTAGTATGAGGCTGCAGCTCACTTTTCCCCAATCTTTGGATAGCTTGTCCTTAAGTTGCATCTTCTGTCGGTTGGACTTTGGAATCTTGCATTATGAATCCAATCCTTCTTGAGGCAAATCTTTCCGGGGAACTTGAGGGTATTGCAGCGTCAGTTCATCCATTTTATCTAGATGACCAGCAAGGCTTCCTTGGTGCTCATGCTGCTGCTTGGTTTTAAGCTGTGCTGCCTGTAGAACTGGCCCCATTTGCTATGGTGAGAATTTCTCATACACCTCCATGATCGTCTCTAATACATCATTCTTTCCATAGTAAGCTGAAGTGGAACTTCATTTATTGGGGAGCCTTGTTTTGGAGTTGTTGCATCTCTTTTTCCAATCTGAGCCTCTCTGTTACGCCTTCTTCTCATTTCTGTGCTTTTAATTACATTTTTGTAGAAATGATTTCTCTACTCATTAAAAATGACATTATCTTACGTGGCCGCGGCGAAAGCCGTCCGCTCGATGCTATCATCACGGGGTTAGTCCCAGTATCAAGGAATATATCCTTTTCGGTTGCGGCCGTGGATGCAGGAACTTTTGTGCAGGCCCTCCTCTTCTCTTAAATTTTGAAAGAGAATTGGTGGAATACTTGAGAGCTTGGTTAGTCGAGGCCTCCTGCTTCACACTTTTGGAGAATCTTGTCGAATAGAATGTTTCTGTCACAGCCTAGAGGAACCTCTAGGGAGATATGTCGATGTCTTCTATTAATTCATCCTCTTCATCTTTCTTCTTCTTTTTCCTCCTCTTCTCTCTTCATCCTTTCTTCTTCTTCCCTTTGTTGTGCTCGGTTTACCTTGCTTGTCATGCTTTCCTGCCTCTGCGCTCTGTTTAACATTGCTTCTATTTGACTTTCCTCTTCGTTTGACGTGTGAGCGTGATGTTTATTCACCTTTCCTTTGAGGCGGTCAGCTTTCCTTTCTGTCAGTTCTTCCTTGGTGCTCGTCTTCGCCAGCTAACCTTCCTTTCTGCTTTTCTTTCGGCCTCTCGGCTTTCAACTTCTCTTAGAGCTGCCTTTGAATTCTTCTTGCGTTTCTTCGTCCTCCTTTAGCTTCTTTTCTTTCTCTTCTTTGGGATTTGGCCTGCTTCTCTGCGTTGCGAAGTGTCGGTCCTGTGCTAGTCGGAACCTTTTTAGCTATAGAGGAAGAAAGCGCCTCAACTTATGGCTCTGTCTTCAAGCTTTGATCATCTTGGTCTCTGACAGTCCACCGAGTGAGTTGTCTATCTGCGTTGTGCATTTCTTCTCTCATCTTCTTCGGGCGTTAGCCATAAGTAGTTCCACTTGAAATTTGGCCTTCTTGCAGTGTTCGGGAGCTATCCTTACTGGGTCGTATGTTCGATACTCCAAAGTCCTTAGGTGATAAATTTTAATCTCTTCTCCTTCAGCCGCTACCTCTTTGAAGTCTTTAACTGTATAGGAACCGATAGTAAGGGGTAGAGCGGGCCAAGGCTTCTTCTTCCCTTTGGACAGGACACTGGAGAAACATGAGGTCATTTGGAAGCATATCTCTTGCATGACCACCTTGTCTGTAACAAAGTGAGGCAAAGCATGTGGTGGCTTGAACGTGCCGAAGACTCAGATGATAGTATATTCAGTGAACGGAAACCAATGCGCCACTTGGCCTAGCGTCTCCCTAGCTCGCCAAGACATGCAAGGGGCGTCCTGGCCAAATAATTTCTGGAATAGAGCGGGGACAAATATCTGAGAAATTGGCTCTATATCTTGTTTGTACCTGGATTCCCAGAACACCTTGGTTTGCAGATGAATTGCACGAGTTTGCGTGGAATCCCAGTTATGTGCCCATCCCTCAAAATGCAACCGCGCACAGACGGCATCCAACAGATAAGAGGCCATATAGAACTCGGAAGGCATTCCTTCATCTGGGGCCAATGCCGAAGACAAGTTTGTCTGCATTGAGGTCATCAATATATTTGCCCAGTTGAAATGAGTGCCATGCACCGGTACATGTTCCATGATAGTAGCCCATGTGTCGTTGAAGGTAGTGGCGTCCGAGGGACCGTACAATCTGCAGAGCATGGAGGCTACTAATTTATATACTTTTCTCAAGCCGGCCACTGGATATTCTTGGTCCTTCTTGACTTTGAATTTGTCGGGTTCCACCCACCATTGCCTGATAGTATCAACTACAGGGACTGCATTGGCAAGAGCCCATCCTGGGGTAAATTTTTCTTCCGGTTGAGGCAACGAGTAATAGACATGGGCATCCGAGCCTACGAGCGTTGAGAAAGCCTTACCTTCGCTGTCTCGGATCACGAACCTTTTGGGATCTATTTTCTGTATGATCCAGTCTATCATTTCGGGACACGGGAATATGGCCGGATGCGCCCCTGTGAGATGCAGTTTGGATCTTTTAACTTTTATGTATATTTTCCGGTCCGAGAGAACTTCTGGAAATTCCACTTCCGGTATGGCGAACTCATGATATACTTGGTACCATCGCATGTTGTCCCCTTTTGCAAAGGTGCAAAGGGTATCTCTATATATCGGCGGTGGGGACATTTGCATGTCTGTGTCTAAATCTTCTTCCACCACTTGCTTGTCCTTCTTCCGGGACACTGGGGGTGCCATGTCGCTAGAATCAGAGAGGACCGGTATACACTCCGCGTCTGCTTCAAGTTCACCTATCATGTTCATGAAAGAATCCCAAGATAAGAACGACATGATGATATAAAGCCAATTATAGTTTATCAATGAATTTTAGCTGAGACACATGCAAAATTGGATCACTGGTTTACTGGGTCGCAGGGTCGCATCTTGTAAGAAGAGACCCAGATGCGACCTTGTGACCTTGTGACTGGGTCGCAGGGTCATAGGGTCACAAATTACGCAAATAGAGGAAAATGCGACCTTGCGACCTCGCGACTATGTCGCTGGGTCACGGGGTCACAACTCTCGGAAAAATTGGAAAATGCGACCTTGCGACCTTGCGACTAGGTCGCTGGGTCGCTGGGTCGCAAATTCCAAAAACCAAAGAGAATGCGACCTTGCGACCTCGCGACTAGGTCGCTGGGTCGCTGGGTCGCAAATTCCAAAAAATCGAAGAAAATGCGACCTTGCGACCTCGCGACTAGGTCGCTGGGTCGCAGGTCGCGCTAGCGCTTGCCAGGGGGTTTTGGGAGCGCGCGGTGTGAAGGTTTTATCCCTCTAACTGGAAAAATATAAGGCTAAAAGGGTCCAGGCAGAGTTGAGGGATGGCTTTGGGAGCAGGGGACAAGGCCATGAGAATTTGAACAAGAAATGTGGTGAGCTTGGGTAGTTGTGGTGAAAGCAAGAATAAACAAACCACCCTAAACATGAAAAGAACATAATAGCTCATGCAGAGGGAAATTTAAAGGTCTAATAAGACATGGGTTTGGCAAGAAATTCCCACAAAGGAAAAAGCAGGAGGGAAACGGAAACTTACCCGGGAAAATCACGCCAGTCGACCTGTCAGAGCCATTTATTTCTATTCGCCGAATGTGAAAAATGCGACCTAGCGACCTAGCTTATATAAAGGGGTCGCACGTGCGGACATTTAATGAGGTTGCAAGGTCGCAACTTGAGTGGTTTAGAGGATCTGCGACCCTGCGACCTTGCGACCTGGCGACTTGGGGGTCATGGGGTCGCAAGGTCGCGGGGTCGCAGTTTTCATTAAAAATTTAGCTTTGCGAATTTGCGACCTTGCGACCTTGCGACCCTTAGGTCGCGGGGTCGCAAGGTCGCAGGGTCGCAATTTTCTTAAAAAAGGAGTTTTGCGACTTTGCGACTTGGCCTTATAGATTCTTTACCTGGTTTCTTTCTAAGTTCAAGGGGCTCCAAAAAATTTGAAGTGGGGTTTTTTTGGAGGGTGTTGTAGGGGCTACAACAAATGGCGATTCACTGGACAAACTCAGAGTCTGTGTCGATGGTTAGTCTTGGCGGGGGGAGGGAGGGGTCTCTGCTGGCTGTTTTCTTTTACCTTATGGTCGACATTGCCTAGCCTTTTGGCACCTTGCTAGGTTTCTCAATCTGCTGGCCTGTTCGGGTGCTGTTTGACCAAAATTCATTCCTTCAGGTCTCCGGACTGGAAGGGTTGGAGAACTCCAAGTGGCTACAGGGTCCGGTATGATTATTTTGTCCTCATCGTGTTGCTCCGCTGCCAGCGAACCTCTCGGTCCCGGCAGAGTCACTGCCTAGGAGTCGTGAACGTTGCTCCGCTGCCAGCGAGCCTGGTCAGTACCTCGGTGGAGTCGTTACATCACCTCTCTGCGCAGGAAGCCTTTCTCGATCCTTTACCCTTTATTAGTGTGCTATTTCACTTATTTTGAATGTGCCTGAGGCACTTATTTAGATGTGCTCGTGGAACTTATTTCAGATGGAAATTTAGCCTGGGCGGATGAGGGATCCCGACTTATTTTGCTTGCATAGAGGTTGTTCCTGGTCTGGTATGAGGACTTTGGTTTTTCCCAGATACCCTAACGTAGCATAGAGTACCTCTTTTCCCTTCTGATCTAGTTACCACTACATTGTATTTTATTTTGCAGACACCCTCTCAGACTGGCGAGGTAGGCTTCCCGCTTGATGACTTGAGCTAGGTCATATGCTGCCTTCCGGTGCAGAGAACAAGCAAGCTTTTGCCACCTTCGAGTCTATCAGAAAAGGCCTTCCATCAGCATAGAACCTGTTGCAGTGTGCCAATTGCGTGGCTCTAACAGATCCTTCCTTTAAAATTTATTTATTTATTTATTTATTTTATTTATTTTTTATTTTTTAAACAAAGGCGAGAAAAGAAACTATGGTACAAGGATAAGATAGCCCTCTAAGGGCTGCTAAGTGAAATAGTGTTTGAGGTCATGCCCATTTACCGAGAGGACCTCGACTCGTCCCTCAAGGGTTTGCAATCTAAATGTGTGGGATCCTAACTTCTCCTTAATTTGGAAAGGGCCTGTCCATAGTGCTTGGAACTTGGAATGCTTCCCCTTTTCCTTATGAGCTTTATCCCACTTTAGGACCGGGTCTCCTACCTCAAAATTTTTATTCCCTGCGGATTTTCTATCAAACCATCTCTTGATTCGGCTCTGGTGGATGGTGAACTTTTCCTGGGTTTTTTGCCTTTCTTCCTCTAACTTCAGCAAGGTGTCGATTCGAGTCTGCAAGGTAGGGCATGGGGTACCATGACATTCTTGGGACAGCTGAAGGGAAGGGACAGATAGATGGGGAGGAAGAGCAACCTATTTTCCATACACGAGAAAATATGGAGAGGTGCCTAGGGAGGACTTGGGAGTGATACGGTCAGCCCAAAGTGCATTGTGAAGGGCATTGTGCCAGTTGCGCTGGTGGGACAGTAGGGTATTCTTAATGATACGGATAAGATTCTTATTAGTTGACTCAGCTAATCCATTTCCTTGTGGATAGCAATTTGCAGAATGTTTCAGAACAATACCGTTTTCTAGCGCAAAATCATATAATTTAAAAGATGAAAAGTAAGTTTCATTATCGAAAACCAAGGAAGTTGGAATGCCAAACCTGGTGATGATGGAATGAGTGAGGAATTCTATTACCTCCTGATCATTGATTTGGTGTAAAGGTGTTGCTTCGACCCACCTGGTGAAATAATCAGTAGCTGTAAGGATATACCGGTGTTGCTTGGAAGAGTGAGGCGTGATTTCGCCAATTACATCCAAACCCCACTGTTGGAAAGGATCCTCCACTGCTACTGAGAGTAAGGGGGCGGCTGGCCGTGCTTCTCGATTTGCAAACTTCTGGCACTGGATGAATTTCCGGACATATGCATGCGCATCTCTGAAAAGAGTAGGCCAATAGTATCCTGCGCGCATTATCTTATGGGCGGTAGTATCTCCGGAAAAATGATCTCCAGCTGGTCCGTCATGCATCTCGGTCAAGATTTTCTGCGCTTCGTCATGTTCCAAGCAGCGTAACAGGACGCCATCATAATGTTTCTTGAACAACTTCCCTCGGATCAGTTGGTGAGATGCAGCTTTGAGTCTTATTGCGCGTTTCTGCCGGGCAGTTAGAGCAGGGTCCAGCGTGCCTTGGGCTAAATATCTTGAAATGTCGGAATACCAAGAAAGGCTACTTTGCTGGGGCACATGGTCGCTCTGGTACATGTCGATTTCTTGTTCCCAACATTCTTCTTCAATTTCATGGGAACTTGCAGCTTTCGCGGCCATTTGGCATAAGCCCTGTCCTTTAACGGTGTGTGCCGGTTTAAACTCTAAATCGTATTCTTGCAAGCACGCCACCCAGTTGCCTTGCCTCTTGCCTAGCTCCTGCTGCACAAACAGTGAGCGGACAGCTGGGTGTGGAACAAAAACCGTGACATGATTTTTCAAGATGTAGGGCCTAAAATGCTTGATCTCTTTGTAGACCGCATAGGCTTGCTTTTCGATTTCTAGGTAGTTCAACTCAGCTCCTTGTAAACCGGTGCTCATGAAGGAAATGGGCTGTTCATATTTGTTGCCATCTTTCTGTGTAAGGACAACCGCAAGTGAGGAGTCTGAAGAAAAAGTATACAGGATAAAACCTTTGCCAAAATCTGGACTTTGGAGGGAAGGAACTTCAGCTATAGCCTGGTTGATTTTGTCGAAGGCCTCCCTTTCCGGCAGATTCCAATGGAACATAGCATTCTTTTTTATCATTCCCTACAGCGGCCTGACTATCTGGGCGAAATCCGAGATGAATTTACGGACAAAATTGATTTTCCCCAAGAAAGATTGCATTGCTTTCTTGCTGCCCGGGGGAGGAATCTGAGCAATGGCTTTTTCCCGTTCTGGATCAACCACAATGCCTTGCTTGGTTATAATGTGGCCTAGCAGGTTCCCTTCTGCCACAGTGAAAACACTCTTTTTAGGGTTGAGCGAAATTCCGTACCTTCTGCACCTCTCGAAGATTTGCTTGAGGTGGCGTAAATGATCGCCCCTGCGTTTTGAAAACACAGTGACGTCGTCCAAATAGACCACCACGCTCTGCCCTATAAAACCACGGAAAGCTATATCCATGGCTCATTGGAAACTTTCCCTCGCATTGATCAATCCAAAGGGCATGCGCCTGAAAGCAAAGGTTCCCCATTTGGTCCGGAAGGTGGTTTTCAATCTGTCCAGTTCAGCTACCAGCACCTGGTTATAACCAGAGAAGCCATCCAATAGGGAGACCATTTCAGATCCAGACACAACTTGAAATATCTGTTCCATGGGTGGCACTGGGTAGTTGTCTTTGTTTGAGGCTCGATTCAGATTACGGAAATCTACGCACAAGCGGATCTCGCCAGACTTCTTTCGTACCGGTACCAAATTTGACACCCACATGGAGTGACGCACTTTGAAAATAATGCGCGCATCCAAGAGCTTCTTAAGTTCTTTCAGAATCATTGGCTCCAAAGCCGGATGCACCTTTATAAGTTTTTGTTGGAAGGGCTTAATGCCTTCCTTCATGGGTATCATGTGTTGAATGATCCGAGTATCGTACGTACGTAAATCATCATACGTCCAAGCAAATACATCTCGATACTTCCGAAATAATTGGGTGAAGGCCCGTGTCTCCTCATCACTACAGTCTTTGCCGAGGTTAACGAACTTTGGGTTCTCATCTGATCCCAGGTTCACTTGCCGATGTGCCAATATGGAACTTTGCACTTTGGTGTTTGGGGGGCCGCGGAATCAGCTTTGCCAATCAAAGAGCTTTTCTAATGACACCACCCCCTTGGGCATGGGGTTCTCTTTGCGTTCATCATGCTCTTTCTACAAAGCATGATCATGCTCCGCCTCGTCTATCGCTGCGTCCTTGAATACTTCATCATTGAGCATAAAGTCCAAGATATGTTGATCATCGTTAAAAACACGTAGATTAGTAATGTTATCTGGCACAGAGGGTCTATATATAACTTCAATAGAAAAATCGTCCCTCAAAGGGGTAAATATAGCAGCAGCATTAGCCAGAGTATCAGCTACTGCATTGTGCATTCTAAGAACAGATTTAATTCCAAATTCATCAAAAGAAGAAATCAATCGCCATACCTCTTATTGATACGTCTTTAAATGTGGAGACAAACAGTGAATAGTGTTGCGTACCTACCGAGTGATAATCTCAGAGTCTCCAATGACTTATAGGCATTTTACCTTCAAATCCAACGCCTTCTTAAGTCCGAGGATTAAAGCCTCATATTCAGCAGTGTTGTTGGTGCACTGGAACTCTAGCCGACATGAGATTAAGAATTTATTCTTCTGAGGGTCAAGCAAGATGCAGCCCACACCTGCTCCGTCATGGGTTTTGGAACCGTCATAGTACAAGGTCCACATGTCATTTTCTAGCTCCTTCAAGGTAGTAGACCATGGAGGGATTTCGGCTTGGTGTGGGACAGGGGTGGCTTGCTCCTCTGCGACAAGTGCTAGTTCAGATTGGACCTCGGGGCCTACTGAAGACTGAAGGGGTTGGTAACATCCGAATATGGCTTCCAGAAATCACATGCCAAGCTCCTCCTGGGCAAAGCTGATGGGTTCATTAGCGGCATCCAAATCAGTCACGGTGTATTTCATATATGGTTCACTTTCAACCCTAATTTGGTTATTCCGCCCCTTGTAAGGAAGCCACAAGTGGGACCAGTCAGTGGAGAAATAGCCTCGCAACTTGCTGGACCAGTCTCTGCTAAGAAATAGACCGTATGCTTCAGGGATGTCAACAACCACAATATCAATGCATTGATGGACCCTAGAGTCTGACGACAGGCAGATGATGACATTATTCAACTCCCCTACGGCTGGCACCTGCGATCTGTCGATTTGTATGATCTTTGCGTCAGTTTTCTCCGGGTGAATGTTCAGCTTCTTACAGATAGATAGAGGCATGACGTTTGTAGAGGCACCGGAGTCGACTAGACAGTTGTGAACGTTGAAGTTAAAAATATCGAAGGACAAAAGGAAAGGAGGAGTGGATCCTCTTGAGTTCGTATTGATGGCATTTACTATAGACTGGACATCTGGACCAGCTTGTGTAGACGTGTTGCTCACCGTCTTCGTAGCTGAAGTATTGGCGAAAGCTTTTAGAATGAGCTCTCTTTGGTTGGTAATGCGGGCAAGCTCATAAAGAGAGATATTTGCTCTTGTTTTTTTCATATCCTCAACAATGTTATAGCTAGAATCCGGTTGAGGGCTAGGCTCGTTAGTGGTTTTTTGGGACTCTGCCGGGAGCTTGCCCTTTTGACTTGCTCGGGTAATGTTATTTGCGGGCTTCTCCGGGGCAGATTGTTTTCCGTTCCCTGGGGGTAATATTTTTCTTAGGAAAGCCATTTTCTTGTCTTCATAAGATTTCTCGGGAACAGGTCCTTTGCTCCTTAGACTATAATTTTGTACGGGCTGGCCTTTGGGACTGTCTGCCATGTTGATATCAATGGAGGTAAGGTTGTTCCCCCCTCGGATTATGTCAAAAGCTAGGACAGAGGACCCTGGTTCTTCGTTCGGGGGCAGATCTTCATCGTGATCGGAAACATCATCCTCTGTCACATCCCCCAGGGTTTGATCATCTAAAAGCTGATTAACTATTGCTGTCATGCTGCCAATCCATTGAGGGCACGTTTTTTCAGAGTGGGCAACTTGGTGGAAAGAACATAAGTTATCTTTCCCTATTTCTTCCACATTGAGAGCAGTATTCGGGTTAGACGTAGGTCTGTTGGTGTTGGGATTTCTCTTTCTGAAAAAGGGTTTGGGTGGTTTAGTGCTAGTCGTGGGTTCTATGCCCTTTCTCCTTAGGTCAGTGACTTCATTCGTTAAGAGCTTGAGGGTTTTTTCCATGCTTTCGAAATCAAACGCATCTTTATCCCTATCCGTGGTCTTAGGAGTGGAGGACTGACCCTTTTTCGTGATTGGCTTGTGATCATCTCTTCCTTCGTGATCGATGGCTCCTATCAAAAGCATGTCTTTCTCCACAGCGAGGGCAGCCGCATAATTAGCCGTAAGGGTAGCGCGGGCTTCACGTTTGATGAAAACGACGATGTCCCTAGGGAGAGCCTTGGTATAGTAGTCAATGGTGATTGAGTCATCCAACGCTAGGTTTGGGGGAAATTTCTATAGTATGGTAGCGAAGCATTGGTTGAAGTCCTTAACCTTCTCTTTTTTATGACACTTGATGGTGCTCAATTCCGTGAGGAGCATGGAAGGAGTTTTATCTTCTGAAAACTTCTGCAGGAACACGCGACGGAATTGGTCCCATGAAGTAATAGAGGCACTGGGGAGGGAGCGGTACCATGTGGCTGCTTTTTTTTCAAGAGTGTGGGGAAACAGTCGACATGCGACGTCATCAGACTGAACTCTCATGATTTTCAGAGACAAATAGAAGCTGCTTATATGATCTTCAGCTAAGGTGCCTTTCTCAGGATCAAACTTGGGGAGTTGTTTCTCCGGATGCCTAGGTAGATCGTGGAGTGGGCCCAAAAGATTTAATGGGGACTGAGCCATCCAGGCTAGTGGTTGCACCCTCCTAGCCTGCAGGTGGTGCCTAAACTCAGGCTCAGATTCACCTGCTGAACCTGAGATCGATGCTTCTGACTCATGGCGAGAGTGTTTGTCTTGATGTCTCTCACGGTAAGGAAAGTTTCTAAGATATCCCCATTTGTGGACAGGAGGCCTATTTGGGTTTGGGTGATGGTTGTTGGCATGGTTTCCTTGGCCTCGGCCTCTATCTCCTCTACCTCCAGCCCCACGGCCTCTATTTCCTTCACCTTCATTTCTGCGAGCTCTATTTATTTCACCTTCATTTCTGCAAGCTCTATTTCCCCCGCCTTCATTTCCTCGCCCTCTATCTTCTTCACCCTCCCCAAGTGGGTAGTGTGCCTGGTTGTTTTTTTTCCAGGTCTGGTTAGGCTGGGAGTCGGGGAAAGGTTCAGTGTCGCCAAATTCCTCGCCCTCTTGGAGAATCGGGTCATTTTCCTCAACAGCAGTGCTGAGGTCTTCCAGCATGAGATTCACGAGCTGGGGTATGGTACTCACTAGGGCACCATTACGAGTGATGTTCTCAGCAGGGGTCCTAGTGTGGGCTAGGAATTCCATGATTGGGGTAAATCGTAAATCTCTGATGAGATTGCAGGAAGCTGGGCGCAAGGCTCTCAACTGCGCTCTAGTGATTTCGAAATATCGAGTCTCCCCCCCTGGAATATCTTCCAGAGGAGGAGGGATAG
This sequence comes from Pinus albicaulis, assembly GCA_034641835.2. Lineage (NCBI taxonomy): Eukaryota > Viridiplantae > Streptophyta > Pinopsida > Pinales > Pinaceae > Pinus > Pinus albicaulis. The sequence continues at coordinate 50,865,400 of CM076578.1, forward strand.
GTTCATCATTTATGACCTCCCTGTGGGGATTTTGTGAAGGAAAGTTGGTTGTATGCTAGGAGGCTGCCATCAGGCCCTCCTTCTAGCACCAATTCTGTTGACGGGAAAATCTGTCCGGCCAACAGTAGGGGATCTCCCTGGTAGAAAGTCCCAATTAGACCTTGAACTGTTTGGAATAGGGATCCCGTCCGGGGTGTGGGTCCGGCTACCGCTTAAGTCACCTTCCCCTTCGGTCTCAAAAGAACCTGATTGAACCTGTGGACACACACTTATTCACATGATACAGAATACATGATTCATGCATTAAACACGAATAAAACACTATGCGTAGCAAGATCATAAATAAAGCATGTACATCTAAGGAGGTGTCGTTAGCAACACATCTTTGGGGTAATGCTTATAAGGTAGTCTGACCACAAAAGAAATAGTTCTTTATGGTAAGATATCCCTTTACTTTATGAAAGATAAAATGAAATGCTAATAAAATAGTTCATTAACATTCATTAAGAGAGAAAAGGATAAATTGAACATCATTGATACAACACAGATAGCCATGACGCATAAATGATGACATGAAGAGTGTAGCTTCGTTAATAAAAAGATGTTTGAAACTGTATAAGGAAATACACATAGTGTTTGCACAACAAAACACATCATAACCATAGGGTGTTTTAACAAGTATCTGTATTCATATGCACAAGAGTATAATCTTTCAATACAATGCCATGTAGCTCTTGAGTTTCCAAAAGAAAAAGCCCCTTTTACATTTTCCCCGGAGGGGTTTTTATAGATCAAAAATGCCCTTTGGGCTCCCTGACTCTTCACCTGCCTGCCGGTTGAGTTGCCCTATGACCTGGGAGAAAATGTGACCTGCGACCTGGCCAGTGAGTGCGACTTGTGACCTGTTGAACAGTGCGACCTGCAACCTGGAGAGGAGTGCGACCTGTGACCTGTTGAACAGTGCGACCTGCGACCTAGTGATACTGAGTCATGGAGGTGGACGTGCAATAGAGAGATCAGGAGCATCAATCTGCTTTCCTTTGAGGAATTCTCGCCAGGTCTGGTATTTTGCTGCTATGGGAGAGACTAGAGGGACCTCCTCTTTCAACCGATGCATACACTCCAGAGCATTCGGGATTAGAGTTTCTTTCTTTTGGGAGATCTGGTTTGAAAGGGAGGCGAGCTTGGTGTAAATCTGTACTGGCACGACAAGCAACTGACAAATATTTTATTGTGATGCTGCGACTTCCGGGGAGGCAGCAGCTTGCTTGATAGGTTGTAGGAATTACTGGATTTCTTGATCTACTTGTTCCCAGGTCTTACTTTCGTCCAATTCCCCTAGCGAAGGAATGTGGTGAAGAGTGTGCATTGAGTCGATGTTGCTGATCAGGTGGTCGTATGAAGACATTACTTTGTCCAAATATTTGGATAGCTTGTCCTTGGATTGCATCTTCATCCGGATTTGGACTTTGGCATCTTGTGTATGAATCCAATCCTTCTTAGGAAAATGCTTGGGAACTTGAGGGTATTGCACTGTCCAGTTCATCATTTTATCTAAAGCAACCGAGGCTTCCTTGAGCTGCTCATGCTTCTGCTTAGTTTCTGCTCGTGCTCTTACCAATGGGGCGACTGTTTGCTTTATGGTGAGCATTTCTCCATACACCTGCCTCATGGTCATCTCTAATACATCGCATTCTTTCATAATGGCGAGTGGAACTTCATTGACTGGGGGAGCCTTGTTTTGGAGTTGTTGCATCTCTTTTCCCAACACCGACCTCTCTTGTTCTGCCTTCTTCTCCCACTGCTCCACTGCTCTTAGTCTATTTTGTAGAGAAATGATTTCTCTACTCATTCTGGTGACATTATCTTCCGTGGCCGTGGCGAAAGCAGTGCCTGCCGATGCTATCATCACGGGGTTAGTCCTGGTATCAAGGACTATGTCTTTTTCAGTTGCTACCATGGATGCGACGGAAGGAATTTGTGCCATGGACCTTCTCTTCTCTTGCCTAATTTTGAAAGAGAATTGGTCGAATGTGAGCTGGGTTAAGTCGAAGACCTCCTCTTCCTGCCCCTGGGGGGAATCGACATCAGAGAGAATGTTACCTGTACCACCTAGAGGAACCTCTAGGGGAGATATGTCGATATCTTCTATCAATTCATCCTCTTCATCTTTCTTTTTCTTTTCCTCCTCTTCTCTCTTCTTCCTCTCTTCTTCTTCCCTTTGTTGGCGCTCGGTTTCTGCCTTGTCATGTTCTTCCCTCCTCCTGCGTTCTGTTTCTACCGCTGCTTCTATTTCGGCTTTCCTCCTTCATTCGGATGCGGCAGCTTGGTCTGCTTTCTTTTGGCATTCAACTCCAGCTTTGTCAAGTTCTTCCTTGAGTGCCCGTTCTGCTGCAGCCTGTGCTTCCTTTTCCTGCTTTTCCTTTCTGGCCTCCTCGGCCTGCTTCTTCTTCTTATCTGCCTTTGAATTCTTCTTGCGTTTCTCCTCGTCTTCCTTTATCTTCTTTTCTTTCTCCTGCTGGGCTTTGGCTTCTGCTTCTCTCTGTTGGGAAGAGGTGTCAGGCCCTGTGCTGGTCCGGGGCTTTTTGGCTAGAGAGAAAGAAGCACCTCCTAACTTATGGCTCCTGTCCTCTAAGCTTTGGTCATCCTGATCCTCCTGGCCAGAGTCAACCCCCGGAGCTAGTTGTATGTCGGCATTGTACCAATTTCTTCTCTCATCTTCTTCCGGGCGTTCTACATGTTGGTAGTTCCATTTGAATTTGGCCTTCTTGCAGTGTTAGGGAACTATCCTTACTGGGTCATATGTTGGGTACTCCAAAGTCCTTAGGTGATAAATTTTAATCTCTTCTCCTTCAGCCGCTACCTCTTTGAAGTCTTTAACTGTATAGGCACCGATAGTAAGTGGTAGAGTGGGCCAAGGCTTCTTCTTCCCTTTGGATAGGACACTGGAGAAACCCGAGGTGATTTGGAAGCATATCTCTTGCATGAGCACCTTGTCTGTAACAAAGCGAGGCAAAGCATGTGGTGGCTTGAACGTGCCGAAGACTCGGATGATAGTATATTCAGCGAACGGAAACCAATGCGCCACTTGGCCTAGCGTCTCCCTAGCTCGCCAAGACATGCAAGGGGCGTCCTGGCCAAATAATTTCCGGAATAGAGCGGGGACAAATATCTGAGAAATTGGCTCTATATCCGGTTTGTACCTGGATTCCCAGAACACCTTGGTTTGTAGATGAATTGCACGAGTTTGCATGGAATCCCAGTTATGTGCCCATCCCTCAAAATGCAACCGCGCACAGACGGCATCCAACAGATAAGAGGCCATATAGAACTCGAAAGGCATTCCTTCATCTGGGGCCAACGCCGAAGACAATTTTGTCTGCATTGAGGTCATCAATATATTTGCCCAGTTGAAAATGAGTGCCATGCACCGTTACATGTTCCATGATAGTAGCCCATGTGATGTTGAAGGTAGTGGCGTCCGGGCGCCCGTACAATCTACAGAGCATGGCGGCTACTAATTTATATACTTTTCTCAAGTCGGCCACTAGATATTCTTGTTCCTTCTTGACTTTGAATTTGTCGGGTTCTGCCCACCATTGCCTGATAGTATCAACTACAGGGACTGCATTGGAAAGAGCCCATCCTGGGGTAAAGTTTTCTTCCGGTTGAGGCAACGAGTAATAGACATGGGCATCTGAGCCTACGAGCATTGAGAAAGCCTTGCCCTCGCTGTCTCGGATCACGAACCTTTTGGGATCTGTTTTCTGTATGATCCAGTCTATCATTTCGGGACACGGGAATATGGCCGGATGCGCCCCTGCGAGATGCAGTTTGGATCTTTTAACTTTTATATATATTTCCCGGTCCGGGAGATCTTCTAGAAATTCTACTTCCGGTATGGCGAACTCATGATATACTTGGTACCATCACATGTTGTCCCCTTTTGCAAAGGTGCAAAGGGTATCTCTGTATATTGGCAGTGGGGACATTTGCATGTCTATGTCTAAATCTTCTTCCACCACTTGCTTGTCCTTCTTCCGGGACACTGGGGCTGCCATGTAACTAGAATCAGAGAGGACCGGTATACACTCCGTGTCTTCTTCAAGTTCACCTGTCATGTTCATGAAAGAATCCCAAGATAAGAACGACATGATGATATAAAGCCAATTACAGTTTATCAATGAATTTTAGCTGAGACACATGCAAAATTGGATCACTGGTTTACTGGGTTGCAGGGTCGCAGCTTGCAAGAAGAGACCCAGATGCAACCTTGCGACCTTGCGACTGGGTCGCAGGGTCGCAGGGTCACAAATTATGCAAACAAAGGAAAATGCGACCTTGCGACCTCGCGACTATTTCGCTGGGTCGCGGGGTCGCAACTCTCGGAAAAATTGGAAAATGCGACCTTGCAGCTAGGTCGCTGGGTCGTTGGGTCGCAAATTCCAAAAACCGAAGAGAATGCGACCTTGCGACCTCGCGACTAGGTCACTGGGTCGGAGGTCGTGTAGGGCTTGCCGGGGGGTTTTGGGAGCACGCGGCGTGAAGGTTTTCTCCCTCTAACTGGAAAAATGTAAGGCTAAAAGGGTCCAGGAAGAGTTGAGGGATGCCTTTGGGAGTAGGGGACAAGGCCATGAGAAGCTGAACAAGAAATGTGGTGAGCTTGGGCAGTTGTGGTGAAAGCAAGATTAAACAAACCACCCTAAACCTGAAAAGAACATAATAGCTCATGCAGAGGGCAATTTAAAGGTCTAATAAGACATGGGTTTGGTAAGAAATGCCCACAAAGGAAAAAGCAGGAGGGAAACGACAACTTACCCGGGAAAATCGCACCAGTCGACCTGTTAGAGCCGTTTCTTTCTATTCGCCGAATGTGAAAAATGCGACCTAGCGACCTAGCTTATATAAAGGGGTCGCACGTGCGAACATTTAATGAGGTCGTAAGGTCGCAATTTGAGTGGTTTAGAGGATCCGCGACCCTGCGACCTTGCGACCTGGCGACCTAGGGGTCGCGGGGTCGCAAGGTCGCGGGGTCACAATTTTCATTAAAAATTTAGCTTTGCGACTTTGCGACCTTGCGACCTTGCGACCCTTAGGTCACGGGGTCGCCAGGTCGCAGGGTCGCAATTTTCTTAAAAAAGGAGTTTTGCGACTTTGCGACTTGGCCTTATGGATTCTTTACTTGGTTTCTTTCTAAGTTCAAGGGGCTCCAAAAAATTTGAAGTGGGGTTTTTTTTTAGGGTGTTGTAGGGGCCACAACACGCCTATAAAACCCGTGCACCGGAACAGGGTTAAATAAAAGAAACTACAGACAAAAATCCACATTTTTCACTTTTTAGTGCTCCAGAACTCTCAAGCACCAATGCAAATTTACCTTGTTTGCGGCACCCCACCGTCGGTGCTCCCATTGCATTTACTGATGTTGTCCATTTCCCACCATCTCCATTTCAAATTTTGCAAAACAATCGGAAAATTTAGTTTGCAAATTATACAGCCAATATGCCTCCTCAACGGCCAAATGTATAGGTATTTTACTTGTTTTTCCATAATTAAACATTTTAGCGGATTATTTTTCTAAAATATCATAAAATTCACCTTATTTAAAAAAACTAATTTCTCGTGCAGTGTGCCCAAGGCATTTGTCTCACACCTGTTCATGGTGCTGCCTGTAAATTTATAGGTCACACCATGACCGGTGCTAACGGTATCCACACTGATTCCATGCTTTTTAAAAATTAAAAAAATTGCAGCGCAATCAGTTGCCTCGTCGCACAATTGACCATGTCGAATTGAGGAATGGGGTGCATTGATGGAAATATCCTTCCCGGTGTGGGTATTTTTGTCAGAGCACTTCCCTTTTGAACTGGCCATAATCAACGGTGTGGTCATGTAAATGACCACACCGTTGACTATGTAGTGATGTGAGGAGGGCGGTGCGCTTCCTAAACTATACACTTTGAGGCGTATAGTTTGGTCAGCACACCGCCTCCCAATACTTATACATAGTCAACTATGTCGTCTATTATACTACCACACCATTGACCTTGTGAAAATTCCAGTTAGGTGGTACATTGAAAATTTGCAGGTGCACTACCTCCGATGCGCGAAAAAAAGAGACGCACCATTACCGGTGCATGCCTATTTTTTTTTGTGCACCGATTGTTTTTTTTTTTCAAAAGAATTATATATGTATATTCTTAAATACATGTCTCATTTATTAAAAAAAAATTATTTAATATTTCAATCATTCAGCGATGTTAAAGGAGAGAAAAGAGGGAACAACAACAACAACAAGAATACTAGTATAACGTGGCTCGCTTATGGGAGGCACAAGAGAGGGAGAGAGATATGTACCCTTGCCCTATTATAGCAGCCACCCATGTGCTTCTAAGGGAGATAGGCCTCCTCAAGTTCTATGAGGAGGCTACATCCCTAAAGGGCCATGTTGTTGTTATGCAAAATTATGATCTACAGATAAGTCAAGTTCCCTAAGTGTTGTGCTAGGAACTTAGAACAACAGATGAAAGACTTTGCTAGCACTTTCTCTAAAATAAGCAAATACATAGAATGATATAAGAACCTACTTGTGATACAAGTGCTTATTCTTCTTCTATCATTGTTTTTATCACGCTCAATCCAAGTTCGATCGTCAAATCAATTCCCGTGAACACAAACATAGAACAAAAAAAGATGCATATACAGATATCTACCTATCTTAATCACACAAATCGATTAGATGTGAAACATATATATCATTCAAGAATCCATTTCATGAGAAATAGAATCATAAACATATACATATACGGGAAAATAAACATCAATCTTTGTTAAAGAGTAGAAGGGAGAGGTTGCAACCAATGATCGATTTGATGCCACCAGCTCTAGCTTCATCCTAGCCTCATGACATCCAACATTACACCTGCAACATATGTTGAACCTCACAATTACCCTCTCTTTGACAGTTTTTCTCAACTTTTTCCATCACTTTCTTATAATATTATAGACCCCAATCAATGATAAATGCTATGTTTTGTCTTAAGGATGCAATAAAATGATTTCCATTTTATATTTTCATGCTCTTCCTATTTGGATAGATTTTTGAAATTTAGCTATAGAATGCAGCCTATTCTACAGCTAATTGTTGACTCCATAGCTACTCTCATGGTTTAGTAGGTTCCAGGTGTCAACTAAAGAATTAGGCCACATGGGTGTTCCTAGAATCATTCCAACATGAATTCTATCCTATTCACTCGTTCCAGGTCAACAGAAAAGCGAGACTAAAATCATGGTTAAATATGGAGTCAAAGGACATTAGCAGAAATCTGTAGGACTCTTGATTTTCTCGTCGTAGAAAATCAAGGAGTCCAACAGTCCTATTACAATTATAATAGCCACATTTAGCTAATTTTACTCATAAAATGTTATGTAATTTTGCTTTAAATATCGGTTGCATGGAACCAAGAACACAGTTCATAATTTTAGTGTTAAACTCGGGATTTTTGTTGATACTATGTATTCCAGATTGACTCTTTCATAATACAAATATTATGCTGCTAATGATTTGTTTATTACATCCTTAATCAATTAGTAGTTCAACCACATCAGTTGCAGAGGGCCCCTGAATCTAAAGGAGGTATTTCATTTATGTTCTTAGCTTAATTTCATTACTCTGTTTTTCAGTAATTCTATTTTCCAATTAGGTTTATGCTTCATTTTAGTTTTTGAGCAATAGCATATTCATAAATAATAAATGTGCAACCTTCCTCTTCCAAGATATTTCAAGAAGATGATAAATCTGTTTTCCAATCGAATCAATATTGAAGAATTAAGAACACACAATTGCCTAGTTCCCTTACTGTTTTGTCATTCATTTTCTCAAAATAGTATTGTCAATTAACTTTGTTCATGGATGTTCCTAAAAACCATTTCAAGAAGATTTATTCAATAATACTTCCTAAATTGAATGGCTGAATGTCTAAATCATACAATGATTGAATTTACTCAGCACATTGCTATTTACTTTCTAAGAATTTAGAAACTAGTTGTTCGAAATATTGTCATTGATGGAAAAGGAGAACAAAGGAGAAGCACCAAGACAAGGGAGCAGATCAGATTCAGATGGAATTCCTACAGAGAAATAAAATAAAGTGGCAGGGGCTACAAGAGGAGGGTTTAGACAGGAAGAAGTTTTTGTTGAACAGTTAGGGTTTTGTTCTTAAAGAGAACAAGTTCCAAATTCATTAATTGAAATCTTGATTCAGTTTTAACTGAAGTGAAAATCATGGTTTGGCACAATATACATGCATGTAGATGAATCGAGAAAATTCAAAGGGAAGCAGAAATCTCTGGTTATCGGAATAACTTAGGGAACAATGGACCAGAATGAAATGAGAGCACAACAATCGTTGGATCTGAAGGATCAACGAATGAAATCGAAAGGCGAAATGCGGAATGTATGAAGAAACGAGTGGATATGATTGAAATAGTGGAAAAGGAACGTTCGAAGAAGAATTTAAGTAAAACAGTGAAAATCAGGTGAAAATTTGTGTTAAACGCGTTCGAAATGAAAATTTGAAGAAAAGCAATTTTGGAGAAAACCGTCCACTATGTTCGCACCACTTTTGAGTCGTGAGCAGTTTTAATCCAACCAAACACGATTGAATGATATTGCAACACGTCACGAGCACAATACCACCCATTTCGCGTTGCTTTTGGTTGATAAACTATGGAGGTCAAATGAACACGATTGCCATCTGATTAGATCTATGGGAGATCTGACGGTGTTCGCGTCGATAATTGCATGGGGTTTAAAACAAGGTATGGACCCGACATTTTATGCAGCAGAGTTTTATTAAGGTTTGAAATCTGGTTGTATAAGACCGAAAGGCTTTAAAAATTGTTTAAAGCACAGTATAATATTACATTTCCGAGGGTTTTAAATATTCATTTCCAAAGGTTTTAAAGTTATTTCTGAAGGTCATTATATATTATAATGTTTATATCTTATGTTTAAACCAGTGTATATAAAAGGGCGGAATGATAAAAGGCATGGAACCAGCGAAGGCAGCAACGAAGGCTAAACCTTGTGCGCATCTTATGAGCGTGGTTAAATGTTGATCTGGGATCAATAGTACCACAGGAGCACAAACAACCAGATGATTAACCCAAGGGGGTGCCTCCCAGTTGACCCGTCCATTAGGCATCGACCACAAATCGACGGTTGTCATTCACTACAGTCGAACAAGCTCGATGATGATTCCGTACCAAGGAGTGCCTCTGCAGTGATATGAACTGGGACCCGCTTTCATAAAGCTGAAAAGAACAGTGGTGGACTGGCGCAATCAACAAATGCGATTAAAGGAGATAGACTGCAGAGATTACATTGGAATCAAGTGGGACCCGATCACATATCGGGCATCGCAAGCGAATGCGATAGCCTCTGGATGGATGAGCAAAGTTGTGATGCGATGGACAGTGGCAATGCGATGTGAGCGATGGATGTAATGCGATGTGGCGAGGAGATGCAATGCGAGTGATGGAAGTGATGCGATGTGGCAAGGAAATGAAATGCAAGCAATGGATGCGATCCGATGCGATCACACATCGCAAACGGAGCAGGAGAGATATCACACAACCTTACAAGTCATGTTAGTTGCAATGCGAAGTAGCGAAAAAGTCAAGTGGGACCCATCGCATATCACATATCGCAATCGGCGATGCTTATGGGATAAGAATTTTCAAGTTATAAAATTTGCGATGCGAAGTAGCAATAAAGTCAAGTGGGACCCATCGCATATCGCATATGGGAAGATCAGATGGACGAAGGCACATGGATAACTAGAATCGCCGCAGTGCAATAAAGAGAGCGTACGTGATGAAAACGAAAGTTGAAACCTAAAGCATTTCAAGTCCAGAAGTATGTGTATTTCCTTTGTTAAATCGTTTCGGAGAGCAAAGGAGGAGTATAACGTAAAACAAAAAGGAAAGTATGATCGCGGGTAGAAAGGCTTGGGTAAGGACCCAACATAGAGAAAAGGGTAGAATCATGTGTTTAGAAGATAGGTGAAGGTTGATCACACCAAGGAAAGGCTCGCGTAGTTAAAAGGACCCGTTCCTATGCAGAACAGTTAGTAATACAATAGAAGGTAGAGAAGATAAAGGGACAGCAGGCAGAGAAGACAAAATAAATACAAAAGAAAGAGGTCGAAAGGGTTGAATTGAAATGTTTGATTGTAACTATAAATGTATTATTGAATTTCTATTGTTTGTGATGTAAAGGCAAGTCTCCAAAGGAAAAGAAAAACTCCTCTGTAATACTAAAATGTATACATACTGTTATATTATTCTGAATGGGCTAGACAAGAAAATGAGAAGGGGGAAGGCAAAGAGTCATGCCTATTCATTTCAAATTCCCTCTGGAATGAAAAATGTTATGAGGTGATCTCTATAAATAACGTTACCAGCATATGCGTCAGAGGGTGAGGATATAGAAAGAGGTGAGAGAATGTGATAAGAAGAAGGAGCAGAGAGAGGAGTTGTGAAGATCCAAAGATGATATAAAGGAAATTTGAAGGCTGGAAGGACAACAATAAAGAAGGAGAAAAATAGAGCTAATATCCAGGTAAATCACATACGATTTTATTGTACAGTGAGGAATTTGGTTCTTGCATATCAAGTTGTAGCTTGATATATGTCAAGTTTTAGCTGGCTGAGGTAGGAGCCTCATGTAGGTTGTAGCGTGTAGAAAATAGATGGGAGTTGGAGCTTCCTTGCAAGTTGTAGCTTCCAGAATTGAGGTGGTAGCCTCTTGTAGGTTGGAGCCTACAGAAAATTAGTGTTGAGAGGGAGTTGGAGCTTGCCTTTGCATCACAACAATAATATGATGTGGTTTTCTCCCTTATGGGTTTCCACTTATATCTGTTGTCTATATGCATGATTATTATGTGTTGAAATTATGTATTTAATCTGCTTAATACCTGCTACTCACTTATTAATATTGGTGTTCCATTGTATATTAAGTTGATCACGAAATGAAGATGTAAATAAGTATAAAAGAAAGTTTTACAAGACCATGGTTGCATTAAACTAATTCACCTCCCCTTTTAGTTCAACCAACTATTCAACACTAATGTGTAATTGACTTCTTAAACAACACTCAAGAGGGTAATGCTTCATATTGAATGATTGAAGAAAGTCACATATACATTAGTTTTTTATGCTTTCACATTTTTCTTTCAGATCCTCACTTAGTTGTATCACTGGTATTCCTAAAGATCATTCCAAGAGGTTTGATTCAGTCATACTCCCTATATTGGATGATTGATTGTTTAATGAATGCAATTAATGAGTTACCTTTTACATGATTTATTTGATTTTCTAGATCATCGAGTGTAATTGGTTGGTTGAAACCATTTCAAGAGTAACTAAAGATACATTATATGTTTTTCCCTACTTACTATTTTAGTACATTAGGAGTTAAAGTACAAAAAGTTGCTTAATACATCATTTCAAGAGAGTTAGACTTAAAAATTAAATGCTGGATTAACCTGAAGTACATTACATGATTTCATTTTCTGTCTTTACTTTCAAGAACTACAATTTCATTCTTAGACTTAGATCCATGAGATAGGATGAACAATAAGATCAATTCGATGCTTTGTTTTCCAAACTAGGTTTATAACTAGTCAATAGTTTTTTATTTCTTTTTATGAAAATTAGATTAGTTTAGGAACACTTCCTTTTCTTCCTTTTAAAATTTTATTAGATTCATTTAATTCTTTCCATAATTTTATATTAACATTCTTAGACAACAAGGAACATAAAACCCTTCAAAAACAACATAAAATACAAGAAAAAAGTAAGAAAAAGGTTAGATAAGTACATATAGTACACATACACTTCATCAGTATATAAACCCTGGTTGATAGTTTATGAAATAAATTTAGGACATTAAATTTACTAAACATTTTGGTGCCATTTACGGGGAAGTGTAATTAGGTGACCTAATTTCACACATCTAAAAAAAATTGATATGCGTAGAGAAAGAGGCTCTATGGGCAGATTCATAGCTAGAGGCAGGAGTTTAATCCCTACAACACCACTCACTCCACCAAGAACATGAAGTGATACACCTCCATCTCAAACCCATATTCCATATTTCACTAGCCATAGACTTCCTAAAGTTCTAAGTTTAGGAATCTAATTTCGTGGATCTCTTACTTCATCCACTGAGGCAATCTTAGAGGAAGAAGATCCTAGGACTCAAACATAAGGAGTAACCATTTTCACTTCTACAGGGGAACCTATTCTAGCTGAATAGTTAGAAATCCCTAGTGGAGAAGACAAAGAAGAATATTTCTTCAACATGCCATTAATAGAGGAATGAAAGGAGCTGTTAACCCTACAGATTGAATATTATATCGGGTTTGAATAATCTATAATGGCAGGAAGAATAGAAGAAGGAGGAGAGGGAGAAGGAGAAATTTTAATGGAGAGAATGTAATATTTGGAGGAGGTAGAGGTAGAGGAGGAGATAGAGGAAGAGGTAGAGGAAATGCAGAAGGAGGTAGAGGTATAGGAAATAGATGAGCTGAGAGTTCTTTTGGATTGCCTATAATTGATGAAGAGACAAATTCTACCATGAAAAATATCTCACCTTTTGTTCTCCCAAACTTTCATGGATTGAAAAGTGAAGACCCTAAAACCTTTTTTTTTTTTAGCTCAAAGTCTTTTGAAGAACTTATGATTATTTACAAGAGTCTCAAAAACTCAAACTGTTTCCTTCAACATTGAAAGGAGCAGCTCTAAAATGGTTCATGAGTCTAATCACTAGGTCTATTAGGACATGGAATGATATGAAGAGATAATTTCTAGAAAGGTATTTGGATTATTGCATACCTATTAGCCACAAGGAGGAATTGTTTAAAATGATGCAAAAAGAGGATGAAAATTTGGAGGATTCACTTGAAAGATTCAACTATAACATAAGAAGAGAAAAAATGGAAAATCTAGATCAAGACACTTTAAAAGCTCTTTTGTTGAAAAAAATTAGATATGAGTGGATAGATATCCTTAACATGATGGGGAAGGGGGACATATTTCAACTCCAATTATCTGATATTGGGGAACTATGTATTAATCTCTCAAGAGGAAAATAAAAAATTGGGAAAGGTCCAAGAGATCCTACTTTTACCAGGGTAAATAAATCTGCAACTGGAACAGTGAGTAGGGAAGAAATTGGAAATATGCTTGAGGAATTTAAAACAGAAATTTTAGGGAGTCTTAATGAACAAATAGACACCCTTAAGTTACAAAACAAGCAGAAAGTTGAGACTGATGCGTTAGCTATTTTATGTCCCAAATGAAGAAAGAAGCATGCTTTGAGAGAATTTCCTCTTGAAGAAAAATTCATAGAAACCTATATGATTTGTTCAGAAATTCATGCGACTAAGAATTTTCCTTCAATTTCTGGTCTTAAGGTTGTTTTTCAAGAAGAAACTACTTCAAACCCAATAGAATATCTTTGTTTTGGCTCTAGAATACCATGGTAGGGGCCAGAAACTCAAGGGTTTAACAACCAGATGTATACTTACCCGCCACCAAACTAGAACTCTTGGTAGCAACCTTGGCCTCAACCTCAATCTCAATCTCAACCTTGGGCTCAATGAATGAAAAATCCCTATGGAATATTTTCTCAGTACTATCAATATCCTCCATCATATCCAAATTATCCTCCGCAACAAATTCCTCAACGAAATCAACAACCCCAACTCCAAAACCAAAACCAAAATGCACAACTCTCACTACTATTCCCTCACAGACCAAATCAATTACCATCCCAACCATTACCAAACCCCAACAATAAAAATCCTCATAATACCTATATGAGAGAAGGACAAAAATTTCCAACTTACATGATTACTCCTCTAGATATAAATGATGTCTAGCTTAGATTTGGTAGGATATTAGGAAATAAAAGGCCTTCTGTAGTCATTCAAGAATAAGACAATTCTAAGGAAGATTCTCTACAACCCAATAAAAGTTTTGAAGAATAAATATCTCTTCAAAACTTAAATTCTAAAAAAGAAAAAAAAAGGAACCAATAAAATCAACTCCTATCATAGAGCAGCCATCCGTATCTACTTCTACACCTATTTTTCCTAAAATATTTCAAGTTGATAAGAGGGTAGAGAAGTATATTATGTTGCCTAACTATGATTTCCTAGATGAATTGAAAAATTGTTTGCATCAAAATCCCTTTGTTACAAGCCATCAAGGAAATTCAAATTTTAGCTAAAACAATAAAGGATTTGAGTATGAAGAAACTAGGAAGAAAAATAAAAGAAATAAAAAGAACTCAGCTTGTGGGAAAAATAGAAGACGTAATGATGGGAAAAATTGTTATTCAAAAATATTTAGAACCAGGAACTCCAGTTGTAAAAAAAACATATCAATGGGGTTGAAATTCCAAATAAATTGTTTGATTTAGGAGCAATAATGAACATCATGAGAAAACAAACCATGGAACAACTCAAGCTTTCTAATATTCTTTATACACCTACATTACTTCAATTAGCAAATAGATCTGTAATAAAAATAGATGGTGTGTTAGAAGATATTTTAGTTTCCTTAGACTCTTAAGAGTACCTTGTTGATTTTATGGTCTTAACTGCTAAGAATAATATAGGAGGACACCCACTCATATTAGGAAGACCTTGGTTGGATACAGCTGATGCTTTCATTAGTTGTAGAGCTGGTGACATGAATATTTCTAATGATAATTCAACCAGGAAATTCACTCTATATCCTCCAGAAATAAAAATCACAGAAATAGATGACAAAGAATTCATTGATGATGAAGATGATATACAACCTCTCTTTACTATTTCAACCATTAGTGAAGATAGTCAAACCTTGAATACAATATAAAATTATGAATCATCTCCAAATTATGAACATGATCAATTTCAAGAAAAATCCACTATTGAATATTTCTCATCTAGGCAGATGTATCTTTACTCTATGGAAGAATTTGGTAGCTCTATAGTTGAAATATTTCCAGGGAAAACCTTGAACATAAACAATAATTTGGAAAGATTACAACAGGAAAAGATAATCAAAAACTTACAACAACATTGTTCTGCCTATGCATAGGAATACACTGACATGAAAATAATTGGTCCTAAGACTTGTATACATCACATATACATTGAGGAAAATTGTAAACCTATCATACAACCTCAAAGAACGATGAATCCAAATCGTAGGAAAATTGTGAAAGAG
Organism: Pinus albicaulis; assembly: GCA_034641835.2. Taxonomy (NCBI): domain Eukaryota; kingdom Viridiplantae; phylum Streptophyta; class Pinopsida; order Pinales; family Pinaceae; genus Pinus; species Pinus albicaulis. The sequence continues at coordinate 50,880,682 of CM076578.1, forward strand.
GATTTGGAAATTTTTTTGAATGTAAACTTCATTTACCAAATTTTAGACAGCCAGTGGGTTTCCCCCTTAGTTATTGTGCCTAAAAACAATGGATAATGGAGGGTATGAATTGATTATCGAGTGTTGAATAAATCCACCCTAGAAGATCGTTTTCTTTTTCCCTTTATAGATCAAGTGTTAGATACATTAGCAAGTAAGAAGTATTTCTCATTCTTGGATGGTTTTAGTAGTTACAATCAAATTCAGGTAGCACCTGAAGATAAAGATAAAACCACATTCACCGATCGATGGGGGACTTATGCCTACCAAGTACTTCCTTTTGGATTGTGCAATGCACCTGCAACATTGCAAAGGGTAGTACTAGGAATGTTTTCTGATCTAATACATGATTGTGTAGAGGTTTATATTGATGAATTTACAGTTTATGGGAAAGCATTTGAAGAAGCTTTAGAAAACTTGGAAAAGGTTCCTAAAAGATGTAAGGAAGAAAAATTTTCAGTAATCCATGAAAAATGTTTCATGATTTTTACAGAAGGGATTGTCTTAGGACATCACATTTCAGGAGAAGGAATTAGAGTTGATAAATCTAAAGTTGAAGTCATCACTAAATTATTAATTCCAAGTTGTCAAAAATATGTTAGAAGTTTTCTAGGATTCGCAGGATACTATAGAAGATTTATAGAAAATTTTACCAAAATAGCATCCCCACCCTTCAAGTTACTCACCAAAGATTGTGAATTCAATTGGAATCCTGATTTCTAGTTAGCATTTGAGAGATTAAAAGAAATTTTTTTTGAAGAACCCATCTTAAGAGGTCCAAAGTGGAAACTACATTTTCACATTTCAACAGATGCTTCAGATACATCTCTGGGATTTGTATCAGGAAAAAAATATTTGATCCCCTATGCCATCTATTATAGAAGCAAGAATTTGATTGCTACAGATTTAAATTACACTGTAACTGAAAAGGAATTCTTAGTTTTTTTTCATGCTATCAACAAATTCATATATTACATAACAAGATATGAAACATTGGTCCATACACATCACTCTACAATTAGGTACTTAATGAATAAATATGTTACTAATGGAAGAGTTACAAGATGGTTATGACTCCTGCAAAATTTAAACATCACTAATCTAGACAGGCCTGGAAAACAAAACACAGTTGTTGATTTCCTGTCTAGAATTCAAAATATCAAAGATGATACTCCAGTTGAACATAAATTTCCTGATGAATATCTTTTTACAGTAACTACTAAGACCCCTTGGTCTGCACATATTGCTAATTACTTAGTCACAAAGAGATTACCTTCACATATGTTTCCGAGAGAGAAAAGAAAAATAATTTAAGAAAGTGCAAGATACTCATGGAATACTAATGAATTGTATAAAACAGATCCAACTTCCATTATCAGGAGATGTGTTCGAGAAGACAAAATGCCTGAAATTCTTAAGGCATGTCATGATGAGCCTTGTGGAGGACACTTTGCTGATAAAATGACAACTTATAAAATCCTTCATTTAGGATATTATTGGTCATCCATCTTCAAATATCCCAAACAATATGTCAAAAGGTGTGACAATTTCCAAAGGGTAGGGAAGCCTGCTCCTTCAAATGAAATGCCATTACAACCTCAGGTACTCATTGAACCTTTTGAAAAATGGGCTTCGGATTTTTTAGGACCAATCAATCCTCCATCTAAACAAAATAAGTATATTATGGTATGCACTGATTATGTCACTAAATGGGTAGAGGCTAAAGCATTATTTCTTGGTAATCAAAAATCTGTAGTTGATTTTGTTTTTAAGGATATCTTCACTCGTTTTGGTGTTCCAAGAGAAATTTTGAGAGATCAAGGAGCTCAATTTACATATAACGTGGTAAAAAAGCTCATGGAATATTATAATATCAAACATAGAAAGTCCACTCCTTACCACCCACAAGCAAATGGTCAAGTGGAACCTACCAATAAAGTGATTGAAGGAATTATCACTAACACTATAAATCTACATAGAAAAGATTAGGCATAAAGACTTCTTGAAGCGTTATGGGTCTATAGAACTACACGAAGGAACACAACAGGACATACTCCCTATGAAATTGTTTATGGGAAGAAAGTCTTGTTCCCTATGGAATTCCATACCCAAATCTTCAAGAAGGAAGTCCAATTGGGACTTGATTTATCAAAAGCACGGAAACATAGCTTAGAGAAAATCAATGAGCTTGATGAAATCAGGCAATACGTAGTTCAAAGAACCAGTATATTCTAGTAGCAAAGGGCTAAATGGCATGATAAGTATATCAAGGATGTAATATTCCAAAATTTGCATACAAGCAAATTGGAATATTAGATTTTGATGCTTTCACCTAAGAGAGGAATAAATGGGTAAGGAGGCCCATGAGAAATAAAATATGAATAATTTCCATCTTAATGTGGAAGTGGATCACTTTAGGAGCTAGATTTTACACTTTCAGGTGTGAACAAGAAAAAAATATATGTGGAAAAAGTCAATTTTGACTAAGTCAACATGCATTGAGGAAGAAGAGATTTTCCAAGTAAAATAGCTCAATGTGAACAAGGATCAGCCTAGACACAAATATGAGAGCTAGATTGAAGATACCTTAGTGTGGAAGGAGGCAATGTAGGTGAACTGGCTCTAGTTGACCAAGTCAACATCACTGCTACAAGAGGAGGGAAGCCAACAAGGACAACATAGTTTCGAAGGAGGAATCTTCACTAGGAAGTCATATCAGCAATGTGTGGGGCCCAGGGTGAGGAGGCTCACAAAGCATAAAAATAAGGGAATAGAAACAAGGAATTCATTCAGTAATATTATATCTTTGGTTTCTTGACTACTTGCATGCTCCAGCTGTTTAGCTGTGGGTGCAACACTATTTAGTGCAAGGAATTCTCGTGCGTGAATTCCATCCTTTCTTTGGATCAGCTTTCTTAAGGGATATAAGGGAAGGTTCAGAGCTTCAATTACATCATCTAGATTATGGCCAATCAACCAGTAACATCTATAGCACATTTTCCTTCAGAAAATGCATCATTTATGCAGGTGCAGCAGCAGTAGGGTTGCACCCCTGGATTTTGTGCTAGCGTTTGAGGAGGAGGTGTTTATTTCCCTCCAAAAGCTATAATAAAGAGGGATTTTGGCCATTTTTTGTATTGATCAGATATTTTATGTTATATTCAGTCATTTTAATATGGAGATGCAGTAGATTGCGTTATTTTCTATAGTACTGCCTTTTATACATATGTAATGCCAGAAACCCTTGTCGGGTGTCTTATTTCTGTTGTAAAAGAGGTTAAACCTCCATTTATTTCCTACATGGTTAATATAAACTTCATATTAGTCTTATTTCATAATTTTCTATAGAAAAGCTCATGGGAATTATGCTCTTATAGTCTTTATAAATTATGTAGCTGGAAATCATGGGGTTGGGGTGTTCTTGAGCTATCTTGAGCGGCGAGATCTATTTAAGGTAGCTAGAATTATTTGTTTAAGCTCTAATTCTTTATGGGGATTTTATATGAGCCAAAATAATGGATCCAAGTCCCAGTCCCCACTTTTATTGCATTATTTTCTAGAGATAGTGTTTTCCATGCAGTAGCTACTCATTGTCTTGATTTGGGAATATTATAAGATATTCTTAAGGCTTCCATTTTACCCTCATTTGCGATATTACAGTGGTATCATAGCTGCCATCTTGGCTCAGCCCGTGGATTTTGAATCCAATCAGAAGATAAGAAGGAGAGGAGAAAAAAATGATGGAGAGGATGAGATTACTCTCATCAATTTTCAGATCTAAGAAGAAAGAAAAAGGACGCATTGAAACTCCAAAATGGTTTCAAGGAGAAGAGAGATATAGTAAGACCTCTAGGAGGTTTCAAGAGGAAGAATTAGATCCATGCACTTCATGTTCTCATATAGGAAGTGAAGAGCAAAAAGACCAATTAGAGAATGAGATCCTGAGTGGATATTTGGCCAAATACAAGTGCCAACCTGGGACTGTCAAAGAGATCCTAGATCTTCCTCAGTTTATCCAACTGAGAGATGGAATAAGGCCATGAAGCAGCAGGATGATAAGGGGCAATAGATTCCTATTGTCTACCTTTTATGGATCACCCCTATGTACAACAGAATCTTGGGTGATGAAGTTCAAGGCACTTTTCTTACTACATCCAGTGGTGGAGTAAGAGGCTGTGGAGATCTCAGCGTTGCACTTGGAGGGGGAGCTAAGATCTTGGTGGTTCAGCCATGTGAATCATGCAAGGGTGTCTACTTTTGCATATTTCACTCAAGGAGTAATCAGGAGGTTTGACAGTAGGAGATCAAAGGAGGAGGATTCATGTTCTCCACTTGAGGAGCCTTGTACTAATGTTGTCACACTCATGGAGGAGAAGCCACCTACATCAGCAATTAAGGCAGCCATTACATTGGAGGGAGGAGTCCTTGCAGCACTACAAGAGGTTCCCATGTCTCATCAAGGTATGGGAAGATTTCCACTTTTTATTATTACAGCTTATCCTTCTAAAAATTGTGGAAATTTGTTTTCAGATGACCTAGGGTCAAACATTATTGCTAAGATAGAGAAGCAGGATTGCACTGCATTGTGCAAGCTTGAATGGTTCATGGGAAATATGAACCATCATCCTCATGAATCCTTATTTAGTTTCACATAACTGTTGAGGTTGGAGTGTAATAATTTGGAGGATGTCATGAACTATGTCCACCATACTCCTACAAAAGAACATAAATTGTCTTTGAGATGGAGTATGACGCAGTAACTATATCATTGGAAAGACTACCAATGGTACCAAACAATAGCAGTGAGGAGGCCTTGCCTTTGTCACATTTAGATCTTGATGGATTCAAGATAGTTATTGACATGAGATCTTCTCTAAGGGATCTCAAAAAAAATGCATTTCAACACTTCATGACATGTACATTAGAAGAACTGGTTGTGGAGGATGGTAGCCCACATTGGAAGGATGCCAAGATGAAGCTTGATGGGAGGCATCCCCATGGGTTTGAGTGGATGTGGGTGGAGAGCAAGAGGTTGGTCAGCCACTTGCAAATTTATGATACAGGCCAGTAAGAGGCAAAGTTGTGTTGGCTACTCTTGAGAGAGTTTGGCCATCATGAGGCATATCCTTTTCCGAAGGGTATGAGTATGGAAGACACTTGGCATGACACTAACATCATATGGCAGCTTAGGGGTTCGATGTATCATGTTGATTTGATCCTCTTCGTGTAAATCAACATATTTTCACCTCATGATTTGTATGATGGAGGTGTGAGAGGGTAGCAAGAGTCATTGTTGTTGTGGCTTCTCTTGGGAGAGTATGGGCAGAAGTTTTCCCATACTCCTTATGATATTTCAAGAGGAAGGAATGATACAATCAAGGTCCAAAGAGGCTACCCTTCAAAATTGGAGGAAAAGGAGGGGCTTCCACATAGGAAGAAGATCTTCTCACATAGTAGCATGATGGTGGATTGTTTTGACATGTGGAATGTCAAGGGAAGAATTCATGGAGTGACTACAGCCTTATCAGTGAGGCCTACAACGTTGTCACATGGGAGTGTGTTCTTGTTGATAGAGTATTCCAAGGAGTCTATGTATCCCTTCTTCTTGCATATTTTTATGAGGAGGTAATCATGGGGGAACTTATACATGGACCTCACTTTTAGCCTATTCCCCATGCATGTAGATGAGGAAACATATATAGATGGTAGCTCATTGTGAAACAACTTGCCACATGATGTTCTAAATCAACAGTTGGAAAGACTACGTTGTATCCACCAAGGAAACCATGTGTATCATCCTCATTTGCACATAGCCTTCAACAAATTTCTGATTTGGATGACATATGATAGTGAGGTGCCATTCACTATGAATGGAATGGTTTGGGCTAGCATGATCCATAATTTTGGAGAGGGGATATTTGAGGATTCAATCTTTTCCTTGCCATTTGAGGGTAAATTTTTTGTAGCCCATGATCAACATGCACTCTACACTTGTCATGAGTGGATAGGAAGATAGCATGGGGTAGGATATCTTGTCTACCATGTTTAGATTTTCAGCCCACCTATTTTGTGTGAGCCAAAGGTGGAAGAGATTCTTCATGAGTTGCCATCCTGGAGGGTGACTCACTTTGTATGGTTGATAGCTTGGGGATGGGAGATTCAAATGGGGATGATAAACCTCAATCTATATCAACCATCATGCCTCAAGAGGACCTTTAAACAACCCATTTTTTCCTCCATGGATGTTTCATTGTCAGATGATGTCAGCTCTTTGGGATGTTCACCAATAGATAGCTTGCAAACTTGGGAGGGGCAGCTTGGAGATGTATTGATAGAAAAAAACCTTGATCTATGAGGGATTTTATCATATGAGGATGCTACAAGGGAAGAAGAGGAGGTTCTTCAGTCCTATCTTTTCATTTTCTTGAGGACAAGCAACATTTGAGAGGGGAGGACTGTAATATTCCAAAATTTTCATACAAGCAAATTGGAATATTAGATTTTGATGCTTTCACCTAGGAGATGAATAAATGGGTAAGGAGGCCCATGAGAAATAAAATATGAATATTTTCCATATTAATGTGGAAGGGGACCACCTTAGGAGCTGTATTTTACACTTTCAAGTCTGAACAAGGGAAAAATATATGTGGACAAAGTCAATTTTGACTATGTCAACATGCATTCATGAGGAAGAAGAGATCATCCAAGTAAACTACCTCAATATGAACAAGGATCAACCTAGACACACATATGAGAGCTGGATTGAAGACACCTTAGTGTGGAAGGAGGAAATGCATGTGAACTGGCTCTAGTTGACCAAGTCAAAAGCACTGTTACAAGAGGAGGGAAGCCAACAAGGATAACGCAGTTTTGAAGGAGGAATCTTCACTAGGAAGTCACCTCAACAATGTGTGGGGCCTAGGGTGAAGAGGCTCACCAAGGATAAAAAGAAGGGAAAAACAACAAGGAAGTCATTTAGTAATCATCTATCTTTGGTCTCTTGACTACTTGCATCCTCCAGTCGTTTAGCTGTGGTTGCAGCACTGTTTAGTGCAAGGAATTCTCGTGTGGGAATTCCATCCTCTCTTTGGATCAGCTTTCTTAAGGGATCCAATGGAAGGTTCAGAGCTTCAATTTCATCATCTGGATTAGGGCCAATCACCTAGAAACATCTATAGTGCAGTTACCTTTAGAATCTATGTCATTTATGGAGGTGGAGCAACAACAGGGTTGCACCCCTAGATTTTGTGCTAGTGTTTGAGGAGGAGGTGTTTATTTCCCTCCGGAAGCTCTAATAAACAAGGCCTTTGGGAATTTTATGTATTTATCAGCTATTTTATGTTATATTCAGCCATTTTTAATACAAATATGTAGTAGACTATGTTATTTTTGGCAGTACAGCCTTTTATACATATGTAATGCCAGAAACCCTTGCCAGGTGTCTTATTTCTGCTGTAAAAGAGGTTAAACCTCCATTTCTTTCCTACATGGTTAATATAAACTTAAAATAAATCTTATTTCATCATTTTCTATAGAAACCCTCATAGGAGTTATGGTCTTACAGTCTTCAGAAATTCTGTAGCTGGAAATCATGGGGTTGGGATGTTTTTGAGCTATCTTGAGTGGGGAGATCTGTTTAAGGTAGCTCGAATTATTTGTTTAAGCTATAATTTTATATGGGGATTGTATATGAGCAAAAATAATGGATCCAAGTCCTATTCCCCACTTTTATTGCATAATATTCGGGGGGTCGTAGCTCCCTTCCAGAATATCAGATTGCTTCCATTGAATAGAGGTGGCTTTATAGACATTACTCCTTCTTGACTTCCCATTGCGACAGATCTCATTTAGGCGATCAAGCTTCTGCACAAGGACCTGCTCTGATACCAATTGTTGGGAAAAATACTGAGAGGGGGGGGTGAATCAGTATTTACTGCATATTCAAAACTTTCTACTTTTCCATTCCTTAAAACCCATACGCTACTTTTCTGAACCAGAAAAGCGTATATACGCAGATATCCTTTATGAAACTCGCGTATACACAGATATCTAATTATGTTATTAGATCTTCTCTTAAATCATTCCATCATTCATTCATCAGATGTTTAATAAAAAGTAAACATGAACAGTAAGAGCAGAGTAAACCATCACACAAAGCATCACACATGAACACCAGGATTTTTAGGTGGAAACCCAAGTCGGGAGAAAACCACCGCTGTAGTTGCTCGACGCTAATCCTTTTGTTATAGAAAGGCTTGTCTTACAACATATGTCTTGAGCGCCGAGACTTGACCGACGCGAGCACCCTCGCTCGTTTGACCTCTCCTGAAGGAGCTACGACCCCCGCTCATTTACCAGCACTCTCCTGGAGGGAACTACGACCCCCGATCTCGTTTACCGACCTCTCACCGGGGCTACAACCAATTTGAGAAGCCACCTCTTTAGCACCTTGGACCATTGTCCAATTTTCTGCTGGATCAGCAACAACACAATAGAACAACACTTGCGAGCCACATCAGCCCACGTTTCATCATGTTTTATCTTGGACCCTTTCCATTCTTTAACTATTGTCTATCACCAGCAAATGTATCCTTAAGGATCGGTCATGAAAGCCGGCCAGACGGTCAGGTCTTCCTTGCTGCTTCCTTCTGTTCGTTTGCGTACGCGCTCCCGCCCCTAACGGTGTCGCGTATATACGCGCTTCCGTCCACACAAACCAGCGTATACCTCAGTGTATATTTCATTGCGCATACGCGCTTTTACTTCAGCGAAGACGCGTATATACGCGCTTCCTCCGCGGCGAAGTAGCATATAGATCTTCAATCATTACAGAGCAACATACTTCATCAGATCAGATGTTCAATTCAGATTTACCCTTTTACTTCAGACAGATGCTCGCCTAGATGTTCGCCTCATCACAGATCTAGGCCTTCCATAAAAAGATCTAGTAGATACAAGTTCATTTCAGATCTAGATCCCCTTCTTCTTCATTGGTGCATCATATATTCAGATTTATCATTCAAGTGTAACCCTTTCCATTCAGATCTACTTCAGAGAGAAGTATTCATTCAAGCTCAGACATCTTGCACCCACACTCATGTTTTGCACAATGAATTTCTTCTCCTTATATAGGTTTATCCTTTTCAATACCATGAGCCCCCTTTTTCAATACCATGGGCCAAAACAATACCATGAGCCCAAAACTACCTGGACGAAGTCAATTAGGCGGATCATTACCCAATACAATGGGTCAATACCATGGTGGTTACCCTTGGTTTTGCACTTTTTGAGCGCTTTAGCCCATACGCGACTTCGCACGTTCTTTTCCGCGTGCATACGCGACTTCCCTTAGACAGATCCGAGTATACATAGAGATATACTCTTTTCATCATACTTTGAGTACATTCTGAATTCTTTTCTTCATTGCCTTTTGTACACACTGTAGATGCATCATATTTTCTTCATCAGGAACATATTCTTTCAAGCACAACTTCATCAAGTTGTCATCATCTTCATCAGGTGGGTTTCCTTTCAAGGACAACACTCAGCATCATATTTTCAATAAACATTATATCATATCAGATTTACATCATTTACTAAGTCCATCAAGTCAAGCATAACTTCATCAGATGTATTGCCATCAAGGACAACACATGCCAACAATATCATGTCTTCATCTTCATTCAGTGGGTTGCCATCAAGGACAACACTCTGCATCATATTTCCAACACAATTTTACTGAGAGAAATAAACATAAAGAGGCCAACAACAAATCATAAATATAAAAACATATGTTTATCTGGGAAAACCCCAAACTCCGGCGAAAACCCCAACCAATGAAATTTCATTAGACATTGGCCAAAACCCTGGCCAATCCGGCCAAGTGAGCCTTCACTGCTCACCTCCAGGCTTACATTACAATGAAGTATTTCCTACCTTTTATAGGCTCCATTACAGGCAATACCATGGGCTAAAAACATGGGTGCACAATACCATCTGCCCTAAAACCACTACCATTTACCCTAGTCAACATTGAATCTATCTCAAGTCAACTTTACCGAACAATTCCCCCCTTAAACTTGACTTGGGGATTATTGACTAAATCCAGCCAAACCAGCTAAATGAGACTACCCCGCTCACTCTAGCTCTTCCCCCCTCAAATTTTTACCCAGGGTAATTGTTAATTTGACATCCCCCCTATCACCTAGGTCTAACCTAGACTTTACCAGTGATTACCCACAGGTACGCATGCCATACCAGGTCTTACAACAGTATGCCCATTTACATGTAATAAAATTAACTCCATTATAATAATTTTTTTTTGTTTCATTGTTGTTATTCTTTGTATGACCATTCTCTACATTCATTCATGATGTCCTCTCCAAAGAGGACATCATATTTATACATCAATGTCCATATAAAAAGAATCCATCTATCGGATTATATTGGTTACCAGCCTCTGTAACTACCATTCCTCTAGAAATTCTCTTCAAATACATGGTTCATCAATTTTAATTAATTCACCTGCAAATATCCTCTCTCATTTTGACATTCTTCAAAACATTTGATTGACACATACTATCAAACACTTCTCTCTCCTAACACAGCTAATGGCTTGCTATTCTAGCACATATTCACTCATATCTCATGGATCTATCATGACTCATTTTCCATGCTGCTCATCACTTACATTCATTCATTTCCTTATGAGCCACTCATTGCTATTGCAAACAGACCAATGGATGCTTAACTTTCCAACATTTCCTGGCTGTCGTTTTAAAAACATGATGTTAGTCATCTTTCTGGAAGCCATCACTGCAACATTGGTGCGCTAGCTCGACCGAAGGCACATTGTAGATAACTTATTCCTCAAATGTCGCATGACAGGGCCCACCATGCAAATTTCTGCACCTATATTCATTGCATGATCTGAGCGAATTGATGTATTTATACAATATCTCAGCAAAGTATTTGTCCTATTTGGTCTTTCAACTGCACGGAAAGTTTAATTAGTCATGCTGCCGCTGAGAGGCACAATTTCCATCTGCTTTTCATCGACGACGTCTGCTCAATTCAGAGCGAGGGACTACAAACAACTCTTGATTGCTATGGGTAATTTCTCTTTCCAGCTCTCTTTTTTTCAGCGTGCATAGCACACCACTCACACATTGCACATTTCATAGAGGCCATTCACATGCCACTTTGTTCTATAAATGCCTTACTGCAATGTCTATCTAGAAATGGATTCTCCTCAGGGACAACTTCTTGCATAGAAATTAAGATGAGGTTTATCACTATCTCTTTCTACATTGTTTGAAGAAAATCACAAAACAAACAGAAATGATAGATGGAAACTTCCAGCACAGAATATGGCATCCATTTTTTTTTCTAAGATATATGATGATAACAAAACACTGAGAACGTGCATCTCTCCTCAGTCATCTAACCTTCAAAGGCGCTCTTAGTCTTCCTTTCAATCTCTGCATCGATCTTCACCATTGTTGGCAGCTGCAGCAACGTCCGAAAACTAGAAAAATTTACTTGCATTTTCATTGCCATCAATGATCTCAATCCCCCCGAATATTAATGGAGAATGCCGACCTTAGTGGGGTTCACAGTTACATGGCTCATCTTGTTCCTTCTACGCTCGCAGACCTCCCACAGGGCACATCTCTCAGAATGGGAATCCATCATTTTTTTTTTTTAATTGCACAAAATTTAATCAGATTTATGTTGATCCAACACATTTAAACAAATTTCACACAACATCCAACTTATTCACACGTTGATTTCTTATTAGTTTACATAGATCCATCCAGAATTAAATTCAACACAACCAAAAAAAAACTATTAACACAACAAAAATTATTACACCAACTCTTATACGGTTGACTACAACCACCATACCATCTAAGGCTTTTGATCCACATCTGTAAGAAAAATCATTTATCTCTCTATCTACCAGACCAATACAAACCCTTGGCAACAGAAGCATCCCTCTGAAGCCAACATTTGGCTCTGATACCATTTGTTAGGAATTTACCACAGAATATTACCGTGAGGAATAATAATCATGAAAAAAGAGCTAGTAACAAAACATTAACATAAGCACATATGTTTATTTGGTAAAACCCCAAACTCCAGGGAAAAACCCAACCAATGGAATTTCATTAGACATTTTCCAAAACCCTAGCCAATCCAGCCAAGTGAGCCTTCACCACTCACCTCCAGGCCTACATTACAATGAAGTCTTTCCTACCTTTTATAGGCTCCATTACATGCAATACCATGGGCTAAAACCATGGGTGAAAAATACCATGTGCCCCAAAACCACTACTATTTACCCTAGTCAACATTGACTCTATCCCGAGTCAATTTTACCTAACATGTTTCAGCGAGTTCAATCTTTTAGTGGGAATTATCTAGCCAACTATCAAACATACATTCCAAATTATCAACCTGGTTATAGTCTATCTTATGCAACACAACCTTCAATGGGACCTCCATATCCTACAGTAAAGACGGAGTGGGATCCGACACAAACTCAACAGAATTTGCAACCTAACATGCAAGTACCTTATAATCAACATGGTCAGCCAATTGGTTACATTGAAATCCAACAACCTGTCCAACCTAAGCTTCAAGTTATACCATAGGTATCTGCACCTAGTACAGTTCAGCAGCCTGGTCTGAGTACACCTAGAACTGCAACTCAAACTACTGCACCAACTTCTGTTCAACCTACAACACATATACTTGGAATTTCTGCAGCCCATATTTCTATAGCTCCTGGGTATCACAAAAAATCCATGTAATCACTACAGAATAACCTGGACCCACAGTTCAAACTACTATTCAGATGCCTATGGGAGAACCTCGTTCAAGTACAATTGTAACAAGCCAACCTTAGTTTTTTTATCAACCATATTAGGGGAAATATCAATATGGACCTATAGCATAAAATCCAGTATACCAGCATCAACCATACCCTGGTTACACATATCAAATACTAGCTCAACCTCGATATGGTTCAACCAATCCTTGTTATCCGAGAGGTATTCCAATCCCAAATGCACAGGCTATTCTAGGGTATCCTGGATATCTGTTGTGTAACCAGCTCCCAAAATAGAAGAAAAGAGATATAAACGCCTTAGAAATAAGCCACTTCGAGGGGGAAACCTCCAATACATTACATAAATGAAAAATTCTTGGATGATACAATTTACAAAACCTCCTTTCTATATATAGGAGTCCATGGGGCCATAATGTAATCCTAGTGGGCCACAATGTAATCCTAGCCGACCTAACAACAATTTAAGGGCACAATAATAACAAAATGGGGGTTACAAGGGTACAATAATAACAATAAGGGGGTTACACTAATAACAATAAGGGACTATACTAGTAATATAGGGACCTAACATGACCCTCTCCTTCAAAAAAGTGTTGTCCTCAACGCTTGAGTAGCTCTGGGTGCTTCTATATAAAATTCTCATCCTCCCATGTAGAATCTTCAGTGGGTAAGTTCTTCCACTTGATGAGATACTGTGAAATTGATCGATTCCGTAGCTGTCGAGTTCTTGTTTCCGTGACCGCTTCAGGTTCCAATATGATTTTTCCTTCCTCATCAAGTTCTGGCAATATTGTTTGAACTAGAAGATTTTCACCTATAACCTTCTTTAAGCATGGAACATGGAAAATTGGATGCACTCGTGAAGAAGCAGGAAGCTCCAATTTGTATGCCATAGTACCAATCTTTTGCAACACCTTGTAAGGACCATAGTACTTTGGCGATAATTTATTATCCTTCTTTGCTTGCTTGAGGGACATTTGTTTGTATGGTTGTGGCCGTAAAAATACCCAATCTCCTACATCAAAACTTCTCTCGCTACGATGTTGATCTGCCTGTTGTTTCATTCGATTTTGTGCCAAATTCAGGTTATCCTTTAAGAGTTGGAGAACTTCTTGCTGATGCTCGATGTGATCTTCCACTGCTTGAACCTTCCAATTTTCCCTTAAAGATGATGTGATGGATGGTGGATGATATCCATAAAGTGCCATAAATGGGGTCATTTTTGCTGCAGTATGGAAGGAAGTGTTATACCACCATTCAGCAAGAGGTAACCACTTGACCCATTTTGTTTTTTTCTCAGATACAAAAAAACGAAGATATCCTTCCAAAAATTTATTTACTATCTCAGTTTGACCATCAAATTGTGGATGATAAGATGAGCTATGAGCTAATTGAGTACCCAAACAATAAAATAACTCCGTCCAAAAATTTCCAGTAAAAATGGGATCTCTTTCACTCACAATAACCCTTGGGCTTCCATGTAGCTTTTGAATTCTATCCATAAATGTAGTAGCAACTGTACTTGCTTTAAATGGATGAGATAATGCACAAAAGTGTGCATACTTGGTAATTCTATAAACTACCACCATGATGACACTCTTTCCTTCGGACTTAGGTAAACCTGTGATAAAATCCATTGAAATCTCCTCCCAACGTTGACTTGGAATGGATAAAGGTTGTAGAGGTCCTGGGGTCTTAATTGTTTCCACTTTATTCTGCTGGCAAACCAAACATTCCGCCACAAACTTTCGAATATCAGATTTAAGGCCATCCCAAAAAAATTCTTTCTTCACCCTGTGGTAAGTTTTTAAAAATCCTGAGTGTCCTCCTAAAGGAGAAGTGTACAATTCCAGAAGAATCTTTTGTTTTAGTTGGGAATTCTTACAAAGATATAAGCGATCTTTGTACCATAAGGAATCATTTTTCCAACTAAATGTATCGGATGTACTAGGATCTTGCTGCAACTTTTGAATGAGTGTCCATACATCTTTGTCCTTCTTCCATTCATCTCTTGCTTCGGTTATCCAATCTGGTTGGATAATAGAAATGGCACAAAGCAATGCTTCACCTCTTCATTCTTTCTTGAGAGTGCATCTGCAACAACATTAAGCTTTCCTTTTTTGTAGATTATTTCAAAGTCATAACCCAACATCTTTGTGACCCATTTTTGCTGCTCTTCTGAAGATAGTCTTTGTTCCAAAAAGTGTTAAAGACTATCATGATCAGTTTTTACCTTGAAGTGTCTTCCCATTAGGTAAGTTCTCCATTTCTTTAGTGCATGCAGTATTGCTAACATTTCCTTCTCATAAATAGTTTTCTGTAAATACTTTCCTTTGATTGGACGACTTTCAAAAGCAATGGGTCTTCCTTCCTGCATTAAAACTGCACCAATTCCATTTCCTGAGGCATCACATTCCACAATAAAGGTTTTTTGTGAAGTCTGGCGTAGCTAAGACCGGTGCTAGGCACATTGCCTCTTTAAGATGTTCAAAGGCCTTAGTTGCTTCAGGAGTCCATGAAAATGCATCTTTCTTCAATAATGTTTTTAGAGGTGCTGCTATTCTCCCATAATTCTTAACAAACTTGTGATAATATCCTGTTAACCCGAGAAATCCTCACAACTGCTTTATGGTTGTGGGGACTTTCCATTCCTTAATGGCTTTAATTTTGTTAGGGTCTACTTTAACACCCTCGTGAGATACAATATGACCCAGATATTCCACCTCTTGTACTCCAAAGAAACATTTGGATGTTTTTGCATATAATTGTTTCTCGTGCAATAGTTTGAGCACCCTGTCAACATGTTCAACATGATCCTTCCAAGACCTGCTGTAGATTAGTATATCATAAAAAAATACTAGCACAAATTTTCTAAGGAAGGGTTTGAAAATGGAATTCATCAACCCTTGTGTTGGCGAGAAGTCAGGTCTCGCAGACAAGACCCAGGTTCAAGAGTTGTGGCCAACAAAGGTGTCCGGTGTAGTCTAGGAACACGCCGACATTTTCAACCTGCTCTGGAGAGCAGTGCGTCTCACCCGAGGCGTGCCGCAACCACATGCAGAAGGGGATGAGATCAATGGCAAGGAACAAACCCGCAACTCATGAAGGATAGTGCATCGATTACATATACAGAGTTATATACGCAAGATCACTTAATAAGCATTCAAACATTTGCAGATAAAATTTTAAACCAGCATAAACACATTACAAGCACATAAACATCTTATTGAGAAAGCAACCTTCCATTGTATTAATCTCTTGGCCAAACACATGATTACATGGCATTCTCACTGATAGCTTACAAATCTGATACAGATGGATTTCGGAACAGAAAGGTAGAATGGAGAAGATGAGGAACCATAGGAGGGACATGCATGATTCTTCCACAATCGCTCTGTGCGTCTTTCCCTGTCTCGAGCCTCGCAACCTCTTTAGCATTCTTTTTCTTTTCAGCTGGGTGACTGTTATTTATTCACCCACTCTCGTGACTATCAGTTCCTCTGTGTCTTTACTTCAGCTTCTCCCATCTTCTCTCCTGTTATCTGCGTGTTCCACTTTCTGTCTTCTACTGTGTGTTTCCTTCATCTGCACTTGTCCCTGTTCTATATCCAGCTATCGCATGCTTCCGCGCCACCTTGATAGCTCCGCGACTCCTGGTAGTTGCGGCGCGGTCGCGGTTGCCATGTGTATTCATACCGCAACTGAAAAAAGGTCAAAATTCAAAATGTCTTAGCCAAGATTTCAAATCTAAACAAAAACAAGGGCCCCAACAGGCCCCAACCACAATTCCTTGACTCGTCCCCGAGTCAATCACAAATAACAGTCTCCACTTCCATTGCCCCGCTGGCTCCCGTGCTCTGTTCTGCTGTGCCTTCACTCGGCGCCCTTTCCTGCTGTGCTCCGCCAAGCAGTTGTTCAAACAAGGGCCCCAACTCTGGGACCCTATGGAGCGCTGTATCTCTAAGCCCGGTGAAGTCCGCCACCACTTGCTGCCATTCCTACATAAGCAAGTCGGCTTCTTCAGAGATCCGGGTGGCGGTGGCCTCCTCTATAGTCGTCGGGACAACCCCGAACAGCGTGGCAAGCTGGGCCTCGGCCGTGGCATCCAGCTGTTGTATGGATTCAGCACGGGCTCGGATGGGCGGACGGATTTCCCGAATGACTTGTTTGGCCGCTGCCGAGTCGGCCTCAGTCTGTTGCATCTGAATTTCAAGCTCGTCCACCTAGGCATAGAGCTGATCTAACCGTGCTGGGTCCGCGGTCTCCTAAATTTCACGGGAAATTTGTTGCAGCTGGGCAGAGATAGGCTGCGTCTTGACAGTGAGAGTGAGTGAGCACTCCTGCAGACTTCACAGAAGGGCGTAAGCCTCGCCCGCAGTGGAATGGAGAGTTGCCTGCATACTAACTGCCTGAGTCTGCTTGGCAGTCACCTGTTCTGAGTGGACAATATGTGGATCCGGAAGGGTAGGCCATGCAGCTAACGCCGCTTGGAGTTCCTGGTTCTCCCTGCATAGATCAGTGAAAACAGTCCAGAGGTGGTGAGCCTGGATTGCTACACTGTCCTCCACTATATTGGCAGGAAGTGGGGCATAATGAGCCCTTGCAGCGGGCCAGAAGTCGGAGAATGCCTGAGCAGCAATGGTGACCTACTCCTGTAGGTAGGTCTTCTCCCTAGTCAGCTGATTGCGCTGTTCAGTAAGCACTATGATCTGGTTGTGATACTTGGTACACCGCTGTTGCAGCTCTGAATGAATCTGTTCGGCCCTTAGGGCCGCCCGCTGAATGAGTAGGTACAGCTGCCCTGTACCCCATGGTTCTGCATTGGTTGTGCTGGGAGCACCCTGCTCCGGCATCCGTTCCTGCGAAGGTTGGCCACTGGCCACTGATTGGTTTGAGGTCTCAGGAGGATGGACCGGCGTCTGCTGCTGCATTGAGGTGGCCATATCGGACTCCGGCCGGTCTTGCTGCGTGGTCTGGTCTGGGGGAGGGTCAGCCGAATCAGCCCCAACAGTGGCCAGCCAGACAGATATAGTCGGGACAGGATCCTGGGGTGTGGCCACGGGGTCAACTGGCGGTACTACGGCTGCAGTACTGAAGGTGACTTCCACCCCGTGGTCGCCTCCAAAAATTTCTCGGATGAGAGGATCTGATACAGTAGCTGATGAGTTGGATGGATTGGAGGAGGTGGCAGGTGGACGGCCGGTGGAGGGGGCAGTGGACGGGGTGAAAGAGGTATGGGGGAGGCGAATGTTGAGGAACTCTAACGGATCGATCAGAGGTTCCTCCAGAATCAAAGTCGCTGTGAGTGGAGTGGATGGTGGATCATCGTCAGTAAGATCCACCACTGGATCTGTGACAGCAATGCGGGCCCTCTTGGGGGGAGGGGGGTCTGATGAATCAGGTTCTGGGCCCGTTTCGCCCATCGGTGTGATGATAGGGGTGGTAGAGGTGAATAGGTTGGTGGGGATGGGAGAAGTGAGAGGGGCGGTATGGGAGGGAGCAAGAGACCGACCGAGCTAAAATTCAGAAAATGAGGGAAATAAAGGGGCACCACTTGAAACAAGTTGGGTTACCACGTTAAGACTTCGTACCTGGGCATTGAAGTGCTATACGACAGGGATCAGTGATTCGGGCAGTTTCTGTGCAGTCTCGGCTACATCCTGTGGAGGTCCCGCCACAACCTGTGAGGACCTCGCTGCGCCGGTCGCGGCAGGCCGCTGCACCAGCATCATCCGCTCAAAGTTATATCGGGGGATCCCGTCGCGGATGTGCTTGGTGACCCCCGGCCACGCAGAGACCTCGCGGTGGAAGGTGTCATCATTCAACTAGAATCTGAGGGGCGCCATGTGGAAGGTGGCTTCCGGCACGCAAGTTGGCCAGAGGTAAGTGTGCCTGTGGCTTACCCCGAACCACACCAACTCACTAAACTCATCCAACAGGTGCCTGGGCACCCGTTGCTGGTTAGCCACCACGTCTGTCATTAACCTGTACCACGCCCGAAACGCTGCTGCGTTCACCTGCTTGGTGCTGGGGTCCGAGGACACCTACCAGGGGGTGTATTTCATCACGAGAGGCTGGCTCGCGGTAGTCTCCGCCAGCATCCGGACAGGAGGAAGGTGCCATTTCCACATGGTGAAAGCTAAAATCAAGTAACCGTAAATGAAACTGGTGGTACACTTGTAGTTCTCTTCGCAGGCCGCGAAGAGTTCTTTTAGCACAAAAGAGCACCAATTCAGCCTGACGCCCTGGATACAGTGCTCCGCAATGGAGATTGTATCCAAGGTGCACTCTCCCTTCGTATAGTGCCACATCATCTTGCTAGCGATAAGGTAGAAAGCGAACCGAATTTCTGGCTTATTGATCAAATCAATTTTGGCACCTTTTCCCCCCCGACGAGTGCCATACTTGGTGTACAGGTCTGAGTCACCCGACTTTCGGGCGCGCTTGGAGGATGTCTGGCCGGCAGCGGAGACATCCGCGCCATTCTAAGACAGCCCTGTAAGCCGATGAATGTCTTCGGCATGAATTGGAATTTCCTCATTGAGCCACAGGGACCCGTTCTGTATTCGACTGAGGAGGAACCGGGTGCATTGCAGGGCCGGTCCCGTAGTTCCAAAAATCGGAAGAGTCCTCAAATTCATCAAGGACGACTGCTGGAGGCCCCTGAATTCTAGTCGCATCCGGCTGTTGGAGCTACTGCCTGGCGTGTAGTGATGCTCCATGTAGGTCTGCCAATGGAGGTGGGGGAATTCAGCTGGGTCAGACAGCTTGGCGTCCATCATCACTGCGCTATCATACTTCCCAACCAACGACTCTGTTCGGTGGATTCAGCTGTCTAACACTGGTTTAGGAACTGATAAGGGAGCCTTCGGCATCTTGGCGCGGCGCTGGTAAACTTGGAGGATTCTTCTGGAGTTTCCTTCTGGGTGCTGTGCGCTTTGAGGCTGCAACTGCTCTGGAGTCGCTGCAATTTCCAAATTGAACTGGTCCGTCATTCTCATGCTGGTAGCCTCCATGCAAGTTATGTCATCCACTGGCACGAGTGGAGTTGATGAGACTCCATAACGACAATTAATTCTTGCTATCCTTCTTGCTTGCGATAATCGTGCGATCAATCGCATGCCTGTGTGTAATCTGACAGTTGCTGACGGCGTCATGGGGAGATGGGCGGACGCGACGGCTGAGGGAACTGTGGGTGATGGAAAATGATTACGGTACGATTACTGTCTACTTATGGTAATTTATGAAGCAAATCTGAGCGATCCTACGGACTGACAAAAGGACTGATGGAAATGACCTGGACTGACACTGGCACGGTGATGGATCCTACGCAGATGACACGGTGGACTGGCGCTGTGACATGCTAGACTGGCCCGCCCCGACCACAGTCGGTTGCGGTTAGGTACCCGCAACTGACCGGTTATTTGATAGACTGCCTATGAACGGAAAAGACTCCCTACGCTCATCTCAGTTGCGGGAGAGTTATTCGACTAAGCTACTCTACGGGTTCTCTCGGTTGCGAGAGTTATTGATGAAAAGTGAAAGGGACCTACTCCTGGTAGGGTTTCAGGCGTGCGCCATTCACCCACCCAGGGAGAACTGTACCATCCAGCTGTGCCAACCGAATGGATCCTGAGTCGCGGATCTCGATGACAAAGTAGGGTCCCAACCAGTGCATCTGGAGCTTGCCTGGAAGCTTTTGGAACCGGCTATCATATAAGAGAACTTTGCCGCCAACTTGGAAGGCTTTGGTTTTGACGTGGCGGTCATGCCGCGCTTTCTCCCTGGCCTTCTGAACCTTCTGGTGGAATTCCGCCAGGAATCGGGCCTCGTCCAGCTCCTGCAGCTCCTGGAGGCATTCCCGAAGTGACTCCTCTTCTGAGAACTGAAGAGACGTTGCGATCAAAAGACTGGGTACCGTGAACTCGGCAGGAATCATAGCTTCCCGGCCATACACCAACTGGAATGGTGTCTGGTTGGTTAAACGTTTCACCGTGGTCCGGTAGGCCCATAATGCCGCTGGGAGACGCTCGTCCCAATCGTTGCGTTGAGCATTGCAAATTTTAGTCAAGCCCTTTTCAAGAATCTTGTTGAAGGCTTCCACAGTACCATTGGCCTGCAGGTGGTATGGGCTTCTTTTATGATGCTGAATCATAAATGTGGCTAGTAGTGACTTGACCATGGAATTAATGAAATGCGTACCTTGATCGCTGGTCAAGCTCCGTGGGCAGCCAAACCGGCTGATGATGTGTTCAAAAATGAACCGGGCAGCGGTCTCTGCCGAGCAGTCGCGTACCGCTGCTGCCTCAGCCCACCGGGTGAGGTAATCCGTGGTGGTAATGATGTACCGGGCCTTGGAGTGTCTGGCGACCGGGGCGATGGGACCTACGAAATCAACAGCCGACTTTTCAAATGGCCGCAACACATGCACTGGGTGTAGCGAAAGCTCGTCCCGGTGCGAAGGCCTTCCCGTCTACTGGCAAACATCGCAACGCTTCACATAGAACTTACAGTCAGCATGTACCATCGGCCACCACAGCCCAGCTTGGAGCACCTTCCTTGCGGTGGATTTCGCACCCACATGCCCTCCCGCAACACCACTGTGACATTCCCACATCACCGCTTCCCGTTCGTGATCAAGAACACATCTCCGCAACACCTCATCAAGGCCCAGTTTGTATAGCTGCCCCGCGATCAATTGGTAGTTGGCCGCCCGGACAACCAGGTGGCGTTTCTGAAGCAGGGTGTAATCCTGAGGGCACTGTCCCGTGGTTAGATAAGTGGCAATGTCAGCCAGGTAATCTGGTACTACTTCGACTCGGAAGAGGTCGGCATCTGGCAGCTGATCGTCCAACGAGCCTTCATTCTCTCCCGTCTCCAACCTGGATAAATGATCGGGACCAACATTCAACCTTCCAGGCTTGACAATCACCTCAAATGTGAATTCCTGGAAAAGTAGAAGCCAGCGACAGATCTGTCCTTCCAACATAGGCTTATTTACCAGATACTTCAATGCAAAATGGTCCGTGAAGAATGTAAATTTACCGCCCAAAAGATAGTGGCGGAACATCTGGAGGGAGTACACCATCGCCAACGCCTCCCGCTCGGTCGTGGTGTAATTTTTCTCTGCATTCGATAACCGATGACTGGGGAAGTATACGGGGTGGTCAACTATCGTCTCCCCGGGTTGCGCCAATACCGCC
The DNA here is from genome assembly GCA_034641835.2 of Pinus albicaulis. Lineage (NCBI taxonomy): Eukaryota > Viridiplantae > Streptophyta > Pinopsida > Pinales > Pinaceae > Pinus > Pinus albicaulis. The sequence continues at coordinate 50,902,777 of CM076578.1, forward strand.
CCGAGTGCAATACCAGACGCATCAATATGCACATGGAACTGCTTTTCCCAGTCAGGATGCACAAGTATGGGTGCCATCGCCAACTTCTCCTTCAATGTGTCAAGTGCCTTCCTGCACTCCGCCGTCCACTGAAACACTTCTGACTTCCGCAACAGTTTCTCCAAAGGGGCCGTAATTTTTGCGTAGTTGCGAATAAACCGTCTGTAATATCCTATGTGCCCAAGTAGTGCCCGCAACTGCTTCATGGTCTCTGGGGCCTCCATGTGCACGATGACCGCGACCTTGGCGGGATTAATGCAGACCCCTTGCTTGCACACCACGTGGCCCAAGAGTGTGCCGAATGGAACTGCAAAAATACATTTCTTCAAGTTCAAGGAAATCTGCAGTTGACGACACCGGTCAAACATAATACGCAACAGGGAGGCGTGTTTCTTCAACAGGCTGTAGACGGTCCAGTCGTCCATGTAGACCTCCAGGAACTTGTGAATGTACTCCCGGAAAGCAGCAATGACAATCCGGGAAAACACAGCCGGTGCGTTCTTCAGACCAAACGGCATAACGTGGTATGCGAATGATCCCCACTCAGTGGTGAATGTCGTCTTTGCTTTGTCTTCCTCCGCGATGCGCACCTGATGGTAACCCGAAAACCCATTAGTGAAGGAATAAGCTTCGTTTCCCGCGACATGGTCTAGAACTTCATCACTGAAAGGAGTGGGAAACGGATCGTGGATGCAAGCATTATTCAGGCTCCGGTAGTCTACACAGACACAGATCTCCGCTTTGTCCTTCTTGTTCTGGATGACAATGGGACTCACCCACTCTGCTTCTTCTACTGGAAAGATGAGACCTGCAGCCAGCATCTTGTCAATCTTCGTCTTGACCTTCTCTTTGATACGTGGGTTCAACCAGTAGGGTCGGTGCTTCACCAACCTGGCCCCCGGTTTCAACGCGATGCGCATTTCGCCCAGGTCCCCCTTGATCGCCTTCAGGTCCGCAACCGAAGACGGGAACAAATCTTCGTATTCCCGGAGGAGGCTGAAAATTTCTTTTGTTGTTTCCTCGTCCCAATAATCTCCCACCGTTGCGAGCTTGGGTTTCTCGTCCGTTCCAATGTTCAACTTCTTTTTCTTTAGGGGCTGTAAATGGACTCCTTCCGTCGTCGCTCACTACGTTCGTTCACCTTCCTTCGTCAAAATTTCGATGTTCGTGCTCGATTATCGTCAACCGATCGCCGTCAATCCGTGTCCGACCGAATGTCCACCCTGTGTCGCATGCCCGCGGGTGGTCATCGGGGCCGGGATGGCGGAAAAACAAGACCTCCTGGACTGCCTGTAGGGCCTGAGACTCCTGCGCCGTCTCCCCTTCGAACAAGAAGCACCGCACGAACTTGTCCGCGACGGCCTGCCGAGAGCAAGTGCCCCATTTTCGCTCTTCCTCCAGGTACTAGGCCTGGGGAATTGTACCCAGGGAGTGGATAAACCTGTGGACCCACAGCTCCTCAGGGTACCAGGTGCTACGCCACTGTTCCTCACAGGCCCGCAAATGGTGTCGTAGGTCGAAAGTTCCATGATACTTAAGCGTACTGTAGGGTCCTTCGTCCTCTTTAAAGCGTGCTCGCAGAGCATCCGCCACGTACTCCCATCGCAACAGAGTGTTGCGGTGATTTTTCCACCACCGTGCTGACGTTGATTGCAAGGCCACATCCAAAAGTGGCATCCGACTTTCAGCTGGGACCATGTCTTCCACCTTGGTAATAAAAGTATTGACTGCCTGCATGTTTGACAAGGTGGGAGAGTCCATATCCGTCCTCACCCACCGGACTTCCTGAGCAATGGAAGCACATCTCTCCGCGTGGTGTCTCATACCCCTTGTCGCCGCCTTCCCCAAGCGAGTTCGCATTTGAGCCCGAGTCGCACACTCCGCCATCTTATCATTACAACACGGCCAGTTAATATATTTTTCTCGCTTCGGCTATTCATCTGATAAAGGTGGTCCATCATCTGAGCATCCTCCCGATTGTCCATTGTTTCCGTATATCGCGGGCCCTGATACGGGTCGAGAGGCTGGGTGACCCATACCTCCCCATCCTCAAAGATCATCAGCTCCCTTTTAAGGTCGATGATGGCGTAATTATCAAAAGCCCAATCAATGCCGAGTAAGGCGGGATAGGGATCCTTGTCACCCATGATATCAATAACCTCAAAATCGGTGTATGTCTTCACTCCCGCAACGTCGACCTCGACACCCTCGAGCTGGCCGATTGGCAGAATATAGTACTGGTTCGCCATCCTGAGTTGGATTGGTGAGTAGGCTAGCCGTGGCCTTCCAAGAGCCTCCCACGTCTTCCGCGGCAGAATGTTGACGTCGGACCCCAAGTCCAACATGGTGTCGCTCATTTGGAATCCCGCGACCTTCATGTTAAGCCGGAATTCCTTGCCTGTTCATTGCTTGTTCCGCTTCACATGCTGCACGTATTGAGGGCCAGCGTCCGCCCCATCTTCGTTCGCGGCGCCCTCGCGCTGCTCCATCCGAAAACATAGCCGGGCGCCGCCGCCAGCCGTAGCGCTCGTCAACAATCCTGAGGAATAGCCGGAGCCAATCCTCGACCAAACACCGCGACGTTCGCCGCACCGCACCGGCAACATGGGCTCCTTCCAAACTCTCCCTCGTTTCCGCAACCGGCGAACGCCCAACGCTCGGAACACTTTTCCGGACTTCTACATCATCAACTTTTCTGGGGATGCTAAGCGCATCACTCGTGCTGGCTCCTTCCCATGGGCATCCTCTCCGCTTTCTTCCGCCCCTCGCCGCCCTTGCGACGTTCGGTGCAAGTCCGCCCCGGGCCGCGGTCCCCGCCGCCCGAGTTTACCGATTCTCGCTCCCCCTCTCGCTCTCTCGCCCGTTCTTCCCACCCTCGATGAGCCCTACGCTCGTAGCGTGGGCGTTGATGGTTGGATCGAACACTGTAAGGTCAGTCCAGAAGGCACATTTTGCTTGCTGGTGACCCTCCTGGTCACAGTTGTAACATTTTACCGGACCGCGTCCGCCTGTGCGGCCTCCCCGCATTCCGCCGCCTCTTCCTCTTGGAGCCTCGTTCACCCTGTAGGAGGGACGGTCCAGTCGATCCGCAAGTGCGTCGAGCGCCCTGCACTGCTCAGTGTTATGAGTTGTGGAAACACAAAATTCGCAGTACACATTATTCAGGACCGTGGAGTACTTATGTAATGTCGGGCACATCCGAGGAGGATGCCCCAGCGTCCGGCAAATTTCGCAGTACTCTGTGGTGGAGGAACCCGGTTGCGGTGGGAACCCTGCGTAAGTCTATTGCGGCTGGTATACTCCCTGCGGGTTTATTGCCGCACCGCCACCAGGCGGTGGACCCCCCTGAATAGTTGAGACCGAGGGTCCTGCCCCTGCGCCGCGCAACCGAGGACACTTGGTTGCAACGTGGCCCTCGACCAGGCAATGAGTACACTAAAAATTCGGTCGCGCTGGTCTCATTGGCTGAAGCTCCTTGAGCTTTTCAGTCAAGCTGGAAATCTGGTGTTGCAACCCTATCAAAGAAGGATCTTGCGGGGCCACCCCCCCCCGATATTCCTGGGGGTAGTCCGCCATGGCTTCAATCTTCATGGCCTGCTCCAAAGCGTCCTGCAGATTGTCAATCTTCTGCTGGGTGAGAGGGGTTCGTGTCAAGGGGAGCAGAGCCTTGATGAACCAGTCCCTCTGGTGGTTTGGATCGATCCGGGTAGCTAAGTTTCCCGATCGCGTCCTTGAATCGCCGCATCAACTCCCACGCGGTCTCACCTTCCTTCTGCTTAATTTCCCACAGATCTGACAGGCCCTGCTGGTCTGTCTGGGGAAGCTTGAATTCGGGGACAAAATCCCGCTTCACATCCGCAATTACGGGGTTAGGATGAGCCTTGGACCACTTGATAAACCATCGCAGAGCCCTCTCTCTGAGCATGGTTTGGAATTCTATTAACTTCCCTACATCTGGTGTCTGGCGAGCCCTCCAGATGGCTTCGCACAGGTACCAAAGGAGCGTTCTGCCATCATCATTGCCCCTGGGCCAGAACCCCGATGTTTTCATGTGAAAGATCCTAAATGTGGATTAGGAGAATTAATCGTGATAAAGCCTCAGTCCCGGTTGCGTAATGTCCTCTAGGAAAATACCACTACTAGTAATGTCAAGTATCGATCGCCATCGACGCCGATGAAATATTGGATGACCGAATCAATGCTTGTAACTGAATAAAAATATTACTTAAAGGTTGATACAGTACCAGGGGAAGGTCAGGATCCTAGCCATGCAGAAGGTGAGAAGTAGGGTTGCCTGGAGGGGTGGGTGCCATCTGATCTTGAAACATCCGCTGCATCACGTCGTGACATTCATCATCGGAACTCTCTTCGGGCTGCATATTTCCATTATCGTCGCTAGTCGCAATCTCTCTTTCTCGCGTCGTTGGGCTCCCATGCACCCACTGCACTTCCACTGCTGTCCCGTTTTCTTCCCGGGTATCCAAACCCATAACTCCCATCCTCTGAGGCGACTCCTTCTGATTTTTCCTCTCGATCTCTCTTCTCTTCAAATATCTCATTACCCTTCTTCGCCACCTATCGGCGATCTGTGCCCGCCGATGCGGACGTCGCTCCCGCAACTTGCATGCGGCCTCAACATCCATTCCCCACTCTCACAGTCTACACAACATCGGTCCCCTCAACCCTTCCCCCAGTATGGGTGGTTTATGCTTCCATACCCATTTTGTGGAATTCAATCAACCCTTCGTCCACCATCAGGGCTTTGATCCACAGCGGAATCTCCTTCAACAGCTTCCCTCTCAGCCCTGAGTGGAAAACAGCCTCGGCCTTCGAGAAGGATGGGTAGCACTCAGCAGCAAACTCCACAGCGTATCCTTCCAATGTGGTCCTTACCCAAAAATCCACTGCGTGGGTTAGTTCAGTGTCTACCCGATGCAGTGCCACCAGGTCTTCGTGCGCCCACCTGCGGTTTATCTTCCGCAAGCCTTCTTGGGGCAGCGTCGCTCGTAACCTCTGCAACCAATTGTAAAGGTTCGTAGGGAACCTTCCCCAGAAAATTTCGTACGTATCGCTGGCTGAGTCAGAGAAAATAACAAGCTCCTTGATCACCGCCTCCTTTTTCTTGGTCAACTCTGCTTGCTGAGCAATGAACTGGTCAAGATGATCATCCCACCATCGCCGTATCGCTCCTTCAAAGATCCTCGATACCATGATCTAGATCCCCTCAGAACATGCAGGTCCAGGCAACGGAACCATTTGTTGGCGAGCAGTCAGGTCTCGCGGACAAGACCCAGGTTCAAGAGTTGTGGCCAACAAAGGGGTCCGGTGTAGTCTAGGAACACGCCGGCATTTTCACCCTTCTCTGGAGAGCAGTGTGTCTCACCCGAGGCGTGCTGCAACCACATGCAGGAGGGGATGAGATCAATGGCAAGGAACAAACCCGCAACTAATGAAGGACAGTGCATCCATTACATATACAGAGTTATATACAAAAGATCACTTAATAAGCATTCGGACATTTGCAAATAAAATTTTAAACCAGCATAAACACATTACAAGCACATGAACATATTATTGAGACAACAATCTTCCATTGTATTAATCTCTTGGCAGAACACAGGATTACATGGCATTCTCACTGATAGCTTACAAATCTGATACAGAAGGATTTCAAAACAGAAGGGTAGAATAGAGAAGATAGAGAGCCATAGGAAGGACATGCACGATTCTTCCACAATCGTTTCCGTGCGTCTTTCCCCGTCTCGAGCCTCTGCAATCCTCTTCAAATTATTTTTCTTTTCAGAGTCAGTGACCTGCGATTATTCACCCCGCCTTGCTACCACGCTCCTCTCGTGTCTTTACTTCTCAGCTTCTCCCGGCTTCTCTCCCTGTTATCCGCGTGTTCCACTTTCTCCTCTCTCTCTCGCGCAAAGCCTCTTCATCTACACTTCTGTCCCTCGTTCATTCTCCACTATCGCATGCTTCCGCGCCACCTTGATAGCTCCGCGACTCCTGGTAGTTGCGGCATGGTCGCGGTTTCCATGTGTATTCATACTGCAACTCAAAAAAGGTCAAAATTCAAAATGTCTTAGCCAAGATTTCAAAACTAAACAAAAACAAGGGCCCCAACACCTTGAAATGTAGAAGGTGCATTGGTGAGGCCAAAAGGCATCACCAAAAATTCATAATGACCCTCTTGAGTTCGAAATGTTAATTTTGGAATATCTTCAGTCTTCATTCTAATTTGATGATATCCCGAATGAAGATCCAACTTGGTAAAATAAATTTATCCATGTAATTCATCCAATAATTCATCAATCACGGGAAATTATCTTTAATAGTGAGCTTATTGAGCTCCCTATAATCTGGACACATGCGCCATGATCCATCTTTCTTGTGCACCAATACTACTGGAGCAAAGAAATAACTTTGACTAGGTTGAATTATACCAGCCTCTAACATTTATGTAATCATACGTTCAATTTCGCTCTTTTGGACATAAGGATATCTATAAGGCCTCATGTTTGGAGGAACACTTCTTGGAATCAAATTAATAGCATGATCATGATCACGAATAGGTGGGAGTCCTTTGGGAGTTTCAAACACCTTGGAATTATTGTCCAAGACTTGTTGGAGATCTGCAGAAATAGATGATTTTGATGTTGGAACTTCTAGTGAGCATAATTGTGCAATTAAGCCTCATTGTTCTTTCTTTAGAAGCTTTGTCATGACATTAGAGCTTATTACCTTTCCTAGCTTCCCTACAATACCCCATAATTTTACTTCCTTTCCTTCTGAAAAAAATTTCAAGAAAATTTCTTGAAAATTAAAAGCTACTGTCCCCAAAGATTGTAACCATTGTACTCCTAGTACAACATCAGCACCTCCCATAGGAATGGAAAGCATTGGACTAGTCAATACAGATTCCCCCATGGTTAGCTTAATATTATGGCATTTTCCAGAGCAATTTATAGTTCCTCCATTTGCAACCATCACTTGACATTCTGGTGCTGGGTATAAGAAACAATTTAATTCCTTGGCTACCTTACAATGAATAAAATTATGGGTGCTACCTGAATCAATCAACACTATTACCTTTTTATTATTGATTTTTCCTTCTATATTGAGAGTTTGAGGAGTGGTAATTCCTACCAGTGAATTACACGATATGGCCTGGAGTCTATTTCTTCCTTCTAGGTTGGTTCCTGGTGTATATCCTCTTCTTGTTCATTTTCTTCTTCCTCTTCACAATCTATGTAAAATAATTTCTTCTCAGCACACTTATGACTTTTAGTGTATTTTCTATCACAACTATAGCAAAGCCCTTTGCTCTTTTTCTTCCAATTTTTGTGGTGTCAACCTTGTAGGTTGTGGAAATCTAGGAGTAGCAACACTTCCCTCTTTATAGAAGTGAGTGTGCTTCCTTGTCGCCTACAATTTTACATTCAACCCTTAGGACGGCAACCCTAATGCCTTCTCCAATGAATCAAAGTTCCCACGCGAACTTCATGTTGAATGTTATCCTTTATACCACCATAAAGAGATCAATCTCGGTATCTTTGGAATATCACACTTTATATTCAATTCTGGAAGTCTCAATGTGCGTCCACTAAACCCTTTGCTTGAGAGATTTATCAATTGGCTAAAGAAGGTGTTGCTCTTTGTATCTCCTGGCATGCGTTATCATTTCTCCGAAAGTGCCCATCAAGTGACAATTTTTTTACGAGAGCAAAGCCATCGATACCATACAAATGTATTTTGTTCTAAATGTAAAATTGCAATGCGTACCTTTTGTGTGTTTTGCACATTATGGAGATCAAAATATTGCTCCATCTGTAGTATCCATGTTACAGATCCTTCCCATCAAACTTCCTCATATCCATTTTTGGAATATGGTGGTTCTTCCCGCCAACATTAGAGTTTATGAAATCGCGATTAACATTTATTTTGTGCTCATCATGAGGTTCTTCTACTATCTTTTCACCATTAGGAAACATTTCTTGTATCAACTTGGTCAAATCTTCGATGTCTGATTTTAGATCATTCTTCATGTTTTTCATGTTGTTTTCAATGTTTTCTTTCATGTCATCCATCTTAGCTTCCATGCTAGCTTCCATGCCATCCATCTTAGCTTCTCCACACTTTCTTCAAACCACATCCATCTTCTTCCATGCCTTCAAAACTTCCATGTCATTTTTTGTTGCTCTTTGCGAGAGCGAAATTTGTTGCACTTGCTTTTGTAATTTTGATATGTCATGTTGCCATTCTTCATTTTCATGAGTCATAGTAGAGCCTTCTCAAGGCTTAATGGGTGTTGAATTCTTTTTAGGGGCCATTTAAGAATCCAATACTTATATCTATTCTACAATATGCCCTTGGAATAAATTCAAATTGATTCTTCAAACAAGACTTATGCAATTCAGAAAAGAAAAATACACACCTTTTACTTGCTTTGAAGAGCTCGATATTTAAATTGAATTATCTTTGTGATTGCAGCACTTCAATATTTGATTTTCGGTACCAACGTATCCCTCTGAATTATATTTCGAATGCAACAGGTCTGACCTGATTTGGATTCTCCAAGAAAAATTTGTGTCCAATCTCCCACAATGACCTAATTATGGACTGGTTCAGTAGAGCGAAATTGTACGACTTTCCACGTGTCACTTTTTCATCCTTTGCATCTGAAATTGATATCCAAGAAACTACAATCTGTGTACTTGTGACCACTTTTTATGGCACTCCAATCCGATGCCCAGAGAGAGAGTTATTGAACTTTTCCCACGATCACCTCTTTGAGATGAAATTCAGGAGCTTGAAAAAGCACTACCTTCCACAAATCATATCTCCAAAAATATTTCGAACCAAGCTCCCAGAATGTTTTTGAAGGAATTTCCTCAGGATTTCAGCTTCGCACCATATGAATTTCAGATTCTGAAACTTTGTAGAAACAAGTTATAGCGCAAATTCCACGATGACCTGTTTAGGAGCCTGAAAAACGAACTAAATTTCACAGATCATATGTCCAAAAATATTGCGAATCAAGCTCTGAAATTTTTAGAAAATATTCCTCTTCAGCTTCGCACGCTAAAAATTTTAAATGCTGAAACTTTGTAGAAAAAAATTTATAGCGAAACTGCCAGGATGACCCGTTTGGAGCAGCGAAACACTAGAATCCAAAGCTCTGATACCAAATGTTGTGTAACCAACTCCAAAAATAGAAGAAAAGAGATATAAACGCCTTATAAATAAGCCACTTTGAGGGGGAAACCTCCAATACATTACATAAATGAACAATTCTTGGATGATCCAATTTACAAAACCTCCTTTCTATATATATAGGAGTCCATGGGGCCATACCGTAATCTCATGGCCACAATGTATCCTATCCGACCTAACAATAATAATTTACACAATAATAATAAAATGTGGGTTATATGTACAATAAAAATAAGGGGGTTGCCATAATTAACAACAATAAGGACTATACTAGTAATATAGGACCCAACAATATCCTTCGTGTACCGGTATAGTTTCACAAGGTTACCAATTTCCTCGGTATGACACTAACCATCCATTTCCATTCATTGCAACTTTGGATTTACCTCGATTTTTCATGCCCAACAAATCAGGCCATCTAGCTATTCTCTTATGCAAAATGCCAATGTTGAATAAGTTGCCTAGTGATATTCCTAAGTTTGAAGGTAAATCAAGAGAGGACCCTTCAAACCATGTCATGAATTACCACCTCTAGTGTGCATCCAACTCTTTGATTAATGATTCCATTCGATTATGACTGTTTCAGAGAAAAATGATAGTTTTAGCTGTAAAATGGTATATTCAACTACCACGTGGCTCATTAAAAAATTTCAATGCATTAGCAACATCTTTCTCAACACATTTTCAGTTGCCAGTTAGATATGACAATGGAACGCAACTCTTGAATTCATTAAAACAATTTACGTCTACATACATATCATATCATATACATGAATGGAGATGTAGAAGAAATTTAGTGAAAGTCTTTATTCCAGATTATATCTTGGCATAATGGTTCATCAATTCATTTCTTCCAAAGATGATTGAAGATGTGGCTAAGGGAGGAGTTGTTTCTGAGGAATAGGTCATAGCTCAATCTCAGTACTTATATAATGTATATACACATTCTAGTAATTTATACGAAAAAAAAAACCTAAATTACCATGTCCTAGTCAAATAAATGCAACTCCTTCAGGTTCTCATGTTACAGATGGTGTAATTGGTTTAGTTAGCACACATAAGAGTAAGAAGAAGTCTTCAAAAACTACTTCTCCTATCATGAATTTACCAGATTCACCAAAAGGAGACTCTTCCTTGGAAACTTCTACCGACATTCATGTTGTAGGTTCATCTACAGCTAAATCAAAAACTAGTAATAAGAAGAAATGAAAGAATAAAAAAAAACATAATTCGTCTCCCAAAGGGAAAACCAAAAATAATGAACCATCTAGTGATCAATGAAAACCTCATTATCCTTGTATTATCTGTGATGAGGATCACTTTACTAAAGAGTGCCCGCATCAGTCTGAGGTCTCTAAATTCGTCAAAGGTTCACCCACACCCACTGTCTTGAAAGATCCTTTTCCTACTTAGGATAGAAAAATGATGGGATCTTCTTCACATTCATCGACAGATATTTTAATGATGTCTGAGGTTATGGTTGCAACCTGGTCGTAAGACTATGGAAGTAAATTAAAATCCTGTAACTGGTAAAGAGATATAAAATTATAATTCAACACCAGCTAAATCTCCTTCAGTTTTTGATCCATTTAATATCGAGAAACCTAATCCTTATCTAGTAATTAAACCGCCTGCTAAAGGTGTTATTCGAAAATCAGCTTTCAATCCACATGCGAGAGCTGCTCTGAACTATAACATTGTTGAAGACTTGGTGATTTTCCCTTTAGCAACGTCGGCCTTAGAAGTGCTACAATCATGTCTAACAAAAATGAAATTACTTTTATTAGCTATTGGAGCTATAGGTCCTTAGGATTCTAACCTCATGGTCTTCGACCTAGAAAATTTTACACTGAGACTCCCTCATCAGATGGCTATTCAGGTTCCAGTATTAGTAAAAAATGGACGAGTGTTTCATACTCTAATTGATGAGGGGGAATCCACGTGCATAATATTGATAAATTGTTGGAAAAATCTTAGTTTTCTAAAACTAATTCAATCTCTGAAAAAACTTAAAGCCTTTGATGGAAGAAGATTCCATCTATTTGGAATAATCCAGGATCTACATATAGAAGTAGAAGGCCAAACTGTTAGTCTAGATGTGGAATTTGTTGATGCCCCACTGGATTACAACCTTATTTTGGGTCGAAGTTGGTCTAATGCTATGAATGTTGTCATTTCATCCGTCTTTCGGTTAATCATGTTTTCTCATAAAGGAAAGATTGTGAAAATCAATCAGTTGTCATATTATTCATTCGACCTGGCTTCTATATACAATATATAACATGTTGGAAAAAATAATATTCCATATGAAGATGTTGGTGTAGATTTATTAAAGGAATCCACTTTGATGGGAACTTTTTTTGTGCCTCCACCCAATGTACTGCGTGCCATTTACAACATCAATATGATTTCATGAAGCACTATACCATTCGATGACACTTGGGTAGTGCCTTCAGAGTCAAAAACAGATTCTTTCAATGACAAGATGCCTTTGAGTCCTGTTGAGATGGCATATGAAGCAGTACAGTCATTTTCTAACACAATTTTAGCTAATCCTGATCCAATGAATGTGCTCACCGAAGAATATTCTTTGCTATCAAGCTCATCCTTGACATAAATTTCTGATCCTTTTCAACAAGTGTTTCATAATGATGAAATTATTTGAGAATTTTTGTCTATGGATGAATTACCTTGGGATGATATACACCATAAATATTTATTTTTACCTTAAATTTATAGGTTTGAAAATGATTTTTCATCTATTTTTACAATTTATTATGTCAAGGAACCACATAATCCCGTATTGATTACAAATTTAGATTCTAAAATTAATTTGGGAAACATTTCTACAACTCTTCCTATTGAAATATCAGTTAAACTTGGAATTGTTGAAAACATTCATATGGGTGCTTCTTGTACGATTGATGAAATTAATACATATAAAGAGATATTTCAAGAATTCCGAGACATATTTTCCTGGACTTGTGAAGAGATGCCAGGAATCGATCCAAATATTCTCGCTCCTGAAATAAATACATACTCAAATGTGAATCCTATTAGAAAAATATTACGTCCAATACATCCACGAAAAGCTTCTACTATTAAAGCTGAAGTTGAAAAGCTACTACGAGCAGGATCTATTTATCCAATCCCATTAACATATTGGGTACCTAATATAGTTCCCGTTACCAAGAAACAAGGGACTATACGAGTATGTGTTGATATTAGGTATATTAATAAAGAATGTCCAAGAGATCCCTACCCCCTATATCGACCAAATCATTGATTATTGTGCTAGAAATGAAATGTTTTCATTTATGGATGAATTTTTAGGATATAATCAAATCATTATACTCCCTGCTGATCGACCAAAAACAACGTTTATATGTCCTTAGGAAACATTTTCTTATTGCAAACTACTTTTTAGATTAAATAATGTTGGTGCAACTTTTCAAACGGAAATGTCTTATGCTTTTCATGATATTAAACATATTGTATGGCCTTATCTGGATGATTTATGCGCTCACTCATTACACAGGGAAGATCATCCTACTGACTTATGAGGAATTTTTATGAGATGTAGGCATTACAAGATTCATTTGAATCTGTACAAATGTGTTTTTTGTGTGCAATCAAGAGGATTATTGGGATTCATTGTTTTGAAATACGGCATTCGTGTCGACCCCTCGAAGGTTGAGGCCATTATAAATTTACCTCCTTCTACACTTCGTCACATCCAATGTTTGTAAGGGAAAGAAAAATTTCTTCGTAGATGTATCCCGAACTATGATGAGTTAACAAGAAATTTTACCTGGTTGTTGAAATAGAATTTTCCTTTTATTTGGGATGAGATTTCTGATCGATATTTTGATGCCTTAAAACACGCATTAACCCATGCACCATTATTTCATCCACCAATTACAACTAGGACTAATTTTTATACCTAGCAGCCTCTGATTCCACCATTGGAATGTTTCTAGTTCAAGAGGATGAATCTCACAATGAGCATGTGATTTAATATTTAAGTCAGAATCTGAATCTGGCCAAAATTTAATATTCTCATGTGGATAAATTGGCCTTGGAAACAGTTAAAACTATCCAAATATTTCGTCACTACATATTTTTATGAAAGAAACTGTGATATATAATTGCAACCTGATGATGTATATTTTCACAAAACAATTACTTGGGGGAAAATACTCTAAACGGATTGTTATCCCACAAGAGTTTGATTTGGAATTCAAAAAATCTAAATCAAAGAAATCATTGGTGTTTGTAGAAATTATGCATGACTTTCCCAATACTGAGAAGAAAACCATGGTAGAGAATCCCAATGGAGATGAATCTCTATTTATTATCAATACATTATATCCATGGTATGGAGATATCATCATTTATCTTCAAACCCAAACCTTTTTGCTAGAACTTTCACATTCAAATCAACAGAGAATCTGGTATCAACCTCAACAATACAATATTGTTGGATACACACTTTATCGTCGTGGTGCATATTCCATTTTTTGATGTTGTATAACTCATGAAGAGCCTGAAATATTTTTGAATGATTTCCACTCTTGAGCGTGTGGTGGTCATATGTTTGAGTTTTCCACAACGCAAAATATATTGCGCTATGGCTATTTTTGGTCATTATTGTTCAAATACTGTATTATTACGGTTTGAAAATGCCACAACTGCCAAAATTTTGATCAAAATATGTGTGCACCTCCAACTCCTCTTCACCCAATAATTGTTGTCGATTATTTTTCAAAATGGGGCATTGATTTCATTACATGTAACCCTCACTCATCCGGGGGGCATGGGTATATTATTCTCACTATAGATTACTTTACCAAATGGGTGGAGGTGATGCCTACATTAGCAGCAGATAGAAAAGCTGTAGCTACATTCATATTTAATCATGTGATTGCCAGTTTCAGAGTACCCAAAGTTATTATCACAGACCATGGGAGTCATTTTTGAAATATAATGATGAACGAACTTTCCAATCAGCTTGGCCTGTGACATGATAACTCTACTCCATATTACCCACAAGCTAATGGTCAGGTTGAAGCCATAAATAAATTTTTAACTGCCATGATTAAATGGATTATCAGAACTCACAAATCGAATTGGCATACCATCCTTTTTTCGGAACTATGGGCATACCGAACCTCAAAAAAAACTACTACAAGGTTCACTCCTTTTCAGCTGGTTTATGGTTTAGAAGCTGTGTTACCCATTGAATGCGAAATACCGTCACTCCAATTAGCCATAGAGTTAATACTAGCTACCTCGGAAGAAGAAAAATGGTTTTCGTACTTAGCACAATTAGATGGAACTCGACACACCATTGCATTATCTACTGAGGCTCATAAGAAACGTGTGAAATCTTAGTATGATCGAAGTGTTACACCTCCTGTTTTTTCAAAAGGTGATCTAGTCTTAGTAGATGATCAAGGTAATGATAAGCTAGGTGATGGGAAATTTGAACCAATGTGGCATGGTCCTTACATTGTCAAGCGAATGCTTACCAAAGGGGCCTATGAATTGACTGATTATGATGGGTTCTCTTTAGATAAACCAAAAAATGGTCTTTATATCGAGATATATTATGCTTGATTCTCATGTGAAGATTTCGCCTGTATATTAGTTATTTTTTAGATAGTGTGCCTTAGATTAGATAAGTGTGCCCAGTTTAAGTTTTCTTTTACTACTATCACTTCTTATCTTGATTACTCTTGATATTGTAGATGTTGACATCCCTTCAAATGTACATTGGATTTTCTAATGGTGCCTATCCTAGTACATGAAATATCTCTTCCACGGCTTGGGTTATCTATTCACCCACTGATGAATTAGTTTATATGCATGGGGTATGCCTTTGTCAAACAACGAACAATATTGATGAATATAGCATAGTCATTGAGTTATTATCTGATGCCATTTCAGTTGGTGTTCGACGTTTGATCAATAGGTTAGATTCAAAATTCATTGTATTACATTTAAATAGAGTATACGCAATTAAAAATCTAGTGTTATTGAGATTATTTTTAAAGGCTTGTCTCTTGGAACAACAATTTGATTACATCAAATATCAGCACATTTTAAAAAATTTAAACATATTGGCTGATGAATTAGCTAATCGTGTTCGAAATAGACATTTGCAACATTAAAATATTAAATAAAAACAACATTTGATACGTGTTGAACAAGATACTCAGAGAAAGTAGTAATATCATATATAGGTTTTTTTTTTAAATATTACATCGTCTATGATCATAGGTTCAAACAACATATGATCTAATCGATGCTGATACAAAAAACAAGCTATGTCAATCCACAATGATCATCCACCATTCATGATGATGATCATGGTAGTAGACTATGCCACGCTCCACCTTGCGTAGGAATCTCCTAAACTATCCCAGTACAACTGTAACATGTCTTTGAAGCTAGAGAGGAATGTCATCTATCCCTGTCTCAGAAATATCTATGGTTAAGCTTTCTAAGTTGTGTTCCATATCAATTAGGATCTCTACTGCCTGATCCTGTGGTGGTGCTATAGGCTCTGCTTGCCGCCTATCGAAGTTGTGGAGTGTAGCTAGTTTTCGTGAACCAACATCTACATTACATTTTTTTATCATTATTGGATGATAGAAAAAAAATAAAAACTAGATATGAAAAACATCAAAATGGCTTGCTTACATGATTCGTCCCATTGTGCCCCTGGAGGTAAGGAAATCTCAAGATCACCTATGAATATATACTTGGATAGGGGAAGTCTTCAATGGTGAAGACTTAATTCTTTAGCCACATAAAGTATGCCCGAGTGAACCAAATCAATGAACTGCCATCGCCACCATGGTGGGGCATTAATGAAACCCAACGTACCATTCCATGTTATTGAGGTTCTGTTAAGTCCCTATATTAATAGTGTAGTCCCTTATTATGTTAGTGTAGCCCCCTTATTGTTATTGTTGTACCCGTGTAACCCCCATATTGTTATTATTGTGCCCTTGCATTATTATTGTTAGGTCAGCTAGGATTACATTGTGGTCCCACTAGGATTATATTGTGGCCCTATGCACTCCTATATATAGAAGGAGGTTTTGGTAATTTGTATCATCCAAGAATTGTTCATTCATGTAATGTATTGGAGTTTTACCCCTTGAAGTGGCTTATTTCTAAGGCGTTGATATCTCTTTTCTGTTAGTTTTGGAGCTGGCTTCATAACATTTGGTAGCATAGCTTTGGATTCTAGGGTATCGCTGCTCCAAGTAGGTCATCGTGACATTTTCGCTATAAATTTTTTTCTACAAAGGCTCAGAAGCTGAAAGTATTATAGTGCAAAGCTGAAATCAGAAGGAACATCTTCGCAAAAGTTTAGAGCTTGGTTCACAATATTTTTGGAGATATTATCCGTGGAACTTAGGTGCTTTTGTAGACTCCTAAATTTAACATAAACAGGTCATCGTGGAATTGTCACTATAATGTTTTTTCTATGAAGGTTTAGAAGCTGAAATTTTTAGAGTGCGAAGATGAAATCCTGAGGAACATTTTTCATAAAATTTTAGAGCTTCGTTCGCAACATTTTCGAATATATGGTTTGTAGAATTTAGGTATTTTTTAGGCTCCTAAATTTCATCTCAAAGAGGTGATCATCGAAAAATATTCATAGCTCTCTCTCTGAGCATCATATTGGAATGACATAACAAGTGGCCACAAGTACATGGATTTTAGTTTCTTTTCAATAAATTTCAGAGTCAAGAGAGGAAATAGTGACACGTGGCAAGTCGTACAAGTTCGCTCTATGGAAGCAGTCCATAATTAGGTCATCGTAGGAGATTGGGCACAAATTTGTCTTAAAGAATCCAAATTAGGTCAAACCTATGGCATTCTAAAGAGAATTTAGAGGTCTACCTCAGTGCCAAATTTCAAATATTGAACATCCGAAATCACAAAGGTAATTCAGTTTCAATATCGAGCTCCTCAAAATCAAGAAAAAGGGGTGTATTTGGTTTTTAAAATTGCATAACGTTTGTTTGAAAAAGTAGTTTGAAGTGATTCCAAGGGCATATTTTAGAAATTTTATCATATTGGGTTCCATAATGCCTCCAAAAAATAATTCCATACCCATTAAGCGCTCAAAAATCTATACTATGATGCATGAAGAGGAATAATTGCAGTATGAGATATCAAAACTATGGTACCAAGTGCAACAAATTTCGATATTACGAAGAGCAAATGAAGATAACATAGATGTTTTAAAAATAGAAATGAAGGCTAAGTTGGATGGTTTGAAGGATCAAATAATAGCTAATATGGATGATAAATTAGTGGAACATCACATCGAGCATCAACAACAAGTTCTCCAACTCTAAAAGGATAACCTAACTTTGGTGCAGAATCTAATGAAACAACAGGAAGATCAACATCACATCGAAATAATTTCTAAAGAAGTCATAGAAACAAGAAATCGACAAGTATGATCAATTTTAGAGTATCTCAGCAAGTGGAAGAGCTTTCCTATATAAGATTCCACATGGGAGAATGAGAATTTATACAGAAGCATCAAGAAATAGTCAAGGGTTAAGGACAACACTTGTTTGAAGGAGAGGGGCATGTTAAGTCCCTATATTAATAGTGTAGTCCCTTATTATGTTAGTGTAGCCCCACTTATTGTTATTGTTGTATCCCTGTAACACCCATATTTTTATTATTGTGCCCTTACATTATTATTGTTAGGTCGGTTAAGATTACATTGTGGCCCCACTAGGATTATATTGTGGCCCCATGGACTCGTATATATAGAAGGAGGTTTTGGTCATTTGTATCATCCAAGAATTTTTCATTCATGTAATGTATTGGAGGCTACCCCCTCGAAGTGGCTTACTTCTATGGCATTGATATCTCTTTTCTGCAATTTTTGGAGCTGGTATTGCAACATTTGGTAACATAGATTTGGATTCTAGGGTTTCGCTGCTCCAAAGAGGTCATTGTGAAATTTTCGCTATAAATTATTTTATACGAAGGCTCAGAAACTGAAATTGTTATAGTGCGAAGCCAAAATCTGAAGGAACATCTTTGCAAAGGCTTAGAGCTTGGTTCGTAATTTTTTTGGAGATATGATCTGTGGAAGTTAGGTATTTTTGCAAGCTCCTGAATTTAACCTAAATAGGCCATTGTGGAATTGTCCCTACAATTTTTTTTCTACGAAGGTTCAGAAGCTGAAATTTTTGGAGTGCGAAGCAGAAATCATGAGGAACATTTTCGCAAAATTTTAGAGATTGGTTCACAATATTTTCTGAGATATGGTTTGTGGAATTTAGGGATTTTTCAAGCTCCTAAATTTCATCTCAAAGAGGTGATGGTGGGAAAATCTTCATAGCTCCCTCTCTGAGCATCGAATTTGAATGTCGTAACAAGTGGCCACAAGTACACAGACTTTAGTTTCTTTTCAATAAATTTCAATGTCGAAAGAGGAAACAGTGACACGTGGCAAGTCATACAAGTTCGCTCTATGGAACCGGCCCATAATTTGGTCATCATAGGAGATTGGGCACAAATTTCTCTTAAAGAATCCAAAGTAGGTCAGACCTTTGGCATTCTAAATAGAATTCATAGGGCTACCTCAGTGCCAAATTTTGGATATTGAATATCCGAAATCAAAAAGGTAATTTAGTTTCAATATCCAACTCCTCAAAATCAAGAAAAAGGTGTGTATTTGGTTTTTAAAATTGCATAACGTTTGTTTGAAAAAGTAGTTTGAAGTGATTCCAAGGGAATATTTTAGAATTTTTATCATATTTGGTTCCATAATTTTTTTTTTAAATAAGTTCTTTGTGAATTATTTAAAAAAAACATTATCTTTGAACTATATGTAAGTTTAACTAATATGTATTTTTTACTATGTATCATGCAGAGCCACAAAATCATGAAGCTCGATAAGATTATTTTTGATCTAGGACCAGAAGAGTGTAAAATCTTGATGGAAAAATTTCAAAAGGATGAATCAGGTGAATAAAAAAATACTTTCGATCCAATATGAGTTTTTTTTTTTTAATTTTCATTAATAATATAATTAAAATTATTAGATAACATGTTTCAAGCAATCTATTAATTCACATATGTTTAATGTTCTACAAGGACCAACAACTCAGAAAAGGAATGTTGTTCTAAGAAAAGAGAACAAATAGAACATGGAAATGAAAATGAATTGTTCCTTAGCTCATCTGGAGTGGTGTTAAGTCCCTATATTAATAGTGTAGTCCCTTATTATGTTAGTTTGGCCCCACTTATTGTTATTTTTGTACCCCTGTAACTGCCATGTTGTTATTATTGTGCCCTGACATTATTATTGTTAGGTCAGCTAGGATTACATTGTGGCCCCACTAGGATTACATTGTGGCCCCATGGACTCCCATATATAGAAAGGAGGTTTTTTCATTTGTATCATCCAAAAGATTTTCATTCATGTAATCTAATGGATGTTTCCTCCTCGAAGTGGCTTATTTATAGGGTGTTGATATCTCTTTTATTCTATTTTTTGAGCTGGTTTCACAACATTTGGAATGAGAGCTTTGGATTCTAGGGTTTCAGTGCTCCAAACAAGTCATCCTGGCATTTTAGGTATAAAGTTTTTCCTACGAAGGTTCAAAAGCTGAAATTTTTAGAGGGCATAGCCAAAATATTTAGGAATAACATCGAAAAATTTTAGAGCTTGGTTCACAAAATTTTCAGAGATATGATTTGTGGAAGTTAGGGCTTTTTGCAGGCTCCTGAATTTCACTTAAAAAGGTCATCGCGGAATTTTCACTATAACGTTTTTTCTACAAAGTTTCAGATGCTGGAATTTTTAGAGCACGAAGCTAAAATCCTAAGGAACATCATCGAAACATTTCAGAGATTGGTTCGCAATATGTTCAGAGATATGATCTGTGGAATCTAGGTCTTTTTCAGGCTCCAGAATTTCATCTCAAAGAGGTGATCGTGGGAAAATATTCATTACTCTCTCTCGGAATTGGATTGGAATTATGTAAAAAGTGACTGGAAGGACATAGACTGTAGTTTCCTTTCTATAAATTTCAGAGCCAAAGGAGAAAACAGTTATACGTGGAAACTCGTATAATTTTTCTCTACTGAACTAGTTCATAATTAGGTCATTGTAGGATATTGGACATAAATTTGCCTTGAAGAATCCAAATCAAGTCAGACCTATGGCATTCAAAAGATAATATAGAGGCTTACCACAATGTCAAATTTTAGATATTGAAGATCCGAAATTACATATATAGTTTAGTTTGAATATCGAGCTTCTCAAAAGAAAGGAAAATGTGTGTATTTGGTTTTTAAAATTGCATAACGTTTGTTTGAAAAATAATTTTGAAGTGATTCCAAGGGAATATTTTAGAATTTTTATCAGTATTGAGTTCTATAATGCCTCCAAAAAATAATTCCATACCCATTAAGCCCTCAAAAATCTATACTATGATGCAAGAAGAGGAAGAATTGCAATATGAGATATCAAAATTACGGTACCAAGTGCAACAAATTTCAATCTTACGAGGAGCAACCGAAGATGACATAGATGGTTTAAAAACAAAAATAGAGGCTAAGTTGTATGGTTTGAAGGATCAAATAATAGCTAATATGGATGATAAATTATTGGAAGATCATATCGAGCATCAACAACAAGTTCCCCAACTCTCAAAGGATAACCTAACTTTGGTGCAGAATCTAATGAAACAACAAGAAGCTCAACATCAAATCGAAAGAAGTTTTGAAGCAATCACATAAACAAGAATTTGACAACTATGATCAATTTCAGAGTATCTCATCAAGTGGAAGAACCTTCATGTAGAAGATTCTACATGGGAGGATGAGAATTTTATACAGAAGCATCAAGAAATAATCAAGTGTTCAGGACAACGCTTGTTTGAAGGAGAGGGGCATGGTAAGTCCCTATATTAATAGTTTAGTCGCTTATTATGTTAGTGTAATTCCCCTTATTGTTATTGTTGTACCACTGTAACGCAAATATTGTTATTATTGTGACCTTATATTATTATTGTTAGGTCGGCTAGGATTACATTGTGGCCGCATGGACTCCTATATATAGAAAGGAGGTTTTGTCATTTGTATCATCCAAGAATTGTTCATTCATGTAAAGTATTGGAGGTTTCTCCCTTCAATTTTCTTATTTCTAAGGCCTTGATATCTCTTTTATTCTATTTTTTGAGCTGGTTTCACAACAAATGGTGCTAGAGGTTAACGAAAGGGGTAAATTTTTTTATAAAATTTTTTGGATCTAGTGGAATGAATGTATAGACGTTCTTTCCACTTACAGTACAAAAATAAATCCAATCATTCAAAGAACAAAATTTTATCTAGACTACAAGAAGAGTTTCCAGAGAATTGGTCAATGAGAAATGTCAGACTTTTATTGGAAAAAACGTACATGAACAAAAGAGAAGGAATGAAGACGTAATATTCCTTTAAATGTTTTTTCTAGAATTATTTATAAATATCACTTTTGTTATATTTACTTTTCAGGTATCAATATAAAAATTAAATAGTTTATTTTCATGTTACATTTTCAGGAAGATTATAAAAATCTCAAAAGATGGAGCTGATATCAGAAATATGCCAGTAGGAATGTCCAAAAAGGTGTACAAGGAGATGGTCAAAGAAATGGAAAAAAATGCATCACAAGAGGAGCCATCTAAACAACAACGTGCTTCAAATGTAATATGTAATCATTGAATTTTTCGATTAGATACAATAAATAAACAATCTAGTATTAAATATTAATGTTTAAGTATTTTCTTGCAGAAAAGAAAAGAAAATGGAACCCATTCAACACATAAAACATGATGACAAGGAAGAAAAGGGTTGATAGCTAAGTTTGTGATTCATTATTACTTCCTTATAACAACTTAACTATATTTCATTTTTGTATATTTTAAGTTGTTTTACAACAATCATCATTGAATGTGTTCAAAGAGGTGCTAACACACAAATAAGAACCATTAGATGAATTGACTAACATTAGGTTAAATATGGGTTGTGAGTATATGTTGGTAGATCATAAATTAATTGTGAAATTTGTAAGCATATATCGATCTTGTTTACTTAGCTCCATCTATAATTGATAGAACAAAAAAATCTTTTATATTAAATATAGGATTTGATATGGGGTATAAAACTTGCAGGAAACAAGGAACTACGTCAAAAGATGAAATCTTGAAATATGGCATGAAATTTGGATTTGAAAGAATGTATATAGTTCATGCATCAATTGTTGCTATGGTACATCATTCCTTTTCAATTTACATTGATGTATATTATTTAAGATTTCAATTTTCATTATTCTCACCAATGTATATACACTCATTACAATTTATTTTTATGTTTTTAGATGGAAGGTGAAGAACAAGAAAACAATCAACACCATGAGAAAAACATTCCTCAAAATAGTCCAAGCCATGGAAGTAGTTCCAGTAGTGACAATAATTTAAGTGAAGAATTTGTGCAAGAGCATCAAAACTAAATTTTCATTATTCATTTATGTAATTTAGGGGGTGAGGTGTTTTAATTGTTTTGCTCATTTTAATCAATTAAGAGAGAAAATATAAATGTGAGGATTATTGTATATATTCCTTTAATAAATTAAGGATATGAGTGGAGTTGAGTTAGGTAGATAATATAGGGATTAGGAATTCCATAAACGGGACTTAGTTGAGTACAAAAAAAGATAAATCTAATTTATATTTTGGTTGAGATTTGTGTGGAGGAATTTATAGAGTGGAATAAATTCATATTTATGTATAAATAGGAGGGTTGTGTGAGGATGAAAAACAAGGGAGAAAGTGAGAAACACAGAGAGAGTGAGGAATGGGTTGAGATATTTTTGTAAAGGGCCGAGAGCCGAAAGGCCATCCACTGTAATATTTGGCCAAGGAATTTCTTGTATTATTGTATATCAACATGTTTTTGTTGTATGGATCTCTTTTCCTTTATGTATATTTTGAGCTCCATCAAGTGTGTTTTGTTTTGAAGAATTATATGAGATTTTTACTGAAGAAGGATGCACACAAGTTTTTTATACGCTAGGATATCTTTAACCTAGTATCCTGGAATCATTTGGTATCAGAGCAGAGGAGAGGAGTTGGGGGATAAGTCTCTCCTACGTTGACGCTATTGTGTTTGATTCCTTGTTGTGATGCGATTAGGGGTGTGATTTGATTTGCGTAAATTTAAAATTCAGAGTGTGGCAATTAAGAAACATTACAAGTATTGCATTATGCGTGAAAGCTCTACTACTTCTCTATTTTGGTGTGAAATAATATACATCGTTGTTGCAGTGGTGTCGGTTATGAGCATTATGTCTAATGAAATAAGCATGGAAAGGGTGGTCAAATTAAGAGTTGATTAAATTATGTATATGTTGTATATGAGTTACGAACCTAGGAATGAGTTCACAGTGGAGGTTGTGTAGTCTTTTGCACTGCCGTGAATGCAGTAGGAAAGAGCTTGGTGATGCAAGTTGTGTTAAAACCGTGCTTCGAAAGCCCGATGTTGGTTCTCAAGCTAGCATCGCCTACTCTAACCACAAAAACTTCGTAGGTATTATCGAAGATCGTATAAGACCACTAACTCTCACCAACGAAGTGTTTGAGGAGGTGATCTATTGTGAATCTGACCATTGTGGTATTGTATTGACTGTGGAAGAGGAGGAACAGATGTTCCAGGAGACCTTATCCACATCCTTGCCGGATTGAAAACATTGGAATGTGCGACAATGTATGGTATAATTCTGCATGGAGAGTCTTGGAGTCTGTGTGGAGAGTCTTGGATTATGTGGTAATGTATGGTATAAGTGTGCGTGGAGAGTCTTGGAGACTACAGAAATGTATGTTATAATTCTACGTGGAGAGTCTTGGACTTGTCTTAGAGTTTGTGTGGAGAGCCAACACGGTTTTGTGGGCTATGGTGGAGAGTTTAAAGTCTATGTAAAACATTCACATAGACCCATGGAGGCTGCAAGATGTTGAATGAATATTACCGTGGAGTTGTGGTGTGCAACCAGTGTTAAATACTATGTTGGAGAGATACGTATACCTGCATTAAAAATCCAAAAATAGAGATTGCATTCGAAGCATTGTAAGTGATGTATTAAACTTTATAAAGTACCATTTCTTGGATATATATTTTGTTTAATCCCATATTGTGAATTGTATTAGAACATTATTTGTAGTAGAGTGCCAGATGATATCGAAGAAGTAAATCGTGATTTGGGGATATAACTCTCAGCAAATATAGTTTGCAGTTTGGGGTATTTGGAAATCAAAATTGGGTATATATATATATAAAATAAACAAAGTAAAAATTGTAGAGAAGATGAAATTCATCACATGTGGAAAATAAGAAATTTTGACTTTTATGCATAATTGTTTCTTGCTCCATTGGATAGGGAACAACATTTCTTAGGTGAATGGAATTTGCGTAGAAACAGAGTTGGGTGAATGGAAATTGCATTGGTGAATGGTGATTTCCAAAGATATTACTAGATTGTGTATACCTTGAAGGTTTCCAACATTATTTGCTAGGAAAAGATTTATGTTAGAAAATTGACATTACATATTCAAACCCAAATGATGGGGTGGAGACAAAGCTCAGGTAAAGTTTGGAGTTGGATAGCTGAGAGTCCGTCGGAGACAAAATCTATAGAGGCTTGAATATATTCCTAAAAGAATACGGAAGAGAAGGGTTGGATCATTTCATCCACAAGAATATTCAAGTTGAGTACTCATTGAATGAATCAATATTCATTGAGTAGATGTATTTTAAAATCTGGATGATTAAATTTCCTTTCCATACTTGAGAAGTTGATCTTTTGTAAGTGTTATGACAGAGTGAAAATGTTGCAAATACGGAGGTAAATGAATGGGAAATGAATGAAAATGTGTTAATCTTGGGTGATATAAAGATAAACATGACTTTTTATGTGAGAGGGTTTACTATGCATAGTGTGGGTTCTTCGCAGTTTTGGTTAAGTCGTTTTAGACTAAACTTGTAGTTGGAAGTGGGAGAATTATTTTGATTTGTGTTTAATATTTAAAACCCATTTTCTTGATGTTGTAGAATATTTGTTTTTACCATCATATGGTGGCATCTAAGGAGGTGTTATTCAGGATGGACACAATGTATGCATTGTACATTATTCATCAAATAATTTGAAAACTTGTTCTGTGTACACAGGTGAAGAGATGTGAATTGATGTTTTATTGTCCATAAAAGTGCAGGAAAATGTTTGCACTAAAATGGCGAGCTTATGGTATGAAGCGCATGTGAGTAGTCACAATGACAAAGACGACACATAAGAGTGGGGTCCAGAGATTTGAAAATGCAAGGGAAAGGTTTATTAAATAACCTTAATGGGAGCAGAAGGTATGATAATTCAGAAAGGTTATTTTGAATGTTGAAAATTCAATGGTTTATTTATTTTCACCATAAAATAAATCTTGGGAAAGTGAAATGCATGGGAAAGTGAAATTCATTTTAGATTAAAGACTTCAGTATCATGTGAAATGATAATGGGAAAGTGATGATTTTTCATAAAAGATGGAGTATGAAAGAGAGTGAAGACTTTACATCCTAAAATTTATCAAGGGTGGATGTTCGTTAGAAGATTGTATAACTTGAATTAAGTCAAAATATTCACTATGATCATTATTGGGGCAAGCCTTGAGGTCAAAACATATGTTAGGGTCAAATGGAAGTTTGGATAGTTTGAGTTAAGATTGAGTATTTTTCATCCAATATGAAAAATTGATGTAAACTCTGAAGTCAAAGAGTCGTAAACCAAAGTCAAAGGTTTGAATGTAATTCGGTGCATGATTGGCAGAGCCTGACACCCAGAGAGTTGTTCGTTGTAACACAGGAATTACTAAAGTGTTGTTTGTAGGAAAGTGAAGCAATAGAGTTGCCCAAAGATGATTCCAAGACATAGAACTAAAAATGATCAAGCACTGAAAGAAAGCTTACATTGGTGAATGGCAAGTATGGAGGCTTACTGAGAAGTGGATTGAATGAAATCCACACATGAATAGATGAATTTCATAAAGGAGGAGAATATGACTGGTAATAGTCATTCCAGAAGATCTAATGAAAACCATAGCAAAAGAAGGAAGAAGGAAAATTCCAAGGTAAGTGGCATATGTGTGCAGTTGACTGATGAATATTATGAGTGAGAGAAGTTTGAGATAACAGTTCACCTTGAATTTTTAATGAAATTGTTCCAGAGAAATGTGAAAGACCCGACACATGGTTGGACCATGAGGAAGAAAGTGAAGTGGTAGAGACTACATGCAAAGAGGGAAAAATAGGTAAACATATAGCTAACAGAAGAGATGAGGAAGCTTGAGCAGATGATAAGTGTTAAAATTGGATGTGAAGAACTCAGAGAGGCTAATATGAAAATGGAAGTTTCCATTTGTGGCTCGAAACTGGGTGAAATTCTGGGTGAAGTGATCAATGAGGAAGATCTCATGAACTATTGGAATAGTTCAGAAGAATCTAAAGATGTGTTGGAAAGAGAAGCAGATGAGGCTATGAAGCCTCGCATTTTTAAATCTCACAGTTTATGTATGTTTGTAGGATGTGCAAAAGATAGTGGACAGTCCAGTGAAACTGTCATAGAGAAGAATGAAAATCTTGAGGTGAAGTGTGATGGAGAATGCCTTTTAGAGGAGGAAGGTACTGATTTGTTGCAGTAGGAAGAAATCATAAATGAATTCTTATTTGGGGTAAGATAGCCAGTTGAAGTTGTTATGGAGTAGGATCATAAAGGAAATTTCGAAGAGATATTCCAAGGAGGTAAACAAATGTATTTGTTTAATGAAATTGCTGATGGAATTTTGCAGTGCAGTGAAACAAAAGGTTGTGATGAAGTGCTGAAAATATTTCACATGGAAATCGAGTTCTTAGAACGATGGCTTAAGGAACCTGAGGGAGAAACAAAGCTTGCAAAACCTGATATAGAAGAGATTGTAGTTACTATGCATGATTGGGATGAAATGTTTTTAACATTTATAGAGCTGAATGAATGTTATAACTTTTCAGATAATAATGTGACTGTAAGTACAAAAAATGACATTAACAGATATGATGTTGAAATTAGAGAAATTTAACAAATAATATTTGGATTTGAGATGAAATATCATGGGCAACAAGAAATTTATGTCCGTGGAGACATAAAGGAGACAAAAATATTGATCCAGTAGGATAAAGATGGGAGCAACAAGTAGACCAAAATAGAATCTACTGAAATCGAGAAATTCGATGATGGGAGATTGGTGCTTGAAGCATTAAAAGATACTGAAAGGTCTTATATTTTTAAAACTAACAGTTTGTTGGTGAATGAAGGTACAACAATGGATGAGAAAGTTATTTCTATAAAAGGAATCAAAGACTATATGTGTAATCAAGAAGGAGTTCCTGATTATTCTTCATTGCAAAAAGTTGGGTATTCATCTCAATTAGAGACAAAACAATTTGACAGAGAGAAATTACTCCAAGGAATTTCTGAAAGAAAGTGTTGCAGAAGCCAATGGAATCTGATTGACAGAGTGAGTGATGAGTTAGCAAATCAAATTGGTACTTTGAAGGACCAATGGTAGAACAGAGTTTGGAATCTTGGTGGGAGCAAGTCATCAAGGCTGATGGTTGTCACATTATTACAGAAAAGTGACAGATGTCGTAGACAGGAGTCTATGGAAACTTCTCTACATGGGGAGTATGATGCAGGAGCATCAAAGCTAAATTTTCATTCTTCATTTATGTAATTTAGGGGGTGATGTGTTTTAATTATTTTATTAATTATTTTTCTCATTTTAATAAATTAAGAGAGAAAATATAAATGTGAGCATTATTGTAAATATTCCTTTAATAAATTAAGGATATGAGTGGAGTTGAATTAGGTAGATAATCTAGGGATTAGGAATTCCATAAACGGGACTTAGTTGAGTCTAAAAAAATATAAATCTAATTTAGATTTTAGTTGAGATTTGTGTGGGGGAATTTATGCAGTGGAATAATTTCATAGATATGTATAAATAGGAGGGTTGTGTGAGGATGAAAAACAAGGGAGTAAGTGAGAAATACAGAGAGAATGAGGAATGGGTTGAGAGCTTTTTGTAAAGGGCCAAGAGCTGCAAGGCCATCCACTGTAATATTTGGCCAAGGAATTTCTTGTATTATTGTATATCAACATTTTTTTGTTGTATGTATCTCTTTTACTTTATGTATATTTATATTTCCATCAAGTGTGTTTTGTTTTGAAGAATTATATGAGATTTTTACTGAAGAAGGATGCACACGATTTTTTTATATGCTAGGATCTATTTAACATAGTATCATGGCATGAAGAATGATGATCATTATGTTTCGATATCAAAGAAAGGGATTTTATTTTGTGAAATAAGACATTTTGGTTAATGTAATGGACATAGTGTCCCAATAGAAAGACAAAGGGATATCAATAACTGTCCCATTTTCTATGAAAAATATCGCCTTATTCATATATATATAGAAAATAATATGTTTTAATTTATTATATTGTGTTCTCCATTGTAGCCATGAAATGTAACACCACTGATTAAATTTATGGATGATTAAATATTATAATGAAGAGATGTCAAATGTGATGATATGATATAACAAATTAATGCAAACATCACATTCAAATGCACTAATAAAAATTTAATTGATATGCATATTGTTATAAGATGTGTTGTCTTTTGATGAATAATGAATTTAAAAGAATCACAAGAATTATGATATGATATAAAAATTAATACAAACATCACATTCAAATGAAATAATAAAAATCTAATTGATATGAATACTGTTATAACATGTGTCGACTTTTTATGACTAATGAATTTTAAAAAATCACAATAATTGCACTGTCACAGGTCGATGTTTCTAAAAAATAAAAAATTAACACCAGTGTGTGTCAGTTACTGTACACTAGTGCGTTTGTATGATACAGTGCATTAGTCCATTTTTATGACCTATGGGAACCACACAAATAGCAATACCAATTATAACTATTGGTGTGTTTGTGCGATATTGCATACCTGTGCGTTTATGTGAGACTGCTCACCAGTGTGTTTGTACGAACTTTGAGCACCGCACAAATACCAATATGAATTAGAACAATTGGTGCATTTCTGTGATGTTACGCACTGACGAATTTCTATAATACTACGAACTAGTGCATTGATACAACCTATGGGAACCACACAAATCCAAATACGAATTAGAACGACTCGGTGAGTTGTATCACCTACAATGCATGCGGTGTGGTTTTAGACCTTTAAATCATGGTGCATGCACCTTCGATTGCCCCAGACCGATCATCTAGATGACACCCACCAGGACATTTACACTAAAACACACCAGTGCATTGACACCTGAATATCACATCGATGAAAAAAAAATCGTAATAACCTCCGACCGCCCAGTTTTTTTAGTTGTGCTGAAATTCCATTAGAAGCTCTACCAAAACCTCTGTAGCCGAAAATAGATGTCATAGATTTTTTTTTTTTGACAATTTTGGTCATTTTATAACACTAAAAACCTCCTTTATAACCTCCACTAGAGGATCTTTTCCTTGTAGTGGAGATTTCACATGGGGAACTGCAATCATATGGACACACCTCTAGGTACAAAAATGGAGGAAGGATAGTGCTTCTTCAGGGGAGGGAGTAGATGCTACCATCAACATAAAGCTTGTGGGGTCCTTGATGCATATTCTGAAAACAAGGCCTGGGATATGCTATGTAGTTCATCAGTTGAGTCAAGCCATGCTGAAGCCTACCGAGAGGTATTGGGAAGAAACAAAGCTTGTGTTGAGGTATCCTAGAGGCACAACTGAGTACGAGCTATTGTAAAAGAGGAAAAAGTGAGTGAATATCCTAGATTCACTCATGTAGATTGGGAATTGAGTCTAAAAAACATTAAAATTACTTTAGCTACTATCTTCAGTGTTGGGTATGCAACTATTTCCTAGTATAGTGGGAAACCGAGGTCTGTGGCACTAA
The DNA here is from genome assembly GCA_034641835.2 of Pinus albicaulis. Classification (NCBI taxonomy): domain Eukaryota; kingdom Viridiplantae; phylum Streptophyta; class Pinopsida; order Pinales; family Pinaceae; genus Pinus; species Pinus albicaulis. The sequence continues at coordinate 50,933,142 of CM076578.1, forward strand.
GCTTAGCAGAGGTTGAATACATGGCTGTAAGTCAAGAAACATGTGATTCCATATGCATGAGGAAAATACTTGTGCATATTTTCTTTCAAGAGATGGATCCTATAGTGATTTATTATGATAATAATAATTTTATTAAACTCTCTTAGAAGTCGATATTTCATGATAGGTCGAACCACATTTATATTATTACCTATGGGATTGTGTGCAGATGAGAATTATTATGGTACATTACATTCCAACTAACGAGTGGGATGAAATTATATTAACAAAGGAATTTACCACAGGGAAATTTGAATTACACAACTGTAAGAGAGGGGGGTTCAAAATTCTTTTCTTGCTAAGGGGGAGTGTTAGAAATTGCATCAAGAAAGGATAATTCTGACTTGTGCCTTAGTCAAATTTAGTAATTCAATTCTCCACATCAATAGCATGTCTTGGACAACAATTACCTAGAGTGACATGGCATTTTATACTAGTTATCTTGGTAAATTTGAGTTATAGGCTTGGAGTAGAGTTTTTTATGTAGTGATTGCTAAAAATTAGCAATCTAGTTCAGTTACTTTCAGTGAAACTCAGTTAACTGAGATCAAGTCCGTAGTTTAGTGAGTTGAAGGTCAGGGGAGCTATATAATTGTTGTTAACTAAGTGATATTGATCTGAAAAATGACCTGAGTTACTTAGTTCAATTTCAGATATTTACTGTAGGGGCATTTACTGGATATGTCACCCTTAAAGAAAGGATGAGATCAAGAGGCTACCTGGCCCTCTATAGACTCTATCTATAGAAATTTATAGAGATTAAAACTCGGGTTATTAAAATGCAGAATTTACCAAGATCTTTCCTAGTCCTTGTACAAAATGTGAATGGCAGTATTACCGAATAGATATTATATGCATTAACTATTTAGACATGAAATAATCTATGTATATTTAGATTGAACAATTTCACATCAATCACATAAGCAATACCATAATAAAAAGAAGTTCCAGACAGAGTTTGTCCCTCCTGGAATACGTCTCTGGGTCTGCCTCAGAAATGTGCATCCATTGTATTCTTCAAGCCAAGAGAAATATGCTATAATGAATCATCAGTTCCACTACTTATGTTTCAGATATAGACCATCCCTTGAATAGGATAACTGATACAAAATATTGTCTTTCATAAATTAAGAAAAGACATGGATGATTTGCACACTAACAAAACTAAGGAACTAAAGCTTTATAGACCCTTCACTGTATGGTGGCTGAAAGAGTTTTATAAAGTCGAAGTTGATCTCGTCAATCATCAATGTACTTCGATACTGACTTTATGCAAGTAGGATGGCCTTTTCTCCTTCAATAAACCTGCAATGAGAAACTCTCCACCAATTATATCTTCTGTCTTTTTAAGAGTGCCTACTTCTTCTTGAAGTAGGGAAAACTCTCCTCAACCTCCTCTCATGAGGTCTATCTTATTTTGACTTCAAGGTAGTTGAACAGAGTTTGGCACAATCAAAGTAGATCTCGCCAGCCATCAACGTACTTTGATGCTGAAACTTATGCAAGTATAATGAGATTTTCCTCCTTCATATAAACCTGTGACAAACCATATCTCACTACCAAATTTATATGACATACAATGTAAAAGATTTTACTTCATCTTGAAGTTGAATAAACACCTTCTTTAGCCACTCTCCTATCTTGAGGTCTCTCCTCTCAAGGTGACGTTTTTACAAAGAAACATACTTTCCTTTATATATTAGGAGTACATAATTTCTTGGCTTCACAAAACTGCCTCAAATATTTGTATGCTGTAATTAGAAATTTTTTTGAAATAATTTGGTGATGAGGTCTTCGAATCAAATGGTTCATTTGTTTTGTTTTACATAAATTTTTTGGATAACATACATATCCATTTTCAAACTTTATTTATACTTTATGATAAAATCTCCTGACAATATGGCTAGATCTCGAATGCTTCGAAGCCAACTCTAGAATTAGTTAAGAAGTCATTTATGAAAAGGATCGAATCCCTATCTTACAATACACCTAGGGATTAAAAATTCCAACTTTAGCACTGACATTAAATCAGAAAAACCCATATTAAAACATTGGATAGGCTCTGACTGCTGGCGGTCAGGCTGACGGTGTGGAGAAATGTTGACCGCACATGTGAATAGGTGGTGGTAAAACTGCAACTGGCCACCTGTGGTTTATCTGGCTGACGGTTTTGTGTTGTAATATATGATGGTTCTGCATACACCTGTCACATGTTTATTCACGGTCTTCCCTCCGGTGGTTCGGCTTAACAATTGGCAACCACACACTTTCCACGCGATTCTTATTACACCTATCACATGGTGTAAAACTCTGACTTTTGACATGGTCATCATAACACTGTGGGAGTTTTAATTACCCGACATTCGAACTTCATACATAGTCTGAAACCCTTTGCACTATGGGTTTATTACTTAGGTTTTTCAAACCCATCTCCCAAAGTTTTATCCATAGTTTGAAACCCTTACATAAGGTTTTTACAACATTTCAACGAACCTTTTAATAATACTTTTGCGCCATAAGGTTTTAACACCCAAACCTTAATAATTTTGGGCAATAAGGTTTTTAAAACATAGTATTAACCCAACCGTAATACTAAGACGTTATATCATGGGTTTCCTACCCATCATCTGAACCTTAATAAAAAAGGTTTATGGTTTAAAATTTGCGCTAGGAGTTTTAAGTCCATAAGTCTACGAAACTTAGGAATAGGAATTTAAGACCATAGACTTTGTGCTAGGACTTTAATTGAGTTTGGTCCTAGGAATAGATTTAGGCCTTTAAAACAAATTAAATGTGTTTTCATTTGACACTTAGCGCTAGTCCTTAGGACTTAAACCTAGGACTTAGGATTTAAACATAGTCCTTTTTACCTTAGGATATTTTTTATCCAATAAGGTTTACAAAGCGTACTACCGAAATTTTGGCCTTTACAGTTAAGACTTAGGACAATTTTGATTACATAAGTCTTTTGACAAACTTATTGTTTTTGTCGCAGGTCAACTTGAAGATGTCATGATTGGCACCATTGAAATGTATTTGATGATGTCAAAACTGAAGTTGATGTAAATCGATGTTGAACATTTGAACTCAAAAATTTGATGACCATCTTGATCAATATGCGAACTATTACATAATTGATAATTACCAAACTCCAAATAACCATCTTGGTCATTTGGGTAATTTCGATACAATTTTAATATTTCTAAAATTGGATCACACCTCCCAACTAAAAGAGATTTTGGTTCTCCAAAAGTTTTATTACAATGCTTTTGAAAAACAAATTCAATTCTAGAACCTAGTTATACCTTTACTAGATCTATATATTACAAAATAATTTAAGCATAAGGTATGAAGTCTGCCCAATTCCATTCAGCACTTGTTTGTTCTCCAGCAGGTAACTTGGATTCTGCTTGCGCTGCTAGTGTTGGTATTGTTTCCTTTGGAAGCATCAGAAAATTATCTTTGACATGCCCTAATAATTTACAGTTTTGACAAGTTGATAGATGGCAAGTGTTCTTTCCCATCTTGCACCTGCAAAGAACTAGCTGCTCCGATACCACTTGATATGAAAAATGACCTGAGTTACTTAGTTCAATTTTAGAGATTGACTGTAGGGGCATTTACTGGATATGTCACCCTTAAAGAAAGGATGAGATCCAGAGGCTACCTGGCCCTCTACAGACTCTGTCTATAGAACTTTATAGAGATTAAAACTCAGGTTATTAAAATGAAAAATTTACCAAGATCTTTCCTAGTCCTTGTACAAAATGTGAATGGTAGTATTACTGAACAGTTATTATATGCATTAACTATTTAGACATGGAATAATCTATGTATGTTTAGATTGAAAAATTTCACATCAATCACATAAGCAATACCATAATACAAAGAATATTGTGACAGAGTTCATCCCTCGTGGACTACGTCTCCAGGTCCGCCTCAGAAATGTGCGTCTATTGTATTCTTCAAGCCAAGAGAAATATGCTATAATGAATCATCAGTTGCACTACTGATGTTGCAGATATAGACCATCCCTTGAATAGGCTAACTGATACAAACTCTTTTCTTTCATCAATTAAGAAAAGACATGGATGATTTGCACACTAAAAAAACTAAGGAACTGAAGATTTATGGACGCTTAACTGCATGGTGACTGAAAGAGTTTTAGAAAGTCGAATTTAATCTCGTAAATCATCAACGTAATTCGATACTGACTTTATGCAAGTAGGATGGCCTTTGCTCCTTCAATAAACTTGCAATGAGAAACTCTCCACCAATTATATCTTCTGTATTTTTAAGAGTGCCTACTTCTTCTTGAAGTAGGGAAAACTCTCCTCAACCTCCTCTCATGAGGTCTCTCCTCTTTTGAATTCAAGGTAGCCGAACAGATTTTGGCATAATCAAAGTAGATCTCGTTGACCATCAATGTAATTTGATGCTGAAACTTATGTAAGTTTAATGAGCTTTTACTCCTTCATATAAGCCTGCAACAAACCAAAAATTACTACCAAATTTATATGACATACAATGTAAAAGAATTTACTTCATCTTGAAGTTGAATAAACTCCTTCTTTCTCCATTCTCCTCTCTTGAGGTCTCTCCTCTCAACGTGAAATTTTTACAAAGAAACATACTTTCCTTTATATATTAGGAGTACATAATTTCATGGCTTCACAAAGATGCCTCGAATCTCTAGATGCTGTAACTAGCAATTTGTTTGAGATAATTTAGTGATGAGGTCTTAGAATCAAATGGTTCATTGGTTTTTTTTTACATAAAGTTTTTGGATAACATACATATCCATTTTCAAACTCTATTTAGACTTTATGATAAAATCTCTCCTAACAAGATGGCTAGATCTCGAATGCTTCCAAGCAAAGTTTGGAATTGGTTGAGAAGTCATTTATGAAAAGGATCGAATCCCTATCTTACCATACACCTAGGGATTAACATTTCAACTTTAGAACTGACATTAAATCAGAAAAACCCATATTAAAACTTTCGATAGGCTCTGATTTCTGGCAGTCAGTCTAACGGTGCGGAGAAAAGTTGACCACACATGTGAATAGGCGGTGGTATAACTGCAACTCGCCACCTATCGTTTATCTGCCTGACAATCTATGTTGTAATAGCTGACGGTTCCGCATACACCTGTCAAATTTTTATTTGCAGTCTTCACTCCAACAATTTGGCTTAACAATTGGTAACCACACATTCTCCATGCGGTTCTTATTACACTTGTCACATGGTGTAAAACTCCGACTTCCGACGCGGTCATCATAACACTGTGGGATTTTTAATTTCCCGACATTTGAGCTTCATACATAGTCCGAAACCTTTTGCACTATGGGTTTAGTACTTAGGTTTTTCAAACCCATCTCCCGAACTTTTATCCATAGTCCGAAACCCTTACATAAGCTTTTTACAACATAGTATTAACCCAACCTTAATACTAAGACTTTATATCATGGCTTTCCTACCCATCATCTGAACCTTGATAAAAAAGGTTTATGGTTTAAAATTGTGCTAGGAGGTTTAAGTCCATAAGTTTATGAAACTTAGGAATAGGACTTTAAGACCATGGACTTTGTGCTAGGACTTTGATTGACATTTAGTCCTAGGAATAGATTTAGGCCTTTACAACAAATTAAATGTGTTCTCATTTGACACTTAATGCTAGTCCTTAGGACTTAAACCTAGGGCTTAGGATTTAAACTTAGTCCTTTTTACCTTAGGATATTTTTTTATCAAATAAGGTTTACAAAGTGGACTACCGACATTTTGACCTTTAAATTTAAGACTTAGGACAAGTGTGATTACATATGTATTTTGACAAACTTATTATTTTTGTCGCAGGTCAACTTGAAGATGTCTTGATTGATGCTTCTGAAATGTATTTGCTGGTGTCGAAACTGAAGTTGATGTTGATCGATATCAAACATTTGAGCTCAAAAATTTGATGACCATCTTCATCAATTCCTGAATTATTACATGATCGATAATTACCAATCTCCAAATAACCATCTTGGTCGTTTGGGTAATTTCAATACAATTTTAATAATTCTAAAATTGGATTAGATATCATCGTTAAACTAGTTAATCAACTAAAAATAGGCTAGACATGCATGGAATTTGATTTATCTAGTTGGAGTGGAGGAAAAGGCACATTGTAGTAATCGATTGTATACTAGTTGATCATATAGGTTTGGCATTTATGTAGGTGATCAATTACATTATAATTGAGCAAGGAAATAGTCAGTTCCCCTATTATTTAGGAGACTAATTTCTCCTAAATTGTGTAAGGATATCAGAGGAAGTTGGGGCTTTGAATTGAATACGTGTTGGAAAGAGTATGGTGGTTAACACGAGAACATGTTTGCAGTTTAGGTTATGCTTCAGGATTGATGCAAGACCTTATAGTAGTTGCCCATTCACATTTGATTAATGAAACACAATGAATGGGTTTTTCCTAGTTGGGTTCCTCTGTAAAGTACTTTTGTCTTGTGGTTTTAATGGTTGAATGTCATTTCATGTCTTTCTAAATTGTGATTTCCATTTCACATAATAGTAATGGAATTTTTTAATCTATTGTCTATAGTTTGAACTCATAAATAGTAGTAAATTTCTATTTATTTCTATAGCTCATATTCCCATACAATTAACAACAAAATGGAGTTGTTGAAAGAAATATTGAGACCATTGAAGAGTATGTTAAGGTAATGATGCATGATAAATAGTTTCCCGTGTTCTTACGCAATGAAGCATCAATGAAATTAGTCTATATTTAAAATATAAGTCCCCATCAAAACTTGGAAGATAAGACTCTTGAAGAAGTGTTCACTAGGTAGAAGCCCAAGGTTAGCCATTTGAGAATATTTTGATAACAAGTTTACAGTCATGTACCTAAAGGAAAAATGAAGAAAATTGAGCCTTCAAGAAGGAAGGGAATTTTTTTTTTGATATAGTGATTCATCAAAGGCCTATAAAATCTATGTTCCTAGACAATGGTAAGTTGAAGTTAGTATAGATACTACCTTTGATGAAAAGGTTTCCTATTGGAAGTCTAAATAAGTTCCTATGAAATCCAATGATGATGAAGAACATGAATCTCCCATGGAAGAAGACTCAAAACCATCCAATCTTTAAAAACATCTTTTATATCATCAAGAAGATCCAAAAGGGCCTATTGAACCATTGGATCTAGTTGTTGTTCCAAAAATAAAGAAGGGGCCATATTCTTTTATATCTAACTTGTAGGGAGAATATTGACATGTAGCACCATGTGGCACATTTAGGGAAAGAAAGAGACCAGAGAGGTATTTTGGCTATACCACATTAATGATTACTCTCATTGATTATGAACCATCCACCCATGAGGAAGAAAATCACCAACAAGTTTGGAAGGATGCGATGATGAATGAATGCCAATCTATTATGAGGAATGATGTATGGGAAATTCTTCCTAGAATTGAAGGAAATTTAGTGATGACCTCCAAATGGATATAGAATATTAAGACTATAGTATATGGCACTTTAAAAAATACAAGGTCATATTTGTGGTAAGAGGTTTTTCCAAGAAAGAGGGAGATAATTACAATGAGACTTTCTCTCTTGTTTCTAGGTACATTACTATTACACATATTATTTCTATTATTTCTTCTGTAATTTGGAATTTACGTTCGATGGATGTAAATATTTATTTTCCCAATGGTGTGATTGAGGAATAAGTGTAGATAAAACAAATTCAAGGTTTTGAAGTTCATGGGAGAGAGACTCACATTTGCAAGTTGGAGAAATCCTTGTATGGACTTAAGAAAACACCTAGAGCCTGGTATTCATGAATTGATGCATACTTAGAAAAACTTGGTTTCTACAAAAGTGATGTTGATCCAAAACTGTATATCAATGTTTTGAAGAATGAACCTATGATTTTATTATTGTATGTTGATGAATTTTTTTTGATAGGTATATGAAATGTCATTATGACATGTAAGAGGGAGTTTGCATCTGAATTCGATATGAAAGATCTTGGGTCCCATTTATTTAGTATTATTACTAATATTAAATAAAAAGGGGTTGTTTGTTGATGCAACAAGTTGATACACTATTATTTGGGACAAGAACTATTGTAGAAGCTTGGTGAAATCTTCCTTGTTCAAGGAACGTATATTATGAAGTTCCTAGAGAATTTTGGAATGATGGAATGAAAATCTATGGAAACTCCCATGGTGACTAATTTTAGGAATTTAAGAAACATTGAGTAACATTTGGTAGATTCATCCATGAACTTGACATTGATTTGATCACTGATATATTTGGTTAATACGAGGCTATACATTTTATTTTTAGTGAACAATCTAAGCTAGTTCCAGGTGGAACAAATACATTATCATTGGATTGCAAAAAAACATATATTGAGATATTTATGGGGTATGATTCATTAATGTTTGATATATGTCTCAAACCGCAAGGTACAACTACTAGGATATATAATTCATATTGAGTAGGGAGTGCAAAATATAGAAAGAGTACATATGGATGTTTCTTTAGTTTAGGTTCCACTATGAATCCTTGGATGAGCAAGAAGTAGCAAGAAGTACACACTTGCCTCCTTTACCATAGTTGGGGAAAAATATATTGTAGCCTTTTTAGTGAGTTGTTAAGCCATTTCACCTTGGAAGTTACTTGCATGACTATTTGATTATGTTCCAAAACCGAACATGATATATTATGTTAAGAAAAAATGTGTGAAGCTTATACATAATCCAGTTTCTCATGACAATTCAAAGAACATAGATATCAAGTACCACTTCACTCATGTAATGGTGTAGAAGGGAGTAGTGAGGCTCCAATGATGAGAAAATAACTAATATTCTTACAAAGCCTTTGTCAAGAACAAAGTTTGTATACTTTATGCAGAAGCTTAGACATGTTGAAAGTTACTCCCCTAGTGAGAGGGAGTGTTAATGACATAGCATCAAGGACATGCATTCTACCTATGTCAACCATATTAGGGTGAATTTCAAAACAAAGGAAATCATTCTTCCTATGTCAAGTATATTGACCAGATTAGGAAGAATGGTCCTAAATGCACATAATCACTAAGTTGAGTGGGTTCCTTTTAGCATGAGCCTGATATTTCTCTCTAGATAGGTAGAGTGATCACATTGAGCATCATGGCTTGTGTGAAGCCTTTGGATTTGCGAGTAGATTACTTAAATGGATTGAGTATGTCCCTTGGGGTTCAGCACGAGTGATATAAATTGACTAGGATGATGGTGAACAGATACTAGTATGTATACCATGGGTCTGAGGCATCAACCTTATTCATGGTGAGTATTTGATGTTAATGATGTACCATGTGTCATAATTGTTGACCATATTATGGTAACTTATTGATGTTGTTGATTTACCATGAGTCATACTTGTTGACTAAATTATGGTAAGGAGTTGATGCTATTGATTTACCATGTGTCATATTTTCTAACCAAATTATAGTAATTTGATTTTCTATATAACCTTTTCTTAGATAAATTTGTAAACATGAGAACATCTAGTTAACCATTATAAATACCTCCCTATCTAAGAGGGAGCGTTGAAATTTGTAGCTATGGTTAGTATTCATAATTTATATTTTGGCCCTTGAAATGTATAATGAAAATTTAATAAAAGTTCTTCATGTCATTATTATTGATTAGCCCTTGAAAATATTAATGCAATACATGTTCTTCATGTCAGTTTAAAAGGAGAATATTTTGAATTCTGAAATTTGAATTCTTGGCTCCAAATTTTACAAGTTGTTGTGTACTGGATTTGTATACTTTTCTCTCTCATTTTCACCCACCATTCTATCTTTTTGTATCATTATTGTTCCTAAACACACGAGGTAAACCCCTTTCTTTTATCTTACATGGAATATTTGATTAATGAAGTAATAGTCAACGAGATTTTTCCTTTGCAAACATTAACTTTGATATTTTTATAGATTTGGAAAAAGAAGGAAGATTACAACTGTGAGTCCTGTAGTAGCTCCTAATTTCTAGTGATATCTTTATTTTTTGCTACAACGCAACAAGATACGTTTCACCCCAAAAATATTTCAGGATTTTTCATGGTTTTCATTTTGCAACTACGTTGCCATTGTAACGAATTGTATAATTGTAGATATGTAGTTCCTAAAGGAAATCTGTGATTTCCTGAACAATGGTATAAAGAGGGCCTACGGGCTGTGAATCAGGGTTAATAAAGCACATAAAGATTTTGTAACAGAAGTATTTTGCAATTAATTGAATGCACAACCCTCTGTTGTTTTACCTCTAAATTTTGAGTTTGTCGCAATGTTGACCAGAGAGTTGGGCTCACTCTTTTGATTAGGTGCTACGTTACCTTTCTTTCCATTGATTTCATGTTTTAGTTTCAATTTATAACTGTTGTTCAGTATAACTCTGCAATTGCTGTGAATTCCTTTTTAATTTTGTAATATATTTTGATTTTTGTTATAGTAATTTCTCTGTTCATTGATTAAGCCTATGATCCAATATCCAGTTGTGTAATTTCTCTTGCATATACCATGCACGTTAGTCTTGAAATAACTAGCACCCTTGTCTTGATAATTTATGTGGAAAAAGAGTTTGAATATTGTTCACATCTGGACACCAACATTTTTGTGCTATCAACGGGGAAGGCTAACAAGGTGCAAGAAAACAATATGAAATTGATATAAAGTTCGATCTCTCATCTTGGGGAGGGAATTTATTGCCCTACTTCAAGTCCTCAGCATAGTGTTCTATGTTTTTTCTGATTTTTATTGTTTTCTTCAAAATTGACCTCTCGTCTTGGGGAGGGCATCCATTACCCTCCTCCAAGTCATGACCATAGTGTGTTGTTTTTCCTTGTTTTTATTTTTCATTAAGACTGATCTCTCGTCTTAGGGAGGGTATTTGCTACCTTGCTCTATGTCTTGAACATAGTTTTCAAATTTTTTTCTTTTGATTATCTTTCTGAAAAGGGCCAACTTCTCGTCCTGGGGAGGGTATTTGATTACCCTACTTCAGGTCCTGAACTTTTATTTTCTTTGTAGTTTATTAGGTTTTATTTTTTGAACCTACTCTCTCGTCCTAGGGAGGAAGCTATCTGTCCTACTTCGGGTCCTAATCACTTTTGCTATTTCGATGAATTTTTCTCACCAATTGTATGAAAAAATATCTAAATAAGAGGGGCAGGGGAGGACCCCCAAAGAAAGGAAAGGATCTGGGAATGAAGACCTATATTGAGGATATCATCGAAAGGGATAAATTCAAAGCATCCTCTCGCGCTGCTATCAGCTTAAGGTTTCAGACAAAGTCCGAAGGGAAGTCAGTTTAACAGCCAGTGCCATCCACGGTACCAGAGGAAATTATTTATAAGGAAGAAGAAGCAATAAATAAAGTATTAGTGGTGGAGACATCCCTACTGCCAGCAGAAGGGGAAGAAATAGCAAGTAGAGGGTCAGAAGAACTGAGTAATTCCAATTACCAAGAATAACTTCTAGAAGGTTTTGCATCACCACGAGACGAAGGAAGTGCTCTGAAGCCTCTTGCAGTTGAATTAAGCAAGTCCGATTTGGAAAGAGAATCCCTGAAGGATTTTGTGTCACCAAGGGACCCGAAAAGTGCGGCGAAACCTTTTAAAGTTGAATCACCCCAAGTACAAGCCACATAACCTGTCAAAATCCCAGGTGAGTATTGGAGAATATTTATGGCACCTGCAAGTTTTTCTATTGATTTCCCGATTGGAAATATTATAGGTGATGCACCGATGAAGCCCATTCCTTTAACAGCTCTACCTGATTTTCATGGGCTCTCTTCGGAAGAACCTGATACATTCCTCTTCAAATTTGAAATTGTCTGTCGAGGGTATGACTATATCTTCAATGCCCATAAAACATAAATATTTCCTGCTACCTTAAAAGGAATAGTCCTGCGATGTTTCATGGGTTTAGGAGGGAGAACTATTTCCTCATGGGATGGGATGAAAGAAGCCTTTTTGGAAAAATACCAAGATTAGTGTAAATAACGTGACATTAAGGAGGAAATGTTTAAGTTTGTACAGAAAGAGGATGAGAACATGGAAGACTGTGTTGAGCGATTCAAATATATATTGCATAGATCAGGCCATAGTGACCTGGATAAGGATATTCTGAAGATCATTCTTCTCCGGGCACATGAGGAATATTGACTGCAACTTATGAACATAGTAGGAAACGAGGACATTTCAAAAGAAGACTTCAACACCATTTGTGACTACTGCATTCAGTGTTCACGGGGGGCTGCAAGGAGTGGAAAAGGAATTCGGTCATTAAAGACTTCTGGTGGAGGGGTTACAAAGGCATAAATTGGAAACCTATTGTACAACCTAAGGACTCATATCCTAAGCACATTATCTGACTAGATGGACACTCTGAAAGAAAAACAGAAACAAATAGTGTTGGAAATTACTATGGCTATATTCTTCCCACAGTGCAGAAAGAAGAATCCTTTGAGAGAATTCCCATTAAACAAAGTGGAGGCCTGCGCAATCTATGAACAAAATCATGCGACCATCTCATGTCCTTCCTTGCCTGGACTGAAGGATTTTTTTCAAGGGGAAAGTGAAGAAAATGTGGTAGAATAGTTGTACTTCATGGGGCCAAAAAATCCATGGCAACCTCGACCACCAGCTATGAATCCATGTATTATTCAGGACCCATCTTGGTATTTTAATAATTTTAATATGGGTCACCAATCTGCACCATTCTCATCTATGTGGTCTCAATATCAATACCCCCCTTGGAAACGATGGGATCCCCAGACTAGTTCGAATCCTTCGTGGAACCAAAATTGGCGTGGACCCTCTCCTACTGTGAAATTTCCCCAATCTATGCCTCAACAAAAACTTCAATTTCCCTCTAATGTACCTCCTGGTAATCCAACCCTTCAACCCCAGCTTCCTATCTAGCCTATTATGAATCCTAATAATAAAGGGGTTCAACAAATAGATACTCTTAATCTTCCATCTTGTAACATTTCTACCGCATGACATAACGAAATAAACTTACGATCTCAATGTGTAGTAAATGCTCCCACTTCACCTATTATTATAGAACAGATTAATAGTGAAGTTATAGAACCAAAAAAGAGCACAGTTGGGGATAAACCAGACCAAAACATAACAAATTAGACACCTCCCTATCCTTTTCTTAATTAGGGTCATCAAACTTCTCCACCATATCCTAACAAACTGACCTTGAATAAACCAAACCCTGAAGTAGATTTTGATTTCCTAGGGGAACTGCAAAAGCTCTTTGTCAAAATACCTCTACTATAGGCTATGAGGGATGTACCTATATATGCAAAAAATCTCAAATATCACTGCTCTAAGAAACCTAGGAAGAAACCAAGGGATTCGTTAACTATTCATGTGATGGGTAGGCTATCTGGCATTATGCTAGGAAAGAATATGCCTATGAAATATGGAGACTCGGGAAACCCAATTATAACAGTATAAATCAATGGGGTTGAAATCCCAAATGTGGTGGTGGAATTGGGCGTTGCCATCTCGGAAATGTTAAGCCAACCCTTACTATTTTGTAACTAGCAGATAGGTCTACAATTAAACTAGTAGGGAAACTCGAAGATGTGACTATTTCGGTGGATTCATGGCACTACCCTATGGACCTCCTTGTATTATAGACAAGATCCTCAGTTGGTTGTCTCCCATTGATTTTGGGGAGACCTTGGCTTGCAACTGTAGATGCTTACATAGGGTGCCAATATGGGCATATGATCATATAAAATGTGACTATTACAAATAATCTTACTCTCTACACTCCTGTAAAACCTAGCCCATCTAAAAAACTATTAACCAGTCAGAAACCTCTGCCAATAGAAGAGCCTGAACCTAAAAATGAAGTAGTTAGACCAATCGTTAATATTGGGTAGGCCCTATAGTTTAAATAGACATTGAGAACAATGCTATTAACACTTTTATTAATGATCCTGGTTCTATTTCCAATTCAACTCATCAAATCTTAGAATCTGCTATGAGCTATGAGACACAGGAAAAAAATGAATTAGAAGATGAAATTGAAGACATTCCTGTGAATTTATCCAATGATAGTATCCAATTGAAATTGAACCAGGGAAAACACTCAATATCAACCCCAATCTATCTGAATCCCAAACAAAAAAGATTTTAAAATTCCTTGAAGACCATCAGGAATATTTTTCCTCGGATTATACCGACATGAAGGGAATCCCAGCTAACTTATGTACTCATCATATTTATATTAAAGAATATTTCTGCCCTGTGAGACAGCCCCAATGGAGAATGAATCTTGCTCTAAAGAACATTGTCAAAGAATAATTACAAAAATTATTGGATGTAGGTTTCATTTACCCCATCTCAGATATCCAATGGGTATCCCTGATAGTGATTGTTCCTAAAAAGAATGGTAAGTGGCGGATTTGTGTAGATTATAGGGAGCTAAACAAGGCAACTCAAAAATACCATTTCCCTTTTCCATTCATTGACCAAGTCCTAGACAACTTAGCTGGAAAGAAGTTCTTTTCCTTCCTAAATGGATTCAGTGCATATTACCAAATCGAGATAGCCTCGGAAGACCAGGATAAAAAAACTTTCACATGCCCCTGGGGGACCTTTCCATACAGGGTCCTCCATTTGGCCTGTGTAATGCTCTTGCTACCTTCAAGAGGGAAATTTTAGGAGCCTTTTCTGATTTGGTCGATGATAGTGTTGAAATCTATATGGATGATTTTACTCCATATGGAAACTCATTTGAAGAGGGATTGGAAAATATGGAGATAATACTCAAAATATGTAAGTATACCCATGTATCTCTAAGTAAATTCAAATTCCATATGATGAGGGAAGAAAGAATAGTATTGGGACATTTTCTCTCAGCTGTTCGAATTCGAGTTGATCCGGCCAAGGTAGAGGTAATATTACACTTCCCGGTACCAAAGACACCCACACAGGTATGTAGCTTTAGAAAATTTTGTTAAAATAGCACATCCACTTTTTCAATTTCTAACAAAAGATGCAGAATTATTTTGGACTGAAGACTGTGAAGAATTTTTCACGAAAAATAAGGGACTAATTTGCAATGCTCCAATCCTTCGAGGACGTGATTGGGCATTACCATTTCACATACATGATGATGCTTCTCAGACAAAAGTAGGAGTTTTTTTAGGAAAGCAAGTAGATAAAAAACCATATGTAATTTATTATGTCAACAAGAATCTAATTCCTAATGAATTGAATTACACGGTGATGGAAAAATAATTCCTGGCTGTCATTTATGCTATCAACAAGTTCCGACACTAAATCACTGGGTATCCTACTTTTTTACATACTAATAATGAAGCGATAGGGTATTTGATGAATAAACCTATCACTCTTGGCCTTATTACAAGGCGGTTGCTATTGCTTCAATAATTTGATACTACAGTAATAGACAAACCAGGAAAAGATAACGTAGTTGCTGATTTCCTGTCTAGAATGGATAACAATGACGAATGCACACCTATAGAGGATAGTTTTCCTGATGAGCATCATTTTTCACTTTCTCCTAAACCTCCATGGTATGCAAGTATTGCTAACTATATTGCTACAGGGAAAGTGCCTCATCATTTTTCATGTAGGGAACAACGGAAAATTAATCATCACAGTGTCCAATATTCTTGGATGGCAGGGTAAATTTTTCATACAGGAGCTGATAAGAAGATTTGGCACTGTGTGTCTGAGGATGATATTTATGAACTATTGAAGGCTACCCATGATGGTCCTTGTGGAGGGAATGTTGCAGAAAAAATAACAGGCCATAAGGTTCTACAAATGGGATATTACTAGCCTTCTATCTTTCGGAATGAACAAAACTATGTTAAGAGGTGTGACAGTTTCCAATGTATGGGGCAGCCTGGTTGAGCTGATGAAGTGCATTTGCAGGCTCATGTAGTCCTCAAATATTTTGAGAAATTGGCTATCAACTTCATTGGGCCCTTTAACCACCCTCCCAACAAAAGGTCCACATTTTGGTCTGCACAGATTACGTGACTAAGTGGGTAGAAGCCAAAGTTGTTGCGAAAGCAACGGAGCATGTGGTCTTGGATTTTCTATTTGAAGAAATTTTTGCTCGCTATGGTACTCCAAGAGAGATTGTTTCAGATGGAGGAGCACAATTTACATCACACATGATAGCAAAGCTTATGCAGAAATATGGGGTCAAACGCAGGGTGATACCTTCATACCACCCCCAGGTGAATGGACAAGTAGAAAGCACAGAAAATACATTGGAAAATATCTTGACAAAAACTGTGGCATACCATCGTCGCGATTGGGCCCAGAAGCTGCGTGAAGCTCTCTATGCATATAGAACAACATGGAAAAACACAACTAGGCTTTCACCATTTGAGGTGGTTTATGGGAAATCCTCATTGTTCCCAATAGAATTTGAAATCAGTATGATCAAAACAACTCTTGAAGTTGGTTTGGATCTGTCAGATGCCCACAAAGACTGACTGGCCTAGCTCAATGAACTAGATGAAATCCGTTCAATGGTTATCCAGAGAACTACTGCTATTCATCAACATAGAATGAAATAATACAATAAGTTTATCAAGAACAAGGTGTTTCAGAGGGGAGACTAGGCATTACTCCATGACTCCCCCTTTAAGTATTTTAAGGGAAATCTTTGCACTCGGTGGATGGGACCTTACGAGGTGGACACTATATTTGATAATGGAACAGTCAGGCTAGTCATAATTGATGATACACATGTTGCATTCGTAGCAAATGAACATCGCATGAGATTATACCACTGCCCAACCTCTAAGCATTCTTTCATCAAACATCTCTCTGAGAAATCTAGTTTGAAGCTTATCGATGCAGAGAACTCTTCCTCTGCATCCTCCCTATAGTATATATATATATATATATATATATATATATATATATATATAAAATTAAATAAATTAATTAAAAAAAAAACAAAAAAAAATGAAGAATAAAGAATTACATTGTTAGTATTTATTTTGTTGTCTTTTTGCAGGAGTTACTACTAAGGAGTAATGTTTTAAAGATCAATTTTTTTTTGTTAAGTATTGATTGCTGCTAATCATGATGTTGTACTTGGTTGGTGCTACTCATCATGTTGTTACTTGGTTGCTGCTACTTGTGATGTTGTTACTCAGTTGCTGCTACTCATGATGATGTTACTTGGTTGCTACTACTCGTGATGTTGTTACTCGGTTGCTGCTACTCATGATGTTGTTACTCGGTTTCTGCTACTCATGATGATGTTACTCTATTGCTGGTACTCATGATGTTGTTACTTGGTTGCTGCTACTTGTGATTTTTTTATTCGGTTGCTGCTACTCATGATGCTGTTAGTCTGTTACTTCTACTCATGATGCTATTACTCGGTTGCTGCTACTCGATGTTGTTACTCCTTAGTTGGCACTCGCACTGTTGTTACTCCAGATGTTGCTACTCTAAATGTTGTTACTTACACTATTGTTACTTCGGATGTTGTTACTCGCAGTGTTGTTACTTCAGATGCTGCTACTCGCATCGTTGTTACTCCAGATGTTGTTATTCCCGATGTTGTTACTCGTACTACTGTTACTCTGGATGCTACTACTTGCACTGATGTTACTGTAGATGATGTTACTCCAGATCCTGCTACTCGCATTGTTGTTACTTCAGATGTTTCCACTCGCACTATTGTTACTCTAGATGCTACTACTCGTACTGCTATTACTCCAAACGCATCATTACTGCGCCGTCATCCTACGAACCGTCACTTCGTCCAGGTATGCCGCTAGGTACACCTCCACTTAACTTTTACCGATTTAATTAAATATCCCATGTGAAGACATTAATTCTATTGATCAGAGGTTGTCATTGATTTCAACCCAAGCAGCACTAGGGGCTAACCAAATATTACATGGGAATTGTTACCTACCAAATTAATATATTCTGGGTCAACAATTATTTTGATGGTTTCTACTTGTTGAGATGTTTCCGCTGATATATGGCACACCATGTAATTCTTCACGGTTTGAGAGATATTCATGTTTGAAGTTTGTACCTTGAGTTAGTGGGCTAAAACCCCATGGGGTTGGGGCATGGGTCATTGAAAAGTAATAATTAATATTTTTTAAGCTCCTAAAATCCCTCCCATGTTCACTTGTTGAAGCCCCTCTCAACCTAAGCATTTATATAAATTGTGATCTTCATTTTCTCCCTAGGAAATGGATTTGCGCTCTAACTTTTTTTCTATGGAGGTTCAGATGCTGAAATTTTTATGAGGAAAATAAATTATCCTAAGGAAGCTACTGTAAGAAATTCAGATCAAGGTACACAATATATTTGGAGATATGATCTATAGAAGTCAAGGTTTTTGTAGGCTCCTGAAATTCATCTCAAAGAAGTGACCTTGGTAAATTCGTCATAACTCTCTCTATGAGTATCGGATTGGAATTCCGTAGAAAGTGGTGGATAATGCACAATATTTAATTTTAGAGCCAAATGGGGAAACAGTGATAGGTGGCATGCCGCACATGTGCGCTCTACTGAAACAGTTCATAATTAGGGCATTTTGAGAGATTGGGTATAACTCTCTCTTGAATAATCCAAATTGGGTCAGACCTATGGCATTGGAAAGATGACTCAGTTTACTACTACAAGAAAAAAAATCAGATATTGCGGATTCAAAATAATAGAGATACACCAGATTCAATATCGAGCTCCTAGAAGGAAAGAAAAATCTAGATCATGTGTTGTCAAGGGTTGCAAAGGACCAAAATTTCTACGGCAACAAAGAAAAGCAAGGTGTAGTAGAGGGTAGCATGACAAGAGCAACAACCAAGGTGAATAACAATAGTAGGAAGTTCATCATATGAAGTCTTCAAGTGGGCAACACTGCATACAATCATTGTACTTAGTCATTGTAAATACATTATTGTACAAATTTTACTAGTGTCTATTTTCCAAGGGTTGAAGAGGCAGTGTTGGGAGGTCTAGGATCATCATTAGGTGGCTGTGTCAAAGTTGGGGTTATGGTCTAGTATATCTTCTTCTTCTGCATCATTCTATATCATTATAAAGTGGACCATTTTCCCTGGTATGGGAGTTCGTTCTTCTTTTATTCTTCTATAAGGTGCTAGGGTGGTGCTAGGGTGAGTTGTAGCTCATTTGTTGTTGGGGCATCCATTCAGTTGACTACTGGAGAATCTCAGGCATTCGAGCATCCATCCAGTGGGAGATGGAGAATAATTATTTTCTAGATTCTAGGAAATTGGAGCTTTATTTTCAATTGGAGTTGAATATTAAAGAATCATTAGAAAAGCATTAGGTTGTTTTTGTCCTGGAGTGGGTTTCCACCTTAAAAGTTGTGTGCAATTGTGTTCCTCTTGTTTGCTACTATCACTGTGCAAACACTGGTAATAATTGAAGATTAACTAATGTTGTAATTGAAAGGAATACTGATTCACCCCCCCCCCCCTTTCTGTATTTCCAAAAAATTCCGCGGATGGAAAATTTTAAGTTGGGGGGGCGGGGGGGGGGGGTCATAACTTAATGATGACGTAATGATGATTTCTTAAGTCATTATTACAATTTCGTGTATGGTATTCCCTATGATCCTTATCAATGCTTTTTATAATCATTAAAGATGTATTGGGATCCGTAACACGTCCTTTGCACTTCATATGAAATAATTACTATTCTATTCATTGCACTTACCATACTTTTTCATAATTCTCCTCGGTTTTTGAAAATTACCATCTATATTCACTGTTATCAACCTTCATTTTCACCATGCTTTTTTTCCAAATTTGGTATCCACCATTTCGTCCAACAGCATGCTGTTCTAGAGTGTTGTTACAGTCCACACAATATGGGAAAACTGGATGTGCAACATGAACTTGAAAATATAGCTTTGTTCTGCCATAATCCAAAGGTATGCCAAATATTTGTCAATGCGGGATGGGATACCTACTTTGATAGATTGCAGGGATTTGACAGGGGAATTACAATGGAATTTACACTTAATTTGGATGACAATTTCTTGCAGTTTAGAGGATTGGAAATTCCTATCACAGAAGAAATAATTGCAGAAGTTAGTGGGCTGAGACAGCAAGGGAAGCAATAGTTTTCTCAGAGAGTTCCTCTCCTAGATTTTCCCGAATTTTTTTGTAGGCAGGAGAAAGCATTGTGCAATCGGGCAGAGGATATGAGCGCAATTTTTTACCATATCGATGGAAATAAGTTGCGGGTTTTGTAATGAAATACATAACTTGCGAGAGTCGGGCCACAACTCTATTTAAATATCATTTTAAAATTTTAACTCAATTTTGATTTCCACAGGCTCACGTCCATTCCTTAAACATGGCTTTATTTTTATTAAAACAATTGCAACACATGGCACAGTCCGCTCGGCGTTCACGCCAGATTCCAGTAGTGCTCTCCAAACATGGATTGGTGCATTTACTAGTCATACATACAAGAGCCAAATTTCAAGTCCCCTGGGCCGAACTCTCTAGATCCTTAGAAGAAGAGATAGCAGCCATTATTGCTACTAGAGAAGAAGAACCAACCTCTCCAGCTGGTTTGGCAGAGGAAGAAAATTTAGAGGAAATCGATCAGGAAGAACCTGAAGAAATGGAAATGGACGTTGATCAGGAGGAACCCAAAGAAGTGGAAATGGAGGTTGATCAGGAGGACCCTGACAGAATGGGAGTGGAGGAGACAATTGGCGACATAGTCGAGGCTGCCACACAGGAACCAACCTCGCCTGAAGAAACCATAGATGAAGGGATTATGGATATAGTGCATGAAGTTGATATTTTCATACAATCGTCAACTTTTTTTAATGAAGAACAGAAAAGTGGAATGTCAGATAGAGGCATTGAAAGTGATGTTGTTTTTCAAGAAATAACATCACCTTCCCAAGCAGATATGAATATTGAAACAAGTGGGGGTGTTACACAAGAACCACCCTAATTCAGCTAGAACATGGAAACAGAGAAGCAATCCATGAAGAACATAAAGATAAAAGAGAAATAACCCATGAGGTTGATACCATCCCGCAAGAACTAGTATCGACTGCAGAGGAGGAAATAATGCAAAAATGGTAGGAGGACAGAAGGGAAATAACCCTTGGAATCAACGTTGAGCCACAAGAACCAGCGTCGACCCCGACTGAAGTAATAGTGCATGGAAGTCCGGCCCAAATCGAAACAAGGATGAGAAGATATTCCTCACTCTCCCTTCCAGTCCATACGATTAATGGAGGAAATAGTTGTCCCACCGGTGCTTAAGTTTGTTAACCTAGGAAAGGACATGGCCAATATCGACCCAGTAATTGTTGAATCTCAGTTGGAGCACTCAGAGGCTCGCAAAGAAGATGGGATTCCTATGGAAATAATGGAACATAGAGTGGTTGATGGAAATGCTGACCAAACGTAGGATTCCCTAAGGTAAATGTAGAGGAATATGCCCTTGAAGGTAGGGAGCCCAATCAGAATGACCTAACAGAAGAGCCAGTTAATAATACCGACAACAGTCCACTGCCTCATGAGCCTATTATAGGCCCAGAAAATGAATTTATGTCAAACATGAATGGATTGAACAGTGTGAGAAGAGAAG
This sequence comes from Pinus albicaulis, assembly GCA_034641835.2. Lineage (NCBI taxonomy): Eukaryota > Viridiplantae > Streptophyta > Pinopsida > Pinales > Pinaceae > Pinus > Pinus albicaulis. The sequence goes on from CM076578.1 coordinate 50,954,868, forward strand.
GTTACCTCTCAAGAAAAGGTATAAGTTGCAGTTCAATGAAACCATGAGATTGAAGAGGGAGGTTTGAGAGTTGAAGAGGTAAGTTTCCCAGTTGAAAAATAAGGTAAAAGTCTACAAATGGAGGGAAGTAAAGCCAAAAATTGAGGTTTCCTCCGCAGCTAAACAGACTGGTTTGATTGAACAATTGTTTGAAGGCCAGGAATTTTTCTTGGTTGCTGAGATCCAGAGGTGGTAGTTTGTTGTGGAAGGACATAAGAAAGAGACAATGTGGGTTTGAGAACAGGCTACCGGGGTCATTATAGGATACATAGACCAACGAGATAAGTCGCGGCTGAGGTTAGCTAAACAAAAGGCCAGAATAGAGGAATTAGAAGAACAAGTGCAGCTGCTGCAATCAAATAAGGAGAAGATGTTCTCCTTGGTACAACAAGTAATGACCTACAGACCTCCTGCACATAGCTATGCCTTATTCCTTCATGAACAAATTATTTTCTTTTGTGTTGAGAGTATATATATGGAAATTTTTCACGAGATTGAGGACCCCATTCAATTTCTCCGTATCTTGAAAATTCATGATATCATAGGAAAACACTTAATGTGACAGCCCTACACGCAGGGTTACTTCTTGATGCATGATCAGGATTTTAACCCTATTCCATTCACAGGGGATAATCATTTAAGAGATTTTTCTCCTACACCATCAATTAGATTAAATGGAGAAAGGCCTATGATGTGTTTGAGTAAAACCAAGTCACAAGGCCGCTAATGATGAGGAAGGAGCATGGCCAATCAAAAAATATTTATAACATGAATTTTACCTTTCTATAGATTGAGGGGCACAGAGAGAAGATGTTGACAACTCAGAAATGGTGTGTTGAACTCTATTTTAGACAAATTACAATGTTCCGAAAGGAAGTGTTGGACAATTGTTAGAGGAGGTGGATGTTGTCATCTTCAGGTGTCAAAGGACGAGAACCATTTGTAGGACCTAACTTTGCATGAGCTGTAGAGAGGATGCCATATTTTGTAGCATACATTTAGCCCTGTGGGGTCAGATGGATGGGGTTGAGGTTTCAATTTCCCCTTATTTGGTTGCCAGCCGAGAAATATACTCTTGCATACAACGTTGACCCAGATTGGTGGAAGGATGTTTTTTTGACGGAAAGTTATAAACCCCATGGGACATAAATGGACAAATAATATGGTATCAAACATCTTCATGCCAGTCACAGTCAGTCCAAATCAACTATGAGGAGACGACAAGTTGCATGAGGACATGCAGATAGAAAAATTGGGGGGAGATGTTGGGTACTGGATTTGTATATTTTTCTCTCCCATTTTCGCCCACCTTTCTATCTTTTTGTATCATTATTGTTCCTAAACACACGAGGTAAACCCCTTTCTTTTATCTTACATGGAATATTTGATTAATGATGTAATATTCAAGGAGGTTTTACCTTTGAAAACATTGACTCTGATATTTTTACAGATTTGGAAAAAGAAGGAATATTACAGCTATAAGCCTTGGAGAAGCTCCTACTTTCCAGTGCTATCTGTATTTGCTACTATAATGCAACAGGCTCTGTTTCACCCCAGCGATATTTCAGGCTTTTTCATGGTTTTATTTTGGCAACTAGGTTGTCGTTGTAATGAATTTTATTATTGTAGATATGTAATTGTTAAAGGAAATCTGTGATTTCATGAACAGTGGTATAAAGAGGGCCTACGGGCTATGCATCGGGGTTAAGCAAGTGCATACAGATTTTGTAACAGAAGTGTTTTGCAATTAATTGAATACACAACACTATGTTTTTTTACGTGTAAATTGTGAGTTTGTCATAGCCCTGATCAGAGATTTGGGCCCACTCTTCTGATCAAGTGCTTCATCACCTTTATTTCCATTGATTTCATGTTTTAGTTTGGTTTATAACTGTTGTTCAATATAACTTTGCAATTGCTCTGAATGCCTTTTGAATCATGGAATCTATTTTAATTTTTGTTACAGTAGTTTTTATGTTCATTGATTAAGCATGTGATCCAATAGTCGGTAGTGTAATTTCTCTTGCATATACTGTGTGTGTTAGTCTTGAAATAACTAATGCACTCGCGTTGATAATTTAAGTGGAAAAAGGGTTTGAATATTGTTCACATCTGGACAGCAACACAAGCCAACACCCTTTCAAGTCAAGTCAACCCCAATGAAGAGACACCAATTTAGCTAGGAAGAAAACTATATAGAGAGAAATTCACCTCCTTCATAAGCCACCATTATATCTCTAACAAAAAAAGACATATTTTGGGCATTCACGCAACAAGAAGGATAAAAAGAACAAGAGGAAAAATTTCTCTCAATCATATCTCTCTCTCTCTCTCTCTCTCTCTCTCTCTCTCTCTCTTTACTTCACAGCTCTGGCATTCTCAGAATATTCCTGGTAGTAGGTCAAACTTCTAGACAACATTTTCTAGGGAGTGGGTTTCAATTTCTCGGTAGGATATTCTCAACAATAGGGCCGAGTTTGAGGGCATATTCCGTGAGGAAATTATTTTACCTGGGTAGATAAAATATTACCAAAGCTATTGGGAAGAATATTAACTTGAAAAGAGGGTTGATTGACTATGTTTGACCATAGCATTTTAGGTTATTTTGACCATCAGATTGACTAGCATATTTAGGTGTATCTCTTGTTGAACTCAAGAATTTCTTCCATGAAAAAGTTGCTATTTTTTTTCTTAAGTGGGTTTTCCCATGGTAAATCTTGTGTTCTCTTTGGGAATTGTGATTTATACTTTCCTTGTGCTTTATGGTTTAATTTATCAAGTGTAATGTCTTAATGATAAACTAAAAGTTCTAAATGAATATCTACATCATGAGAAGTAATAATTATTTTTTCATAAATTTGTGCTTGTATATATTGCACTTGAAAATTCAACACTATTATGTTTCTTTGTTTATGAATTAGGATGGTCGTCTCAAGGTTGACTGTCCTTTCTTTATCCATTGTTTTGTGAGTTTGTGATTCCTTTCCCACTCTTCAATTCCAATGAATTAGAAACCTATGCTTCAATTTTTACCCAAATTTGACATCATATCAATAATTAGCTCCTCGTGAAGAGATCTCAAAGATATATAGATATAGATATAGATATAGATATATATGTATAAGTATATGTATATGTATATGTATACATATACATATACATATACATATATACATATATACATACACACACACACACACACACACATATATATATATAGAAACTTATATCATTTTGTACTCTAAACGGTGTGCCACTAAAGGTCTCTAATACTCGACTTTTAGAACAAGATATGGAAAATATTGATGTACTATAGCACTTTATGGTATCTCTCTTGTAGTAAAGTTATCCACGTAACATATTTCCCAGCATAGTTCCTTATGTGGTAGAATTCCTCAAAGGAATAAAAAAAAGCATTCCAAGTGGGTCATGCATTGAATATCGTAGCATGATCTTCATTTTATCTCTCCTAGTAACCTTCCCACAAATGTTTGACAAGGGTAAGGGATACCATGAGGGAAAAAGTGATCCTTGGGTTATCAAAAACAATTTGGACATGGTAATATCCCTCCAACAAATTTAACCATTTCTCCAAAGCATCTAAATGTATATGGCCTTGAAATATAGGGACATGAAAGTTAAATTGTACATTGAGTGGTATAACACCTCCAAATAATTGGTAGTTTACTATACCTAGGTGGTTGTTGGAAGTTATTGAAGGATTTAGACCAAATTTTCCATCATCTCATTTTTCTATGGCAAGAGTGTTTGGGCAAAAACAACTTCAAACGATATCCTACTCAGTCATCTATAGTTTTCCCCCCCATGGTAGTTCAGTTGATTTTGTAGGAGTAATTCTTCAAAAGTGAAACTAGCTTAAGATCCAACTTTCTATGCCTTGACCACATCAAGAACATGTTGTGAGAAATAAAATGGAGGTTGAATTAATACTAATGATCCAAGTTGTAAAATTAAGAAAATGAAATGTATTAAAAGAAATGAAACAAAAAGAGAAATATAATAGAAATCACTGTGATATGGTGAAAACCCAAATTCTATTAATAATAATAATATAAAACACAAACTAGTTAGAATGGTGGTAGTAGTCTCTCTACAAAGTTATAGTTGATTTGTGCATTTGAAAAAACTATTAAAATCTTTGAACATAATGAAAGAACCCTAAAGTACAAGAAACTAACCATAGAGGTTGAATGGTGGAGGTATTTTCAGCCATGAGGTGGTCATTTGGTATATCAACTTCTAGGTTTCATAACTTTTTCATACAATATTTGTTTGGGGCACAAAATAGGTCATTTGAAACAATAACTATGCCACCAGAACCACTAGCCCCCAAAATGTCCAAATACCCATTTAGGCCTTCAAAAATTTTGGTACCTAAATTTCATAGAAAAACTACCCAAACTTAAATAACTATTGAGACAATAGAGTAGAAAATGTGGGTGGCTATTGATGCAATTTGAAATCTAAAATCTAAGTAGAATTAAATACTAGTGTTAATTTAAAGTTCTACATATATCCAATTCTTACCTCCTTTATATATATATATATACATATATTTACCAACTTTATATTAAAAAAAATAATCATATATTTATAGAAATATGTTTAAAACCTATTTTTGGAACTTGTTTGCATATGTTGAAAAAACTCTGTAAATAATTTGAGTCATCACTCAAAAAACTATGTTATTTTCCAAACATGTGTTGGAACATTATCTGTGAGACTACCATTAAAACATATTATTTGGAAAGTGGTTATCATTTTATTGAAATGTTGTTAATTAAAAAAAACACACATACATATATATCGAAATAAATTTTGTTCAAAATTTGATAGAGCTTTTCAAAAAATATACATTGGAGTATCTTTAAGTATTTTTAAAATACTTAATGTATTTACTTAATGTATTTATGTATTCAAAAATATATTTTAAATAACAGCAAATAATAACATTAATTAAAATTATATTACATAATTAGTTAATATATCCACACTGTACTAAAATTAGTAAAATAATTATAAGATGCATGACTTTTCAGTGTGGCCAAGGTATCTGTTTCAAGTTAGTAGGGACAAACACTTTTAATTTCTCTTCTGATTATTGTTTATTTTATTGATAGTATCATCACAGTATATTTAATGTAATTCCATACGAAAATATTTTTATCCACTCCCTTTCATTAGTTTAATATTTGGCAAATGACTGATCAAAAAATTGTAGTATCCATGTAGACATCACGAGCGTACACAAAAGTATTATACTTTTTATATATGTCACCAAAAGTTATTCAGTGCGGTGGGATTTGGTGCTGAAAAGTTTTATAGGGTTGTCTGTTTCTGTCCTTGAATATGGTATTCTTCAGAAGGCCCTTTTTAAGTATGACAATGATAAAAACCAGTTATTGAGTACAGAGCCAACCGCAGAAAATGGACAAGGCATGCATAAAGGTTTTTGGCAGGTTTGTGTATGCAGGAAAAAAAGTTCTGTCCAAAGGCAAGTGAGTGGCCCTTCAGTTGTCTCAAAAGCATACAAAAATATACATCTTTTGAAAAAATAACTTGTAAACAAATCTTTTGAAATCTGATGCCGCCAAAAGAGAGGAAAATTTTCATGTCAGAGCGGCATGAAGTATTGAGCATGCGTATACAATACAGACACAGGATTTGGATTTGGTTTTTTCTGCCAGCTGATATTCTACTGTTCAGCATGTATAGATACGTCGATGATCCATTTATTGTTTATTTTTCAACATTTTGTCATGTAGTTAAGAACAAGTAACATTTGTTCTCCTATGAATTTTTATTGAAGTGATCACATCTGTGGTTAAATCTATACATCGATGATCCATTTATGGTTTATTTTTCAACGTTTTGTCATGTAGTTAAGAACAAGTAACATTGGTTATCATATGAATTTTTATTGAAGTAATCGCATCTATTAGGTTTATTTTAAATTTAGATTTACTAGGCATTTCTAGGTATTTATTTCTTTTCAAGAGATTTTAGGGATCATGATTTAAAATGGATTGAGGGTTATTTAATTATTAATTATAATTAATTATAAGAGCAATATTGTTTCTTATTTTTATTTTCTAAGTGGTGTGAATTATGAGATACGTGTGTTGACTTTTGGATTTTGCCTACCTAGTTTCAAATTGGTGAAAAAGTTTCAAATTATTGACTTATACATAGCCCAATACACCCCAACCTTTTTCATCTTGTTACCTAATTCCTTACACCAATTCATTGTCTTGCTTAGACTTTAAAATTGGATAATAAAAATAATAATTAATAGTACACCTCATCATTTTCTTGATGAACTCTATTCTAAAAATTAAATTAAATTATTTTTATTTTATTTTATTTATTTTTAGGGAGTCAATTTTTTTTAACAATACATTACATATAAAATAGTATCTCTACCATATTCATGAGATTGAAAATTCTTAAGATAAATATATCAATGTGTAAAACTTCATTTGTGCAACTATTTCTTTCTATCAAATATTATTAAATGAAATTCGTTTTTTTTTTTTTAATTAATAGAGGTTAGTGGAAGTGATTTTCATCTTCAACATTCTTAGTATCCCAAAGGTGAAAAATTCTTTCATTGCAATGTGTCTTGGGAATATCCCAGAAGTACAAATTGGTAAAGGGGCTATGTAACTTAGCTTTCCTACGACTGCCAAAACTTTTAAATTGGGATGTTGAGAAAATTGAATTTCAAATAATAATTTTATTTTTCCATCTTGTTAAAGACTTATTGATTAAGAGAATCGTGGTAGTTTAAGAAGCCACCTTACACAATTATGGAGGATGGGTGGTGGTTAGTTAATTTCCTTAGAAGTTAATAGGAAGCATAGGAAATATTACACGCCTCGACTTTTACGGTTTACCAATAAATTTAGTGGGAAAATGAGGAAGGTTGTGGGGGTATGTATGAATTATGGAGGAGAAATTTATTCTAGAGGAGAGGTACAAGAGCTTGGAGGAGGGAGTAAATCCTACATTGAGACATCCCCATGCATGAAAGAAGTCATTCTTGGGTGTTTGGATCCTTCTATACTCAATCCGTTTTCATGAATTTAGATAGGGTTGCTCTAAGATCCTTAAAAGGTTGAGAGGGTGTTGATTTGATGCACATTGGGATTCTGTGAGAGGCATGTGATCATCAAAATCGTTGAGCTAGTATGGAATAATGAAGGGATATCACCATATGTTATGCGACTTTCCCAACAAGCATATGGAAAACCTTTGAGATCCTAGGCTCAATGGCGAAGATGAGTTACTGATCTATTTCATGAATGTGAGGAAGATCTACCTTTAGTTAGACCATCTCATAAAATTTTGAATAAGTTTCCCTTATGTTATCATGGCCCAACTTTAGACTTTAGAGAGAACTATGTGCAAATGAGGCTATGGCTAAGTGGAAAAATTCTTGTCCTAGTCACTTGGAGACTTGAAATTTACCTTATTCTTGCTTATATTTCATGATATGATCATTCATACATGGAATTTGTTTTGCAATATTTCTAATTAATTTCAAATATCTATGTTCTGAAAAATCATAGAGAAGAGCACTGTTTGAATACAATTACATGCTAAGATCAATGGTAGAGTTAAATTAAAGTTTTTTTTGCATTTCTATAAAATGGAATGCTAACATATGGTTCCTAATATGGGAGAAAGTATTTGAATTCTGAAAAATAGATAGTGAAGGTATATGCTATCATAACCATCATCCAATCATTACAACTCTACACATCTTCACTTAGTAGTTATCCTAAAAGGAAGTACTTATGGCCATATTATGGAAGTTATAGTTTTTTTAATAGATTAATTTGGTAGAATAGTCCTTACAAAATATCTATAATGAGTTAAAATGCAATCACATATGGGTTTACAACTACGATGTATATCTTCTACAATTATGAGGATGCTAGCTTGGCCTAAGGTGATAGATTTTGATGAGATAGAAAGAATTGGTATAAAATTTTATGTTTGGTTTACTCTCATTAAAAAATTTCCTTAAAATTTTTAAGTAATACTACGGGATTTTCTATATGGTATAATGGAAATGGTGGACTATAAGGTCTAGTTAGGATACAATATTAATTTGGGGATTATTTGGATTAGAGTGTCATGAGAAGAATGAACCTCTCTTTTATATAATCCTTTGATAGTTGGAATTTACCTTTGAATAATATTTTGTCTTGATGTATTAGTGATGTTTTGGTCTTGTGTGTCCATCTCTCTATGTCTGTAGAGAGAGACAAAAAAGAAGAAGTTTGTGACAACTTCTTTATAGCCAAAAGAGCTCTAATAGATAGAGTTCAACATAAAATAGTATGGATAATGTTCTTTGAAAATGATAAAATATCAATGATTAAAGTATAAGGGGAAAATTCCTGGTTCAAGAACATCTTTCACTATGAAAGAAGAGTAAGGATAAACACAGTACATAAGAAAGATTCAGTTTTGTGAAGGAATTCCAGCTTATTTTGTATGAAGTCTTCATATGTATTTATTCATAAGAGATGTGGTTTGACTATTGTAAGTTCTAAAAAAAATTATTCATTTTACCTCATACATTTACCATTTGTTACTCACATTTACTTAGTCTATTATGCATGACTAGTTAAATAGGCACAGAGGCCCCTTCAACATCTCCCCCACCCTCAATGTCTCCTATTTATAACCTCCTTTATTATAAATAGGATGTTGTTGCATAGTGAAAAATCAATAGCTCTCAAGTGCATTATGAAAATGCTTAATAGTTTCTCGTGAATCCTTAAGTTCAGTGATGCGTCCATTTACCAATGCTTGTGGGTTTTGGTGTAACAAAAATCATACTCTATTTCTCATTGTATCAAAGGGTAGGTCACGTGTTTGATACATGACTGCCTCATAGTGTGGTGGATATTATTGCATGACGAAAATTCAACGTTTCATGACATGGTTTAACCACCTCTTGTGGTTCCTTAAATATGGATATGTGTCCATTTACAAATGCTTATGGATTTTGGTGTGATAGAAATCATGCTCCATTTATCAGGATATGAACCAATTATTTTCTCCTTTTATCCTCCTAAAAAATGTCTAAACTTTTCTCTAAAGTTTGGTGTCTACGCTATATCTCACTCACAACTCCAACAACCAAGCAGGTTAACTACTCCCCTTTGAAATCAATAGCAAATTACTCTATTTAAAACTACATATAACAATTAATTTCTTATAAAACTTCCAAATATACATGTCTAGTACTAATTGAATATGCATGAGTTTTCACCTTAACTCCCTGTGCACTAAGGCTTCTCCTTATTATGAAATATCCACCCATTGTTGATAGTGTTGTCATTAATTTAGAGACGAAGAGGTTGCGAAGGTAGAAGGTACAAAGTTAAAAAGGTTGAGGAGGTAAAACATAAATTTAGAGATAATGGTCAATTGGCCTAATACATTAGTGATTTAGTTCCCCATCATCAAATGATATAGTAGCATAATGTCATTAGTGGATGGTCAATGATATTGGGTAAATCATATAGAAATCTGAGGAGGTGTCTCACGCTAGAGACTAAGATGATTGAGAAGGTTGAGAGTGCCTAAGGGATAAGAAGGATGAGAAGGGTGAGAGGGTTATACCCTTAGATGACATTATAGAATAGGTAGTATAAATTATGTCGATTCCACGAGGTAAGAGGAATGATGTTCAACACATGAATAAATGACGTGTGCCACTCATATTTGGGGTTTTGGGTGGCCAATTGGATAGGTGGCACGTGACGAGTGGTAGGTTAGATGGCAAGAAACATGGTAAAAGAATAGGTAGCAATCATTGGTCCATTGTGGCATGACGTGACGTACTCAAAGGCCTCGATATCTATACCAAGACTTTGCTTGCTAAATGTTTTATGTGTTCAAGAATTTTGGTTCTTCTACCATTCACATATGGAAACCATGTGACAACAACATTCACAAAGCTTATAGGTCCCATATCTGGCTTTCCGTCATCAAAGCATTAGATGTTGAAATAGGAAAGAAAATGTATCGTAGGGAAAAGTTGCTTAAGTGATAGGAAAATTAGCCATCAATTATAGAAAATGGAAACGAATTTCCTTAAATGAAGTTTTATATATTGGTCTCAAAACTTTTATATTCGTATTGTAATTGGCTAGGAGAATTTGCGTCACTCTAGGTTCCATGGAAAAGTAGTGTTGGTCAGAATTTCTTAGTGTATAGGTTCTGTAGCAGTAAATTGGGGTTTGGCTGTTCGAAGACGTCATATTTTTCACGCGTAAAAGTTTCATTGTGAAGTTAATCACGAGTATCGATAATAGCGAACTATTAGAAAAAAACTGTTGAGTTAGGAAAAAGCATAGAGATAGATCCAAATTATCGATAATAGCGAATTATTAGAAAAACAATGGCGAGTTAGGAAAAAGCATAGAGATAGATCCAAATGAATAAAAGATTGTTCACAATAAATAGAAATAATTTATGGGATGAGATATTGATGGAGAATAAGATAGATATTATACACCATTAGGAAGCATGAATGAGGCGAGCACATGCAAGAGTAGTGCATGAGCATGAAACCCTTGTTGGCCTAGTATGATATCATCTTTTCAGCGCATGAATACATCAACTTTGCTGTTGATAAGCCAATAGATGGAAAATTCTAATAGATGTGTCTAATAGAATAATTGATAGTTCAATCTCTTAATGAAGCTGGGTATAAATGAATCTAATTGTAGATTTTTGCATCAATTTTGATTGATTGAGCTCAATAGCCCATCGCTAGATAATAGTCTTGTTTGAAAAAATCCCTTTGATGTCCATGTTAATCATTTGATTAAGTGTTAAATACCCTAAACCCGTCCACATATACATTCTCCACGATTAAACTCAGTACTATAGAACTTGATTTATAACTCTTCTCAACAAACATTGAGTTGAACACAAAGCTTATGTTGGAGATAAATTGCATCTATGAGGGATCAATTTGGTTTTTCCTCTACTGAAATGATCACAAATGCATACCACGAAAGAACACCAATCCCTATATTAATTCAATTTGAAAGGAATATTGCAAAATTATAGTAATTTGCATAGTCTTCTATTTATTTTTATAAAAACTCAAGTGTGTCGTTCTCTCCTATTTTCTCCTATTTTTTTCTAATTATTCTATATATTATATATACAAAAAAATTTCACAGATTTATCGCACAAAACCAATAGAATCGATCTTTTTCCTAAATTATCTAACAAAATCCCAAATCAGCTAGATGATCCCTTTTACATAGAAATTGAACTACTCTCATCTAACCCCCTAAAAATATAGATTATTCTAAATTTCAAATATATAAAATTAAAAAAATTAAGGAAAGAAACATCCTTTCGTAAATGGGCTCCGACCTAAAAAAGTTGAGGATGATTTTGGTTGGTAAATGCTTCTACATAAAATCTCTTCCATTAAGAATTCAATATTTGCATGGAGACAAGTTATTGAGATAGTGCTCCTAGATTGAATGATGGAAAATAAATTTCACTTTTAATATAAAAAAAAAAAAAAATTGTGTAAATTGAAAGAAATTATTGAATTAAAATGAATTTATATTATTAATCATGAGACAAAAATGTAACTTTAATCCAAATACTAAAATATACTGTAGTTTTTATTTAACAGGAATTGAGAATAACTAATATATTAAAATACATTGAGTTAAAACTCATTTTAGATGCATCATTTACATAAGCATGTTAAAATTAGTGTACATGGTGAAAATGAAGTATGTTTCAACTACCACATACGAAATTTTAACCTTTAAGCTTCTCAACACAATTCTAGAGTGTATGCAGTATTCCAATTTATACAATTTCCTACATTGACCTAAGAAAAACTAAATTTTACAAAGCATAAAAAGAGTACATAAAAACGCTAGTAAATATTCCTCTGCTTTGATTTCTTTGTCTCTTTATTAAACATTAGGGAAAGGGAACATGTCCCTTTTTCCTCTACCATGCAATTTCACCTTGATTTAGCCTTGGTCCCAATTTATCCATTTCATTAGCCTTGGAATTGTTTGATTTGAGAACATGGACACATTTCTTCGTGCGGATAGACTAATACAGTTGAATAGTTGCCTTGAAAAATTTAACTTAGATTTTTATATGAGGGAATAGAGCTTGAATATAAATGGTGAAATATATTCAAGGAATCACCAAAAACAATCACTTTCTAAATTCCTAAATTCACAATTTGTGTCAAACCATGATATAAAGTTCTTAGACTTGAATAAAATTACTGGATGTATATCCTGAACCCCATGCATGTGTATGCTATTCTTTATTTTAAGGGGGGGAAACTACCCCCCCCCCCCCACCCCCCAAAATGCTCCTGCCACCCTTCGGTTTTATTTTTCTACTCCATCAAAGCTTAAGAAGAAATGTTTTTTTCTCAAAGATCCACTAATCAAATTACTCGGATAATATTACTTTATAGATCTCATTAAGATGTGTTTTCTCCCTAATGGCCCACTTTGGATGAAAAGACTTTAATCCATTCTAGTTCATCCCCTCCCCCCTCCCCCACACCCTCAAATGCTCCTGCCACCCTTAGGTTCTCTTTTTCTACTCCAGCTAAGCTTAAGAATAATTTTTTTTTCTCAAAAATCCACCAATCAAATTTCTCAGATAATATCACTTGATAGCTCTCACTAAGATCTGTTTTCTCCCTAATGGCCCACTTTGGATGAAAAAACTTTAATCCATTCTAATTCATCCCCATCCAACTTTTCATTTTCTTCATTTGTTTTCTTTCGAGGAAATATTCTCACAGAATCCTTATTATTGATCCCACCATCCTAACGAAATCCACCCTTTCATATTGAAAAACAACTTGATTTCTAGCGAGATGAATTTTCCAACATACATATTTAGGCATTACATCCTAGCATTTTTTCATTAATATTTTCGTCGAAAAATAACGATTATAATATTTTCCCTATTTTCCCAGAAAGTCTTCCAGTGATGAAGGCCAAGTTACCTTTTATTTTAATTGAGATAAGACCACTCCCTAGAGTTTATGTGTGAAGGGAAATTCCAAGAAGATTGGATCTATATTTTCAGTAGCATGTTTGCACAAGGTGCACTAGGAAGCTCACAAGTTTTACCTTTTCAATAAATTATCCAATGTTAGGATCTTATTATGTGTTAATATACATAGATAAATATTAATTTTTTTGTAGGAATTTTAAGATCTAAATAAATCCCAAAGTCGATAAGAGGGAAGTCCAACATTAGGGAAGATTAAATATTGATAAGTCTTAACATAATACAAATAATCTTCCCAACCCACAGAGTCTTCATCTGACAAACAGGAGGGAGAAAATCCAATAAGAATGGATTTTATAGGTCTAAAAATACTAAGAAGGTGACCTATAATGTTACCCAGGTCCCACCTTAACTAATTTCCATAACATGACTCAAAGGAGATATCCCATGAAGAGATTTTATGTTGGGAAATCATCAAATTACACAAGGGATAAAATGGGAGGTTTGAGCCCAAAGGGGCATTTCCCATAATTCCTTCACTCTAAAAAATTATTGATTTCCCATTTCTTGTAATTGAAGTCAATTTATACCTAATAAAAGGAATAAAATCCAACCTTAAACACCATAAATGGGAGTTTCGTCTATTGTGAGGGATACGATGAAGACAATATTCTCTCACCCCATTAAGATATTTTTTATGAAGCACCTCTTTCCAGCAATAGTTATCCCTTTTGATTAGACACCAAATTGGGTTTTCCCCAAGTGATATAGTCATTATAAGAGGGCATATTATTACTAAAAACCCCACGTATTTTGGAATCCTAACCACCTTGTAAATGGCTAGATGAAACATGTTAGAGATTGTCTTGCTTCCACGCAAGAGAAATTGTCTAAGTTCTTGTTCTCAAGTATTTCATGCCTCAGCTGATCCGGATTTGTGATAACTGAGAACTAAAATATAGGAAGTGCTAAACTCGTAGATTTAAGTAGAATTACTATTCTAGACAAATTTTACAAATGATCCCCCATCATTTCCCAAGTTTCGATTTAAAATTATCAATAACATGATGTTAGGAATGATGAGGGAAGATTTTGAGAAATATGAGCAGGACCAAATATCTGAAATTGGTTCACTCATGCATTCCAATATCCCCAAAATTATTAAGATCCTTTCATGCAATAGCTTGTTGACATTCCAAGAATACATATGACATTCACTGAGATTTATCAATCCTCCCAATACTAGAAAAAAATTATCCAAAATAGATTTGCAGTGTCATGCTACAATGGAAGAGGGAAAAATAACAAGGATATTTTTATCAATGACATAGGCATGATTTATGCTCTTTATACATTTTGAGAGGTAGATTCTAAGGATGGAGTGACATCTTCATTCAAATTCGAATTTCCTATCAAGGATACAATCATGTGAACGTAAATAATGACAGAGATGGGATACGCATGCCTGAGCACCCTAGAAGCTTTAAATAAACTAGTCACAAATCCTTTAAGAAGAGGTGCAACCAAGGCCCATAAATAGAAGCATTGATCCAAGATACAGAAACATAAGACAAACCCATCTTTCTTAAAATAGAGAAGAAAAAAGAATGACACACAAAATGAAAGGGATTATCCATATCTAACTATATGAGCATCCCCTTGTCTTCTTTGGGCCTTCTAGAGTGTATGGATTTTTGTACAAAAACAATATTGTCAATTATATTCCTCTTACTAATGAACTCTCCTTGATTTCCGTAGATAATATTGGAAAGAAGAGGCACAAGTATGTAAGTAATAATCTTTGAAAAAATACTATATGAGAAATTTCAAGGAAAAATAGGTATGAAGTGAGAGAAATAAAAGGGACACATATTTAGGAACTATATAAATGAAGGAAAATTTTAGAGCACCCCCCATTGGGTTAATTGTTTGGACGAAGATTAGCATTATGATCAAATCATATTTAATTTTGTTCCAAAATTTAAGATAAAGTGTCTCATGAATCCATGAGGACTAAGAGATTTATCTGAATAGAAGGACCAAACCACCTTTCAAATTTGTTCTTCTATGATAAAGAGAAAAATATTAGTGTTTCTTTATTTCAAAAGAAGCTGGGGAATATGGCCTAAAAATTATTCCACTAAATATGCAAAAGAAACTCCTTCTTATTTATATAAGTACTCAACATGATTAAAAGCAACATATGTTTTTTATCCATATTTGAGTTAACCTATTCATTAAGTTCCAAATACTTATTCTATTTTTCTATTCCCTTATTTTTCATTTTTTTGGAAGAAACTATGTTTTTCATCTCTTGATTTAAACCACAAACTTCTTGATTTCAATCTCCATATTTACTCCTATTCCTTTAATTTAATATTCAAATATTCAAAGGATTTTATTCTTTACCAAGAAAATCCTATATCACCAGATAATATTATATTTCAAAAATGATTCCCTCCACATCGGATCTTATTTTACCCACTTTACTTTTCTAAAATTTGGACCTTCTATTTTCCCATATTTTATTTACTCTTTTAGGCCCTGTATTTCATGCTCCCATATGAATATAGGATATATAATAACCCACTTTGACCATGTGCAATGCACTAGTGCTTTAAAATTCTCATAATTCACCCATGGATGGTTCAAGAGGAATGATATTGGACCCTTTCAGTCTTCCAACTCTAAAGGGTGTTTGACTGGGTGATGGTTTGGACCACCCCAGGCCAAATGAAAGGAAGAGGGAAAAAATTTATGAAACAAAATATCACTCCCTACTAAGAATCGATCCAAACTTGTAGAAATGTCTCTAGAGCCTACCCTTTTGTCCGTCCAAGTAAATTTGGAGAGTTTACGCTTGATATTTACCATGTCTAGCTACGAATCAAATCCTCCATATTTTTCTAAAACTAATATCATATAATATTTTCACCTTCCTTCTCCCAATGTTGAATTGAACCATTAAAGTACCCTCCTAAAACAAAGTTGGATTTTAGAAGGGTTTCTCTTTTTCCTAATACATAATTCCAACATTATAACTTGTCATGATATATATTTGGCATGTAAATGTTTACTATGTTGAGATATTTTCAAGGTTTAGAGATTAATGAATCTAGTTATTATCTTATATTGATAATTTTCTTCTTGTCAAATACTGAATGAGGAGGATGCCCATAATGTGAAAGATCACCTTGAATTACGCCTTGAACCTACTACCAATTCCTTATCCCTTTCTAAATTGTTTTACATTTTTAAAGAGTTTCATGCTTCCCTAATTTAATCTCTTGGTGGATGATTACGTAGCCAATCAGGCTACTCAAACTCCCTTGCAATCGACCCTCCTGTGATATTTACTCGACATAGAAATCCGAAAGATTGCATTGATGCCAAATGTTTTAGAGAATGTCAGTCCCGATTGGGGATGGTCAGGCCTAGTCTCGTAGTCAGTTTTTGGTTCATTATCCTTGTTATCATGTGTTTGATGGATCTGGAAGCTATAGGAAGTTATTGAAAGTGATTGGGTTTCTGGGACTAAAAGATGGCACAAATCCTGCAAATCCTTGCACAGGTATGAGGAAAAAATTCCCTGGACGCATAAATACCCATGTTGTAGAAGTGTCCAAAGCCTCCTAGACACACCCTGGCCCATATCACTCGAGAGTTTGTCGGATTTCTTCACTAAAACTCAGTGGTGCCCAGTGATTGGTGAGGTGAATTACTATAATAGCCACTAGCGGCATTGTAGCAGGTACAAGAGGTCAGTGTTATTGGTTTTGTCAATTCAACTTCCTTAAAGTCACCAAGGAGGTTGAGTCTTGACATAGTATCCACTCATCTCATGTTTACCTCAGGAGGGCTCGTAAAAGAGGGCAGATATGATGGGAGGTGTCGCTACAGAGTGGTATCATAGCATGGTTGTGGCCTCCTTGAGTGATGTTTGGTTTCTAGTCATTTTGTGTGATATCTGATACCACAAAGTGGTATCAAAGCATGCTTCACCCCTTGGACAGGATGGGCAGTGCATGTTGGTCATGCATTCATGTTGGTTTCATATGTGTTCCTTATGATTACGATATATTTTCTTGTTGCCTATGTAGGACATTGGTCATAGTTGCACTGGTGTCGGCATGTAAAATTTGATGGTGTTGTTATTAGATGTGATCCATACTAGTGCATGTTAGTTACACATTTTTTATGCATGCCAGTGTCTATATGTTGTTATACATGCATCGTCATGGTTATATTTGATTTCTATGAGGTCATTATAGGAATTATAGGCTATCATGATGTTGTTGATGTGTTATGATGTTGATGTGTTTGTTGAAATAGAGTAGGAGATGAAAATCATCAAAATGAAGTTGGAGCACTATACTTTGGCGTGAGAGTAGATCATCATATAGATATTTTATTATTGGCATGTAGGTATATTATTTACTATATTGTTATATGCATTCGGGTTATATAAGTGTTTGTCATTTTCTTGTTGTTATGGTCACATCCATGGTAGATGCTAGTGAATCAGTGAGGTCAAATGCACATGTGTCGAATAGCCATGAATGATAGTAATTTTTTTTTATATGCATTGTTGTTGTTGTTTTACATTAGTTAACTTGATGATTATGTTGTATGTTGTCGCTAATTATGTTATAGGTTAACTTGTTGATTGTAACTTGATGATTATGTTATTTGTTGATGATGAGTGCATTATATGTTAAATTGTTGTTGTTATATCATTAGTTAACTTGATCATTAGGATTATTCCATTAAGGTATTGATGTTATATGTATCGTGTTGATCCATATTGGTCTGTGTAGATGAATACAACTATAAAATTTAGGTATGAACTAATATATTGTGATATCACGTAATACTAATCTACGATGACTCTGCATATGTGATTTTTATGCATGAACACCAATTGTTTATGAACTTATGAGGTGAATGTGTTAGCTATTGGGCGTGGATCTTGATTATATTGTTTATTTTGTATCACAACGTTGGACACCTATACCTTAATGGGGGTAGAAACACCGCCTGTCATTAAACACTATCTGAGGGGTCCATCGGGGGTGGCTACGAATTTCTGGAATCACTCCCTAGTGGGGGGTTTCGGGGGAGCACCCCCAAAGCTAAAAACAGATGTAAAATTGCCTTGTAAAAGTATAGTAATTTCTAGTCAATCTGGGTCATTCATTAGGCGGATGATCTGATGGTAGAAGTTATGTTGAGTTTAGGGTTTTTTGCCCTAGAAGGCAACCCCTCTCTTTGTATGAGGGTAATAGTATTGCGGCTATGTATTGCATGTGTATTCTTGGAGCGAGAAACAGATAGGGAAACTATGAGAGAGAACATAGGATTACATCGGATCTGCTATAGGTTGTGTCTCTTAAATTTTGTTGGATAATAGAAAGGAAGGACTGGCTATTTGGGTGGATGTAGCCCAAACTGGGAGAACCATGTATATCTATGTCTCTCTGGACTTATGTGCTTTGTGGGCTTGTGTTTCTACATATTTTATGTGTTTCATTTCTCTGTAATATTTTATTTTATAACAACTGGTATCAGAGCTGAAGGTCTATTTGTCTCATAAACTTGCAGGAAATAAGGGTTCCTGGTTTGAGTGGGTGCAATGGCAGAAGATGGTAAGTTTAGGGTCAAGAAATTTAATGGCCAAAACTTCCCGCTGTGGAAGATGAAGATGGAAGATTATATGTATCAGAAATATTTGTACCTACCATTGAGCAAGAAAACAAACAAGACAACGGCTATGATAGACGCAGAATGGGATATTATTGATAGAAAGGCACTCGAAATAGTATAGTTGTGCCTCGCAGTGTCCGTAGCCTTCAATATTTCGAAGGAAACAACAATAGAGGGTTTGATTAAGGCATTGACAAAACTATATGAAAAAACCTCGGCCTCAAACAAGGTATGTCTTATGAAACATTTATCTAATATGAAAATATCGGAAGGTGGACCTGTTGCAGACCATTTAAATGATTTTAATATAGCTACCAATCTATTAAGTCTTATAGGGGTAAGCTTTGATGATGAAGTTGGAGCTCTGTTATTTTTGTGCTCATTGCCAGAAAGCTGGAATGGTTTAGTTATGGCCACTAGTAACTATGTCTCTGGATCTAGTACTTTCAAGTTTGATGATGTTATCGGTTCTATCCTTAGCGAGGAAATGCGACGAAAAAACTCTGGTGAGACATTGGGTAATTATTTGAGTGCAGAGTCTAGGGGAAGAAGAATGGAAAGAGGAAAGAGCTCAAGATATCACAGTAAATCAAGGAAAGGAAAATCCAATTCCACATCAGAGATAGTGTGCTAGAAATATGGAAAGAAAGGACACCTTAAGAAATATTGTAGATCTCAGAAGGGAAAATAAGGAGACACGCAATAAGAAAATAATCATGAAGCAAATGTGACAAGTGATGTGTTACAAGATGCCTTCATTATTTTTTTCTAAAATTTTACTAATTCCTGGGTAGTAGATTCAGGGGCTTCATTCCATGCCACACCTGATAATAAATATTTTCATGACTATGTTCAAGGAGATTTTGGACAAGTCTGTTTGGTTGATGATAAACCCTGTAAAATTGTTGGAATGGGAAAGGTTCTTGTAAAACAACAGAATGGAAACAAATTGATATTAGAGGTAAGGCATGTTCCTGATCTGAAGAAAAATCTGATTTCAACAGGGAAAATAGGTAGTGAAGGTTTTGTGACAAATTTCATAGATAAAACTTGGAAGGTCACCAAAGGAGCGCTGGTAATAACAAAAGGCGAAAAGGTTGGTACATTGTATTTATGCAATGGTATTTCTAAATATGTTAATTCTTTAACTTCCAAAGGAGAAGATGCAACATTATGGCATCATAGGCTCGGACACATTAGTTAGAAGGGGTTGAAGATTCTTCACTCAATAAATTTGTTGCCGGGTTGGAAGAATGTTGATTTGGATTTCTGTGAGAATTATATTTATGGAAAATAGAAGAGATTCATATTCCTCAATGTTGGGAAAGAAAATAAGAGTGAAAAATTAGAGCTTGTGCGTATAGATGTATGGAGACCTACTCAGGTATCATCTCTTGGTGGCTCTCATTATTATGTTACTTTTATTGATGATGCAACCAGAAAAACTTTTATTTATTGTATTTAGAGTAAATCTGATGTATTTGATACTTTCAAGAACTGGAAATCTTTGGTTGATATTGGAAAAAGAAGGAAGTTGAAGTGTCTCAGATTAGACAATGGAGATGAATATTGCAGCAAAGATTTTGATAGGTACTATTCAGAGCATGGAATTCGCAGAGAGAAGAAAGTTCCAAGAACACCACAAGAAAATTGTGTGTCAGAAAGGATGAACAGAACAATCATGGAGCATGCAAGGTGCATGAGATTTCATGTAGGATTTCCTTTGCAATTTTTGGTAGATGTTGTAGATACTATTGTTTATCTAATAAACAGAGCACCTTCAATTTCCTTGGATGGTGGTATTCTAGAGGTAGCATGGATAGGTAAAAAGGTAAACTACTCTTTTTTAAAGCATTTTTGGTTGTGAGGCCTTTGTCCATATTAATAAAGAAAATAGAATAAAGCTTGAGGCAAAATCAAAGAAATGTACCTTTATTGGATGTGATGTTAATGATTTCGGCTATCGCTTATATGATTATGAAAATCACAAAATCATTAGGATCAGAGATGTAATATTAAATGAAAAGGTATTGTATAAGAATCAGTTGCATGAAAAGAAAAAAAATAAATAAAACAAAGAATACACAGTCCTTGATGAGATCACAGAAATGGTAAAGGTGCCTGAAAATAATAATAGTCAAGAGCCACAACAACATCGACCACCACAACAGCAACAAGCACCTTAAACACCTGAAAGTGGTGTTAAAAGATCTACTAGGATAAGTATACCCCCTGAACGGTACTCTCCTTCATTATATTATTTATTTTTGACTGATTCTAGTGAACCTGAATGTTATGAAGAAGAAATGCAGGTTGAAAGCAAGAAGAAGTGAGTGCTAGCAATGGAAGAAGAGACGGACTCCTTAATGCATAAGTAGACTCGGGACATAGTCAGGTTGCCTGCAGGTAAAACTACATTGAAGAATAAATAGGTTTACAGGCTGAAGGAAGAAGATGGAGGAAAACAGAGGTACAAAGCTAGATTTGTGGTGAAGGGGTTTGCACAGAAGACAGGTATTTATTTTGATGAAATATTTTCTCCTATTGTTAAGATGACTTCAATCAGAACTATTTTAAGTCTTGTAGCAGCAAAATATTTACATCTTGAATAGTTAGATGTAAAGACAACATTTCTCCATGGATATTTGGAGGAAGATATCTATATGGAGTAACTATAAGGATATGAGGTCAAAGGGAAAGAAAAATTAGTGTTCAAGTTAAATAAGAGCTTGTATGGCTTAAAACAGGCTCTAAGGTAGTGGTATCTAAAATTTGACAAGTTTATCTCTGAATAAGGATATACTAGACATCACTATGATCATTGTGTTTATTTGAAAAAGAAAAATGATGGCAGCTATATTATATTGTTATTATATGTAGATGACATGCTTGTTGCAGGGTCTAACATGCAAGAAATAAATGTGCTCAAAATAAAATTGGCAAATTCATTTACAATGAAGGATTTGGGAGCTGCAAAACAAATCCTTGGTATGAGAATAACTAGAGATAGGAAAAATCTCAAATTAACACTGTCTCAGAATGAGTACATATAAAAGGTGTTGAAAAGATTTAATATGTAGAATGGAAAACCAGTTACTACACCTTTTCCTAGCCATTTCAAACTTACTAAGGAGATGTGCCCCAAGACCCAAGGAGAAATGAACTATATGTCTAAAGTTACATATGCATCAGTAGTTGGAAGCTTAATGTATGGAATGGTTTGCATAAGGCCTGATATTGCACATGCAATGGGAGTTGTAAGTAGGTACATGAACAATCAAGGAAAAGAACATTGGATGGCAGTAAAATGGATTCTTAGATATTTGAGAGGTACCAAAAATCAAGCATTATGCTTTGGTGGTTCAAACATTGCTCTACAAGGATATGTTGACGTAGATATGGCAGGTGACAGAGATAACAGGAGGATCACTATAGGGTATGTATTTACTGTAGGTGGAACAACTGTTAGTTGGGTTTCAAAAATCCAAAGTGTTGTTTCACTTTCAACAATGTAAGGCATTATGTCACGTTTATGTATACAAAGAAATGATTTAAGGCAAAGGTTTATGGATGAATTGCAAGATGCATGATATGAGCACGTTATACGTTGATAGCTAAAGCGGCTATTCATCTTGCAAAGAACTCAACATTTCATTCCATGACTAAACACATACGTACCAAGTACCATTTCATATGGTCAGTATTGGAATATGGATAGTTGAAGTTGGAAAAGATACACACTAGCCAAAATCCTACAAATATGCTAACAAAATTTGTAGCTAGGGAGAAACTGAGAATATGCTCAGTTTCAATTGTTCTTCAAGGATGACGATGAATATGAGAAACAACCAATTCCAAAGAAGAGTCATTGTCTAACAAATGAAGCAGCGGTGGAGTTGCTACAATCAGTCTCCAAGTGGGATATTGTTGGATGTGGAGCCTGATTATCTTATTTATTTTGTAACACAACGTTGGACCCCTATAACTTAATGGGGGTGGCAACTCCGCCCACAATTAAATGCTTCCCGAGGGGTCCAGGGGGTGGCGGCTACGACTTTATGGAAGCGCCCCTAGCTGGGGGTTTCAGGGGCAGCGCCCCTTAAGCTAAAAACATATGTAAAATTTCCTTGTAAAAATATAGTAATTCTAGTCAATCTGGGCCGTTCATTAGGCAGATGATCTGACGGTAGAAGTTGTGTTTAGGTTAGGGTTTTTTTCCCTAGAAGGCAACCCCTCACTTTGTATGAGGGTAATTGTATTGCGGCTATGTATTGTATGTGTATTCTCGGAGCGAGAAACAAATAGGGAGACTGTGAGAGAGAACAGAGGATATTACAGTGGATCTACTATAGGTTATGTCTCTTCAATTTTGCTGGATAATACAAAGGAAGGACTAGTTGTTCGGGGTTGATGTAGCCCAAACTGGGTGAACCACGTATATCTGTGTCTCTCTGGTTTTATGTGTTTTGTGTGCTTGTGTTTCTGGATATTTTATGTGTTTCATTGATCTATAATATTTAATTTTATAACATTAGCTAGTTACTATTATGGATATTATTACCTTATTTATGGTTGGGATAATATTTTGTGAAGTTATATCGTGCTAATTTGATTGATTGTGAAGACAATTTAGCCTTATCTGAGATACATTAAGGTATGAGTTTTCTTATGTCATCTATTTGGTTTGTCTAGCATGTTATGTTTACAAGTTATTTTAATGTCTAATTAATTGCATGATATGAATATGTGACTGCAGTATAGCATGAATGAATGGTCTTGCTTTAGGATGGTTGTACTAACACGCTATGTGTTTAGATCACTGATGCGTACTTGAGTATAACTAGGCAATACTTGTTGTACTATGATTTTGATTATTATTTGATTATGGCATGGTTGTTGGTATTAGTAGAGGTTTATTTTAGTTAATAGATATGATGTCTTAATAGTTGGAACAAGTGATTGACATGAGTGAAGAATTGCAGGGGAAAATGCTTGGTATTAGCATGACAAGGTAATAGTTTATGTGTTTATATAACTAATAGATGGGTGATGTGATAGTACATAATAGGACTCAATTGCAGCAACGAAAAGTAAAGGAATATGGTAAGAATTCATTTGGATATGTTTGGAAACCACAACTCCAATCGAATGAATTCTCTCCATACATGAAGTATTCTTAACCTTGACTTTGTTTCACATTATGTGGATATATGCTATATCCGTAAATATGTATTTGATAGATATAACAACTCGTATACATCTACAGATGGATTAAAAGGAATTGGAGTTCCTATTGATGTGTATGTCTTCAGTTACAAGGAAGTGCGCTTGGCACAACAACGTAAGATAACTAGTATATTTATATATATATTTATGTAGTGATAATTATGTGTTTATGGAAGTATGATGGAGGGGCTTTCACGAAAAGAGATTTCCATGAAATTTTGAAGAAGGCTTGCTTTGAGATTTCCTTTGGACATATTGGGAGCCATGGGGATTGAGTCATGGTGTTAGTTGCTAGTATTGTGCTTGTTGTCATTTGTGATTTCTTTGAGCTTTATTTATGGTTTTTCTTTATGTATAGTGTAAGGCATTGTCAGGCTATTTTTAGCTTCATATTTCTCTTGATTTTCATGGTTTTCCTCTTGTTTTTTTCTTATTCTTGAATTTTATGTTTAAGGGCCTTAGGAATTAGTTAGGAAAGAGGAATATTAATGGAGATTGGGGAGAGTTATGTGGAACCCAACATGAAAGGTAAGACTAGAATTAAGATCGGTGCATGAGTGAGGACAGTTGAAGGCAAGGGTATGAAAATCCGTTGGATTGGTAGGGTTCATTAGTGGAAATGGATGGTGGCTAGACATTCATGAGAAAGGTAACATGAAATGTAAAATTAATAGTTTTATGGCGTCAGATGCCTTGGATATGTTGGGAACTGTTGTTCTCAATGTTGTGCATACTATGAATGAATAAAGGGAGTTATTTTAACCTTGACCTTATGATATCTAGTAATTAGGTTGTGATCATGATTATGATAATGTCTATATCTATATATGCATGTATGTATGTATGTTGTCTATTGAGAAGGTTGTTAGGATATTTTTGTACTAGTGTTCACATCTATATATATATATATATATATATGAATTTTTGTGAATGGGTCATAAAGGATCACGATTGTTGATGTTTATATGTATCTATATATATTTATTTATATATATATATATATATATATATATATATATATATATGTATGCATGTATGTTGTTGTTTGACAGGGTTTTCATGGATCACTATTGTAAAGGAATGATTGCTTATGCAGGTGAATGGCAAGAAGAGGTTCTTGGTATTATGATGAATCAAGTGGGAAGAGTAGCTTGAAAATTTTATGAGGCCAGTATCATGTTGATATGATTTGATATTACGTGTTTATACTATGTTTATGTTTTGTACATGTAATACTCAGAGATACATCAATGAAATGTAAGTAGTGTGATATGCAACATGCTAGGATAAGCATGTATACTGGAAACACACTAGAAGAAATGTTTATTGTGAGGTCATTGTGTGATCTATGGATGTGAAATACTGTTGTAGTATATATGTTGCACATTTTTTATATTCCGTGATTTTACCTATGGTGATGTGTATATGTAATTTATATGTAGTATTGTGTACATATGATGTTGTATGCATGTTTTCTATATGGTGTTGTATGTATTTTTCATATGCAATACTATGTATAGATGGTCCTATGTACATGTTTGATATGCAGTGTTGTGTACATATTGTACTATGCACATGTTGGATATGTGATGTTGTGTACATATGGTGCTATGTACATATGTTGTTCTGTTCATGATTGTACATGTGGTGTTCTGTACATGTGATTCTGTGTGCAGGTGGTGCTATGTACAGTGATGCATGTAGAAATCTCTACATGTGCTGTCGTGTACATGTCGTCCATGTGGTGATGTGTACATGTGGTATTGTGTACTAATTGTATAGGTGGTGTAGTGTAAATTTGACATTGCATACACATTGTGCAGGTGGTATGGTGTACATGTGATGTTGTGCACATGTTGCACATGTAGTGTAGTGTACATGTTGTACTGTCTACATATTGTGCATATGGTACTGTTATACACAAGGAATTGTGCACATGTCGTACATCTTGTCTTGCAGGGATGCAGTAATATGTATGTGGATGGTGTATTCATGGTATTGTGACCTGTGTATTCATTTTTTTTTACTTTGTACATGTATATGTGTTCTGGTTTATTGTACATGAGGTGTATTTGCATGTGTTGTATGCTAGTGTAGGCATATGTATTTTTTTGTAACATGATGTATGTGTCTATGTCGTATGATAGTGTGAGTGCATGTATTGTATGGTGTTTTATGTTCTATGTATGTGTACATATTGTGATGTACACTTTGTATGTGTACATGATTGAAGAGAAGAAAAGGAACTGGGTGCTTGCCTAGTATGGTGACCAATCTGGTATGGGTACAAAAGAATAAAGGAATAAGTAAGGATGGATGGAGGATAAGTATCAATGTTTTATTTCAATTTTATCATGCATTTCATTTATGATTTTGACTTATGATCGTTACATGTGGTTTATGGTTATGGTTTATGCTGATTTCATGTGATTCATCATTTAAATTTATGATGGTTATCTTTTGACCTAACCAGACGTTATATGTTTATACATGATGATTTGATCAAATAGTTGGTTTGAGTTGTTGTGATAGGAAGTGAATAGAATTGCAATTGTAACTTAGTGATGAGCTACCAATGAGGTATGATGTGAACTTATTTCAAATGATTTTGAAACTGATGGTAGTTATCTGCTTGGTAGAAAAATCATGGGAATGCTCAATTGGGTGTTTGAAATAGATTGCAAGCATGATCAACAACAACAAAAGGAATTGAAAGAAGTAGCAGTATGCTGGTAAGGCACTTCAGGAGTAGGGTGATTATGCGACACTAGTACCCAATAGTGTGCATTGATTTACATGACCATGCTATGACCGGTATGATGGTTTTGAGGGAGCTATATGCCTTGTTTCTTGTATCTTATGATGCAGGGAACCCTTTCGAAGGGATGGATCACCTGTGATAGGGGATTATGAGGAACATGGAAGGTGAGTGGCTACAGAGATGGAGATTAGCTGATTTCCCTATTTCTTGTGTAGTAGAGAAGGGAATGTCGGGGATGGATTTTTTTTGGTAATTATCATTTCGAGACAAAATCATATGCACATTGGGAGTGTTTCCTAGAATAATGTGTTCGTAAATGTTCACTGACGGTACAATAATGTAGGATTGTATCACTCGAATTTGGATGTAGCTTTGGCTCTGACAATGGATTCTGGACTTCCTGGGAAGGAAGTGAATCTTGGTACTAGTTTGAGAGTGGAGGTGTGAGCCTCCAGATTCTCTTGTGGATGCATGCACCATATCCTTTTATTTTCTAGTTGATAAAATGTGCATATGTCTATATTATTGTAAATACTATATTGAGCTAGATTTATAAATATCCATAGACAATATGGTTGTTTATATGGATGTAATTGTAAATACAAAAACGAGCTACGTTATAAATATGAATAGGAAGTATGTTTTTTTCAATGGTTTCTTGGTTTGTATGTGCCATTGAACATCAAGGACAGTGTTCCCATAAGGGGGAGGGTTCTATAACATCTTTGGTGAAATTTACATGTAATAAAAGCTAATAAAGGAAAAATGACAACCATAGTTTATGGGACATGAATTCGAAGCTGAATGGTGAGGAAAACATCCTAGTGGATGTTCAGTTTGATTATTATGGCTAAAGTGAATTGGAAAAGGAAATGGAAAATATTTGGAAAGGCATGAGGCATTAATTTCCATTTTGTTTATGAAAATAATGGAAAATAGTAGAAAAGGAATGTGAAACATCACAGGATTCATGTGAGGAGGAAAATGATGGAAAATGAAGAAAATAACATCCTCATTGATAAAAAAGGCTTATGACGATCAATCAGAAAGCTTTTTGCTCAAGATTTTGTGAGTTCAGTTTTGGAGATTTCTCTCTATTCTCTAACACTCTTAGACACTTAGCGTTTTCTTGGATCATTTCAACATTGGACCAAGAAAGGGGAAAGAAAGCAGAGGAAGGAAAATGAAAGGGAAGGAAAGAAAAGATCGAACCAGGAAAAGTGGTATCAGGTGGATTTAGTACAAATACTTGTAGGTTACATGTTTCATGTGTGATTTCCTTGTTGGTTTAGACATGCGTGGCTTATGCATGTAGGTAGTTGGTTCTCTTGTTGTGGGTGTAATGGTTTTGTTGGGTTTTGAAAATGGTTTTCAACCATGCCTTTCCTTTTTCCAGATAGCCATGGTGTGATGGGATTGATCTCAATTCTGAGATTTGGAATTGCTGGATGGTTTTCTAAATCCGAGGTGGAGATTGTTTCAGGAAACTCCCAAAGGCCTGGGAATCCCTTGACCAATTTTGGTGAGATACACAGCAAATCCTGAGGGTGGCGTATCATTTTAGGGCCTACTGATCTAGTATGAATTTTGGTAAAGCCTGAGATACAAGGAGATGAAAAATTCCTCAAGGATATTGATGGAATCCAGAGGTATTCAAAGCTCAGTTTGGTCTTGTGATCTCGACATTGGTTTAGGTGTTATAAAATTATGATGAGGGTGGAGGTGGTTTAACATAAGGATTACATTGGTTGTTTTTGTATTGTTTTATTCATGAGATCCCACATTCATACTTGGAATATGGCATGGGGTGACTAGATGAAGAGATATTTGGTTCAATCATGTCTATGTTTGGGTGGTACGTGGAAGTCACAAACTCGGTTGGCTCTTTCCTATATTTAATAAAAGATAATTTCTCTTGATTTTGTATTTGTTAACACGTGTCTTTAATGGCTTTGATCTCACTATTATTTATATGGCTATACATTGGTTACTAGGATGGTGATATGAATGGTCCAAGTCACGATTATTTCATGTACTTACTTGTAATTGTAAAGATAATTGATTCCCTAAAAGTTCAACGGAGAGGGTAGTGATCCGTCTTGTCATGTCTCATAAGAGTTTTTAGTCATTGATGCTATGTCTTCTATCCTAGACCTGTAGATTTCATTAATCCCAAGTGTTTGATAGAATTTCAGTCCCAGTTAGGGGTGGTTATGACTAGTCCTAGAGTTAGGTTCTCGCTCATTATCCTTTTCATCATGTCTTTGATGGATTCTCGAAGATATGGAAAGTTATTGGAAGTGACTGAGATTCTGAGATTTAAAAGTGCCACAAATATCGCGGACACTGCCATGGGTGTGAGAAAAAAAAAATCCCTGGACACATGCATGGCCATGTTGTGGGAGCATCCATAGCCTCCTCGGTGCACCCTTTCCCTTATCAAAGGAGCGTCCAGGGGATTTCTTCACTAAAACTTAGTGTGTCTGAGGGAATGATCATGTGGATGTTTGGGATAACCTTTGGTGGTAGTGTAGTAGATACATGAGGTCTATTTTATGTGTTTAAATTGATCCACTTCCTTAAAATGACCAAGAAGTTTGACTCTTCTCATAGTATCCCCTCATCTCATTTTTACCCCGAGAAAGCAAGTTAAAGTGGGTAGATATGAGCGGAGGTTTTGCTACAGAGGGACACTCATGGATTTGTCTTCCTTTATATATATGATCATTATAGGTAGGGGTGTCACTCTACTAATGGTTTCAGGGTTGAGAGAGATAACTGACAATATTACCGCAATGGTGGCACTGTCTTATCCTTGGGAATTTAGAGACATGGAAAATTCAATAGTAAGGTCATCATGTTACCCCTTTAACAACTGAAAGAATCATGAGGATTGGTGTCTTCTAAAAATGTTTACCACAAGAGTGTGTAGGTTAATCCTTTTAGTGTCTGAAGGTTCCATCCTATTTAATCCTCCCCCATCTCTTCTGTTGTATCTCCTTGGTGATAATTAGGTGAGGGAAAGGTATATTTTTTATAACTTCAATGGTGATAAAATTCTTAATTATCTGGTATAAATGAGTGCAGATGATGCTACAATTACTTATCAACAAATTCTCTTATTTTAAATCTACCACATTCCTTAAATATACCTTATGTTTGCATAATTATACTACCACATACTATAAAATCTAAGTATAATTTTCATCCAATTGGGTGCAAGATTGAGGGACATGTATCCCAGTTACTTCTTGTCAAGCAGATTTGGATGTGTGTGGTAGTTTTAAGAATGATTCAAAACATTGTGTCCCCTTCCCACCCTCTCATTCCTCCTGTAGCAGCCTTTGAGCCCTCCTGTTGCAGTTGCATACCTGCCTATAGCTCCTTTATGTAGCAGTTTCAGAACGAGGTTTGAAAATATTCGATGGCACACTATAACTTGTCCTCTCTCTAACTATTTTTTAAATGAGCGAATGTGAAAGAGAAGTCGAGCCGGAGCACATAACATTCCATTTTAGAGTTGAACCTTGGAGCGCTATGGTGACATGGAATCTACACGAGTTTCCTCTTTTGGACTGTTGTCCCCACACATGGTAATCATTCCTCCTTCCCTCGTAATCACCACCCCACTTTTTTTTACACCAACTAATTCGATATGACATCTCCACGTTTTATGATTGACCAACAACAAGTTTAGTTCACTAGCTGAGGGTGGCCAAGTTAACATTCCACATCTAGTCTTATTAAAATATCCTTCCTCGACATTTAAATAGTTTATTCATTTTATACATAGGGAGGATGTGAGGGTTTCCATAGCGGAGCATACCTATCGATCAAACTATTGGAGAGGTTTGCATGATCGATTTTGACCATACATCATTAATATAAAGGGAGTTGATTCTTTGACTTATTTATTATGCATGCCTTTGTTTTTTATGGTACCTTGACTATTACTTGTGTTGTGTGAGTGTGCAAGTGCCTTTCCAATGTCCAATTTGTTGCTGCTAGTATAAATCATCCCTGAGAGTGATGTGGCTTCTTAATATTTTCAAACAAGGCTTCATAATCCCTTTTTATGAGGAAAAAATGTAATACCAGTGATCATTGTGGTGTTTTCATAGGCTACTACAAGAGGGGTTTTCCTCCTATTGCAGTCCTTTTATTTTCCCTTGGAGTATTTCTTTTGCATGAGGGTGTTGATGGAGATGATGAAAGGTACTAATGACAGTGTTAGGGTCATGAAGGAGTAGTATAGACACTTGTAGAAATAAAAATGATGACTTTGTGGTTTTTTTTAAGTATGAAAAAATGCAGAATTTGACTAATTGTTTGGTGAAATAGAGTGGATGGGTGATGGAAAGATGGTAGAAAATAATTGCAGAACCTTATACATCATTTATTAGAGCTATAATGTTCTCCTGGGTTGTAATTTCCCTTGGATATCCCTCTTGGAGCTTTACAGGCTCCTCTTGTAGCACTATAGGATCTTCCTGTAGAAGTATAGGTCCTTCCTGTAGCCTCACACAGAGGGGGTGAAATTAAAATTTCATGTTGATGGGATGGAGGCAAGAGAAGGTCAATGAATGGAGATGACGGATATGAGGCGGATGGATGGAAGGATGGATGAAAAGTTGTAGTGTTTTTCCTGTAGCCATGAAATTTTCTAGTGTGTGCAATCCCTAAAAATAAGAGAAAAGTTTGCAAACATACTATAAGATTCTTCCTTGTGTTCTTTTATTTTGTTTGTGTTTATTTTCTTATTTTCTTTTTTCTTGATACAAGTGAGTTGCCTCTAGGGATGTTTTCAACCTGCATTCCTACCCTAGGTTCCTTAGAGGAGTTTTTCACCTAGGTATATTTATTAATTTTCTTCCCTTTTGTTTGATCCTAAGCTGCCTCAGAGAGGTTTTCAACCCTGAAGTTGGCCTCAGATACCACATAGAGGTTTTCATCCAGGCCTTTTTATTATTTTTTGTTTTTTTTATTCAAATTTATAGGATTGTTGTGGATTGGAAGCTATGGAACTCCCAATCACATTTAATTATTTTCTGAATGAAATGAGAAATTCTTCCTTTGACAAAGGTATTTTATATATATTCAACCTATGGTCATCTATAAGAAAAGGAATGCCTTCCTGATCAATGGTTTTGATCTGAACAAATCCATTTTCATGAAATTATTTTTCTAGGTATGGACCCAACCATCTTGTCATTAGTTTCCCTTTAAATTCCTTGAACCTAGAATCATATAACATGGCTCATTCCCCTTCATGAAATTTGTTTTCCTTCATATGATTTTTATGCCAGAGCTTCCTTTGCCGTTGTATAAATTTATTGTGTAGGAGAGCTTTCATTTTGAACTCATCCAATACATTAAGTTGGAGCAACCTTTCTTGTTATGCCATCATGAAATCTAAGTCCAATTGGGCTTCCATTCTCAAAGTGTTATATTAAAACTCAATAGAAACCAAATCTTTCTTCCCATAAACCAAATCATATGGAATGAATGTAGTGTTATTTTTCCAAGTGGTGGTGTATGCCCAAGTGGCCTCTACTAATACTTCTTCCCAATATCTCCTGATGTTGCTAATAACCTTAGTGAGTATGCTCTCTAATTATCTATTTGTGACCTCTACATTCCCATTTTATTGAGGGTGATAAGTACTGGATGTATTGTTTCTGATATGGTGCTGCATCATGAGATCATGAATCATATTTGATGTGAATTATGCTCCTTCAATGGTGACTATATCCCTTGGGTACCAAAAAATTTATGACATGTTTTCTCTTAAAAACTAAACCATTTTATACTTTTTTTCTACTTTAACTACCTTTGTCTGAGCCCACTTTGTCAAATAGTGAGTGCACAAAATGATGTATTTCTTCTATTCTAATGGTGGATCAATTGGCCCAATCAAATCCATGCCCCACTTGTAAAATGGCTCTAAGGCCACTTCAGTTTATAATGGAATCTCATCCTTGAGTGTGTGTCTCCATATCCTTCAACATTGATCACATTTGGTGAGTATCTTCTTGCATATTGATGTAGAGTGGGCCAATAGTAATCAACTCGTAGAACTTTAAATGTTTTCTTCTTAGCATCAAAATGGCACCCACAAGGTCCATGATCATATACTGAGTAGATTTCAGATAATTCTTCTTCCCTTACACATCTTCTCAAGATCTTATGTGGTCCCATTTTGAAATTTTTCACCCAAACAGAATGAAATGGGTGCTCTTACTTACAATCTTGATTTTCTCCCTATATGATAGATTAGGAGGAAAACTCATAGTAACCAGGTAGTTGGCTATCTGAGAAAACTAAGGAGAAATGACCAAGATGCAAAGAGGTGCTCATCTAGAAGTTATTCATTTACTATCTCTTCATTACCTACAGGAAAATTAATTCTTGAAAAAAAATCTACAACCATGTTCTATTTCCCTCATTTTTCAGTGATAATCAAGTCAAAATGTTTTATTAATATAAACCATCAAATTATCCTAACATTCAGATCAGGATTTATCTGTTACATAGTAATTTTTCACCCTGCTCACTTTCCGACCAAGATCCTGAGGTGCCCTATGATGAATCTGTTGTAGTATATCCACTAGAAAAAATACATTAAGATATCCTTTAAATACAAGAAGAAAGTTGCCTCGAAGAATTTTTGAAGAATCTTAGTTCAAACCCTACATTTATGGGTCAACACTTTTCTCCATTCTTGTGTTGTTATCAAGATGCAAATTGAAGCATAGATCTTCCAACCCTCTTCTAACTGAAAAAATTGTGTTGAACCCTTTCTAGCAGAGTTTCCTCAAATGGATTAGAAGCTTCGACCTCTAGAAGTTTCTAGGATGATGAGCTGGATAGTGTTCGATGGATATAGGGTCGAGCTCTCTCTTTTGGAGCTTTTGATCTACTCAAAAGGGGATTATCCCTTGAAAACTAGACCTTCCTCCTTCTTTCATGGGCTCCTAACTCCCTCTCCCTTCCTATAAATTCATCTCCATTGCTCCACTACTGACTGGTAATTTTTGGGTTGGTTTCATCATTCATCCTTTGCATCCCTATGTTGTGCCAATGATTTATATTCCATTTGGGAGAAGGATTGCTTAAGAGCCTTGATTTGGACACAGGTTACACCAAAGGGAGGCCTACAACATCAATGACATGGTTGTAAGATTCCTTATTTATATTATTAATAATACATCTAGTGTTGCACTTTCTATGTTTATTTGAATATTCATACAAGTAGCATAATGCTCCTTGATCTGTTAGGTAATTTTTGTTAAATCTATGCTTTGTGTTGGATCAAGTTTTTTTTTGTATCTTGATCACTTGCAGGTATTCAAACACCTCTAGGAGCAATGGTCAAGCGTGAAGGATTGCGGATTAAGGCCTTTAGTGAAGAGTTGAACATAACATTAGGAAGAGGTAGGACCTTTTCCCTTTCTCATCCTTCTTTGAATGTTAATTAAGAAAATGTTCATTAGATAGTCTTGTAAGTTACTAGACACAATTTAGGGCTAGAGAGATCGCCAATTACACCAATTTTGGGTCATCTAACCTGTTACTATTAGATGGACCAAAGTACACCATGTAAGACAAAATTTACAGTAGTAAAATTTCTTTCACTATGAAAAAAGAACTTAGTAATCCATAATATATTAAGTTGTTTATGGTCTAAACAAGAAAACCTGTGAGGAAATATTGAATAAATCCCTATTTTTTGGTTTTCCTCAAGGGATAATGAATTAAACCACAGTTTAATGAATATTCCTCGTCATATTTAACCCAAAACATGAAAATTAATTAGATAAATCATTATTTATCTTATTATTTTCTAGGAATAATTATTTCAAATATTATTTAAATAATATTACTTGTTAAATTTGACTAAATCATTTATAAATAATTTTATAAATCACTACTTATTTAATTATTAGTCAACCACGTTCTTAGTAAAATAAATAAGTCATTTATTTATTTATTATTTACAAATAAAGGGATTTGACCAAATTCAAATTCTTTTTCCCTCCAACAAAAATAATAAAATATTCCATAAAAGTTGGATCTAGATTTGGTTAATAATATTTTAATTATGGAC
This sequence comes from Pinus albicaulis, assembly GCA_034641835.2. NCBI lineage: Eukaryota > Viridiplantae > Streptophyta > Pinopsida > Pinales > Pinaceae > Pinus > Pinus albicaulis. Next base: position 50,989,778 of record CM076578.1, read on the forward strand.
CAATATCTAGAGAAACTCAATATTTTGTTATAAATATCAGGGGTTTTCCATTCATTCACTACCTTTTCTCGCCTAAAGATCACTCTAGATCTATACTTTTGGTCTCACTTTGATCCTCCATCATTGTCATATTTTTCTAAATTTTTTCTTGTGAGCTCTCCTTGAGTTCCATTTCTATCTGGGTTTTCTACACCATCAAGAGAGAGAGATCTTAAATATAAAGCACCGAGGACGTACAAGAACACATCCCATGGAGGGGGACCGCTAACATCTTTCTATGTTCCTTACCTAGGTGACATAAATAAAAAAATTCTTTAAAAACATTCTTGTCTTGTTCATTCGATGCATAGAGCAGCTCTTGCTTTGATTTGTTGTTTAATGTATTTAGCTACATAAATCTGGATTTCTATAGCATTTATTCTGATTACTAACTACAAATCGAAGGAAATTGGCAGTCATCTTTGATGTTAAGGTCTTTTTTATGCACAACTAAAGTGAGCTTTTTTCCTATGCTTGGGATTAGAATTCACACTAGCATTTCCTTTGTCTGCATAGGGGATTTTATTCACAACAAAATTGATGACTTTGTTGGGGATCTATAACCTCTTTGTCTATCCTTTTCCGATTTAGGTTTTTGATCAGTTTGACCGATCATCAATATATAAATTTTTTTAAGTCTCTATAGGTATACATAGTGCTTGATTTTTTCTTTAGAGTGTTAGGAATAGGTTTCTATTTAAGATTTCATTACTTTTTAGAAGCGTTCCTCGATCAACGCATTTTCTTTCAGACATAGTCACATTGTTGGCACAAATATAGTTTAGAATTACAGTGAGGTTGAAACCTTGTATTCCACTATCTCCTCATGCTAGTACAGTGTTGTAAGCCAACACAGGTTTTGCTATGCAAATTAGCGTTACCATCACACACTAAAGTAGCGCCAAAGACCTTGTTAGCATGGGTTTTTATATGTAAATTAGCATTGGTCCATAGATTTGATAAATTTTGGGTTTTATGCTAAAACACCTAGTGTGTCCTGATCTCTAAGGTCATCCTCTTGCTCTGGTGCATGAAATTTTGTTTTTTTGGTGTTAGTTTCTTTTTGGTGTGCAAAATTGCATCCCATACATGAAGTGGTAAAAGTGAAATTTTGGTTGAGTCTTCAATTCTTTGAGTCCATTAATTCAGTGTTTGCTTCTTATATGTTTGGAAATAGTATTCTTTTGGAAAAAATTAATAATGATAAATTATTTTCATTCAATTAAAGAAATTGAGTTTTTTCATTCATTTAGTTTTTATTTATCGCAAAAAAAATAGTTTTTGTTAAAAGTGCATTATATTACTTTGAATTTGAAAATTCATTTTAGTGATTATTATTAGACATTGATTGCATTGTTTAGTTATTTAAAAACAAAAAAGTGCATTGAGTGCATTCTCATTCATAGAAAAGAAAAAGGAAATTGTGCATAGATTACAATTCCACAGTTTTTAGAAAAATGAATTGTGTATAGATTACATTTCCATAGTTTCCATTTTTGAATGAAACTGGGATAGTGAAAGTGATCTAGTTAGGAAAGTTTTTTTCTTTGCATCATTTTTTGAAATTCTTCCCTGAGCTAGATAAAATTCATTGAATTGAAAGAATCCTTTTTGCATGCTAGTTGCGTTATAGGTATTCAGGTGACATTATGTTGAGACTTGAAATTGAAACTTTAATCAATATAAGCATTAAAATAAATGTCAATTAACCTAAGGATAATTTGGAATTAACACAAACATATAGTGTTCTAGGCTAGAGACGTGTTCAAACATTGTTAAGCGTAGCAGCTTTAACTAATAGCCCATGTTTCATCCCAAGGGTGATACCTTTTCCGATGCATGGATGTATATAGGAATATGCTACACATGTCGTAAGTATATGGGGACTCTTTCACCAAAATCTTACACATTATACATCGCTACTACGAATGAAGCTCCCATGCACCGTTGAGTATATTTTGGGAGACCCCACTAGGTTGAAAACCTGCCATAGGTAATTGAGTCGACTGCCTTAGAGACGTGATACACTGAACACATCATTCAGGGAGTTTGGCTTTCATACAACAAGTCCTTGGTTTTCCAAGGTGTATATTGCAGTTCACACATACCTAGTAAACCCTTTCTTTTAGATTATGTCTTTTTGGTTTATTTTGTTCAATTCTAAAATTTCCTGTCCACGATAACATTTTACCCGTGCACAACTCTATAGCATATCTTAGGTTGAGATTAATTGCAATGATTTCTAAGTTTACCAATCAAGAAATGCCCTGAAATGTGAATCCTGGTCATTTTCCTTCTTTTTAAAATGATGTCTCTCCCTATATGGCAATGTTTTCCCTCCCCGGATTGACCATTGGTTTTCCAATTTGGTTATTTTCGTCCCGCATGGTTCCAAATGTCCAAGCTACTTCTCAACGAAGTTTACCTTTACCTAAATAGTTTCAACCTCATGTTGATCCTAAGTTTGACCCCTCACCTTCTTCGCTTGTTTCTTCACCCCGTTCTTCCTCTTTGGTTGGTGAAAGTTTGAATTCTAGTAACCATGAAGCTAAGAACAAGAAGAAGAGGATGAAAAAGAGGAAGGAAAATAAGCAAGGGGCAACCAATAAACCATTGTTACTAGTGCAAATTATTTTGAAAAACCTTCCAATCAATCCCATAAAGCCAAATTCCCTTGCAAGCTATGTAAGGGTGACCACCCTCTTAAATATTGTCATGTTATTCAGAAGGTTTTAGAAGTGTGGTCCACTAGCAAAATCGTCATTTGTCATCAGCTTCTGTAGATCATGTTGATGGTAAAAACTCAACTAGTAGAAGTAAGGTCCTTGTAAAAATGGTAATTTTAAATTTCCCTATAGGTTATTAGAAGGGAATCATCCCATTCACATTTTTACTTATATGGATGAAGCCTCAAAAGTGTTGGATAAGCTTACTTCTTCTCAACCTTGTCTTCCTGCTAGCTAGTGAAAGATTTCATTTGATCCTCCACTATTTGATCAAGTGAGTAATAATAAATGGTAAATCCCACTCTCTTCGAAACTAAACCCCAAGAGTCTATTCCTAGCCAACCACTAGCTAAGAAAATGGTTGACCTGATTCCCCCTTAAGTTCATCAGGGCTTTTCTACAGAGAGTGAACCCCATACAACTGAGGGTTTTTTTTTCTTCAGATTCCCATGAATTAGAGGGAAATCCTCATCTTCAAATGGCACAAGAGGGTGTTCCTCTTGTTCCTATAATAAAATTTGGAAGCTGTCCCATTCCCACGACACTGTCCCAAGTAGTATAGTCACTTCCTTTGATTTGAGTCAATTGACAGTATATCGTCTTCCTTCTTACGTGCCCTTTATGATCACCGTAAAATATTACAATGTGATTGTACCTAGCACAATAATAGATGAAGATGCATTTGTTAGTATTTTATCGTCAAATTCTTGGCAAGCTTTAGGTTCTCCGAAGCTTTTTCATGTTACCCATAATATGTTGGATTTTAACAGAGGAAAAAATCAACCTTTAGGGATCCTTCCTAAGTTTCCGATTACTTTGGGAGGAGATAATATCTATACGGAAGTTATTTTTGTACAAGGTTCCTTGGATTTTAACTTACTCCTTGGGTGTGACTATACTTATGTCATTGGAGCTCTTGTATCTTCTCTCTTTCATATGATGTGTTTCCCACATGAAGTAATAATTGTGACCATTCATCAGTTGTTGTTCATTGGTCCTAATTTGGCTCCCGGTGAACCATCATCTGTACACGGTCCTTACACACAAGTTTTATCTTCCCCACCATACGTTAATTAAGTGGCCACCTGTTCCATGCCCGCATCTACTCATGATCTTGTTAGTGATATAGTGTATCATGTGTTGGGGGCATTGGACCCTGATTTCATAGTGTTGTTCTCCCATATAATGAGAACCTCTTGGAAGCCATGACCTCTTATGGGCCATCAGAAAAGTGTTAGAGAAAAGTTCATTTTCTTGTGTCAATCTCAAAAAATGAAACAAGGTCTCCAAAGCATAGTTACTTGTCCTGTGTTAACCTCCTTAAAAAATGAAACAACAATTTGGAGAAGAGTTCCTCGTCTTGTGCAAAGCTCCTTAAAATATTAAAAAAAGTGTTGTAGTAGAGTTCCTTGTCTTGTTTCAAGCTCCTTAAAAAATCATACAAGATGTAATGATGATAGTTATTTTACTATGCCAACCTCGTTAAAAAATGAAATATATTTTTTATGAGGATAGTTTCATATCTTTCAATCTTGTGAATAAATGAAACCAATTTTGAGCATAGTTTCCTATGTTTCAATCTTGTGAACAAATGAAAAAAAAAATCAAGTGGAATTTCCCATGTTTCAAGCTTGCATAGAAATGAAACCATTCCCATTTTACCTCTCGTGATTTCCATTTTATCATCCTTTTTTCCAAATGAACTTTCATTGTATCATTTCATCTTCACCATATTCTTGGTCAATAATACGCTCTCACTTGGATGTTTTACCCTTGCTTTTACAACTGCTGTGATGAGTGGTCTTGTCAGCCAGCCCCTTGAATTTTGCGTGTTTTGATCAGTTCCACCATTACCTAAATGAGTTTCTACCTTTATACCACTAGTTCCTCTAGATGGAGTAAGATTTAAGATCTTTTCTGACTCTTGAAAAATAAAAATATTGTCGAGCACTTGTTCTTTCAAGCTCGTAAAATTAAATGAATTAATGTTGTCTGAGTATATGTTTACCCCTTTTTCAGTGCCGATATTGACTATTTATGAAAAAGGAATACCTTGATAAAACATAGTCAAAAGGTACTCTCGGGTATTGTTTTCAACCTTTTCATATTCGAGGGACGATTTATAAAGGGGACTTAATGGAGTTTTATTTTATGTTTCTTTTTCAAACTCCCTAAACATGAAAAATACACTGAGTTACTATTTCGTCAGAGTCATAAAAATTAAATAGTTAAAGACTTATCACCATGACAAGACTGAGTTACTCCTTGTAATATTCCAAGATTAGCTTGTAGCTAATTGGAATATTAAACTTTTTTTCACTTAGATAGGTGAATAAGTGCGTAGGGAGACCCATAAATCTCTTTTGTATGAATAACACCACTTCTCATGTGAATTTGGCTCATTTTAACAGTTGAATAAAGCACCCTTAGGTGTGACCAAGCGCTAGAGCATGTGGACAGGGTCAAATTTGACCAGATCAATAGCATTGTTATGGAGATAATGGAGGATTATTGGAGGAAAACACAATCATTTAGGAGGAGTGTATGCATCAGAGTAACTCTAATGAGTGGGACCCATGGTGAGGAACCTCACCAAGCATAAAAGGAAGAGGATGTCAGCCTTATAAGAAATTATTTGTATTATTTATTTTTGATATTTTTAGATTAATATTTTTCATGTGACACTTTTATGCATGCTTCAGATATTTAGCAGAGTCCGCGGTGCTGTTTAGCAAAAGGGTGTTCTCGAGAGGGAATCTCACCCTCATACTCAGGGGACTTCGATTTCCCACTTAGGAGATTTATCTTGAGCTACAATTCCACTATCTGTCATTTGACAAATCTTAATCCATCTTCCACAGTGCAATCTATTCGAGGATTGGCTTGTTTTCTAGGGAAGTAGCACTGGAGGAGCAATAGTTTTAGTTTCCTAGCTTGTTTTCCATTAGAGGGATAATCCTTTCATCCGAGAGTCTAGTGAGGAAGAACTTGGTGTGATATTTTCATATCTAGAAGGAGGCCAAGTAGCTATCATCAGCTACAACATATTTTCCCTCGGGAACTGCATTATTTCAAAGAGCAGCTGCAACAGTGGGTTTAGTGCCCTAGTTGGAGGAGTTGGGTTTCCCTTGAAGGGATCAAACCTTGATTTGAGAGATCTATTGAAGGGTATTAAACATTAAATATATCATATTATCCAACTCCTATCAGTATTTCAGTTGCGGTGTTTATTCATCCCTACGGCCATATCTGCTATTTTGGTATATTGGGTATTTCTGGAAATCTTTTCTCAGTTGTCTTGGAAATCGGTTTTGGGGCTTGGATCTCTATTCCCGACACTTTTGGAGAATTATATGAATATATATATATATATATATATATATATGTATATATATATATATATATCCATTTCTAGATGTTTCTACACTTTCATAGATAGTGTAATTATAGCATTCTGACATTTCATGTATTAGCAACATTTCATATTGAGATGTGTTATTTCATGGGAGGCTTGTTTTCCCAATATTGAGTGATCTTTTCTTCAAGATCTTGTACATATTTTCTAGTAACAATCATTATGGAATGGCTCTATGGTGGTATCATGTTTTGATCCATTGATATTTCTTCATATTTCCAGATTTATGTCTTATATTGAAGCTCTCGCAAATTTGGGATATTATAGTGGTATCATAGCATAATCTTGGCTTAGCCTGTGAGACATTGTATCTATGTCATCAGAAGAAGAATAATATTTTCACAAAAAGGATAATATTTATAGAAGAAATGAAGTGAAGACTCCATTATCAGGAGAAATGAAAGGAAAGGAGTTTTCAAAGCTTCTTCTCTAAACTATGCAAGGTATTAACAAAGAAATCAATGAGATGAGGATGGAGAGATATATAGATTCTTCAAGATGGTTTTCACATGAAGGAAACTCCAATATTTCACATTATGAGTGTGAGCATTAATCCTCACAAGATCCACAACGTTGTACCATGCCTTCATTCTTGGTAAGAGAAGAAGAAGAAGGAGAAAGACCAAAGGAGGCAACTCTTGGTGACTCTCTCCAAGAATATGAATCTTAGTCTAAGAGATTCAAGGAGAACCTAAACTTCCAAGGGTTTTCCCAAATCAAAGAAAACAGAAGACCCAATAACCATAATAGAAGAAAAGGGTGCATGCAGCACACTTTGGCTAGATTTTTTCTGCCTACTTTTGATCGGTCACCCAAGTGCACAACTGAGGCTTGGGTAAGGAAATTGGACACATATTTACAGCTGCATCAAGTTTCATAAAAGGAGGCCATTAAGGTAGTAGCACTACAACTTTAAGGTGAGGCTTATTCTTGGTGGTTTTATGGTCCTTCTTCATTAAGTCATGCAAATGTATCTATTTATGCAGATTTCACTAGGAGGTTAGTGAAGGGATTTCATCAAAAACATTCAGAAATATATTTGGGTGAGCTAACCAAACCCAAGGAATCAAAACCTTTGCATGAGTTGGTAGAATCCACTAAACGAACTTCACTCTAGAATGCTATTGATGGGGTTAGATATTTGCAAAATTATTTGCCAAGGGAAAAATCCCCACTTCAGCAAGAACTGTCTTCTTAAGAGGAAGACATGAAGATTCCTCCTTCAAGAAGAGATCAATAAAAATGATCTCTTAATTATGATGAGGCATTCTCCAATGATGAGGAGGAAGAAAAGGAAGAATTGGAGGAAGATATCGCCATTGTAACAACAGGAGGAGATCCACCACCATTTAATGATGGAAATGGAGGGTGATATTAGCATTGTAACAACAGGAGGAGATTCACCACCATATAATGATGGATATGAAGCAATTGCTTCAACTAGAGGATCTCTTGTATCTTTGCAAGAAGTTCCAAGGGATCTCACATATGAAGATCATGAGAAAAATGTGTCAGTATTGATAGGCAGTGAGACTAAGTAAATTAGGAAGCGTGTTTCAACATTTACTCTAGTTTTGACGACATACACTATGATAGATCACTTCTTCATGATTAAGACTCTTCACACCAATATATCATTGGGTGTGCATGTTTTGATTACATTGGAGAAGGACACCTTAGATTGTGAGACTTTGCAAAAGGAAGAGAAGATGATGAGGATGGCTAGCATCAATTGATTGGGAACATACACACCCATCCATTCCAGGAGGTTTATGCACAGAAGAAGGAAGTTGATTTGTGTAGTGATAGCAGGGAAAAATAACGGCACTCACACATGCAGCCTAATTTAGGCCTTGATGTCTCATTACATGGAGGAATTCCACCAGGGAGACCCCATGACTAGAAGATGATCAAATGTTTCTCTCATCGGGATTCTTTATCCATGGACCTAGATGTGGAAGGAGCGTTGGGAGAAGCTAACACAACGTAGAGGAAATCTATTTGGTTCAAGGGAAGGATGAGAAATCATCTGATATTTGCATTGACATCTCTTACTTAGCTACTTGTGATGGAAGAGAATGATTCAAAAGTGTGCGAGGGAAAAAGTATGGTGTCAAAGGGCTACTCCATAGCTTTTTAGAAGAAAATGATGCTTCCACACATAAGGAAGATTTCTAAATACGACAAGAGGTTGTTGGCACTCTTGCATGCATTGGCCAAAATATGGAATTTTTGGATGGGAAATACCTTCCAAGAGCAGGTTGACCTCCATATACTCCAGTCTTGTCTTGGGGAAGATAAACTACAAAGGAGGCAAAAAAATTGGGGTAATAGTACTATGGCATGTGGCTCTGGCATTGAGCATGTCAAAGAGGGGAGTTATGAGGTGACAAGTACTCCATTATAGAATTCACCAGCGTTGTCATTATTGAGGAGTATAGATCCATATTGGGAGTTCCAATTATTGGTGGAGTATTCCAATAACCTCTTCACATGTAAGGTTCTTGATGGGAAAGTGATATATGGGAGGTATAGAGTGATTTATGGAGTCATTCATTTCCAGGATTAGATCTACTTGACTAGAGACTCCAAGCTCAAGGAGGAGATTCTACATGCAACATATGAGGCACTATTTTCCTGGCATGTAGATTTCATTGAGATTTCTCACACCATCATGGAGGGATTATGTTGTGAGATCTCAAAGAATATGTGCTCCAACATATCAGGAGGTTTATATCTTGTTTGATGATTGAGGAGGACAACAACTACCTTTCAAAGTTGTTTCAACCACTTCCCATTTTGATAGAGAGATTGGAAGGCTCGTCTATGGACCTATTCACCAAATTAATAGCCAAATATGGTAAAGATTTTGTCTTTATGCTTATTTATCAACTAACCATGTATGTACATTCCTTTTCCATACATTTTCCACACATTTATCCACAAGAGAGCAAGCCTCTCTTTGGATTTCATGGTCCTTTTGGGGCTACATTCAGTGATGGGAATGACTAGTTTGTAAAGGACTTTGGGAAAGACTTGTTTTGATTGGTTCACATTCGGTTAAAACCTAATGTCCTTTACTATTTCAAAGCTTTTGAGAAGCTTATGGAAGCAAGAAAGTGGTTGGATGGCCACTTACCATATCATGTTTTGAGACAGCTAGGAGCATAACAGTGTTGGTCTCACTTGAGAGATTATTTTCACCATACAACATGTTGTGTGACACTTAGTCTATATTTCTTTTGGATCCCATATGGTGATGAAATTTTATTCACTATATGTGGGATGGATTGGGTAAGAGAGGTTCCTAGAACCAAAGAGTGGCACCATGAGAGTCTAGATGACTTTTAGCTTCCTGACGACCACATTATTGCAGCCCAATATCAAAAACTCCATATTTATCATAAATGGAGAGAGAGACAACGTGAATTGAATGAATTTATCTCTCATTTTCAGCCATGCAGCCCCTATACATTATAGAAGGAGGGGATTGGTGAGTTTTTCTATGAGCTTCCAACAATGGCTCACTTTGTTTCGATGATACCATGGGTATTGGAGTTTCCCATTGGAATTTAGGTCCCTAAAATTTTTCATCTCTCATTCCTTGAGGAGGTGAATGGATAGCATATATTTTTCTCCATATATCTCCCACTTCTTCATGATGAGAGCTATTTGATTTATCTACCAAAGGCTAACTTACACACTTGGGAGGAGCCATTAGGAGACATATTGATTGGAGAGCACCTGGTTCAGTGGTGGAGATTATTAGATGAGGAGACTACAAGAGGAGGAGAGAATATTTTGCAGTATCCTTACAATTGCATGAGCAAAAGAAACATTTCAGAGGGGCGGAATGTAATATTAAAAAATTTTCTTGCAGCTAATTGGAATATCAAAGGTTTGTTTCGTCATTGATATAGGTGAATAAGTGGGTAGGGAGACCCATAAATATCTTCAAAAGGAATAAAACCACTTCTCAAGTGAATGTGGCTCATTTTAACAATTGAATAAAGGCAACCTTAGATGTGAATAGGGGCTAGAGCATGTGGACACGGTCAAAGTTGACCATCTCAAAAATGCTGTTATGGAGATAGTGGAGGATTATTGGAGGACAACGCAATGATCTAGGAGGAATGTATGCATGAGAGTAACTCCTTTAATGAGTGGGACCGAGGGTGAGGAAGCTCACTAAGCATAAAAGGAAGTGGATGGAAGCCTTAGAAGAAATTATTTGTACTATTTTTATTTGATCTTTTTAGATCTGGATTTTTCATGTGACATGTCTATGCATGCTTCAGCTGTTTAGCAGAGTCTACGGTCCTATTTAGCACAAGGGAATTCTCGAGCAGGAATCCCACCCTCATCCTAGGGGGACTTCAAGTGCCTAATCAGGAGAGGTATATGGAGCTATATTTCCACTATTCAGCATTTGGAAAAGCTTAAGCCATTATCCACAACATCGTCTATTCTAGGATTGGGTTGTTTTGCAGGGCAATAGTAGTGGAGGAGCAATAGCTTCAGTTTCCTAGATTGTTTTCCATTGAAGGGGTCATCCTCTCATCCAAGAGGCTAGTGAAGAATACCTTGGTGTTTTATTTTCATATATGGAGGGAGGCCAAGTAGCTATCATTAGCTCAATCACAGTTTCCCTGAAGGACTGTGTTATTTCAGAGAGTAGTTGCATCAGTGGGTTTAGTGCCCTAGTTGGAGGAGTTGGATTTTAATTAAGGGAATCAACCTTTAATTTGGGAGATATATTGGAGGAGGATCAACCATTATATATATCAGCTCAGCCACCTCCTATCATTATTTCAATTTCAGTGGTTGTTGAACATTAGGGCCATATATGTTATTTTGGTATATTGGGTATTTCCATAAACCTTTTCTGGGTTTTCTTGGAAATCAGTTTTAATGCTTCGATCCCTATTCCCAGGTTGGGTATATCCTTTATTTTTCACTTACCTTCCTGGTTTTGGGAAAAATTCTTTCCTCTTATTCAATCATCATCTTTTTCACCATGAGCTCTAGTCCCATTTTGAGTGGAATGTTGTCACACTCCAGAGTTGGGTTGCCAATATGTTCAAGAGAAGTCCTTAATATCAAATTCAAACATCCCTTGCTTACCTGATCCTCTCTGAAACAATCTTGAACCACTACTACCATCTTCAAAAATCATTTGTTTCATGTTGATTATGTAGGAATCTTTATGTCCTTCCATCTCTGGATCTATTCATGTTCACTTCAGCTCATTATCCAGGAAGGTTATCTAGAAACTCATTTTTAGTACCTAGGATCATGCATGCCTCAATGGAAATTTATTCACATTCGATGACCGGGTCACCTCATTGGCCTTCGATCAGATCATTTTGCAAGTATTCGACTTCAATACATTTATTCATGCTTGTAGATTGTAATTTTTTATGTTGAGGGCCATTGTCATTATTGGTGGTATCTCTTGTGCTTGTTAATGGTTTTCATGTCTAACCAGTAATCAGGTTCTTTCTACCATGTTCAACATCGACACATCTATTCACATGGTTATATTTTTACATTGGGTGGATCAATATTGTGATGAAGGCCCTAGATTACATTTGTTATTATCTATGTTGCATGGAGTTATTAATTATTCATGATTGTACACATGACCATTTCTATACAGATTGTTGCCCCCATACCGTGGATCCATTTCCATAATACATTTCAGAGGGATGGTTGTTACCATTCAGTGGGTTCATGTGTTATTTGATGCCTATTCATAGATATGTTGTTAGGCATATTCATATCAGAGATGTCATATATTGTATTTTGTTTGATTTAGCAGGTTTTCATCGCATTTTTCAGAGTCCTTTCCTTGGTTCGTAAAGCATTTCACCCATAACTCCCTTTTCAGCCTTCATGCTTTAGGGGGAATCTATTACACAATAATTTTTCACCTTTCTCACTTCCCATCCCCGATCCTAAAGTCACCTATGAATAATATTGTGCAGTATATCCACCTAAAAAAATATATTAAGATATCCTTTAAATACTGAAAGAAAGTTTCCTTGAATAATTTCTGAAGAAGCTTATTTGAAACCATAAATGTTTGGGTTATCAAATTTCTCCCGTTATCTTCCCATGTTGATGAAAGGTTTCCTGTGAAGCCTAGTGCTGTCAGGACCCTTATGACTGAAAAACCCACGTTGAACCCTTTCTAGCAGTGTTTCCTCAAATGGAGGAGAAGCTTTGACCTCTAGATGTTTACAGGAGGACGAGATGGATATTCTTCGATGGAGCTATGTTCAATATCTCTCATTTTAAATTTTTGATCTTATCAATAGGGGATTATCCCTTGAAAAATGGGCCTTCCTCCTTCTTTCATGGGATCATAACTCCATATCCCTTCCTATAAACTGATCTCCATCCCTCCATTACCGGTTGGTCATTATTGAGTTGGTTTGATCATTTTTCCCTTGCATCCTTATGCTATGTCAATGCCTTATTCTCCATTTGGGAGAAGGATCACTTAAGATACTCTATTTTGACTCAAATTACACCAAAGGGAGGCCTTCAACATCAAGGCCATGGATTTAAGCTTCCTATTTTATATTATCGATAATACATCTAGTATTTTTATTTTTATATTTGTCTGAATATTTATACAAGTAGCCTAATTCTCCTTGATCTGTTAGGTAAATCATGTCCAATGTATTCCATGTATTAGATCACATTTTTTTTTGTCTCTTGATCACCTGTAGGTATTTGAACACCACTAGGAGCGAGGATAGAGCCTCAAGGATTGTGGATTAAGGCCTTCACCAAATCATTGAGCATATGATGAGGAAGAGGTAGGAACTTTTCCCTTTCTCATCCTTCTTTAAATGTTAATTAAGAAATTTTTCATTAGATAGTCTCCTAAGTTTCCAGAACCACCCTAGAGATAGAGAGATCACCTATGTCCACAAAGGGGATCGTCTTCAGAGAAAAATTGGTGACTCCACTAGGGATTTATGAGATCTACTCAAATATTTGAATTCAAAGGGGATTTGTTTCGCAAACGAACGTTTCTCTAGAGAGATTGTTTCATTTTTTAAGTAGCTTGACATAAGACAAGGAAATTTGCTCCAAACACCTGCTCATGGCCCAGAAGAGGTCATGGATTTGAAGAGGCTCTCATCATATGGTTTTGTGAAAACAGCTCCAAAAATAGACGAAAAGAGATATCAACACCTTAGAAATAAGCCACTTTGAGGGGGAAACCTCCAATAAATTACATAAATGAACAATTCTTGGATCATCCAAATTACAAAACCTCCTTTCTATATATGGGAGTCCATGGGGCCAAAATGTAACCCTAGCTGACCTAACAATAATATTTTAAGGGCAATAATAACAATATGGGGTTTACAGGGGTACAATAATAACAATAAGGGGGTTACACTAACAACAATAAGGGACCATACTAGTAATATAGGGACCTAACATGACCCTCTCCTTCAAAAAAGTGTTTTCCTCAATGTTTGAGGAGCTCTGGGTGCTTATGTATAAAATCTCATCCTCCCATGTAGAATCTTCAATGGGTAAGTTCTTCCACTTCATGAGATACTCTGAAATTGATCGATTATATAGCTGTCGAGTTCTTGTTTTTGTGACTGCTTCAGGTTCCAATATGATTTTTTCTTCCTCATCAAATTCTGAAAATATTGTTTAAACTGGAAGATTTTCACCTATAACCTTCTTTAAGCATGAAACATGGAAAAATGGATGCACTCATGAAGAAGCAGGAAGCTCCAATTTGTATTCCATAGTACTAATCTTTTACAACACCTTGTAAGGACCATAGTGCTTTGGTGATAATTTATTATCCTTCTTAGCTTTCTTGAGGGCATTTGCTTGTATGGTTCTAGCCATAAAAATACCCAGTCTCCTACATCAAAACTTCTCTCGCTATGATGTTGATCTACCTGTTGTTTCATTTGATTTTGTGGCAGATTTAGGTTATCCTTTAAGAGTTGGAGAAATTCTTGTTGATGGTTGATGTGATCTTCCACTACTTGAACCTTTGAATTTTCTCTTAAGGATGATGTGATGGATGGTGGATCATATCCATTAAATGCCATAAATGGGGTCATTTTTGCCGCAGTATGGAAGGAACTGCTATACCACCATTCTGCGAGAGTTAACCACTTGACCCATTGTGTTTTTTTATCAGATACAAAACAATGAAGATATCCTTCCAAACATTTATTTACTATCTCAGTTTGACTGTAGGATTGAGGATGATAATATGAGCTATGAGATAATCAAGTCCAAACAAGAAAATAACTCCCTCCAAAACTTTCTAGTAAAAATGGGATCTCTGTCGCTCACAATAACCCTTGGGTTACCATGTCGCTTTTGAATTGTGTCCATAAATGTAGTAGCAATTTTACTTTCTTTAAATGGATGAGATAATGCAAAAAAGTGTGCATAGTTGGTAAGTATATCAACTACCACCATGATGACACCCTTTCCTTTGGACTTAGGTAAACCTATGATAAAATACATTGAAATATCCTCCCAACGTTGACTTGGAATGGATAAAGGTTGTAGAATACTCGGGGTCTTAATTGTCTCAACTTTGTTCCACTAGCAAACCAAACATTCTACCACAAACTTTTGAATATTAGATTTAAGTCCATCCCAAAAAAATTCTTTCTTCACGCTGTGGTAAGCTTTTAAAAATCCCGATTGTCCTCTTAAAGGAGACGTGTTCAATTTAGAAATAATCTTTTGTTTTATTTTGGAATTCTTACAAAGATATATGCGACCTTTTTACCATAAGGAATAATTTCTCCAAAAAAATGTATCAGATGTACCAGGATCTTGCTACAAATATTGAATGAGTGTCTGCACTTCTTCGTCCTTCTTCTATTCATCTCTTGCTTCAGTTATCCAATTTGGTTGGATAATAGAAATGGCACAAACCAATTCTTCCACATCTTCATTATTTCTTAAGAGTGCATCTGCAACAACATTTAGCTTCCCCTTTTTGTAGATTATTTCAAAGTCATAACCCAACTCTTTGTGACCCATTTTTCCTGCTCTTCTGAAGATAGTCTTTGTTCCAAAAAGTGTTTGAGACTATCATGATTAGTTTTTACCTTGAAGTGTCTTCCCATTAGGTAAGTTCGCCATTTCTTTAGTGCATGCAGTATTGCTAACATTTCCTTCTCATAAATAGGCCTCTCTAAACACTTTCCTTTAATTGGACGACTTTCAAAAGCAATGGGTCTTCAGCATGGAAAATTTTAGGGGCTAATATTCACAAGTGGGCTAATTTTCCATGATTTTTCCAGAAAAAAGATTCGCCAATTTCCACTTTTTTGTAAAAACGATTCTCCCAAATTTTATAATATAAAATTATTTTACCTTAAAAATATCCAACATTATATAGAGACTATATATAAAATCATTATAAATTTGTATAATTTTACAAACATATTGATAAAATTTTATAATTCACATATTAGGGACTAGTGAAATTTACCAACATTTTAAACTTCAAGATAATTTTCCATCCTTAAAATTATCCTTGGTCTTCCTTCTTGCATTAAAATCACACCAATTCCATTTCCTGATGCATTACATTCCACAATAAAGGTTTTTGTGAAGTCTAGCGTAGCTAAGACCGGTGCTAGGCACATTGCCTCTTTGAGATGTTAAAAGGCCTTAGTTGCTTCAGGAGTCCATGAAAATGCATCTTTCTTCAATAATGTTGTTAAAGGTGCTACTATTCTCCTATAATTCTTAACGAACTTGTGATAATACCCTGTTAACCTGAGAAATCCTCGCAACTGCTTCATGGTTGTGGGGACTTTCCATTCCTTAATGGCTTTAATTTTGTTAGGGTCTACCTTAACACCCTCATGAGATACAATATGACCCAGATATTCCACCTCTTGTACTCCAAAGAAACATTTGTATGTTTTTGCATATAATTGTTTCTCCTGCAATAGTTTGAGCACCCTATCAACATGTTCAACATGATCCTTCCAAGACCTGCTGTAGATTAGTATATCATCAAAAAATACTAGCACAAATTTTTTAAGGAAGGGTTTGAAAATGGAATTCATCAACCCTTGAAATGTAGAAGGTGCATTGGTAAGGCCAAAAGGCATGACCAAAAATTCATAATGACCTCATGAGTTCGAAATGTTGTTTTTGGAATATCTTCAGTCTTCATTCTAATTTGATGATATCCTGAACGAAGATCCAACTTGGTAAAATAAATTGCTCCATGTAATTTATCCAATAATTCATCAATCACAGGAATGGGAAATTTGTCTTTAATGGTGAGCTTATTGAGCTCCCTATAATCCGGACACATTCGCCATGATCCATCCTTCGTGTGTACCAATACTACAGGAGCAGAGAAAGAACTTTGACTAGGTTGAATTATACCCGCCTCTAACATTTCTGCAATCATACATTCAATTTCGCTCTTTTGGACATAAGGATATCTATAAGGCCTGATGTTTGGAGGAACATTTCCTGGAATCAAATGAATAGCATGATCATGATCACGAATAGGTGGGAGTCCTTTGGGAGTTTCAAACACCTTGGAATGATTGTCCAAGACTTGTTGGAGATCTGCAGAAATAGATGATTTTGATGTCGGAACTTCTAGTGAGCATAATTGTGCAATTACGCCTCGTTGTTCTTTCTTTAGAAGCTTTGTCATAACATTAGAGCTTATTATCTTTCCCAGCTTCCCATAAATACCCCTTAATTCGACTTACTTTCCTTCTAAAAAAAAATTGAAGAAAAGTTCTTGAAAATTAAAAGCTACCGTCCCCAAAGATTGTAACCATTGTACTCCTAGTACAACATCAACACCTCCCATAGGAATGGAAAGCATTGGAGTATTCAATACATATTCCCCCATGGTTAGCTTGATATTATGGCATTTTCCAGAGCAATTTATAGTTCCTCCATTTGCAACCATCACTTGACATTCTGGTGCTGTGTATAGGAAACAATTTAATTCCTTGGCTACCTTACAATGAATAAAATTATGGGTGCTACCTGAATCAATCAACACTATTACCTTTCTCTTCTTGATTTGTCCTTTTATCTTGAGAGTTTGAGGAGTGGGAATTCCTGCCAGTGCATTACACGATATGGTTGGATTCATTTCTTCCTCTTCTGGGGTTGGTTCCTGGTGTATATCCTCTTCTTGTTCATTTTCTTCTTCCTCTTCACAATCTATGTAAAATAATTTCTTCTCAGCACACCTATGACCTTTAGTGTATTTTCTATCACAACTGTAGCAAAGCCCTTTTGCTCTTTTTTCTTCCAATTGTTGTGGTGTCAACCTTGTAGGTTGTGGAAATCTAGGCATAGCAACACTTCTTTCTTTATAGAAGTGAGTGGTAGGCTTCCTTGTCGCCATAATTTTACATTCAATTTTTCTTGCCAACCTGAATGCCTTCTCCAATGAATCAGGTTCCAAAACGCGAACTTCATGTTGGATGTTATCCTTTAAAGTGCCTATGAAGAGATCAATCCTCTATTCCTCTGGAATATCAGTTACCCTTATATTCAATTTTTGGAAGTCCTCAATGTGCTTCCCCACTAAACCCTTTTGTTTGAGATTTATCAATTGGCTAAAGAAGGTGTTGCTCTTTGTATCCTCATAATGTGCTATCATTTCCTCCATAAAAATTGACAAAGTGACAATTTTTTTACGGGAGCAAAGCCATCGATACCATACAAATGTATTTTGTTCTAAATGTAAAGTTGCAATGCGTACCTTTTGTGTGTTTTGCACGTTATGGAGATCAAAATATTGCTCCATCTGTAGTATCCATGTTACAGGATCCTTTCCATCAAACTTCCTCATATCCATTTTTGGAATATGGTTGTTCTTCCCACCAACATTTGAGTTTATGAAATCATGATTAACATTTATTTTGTTCTCATCATGAGGTTCTTCTCCTATATTTCCGCCATTAGGAATCATTTCTGGTTTTAAGCTTGTCATCAAGCCTTCCATGTATGCTTTTAGATCATTCTTCATGTTTTCCATGTTGTCTTTCATGTCATCCATATTAGCTTCCATGTCATCCATCTTAGATTCCATGCCAAATTGCATGCCATCTATCTTAGATTCCACACCTTTCTTCAAAAATTCGATGTCATTTTTTGTTTCTCTTTGTGAGAGAAAAATTTGTTGAACTTTCTCTTATAATTTTGATATGTCATGTTGTCATTCTTTTGTCTTCATGAGTCATAGTAGAACATTCTAAAAGAAACATTGGGTGTTGAATTATTTTTAGAGCCCATTTTAGAATTTTTAGAAACCAATACTGATATCTATTCTACAATATGCCCTTGGAATCAATTCAACTTGATTATTCAAACAAGACTTATGCAATTCAGAAACAAATTACACACATGTTTTACTTTCTTTTGAGGAGCTCGATATTGAAATTGACTTATCTCTATACTTGCAGATACTAAATATCTAAAATTTGGCCTTGTAGTACTCCTTTGAAGCTTCTTTAAAATACCACAGGTATGAACTGATTTGGATTCTTCAAGATAACGTTATGTCCAAGGTCCCACAATGACCTAATGATGGACTGGTTCAGTAGAGTGAACTTGTACGACTTGCCACGTGTCACTGTTGACTCTTTTGGTTTTGAAATTTATCAAAAGGAAACTACAGTCTGTGTAATTCCAGCCAATTTTTACAGAATTCCAATCCAATGCTTAGAGAGATAGTTATGAATATTTTCCCATGGTCACCTCTTTGAGATGAAATTAGGGAGCCTCAAAAAGACCTAACTTCCACAGATCATATCTCCTAAAATATTGCAAACCAAGCTCTAAAATTTTTCAAATATGTTCCTCAGGATCTTGGCTTCGTGCTCTGAAAATTTCAGCTTCTGAACCTTGGTGGAAAAAATTTTATAGAAAAAATGCCGCGATGACATGTTTAGGTGAAATTTAGGAGCCTACAAAAAGCCCTACCTTCCACAGATCATATCTCTAAAAATATTACGAACGAAGCACTAAAATTTTGTGACGATGTTCCTTAGGATTTTTTCTTCGCACCCTAAAAGTTGCATTTGTTGAACCTTCATAGGACAAACTCTATAGCAACAATGCCACGATGACCTATTTGGAGTAGTGAAACCCTAGAATCCAAAGCTCTGATACCAAATGTTGTGAAAACAGCTCCAAAAATAGAAGAAAAGAGATATAAATGCCTTAGAAATAAGCCACTTCAAGGGGGCAACCTCTGATACATTACATAAATGAACAATTCTTGGATGATTCAAATTACAAAACCTCATTTCTATATATAGGAGTCCATGGGGCCACAATGTCATCCTAGTGGGGGCTCAATGTAATCCTAGCCGATCTAACAATAATAGTTTAAGGGCACAATAATAACAATATTGGGGTTACAGGGGTACAATAATAAAAATAAGGGGGTTAAACTAACAAAAATAAGGGACTATAATAGTAATATAGGGACCTAACATATGGGAGAACAACACTCTGGAAATGAGGGTCCAATGCCCCTAGTACAAGATGCACTATATTACTGACTAGATACTGAGTAGATGCGAGCATGGAACACGTGGCCACATTGTTAACCTATCACGAGGAATATTGAATAATACATCTAATGTTTCAATTTTTTTATTTTATTGAATATTAATAAAAGTAGCCTACTACCCCTTGATCTATTAGGTAATTGACGTTCAATGTGTGCTTTGTATTGGATCAAAGTTGTTATTTCCTTTTGATCACCTGCAGGTATTCGAATTCCACTAGGAGCAAGGATTGATCCTAAAGGATTATGGATTAAGGTCTTCACTAAAGATTTTAGCATAGTATCAGGAAGTGGTAGTACCTTTTCCCATTCTCATTATGTTTTGAATGTTAATTAAGAAATTTTTCATTAGATATTCTCGTAAGTTCCTAGACCCACTCTAGGACTAGAGAGATCGCTTATGTCCGCAGAGGGGATTTTCTTCACAATATATTCATAGAATAATTAATGGATACATGTTCAATATGAAAAAATGTATTATATATAGTGATACAGTGCCTAAACTTGTTGAACGAGTGTACTACATGTAATATTTATTTTTCAATGACAATGTAGTTCAGTTCAAATTTAGACAGATTTTTACTAATGCAATAAATGGCATAAGGAAACTTATCATATACTTGTCCAAAAAATTCCCCCAAAAATTCTTCTGATGCATCAGTATGGATATGGAAAGGCAATGCCTAGTTGGGACCCCTAACGATGGCTGCAATCATCAATGTTTCTTTTAATATTTAAAGCGACTCTTGACAGTTAATTGCCTAGAAAAAATTTGAATCCCTGGCCAGCAATCCAAACACTGGTGAAGCCACTTTACAAAATTATTTGATGAACCTTTTATACTACCCAGTTGAGCCCAAGAAACTCTTAACATCTCTCTTCTTTTTATGGGTAACGACCCTTTTGATCATGGAAATATTTTTTGGGTCCACCTGTATCTCTTCCTTAGATATGGAATGGTCAAGGACAATCGATGGATTCATTAAGAATTTACATTTATCATGGCTCAATGAGAGATTCATTTAAATACATTTCTTCAAAACCTTACACAAATTAGAGAGGGCATCTTGTAAGTGACATCCATAAGGAGTGAAATCATCCATGTATATGTCTAAAGAGTAATTAAAAATGTTACTAAATATACTTAAAACTTCCCTCTAAAAAGTGGTAGGGACATTGCATAGACTGAATGGTAGAACTCTATAAGAAAAAATTCTCCAAGGGCATGTATATGTCATCTTATCTTGGTCTTGAGGGCTTATCTGGAATTTATTGTAACCAATAAATCCATCAAGAAAGAGAATAACTTTTTCCTTGCAAGACCATCTAAGACTTGGTCAATGAAGGGAAAATGGAAATGGTCTTTCTTTAGGGCCTTGCTAAGTTCTATGTAATCAACGCAGATCCCAAACTTTCCAATTCTTCATTGGGAAAAATAATAGAGGGGACACCCACTCACTATCTGAGATGTGGTAAGTCAACCCTACATCCAACAACTTTTGTAATTCTTCCTTCAATGTGTCCTTAAGGGTCAGATTTATCCTCCTTTGGTGTTGGCACATAAGTTTTCATCCCTCTTTCATGTGAATCTGATGAGTACAAACTAAGGGATGCACCTCTTTCATTTCTTTATAATCCCAAAACAAATCATATAAGTCTTCTCTCAGTATCTTGCACAATTTTTCTTCTTTTTTGGATGAGAGAGAGAGGGTTTGATATTTAAGGTTATTGATGGTCCCAACTATACATTTTTTTCATGTTCAGGACTTGATTCAACCACGCATAGCTATGTCCGATGACTACTCTGAGATTCTTTCACAAGTTCATCGAGTGGGATGGTAGTCGGGGGATGGTTCTCAAGGATATAGTAAATGAGGTAATATTCATTAGGTTTCCCCCTGCTATAACAACATCTAGGGTACATATTGGGTAGGGTTTTCTGTCATACACTTCATATTCTTCCTCATCCTCTAACCACAATGGTAAATAATCTTCAATAGAGGATTGACCAAGAGGATATAATACTAGTTATTTTGATAAGGTTCCATTCTTAATAGTCATGTTCCTAGCCCTACAAGTAATGTAGGTATCAATAGTTTCCAACCAAGGTCTCCCTAAGATAAGGGGATAATCGTTAAACTTTTTTTCAGATAGAGAACCAAGAAATCAATAGGAAAGTCCCAGGAGTCAATGGATACCATGGCATCATCAACAACTCCCTCAAAATCTATTGTGGATTTGTCTGCAAGTCGCAGCAATGTGGTTGTCCTCCCGAAAACCCCTTGCAGGTTTAGTTTTAACATGATTTCCTTAGTCATCACATTGATTGTAGCCCCAATTTCAATCAATGTATGAGGAACAATTATGACATCAATGTGCACATCCACTACTAGGCTTCCATGGTCTAGGTATTTTTGAAAACTCACTCTCCCTAGCATCCAATCAGATAATTGTCTAAAAAAATGGATGGTGGCGGTGTCTCTCTTATTTATCCGAGGAGTTTTGAACATTTATCCTTCATAAGCTTATTATAGATAAGAAAATCCTTAATAGGCCAAATAAAGGGTATCTTGACACACAAATTCTTCAATTCTCCCATAATTTCAATCTCTTCTCGAGTGTACTAGCTAAGGTGGATCAATATTCTAGGAAAGGATGTGGATTTACTTGAGGGACACTCTCTTTATTTTCTTCTTCAATCTCTTTAGGTGGAGAAGATGGATGCTTATCTAGGAGCACTCTCTCAAACCGACAATTGATCTCTTTGTTTTCCATAGCATAAGAAGGATAATATGTCTCTCCACTATAGAATTGTTCTGTTTTCTTATTGTTCGAGTTTAGATTAGGTTGAGAATGCACTTGAGGTTGGTTATGTGGAGTAGGATGAGTGAGATTTTTTTTAGGTTGGGGTGGAGGAAATAAATTAGGAGGCTGGTTGAGTTGAGGCCTCCACCCTTGTGATGGGTTGCTCCATTGAGGAGGTTGGGTAGGGTATGGTTCAAAATGATGTTTGAAAGGTTGGGGAGGATATGGAGGAGACTAAGTCCAAGAAGGAGTCGTGGGCCATGATGGATGGTTGGAAGAATACAAAGTTTGGAAAGGTGCATTCTGATTTGAATTACATTAAGAATAAGCTGCACCTTGCATGCCCTATTGTTATGGTCGAGGTCATTGAGGGATCCTTTGATTAATGAAGTAAAGTCGCTCTGACCCACCTTCTACCCCTTGGTATACAAAATTGAGGCCTATCAAAGAACGGGACTTGTATTTTTCATGGTATTCCTCAAGGACTAAGAAAAATTCTATGACATTCACTGTGCATTCATTCCTAGGGTGTCTTCTAGTGCATCTAGGGAAGAAAATAACGACAACCCTTTTTGCTTCCTCCTTTTTTCTCTCTTCATTTTGATGTTATTAATATGAAATGAAAGGTTATGCATAAGTTCACTTTTGAAATCCTCCAACATGTGCCCTATATCATTTTTTATGTATGTTGTGGCAGGAGAGGACTGACCAAGCAATGGTTATCCCTACCCTTCTTCCTGAGAGCCCTAGAGTGATTTTTTAAAACAATTTTGATGTCATCATAGGATAATTGATCGATATTTCCTCTACACAACATGTTTATGGTTTCCAAGACTTCCTTCCTAATCAATGGGAGAAGAACTAGCTTGAGTGACTTAGGATTAAGGGTAAAATTGGCCCTCCAATATTTAAGTTGAAGCCTTTCCTCATAGTATTCAAAATATTCATCAAGTCCTAGGGTCACCCTAATGATTTATTCCTTGGTTTATTTGGACCTATAGTAATCCCTGTACTTTCTATTGAAGTACTGACGCATTTGGGCCCAGGTAGTGATATTTCCCCCAAGAAGACCCATAAACGAGTGCAAGGATGCATCCGTAACGGTAGAGGGGAACAATTTCAGTTTCTCTTCATCAGAGGCATATTCATAGGTTCTAAAAAAATACAAAAAATTCAAACATGAAGGTGTGAGGGTCCTTGGACGTTACGCCATGGAAGTGTGGAAGTGAAAAAATGATGATGTTCTTCATCATAGCCTCTCCATTGCTTTCTCTGATGGGAAAAATCTCATTGTTTTTGTTTTCACCCATTTCTTGGGTAGATCAAATATGTTATTCTTCTTCTACTCATGCCACCCTTAACTATGAGATTATATCAAAAGTTCTTAGAGACCATTCCTCCCACTTAATTTGAATGAAACCCTGTCGATGAAGGTACAATTAAAAACTACTTATAACTATGAAAGGTAAAATTCCATTCGCTCAACTTTGTAGATGCTAACTATTCATTTCATGAAAGGAAAAAGGTTAAACTATTTTCAAAATGAAAGCTATTTTATCTTGAAACATTCTTTAAACTCACAAATCTATTTCAAACAAAGTTACAAATCAAATGAAAACTATTCCTAAAAACAAAAGCTCTAACCAAAAAACTGCATAAAAACATGAAAAGATAGCATGAAAATGAAAACTGTTGATGCTGCAATAGCCTTTTTTTTTGGGCTAAATTTTCAACATTTTTTAAAAATAGAAGTCAATGCCTTTTTTTTGTTTGGAAAAACCATCGTGAAAATGAAAAACATTGATGTTGGAATAGAACCTTTTTCTTTTTGGGGTAAATTGTCAATATTTTTTAATAATGAAGTTAAAGATAAAATATCATGACTCTAAAAAACATTAAAATTATTACTATAGGAATGAAATTAAAGATAAAATATCATGTCTCCTTAAAATTCCAACAATTTTTAGGCATGGTATTAAAGATAAAATATCAACTCCATTAAAAGCCTTAAAATTCCAATAATTTTTAGCCATGTTGTTAATATTATTTTAAAAAGTTATTACGATTTAATTTATATTAATTTTTTTAAGTTTATGATATTAACAACAATTTATTAAATATAATGTCTTTTTTATATAATGTATTGAAGTCATTTGATAGGAAACACTTCAGTTATGATCAATGAAAATTTTTATAAAACAAATGAATTTGTATTTGATTTTAGATTTTTCAATACTCTTAGAATTAAAACATTTGTTTTTTTTTTTAATTTGTGTAAATATTTTATTTTTAAATAATTTTAAGATTTTGAAATTTGCAAATTGTTTTTTAAAAAACTATATTTCATTATTGAGAAATATATATATATATATCTATATATATATATATATATATATATATATATATAATATATATATATATATATATATATATATATATATATATATATATATATCTGTGTGTTATTATGTCAAAATAACTCCTCATCATCTCATAGGGGAAGAAAAATATGGAAGGAATACAAATACCCAAATTAAACCTATTTCTGCCAAGGTAACGCCTTTCTATAACAAATCAGGAGTGTTATAACGCATAAGACCAGTGAATGTGCCACGTTAGTGGCTAGGGAAATGCTCTGTTTACACTAGAGGGTAGCGTTACCCGTGTTTTAAGTTTGAAATGGGAAAAACGCACATAAAATGATTTGAATCTCCAGCTTTCCCTCACAAGAGAGTCAGTTCACAGAGAAAACTGCAGAGCACCAGTTCATTATTGGTCATTGCTATAACAAGACTGAACTCCAAAGGAGGAAAAAGCATAGTGATTAAATAAACATCTAAGTTTTTTCCATTCCAAACTAGTGGAAAGAGAAAGGCAACAATGGCTTTCTCCCTCTCCTATAAGTAGGAGTTGAAGGCTCCTAATTGAAGGTCGAAGGATTGCTAAAGGTTTTTGCATACTTGTGGAATAGAGAATAGTGTTATATTGTGAAGGCCAAGAGTCAAAGAGGTTCCTAGGGAGCTTGTTGACTTGGAATTCTTCACTTGAGAGATAAAAGAGATTGGGAGACTAAGGAGGGCTTGGTACAACCGACGGTTGTAATCCTCCTTCTTTCAAAATCAATAGAACTGTGTTCGTTTTGTCCATTCAATGCTTAATATTGTGATTATTGTTTGAACATTTACATAAGACGATATGAATGGCTCAGATGTGTAT
This sequence comes from Pinus albicaulis, assembly GCA_034641835.2. Classification (NCBI taxonomy): domain Eukaryota; kingdom Viridiplantae; phylum Streptophyta; class Pinopsida; order Pinales; family Pinaceae; genus Pinus; species Pinus albicaulis. The sequence goes on from CM076578.1 coordinate 51,015,567, forward strand.
AATTTAGAAGTTCATTATATATTGACTTGATTGATACAATATATGTTATGTTATAAATTACACGGGTGCTTTGACTGATTGCAGGACTAAGATTTGGAGCCAGTGAAGAAGGACTCTTGTTTCGTTGCCTAGTGCTCTCCAAGGTACTCCAAGATTTTCAAAGAGGTAATTCTCTATTGCATTCCATCAAGTTATTTTAAGTTAATATGAACATGCTCATGCCATCTTTGTGAACAACAAAGCTAATCTTACTGTCTGCCTCGGGCACCGGAAGGCCATGAGAGGGATATTCGAAAACCAACAACCCAATCAGTTTACCCTACAGCAGAATTGGTGATTCTGCTGGGGATTTCCCCCATAGTTTCTGGACTATTCCTTCCCTCCTCTCTTCTTTCCTCTATTCACAGACCCTTCTGACCATTTTTGATGCCCAGTAGACATATCAAATGCTCGCAGAGTTCAATCCTGTTTCTTTTTGACCAACTGAAGAACTTTTCCCTAGCTAATGCTACCTCTGTAGGTTGTCCAGTGCATTATAACGCTGTCTCTGATTAAATACAGTGCGTTAGTCACTGTATTTACTCACAGACAGAGCGTTACTCAACCAGAACCTTGTTGTTCACTGCTGTGATGGTGTTTTAGTTGCAGAGTTTTATGGCCATCAATACCTTTCGCTGACTGAATCCCTATGCTTGTCTACTAAGCTGGCATTTCTATTTGTTTCTCTTGTTTGAAAAGTTAGTGTCCAAAGCATTTACTTTTTTAAGAGAATTTTTTTTTTTTTTTTTTCTGCATATGGCTGAGTTTATTCTGAAATTTTCAGTTCATATAATGTTTAAAAGAGGTAGATAGAAGTCTGAATCTTTAAAAGTTGAACTGTGCTATTTGAATGTTAGTGCATCGATGTTGAAAAGAAACCTCTCCCTGTAGAAACACTCTTCATCGAATTTAATATCTAGAGCATGTTTTGCATGGTTTCTTGAGTCAGAGTCTCATCACATTTCATACGTCCACTCCCCCTCCGCAAGACTAATAATCAAGTACACTAAGAATAAAGCGATAATAAAATCAATCACATTACTCTTTTTTGAGCTCACACAAATAGTAGTTCAGGCTAGGATCTTGGGTTAGGAAAGTGAGAAAATCACCCAAGATCTCAAAACTTGAAACTAGAGTCATTAACGAGCGAAATCCTACTGCACTCATATTATTGGGACCGTTCCTTTACCGGAGCTCAGCGTGAGACAACACTTGGGTGCACAAGAAGGTAGCCCGCCTTCGACTGCATCCTGTGGGTGTGTTATATATTGGGGTTCCCTTCGGGGATGTCGAAACTAGATCGGGGATCTAGGTATTCTGCCCATATAGCACACTGTCCTTGACCGTGGACCCCCCTGATGATGTCTGTGATTTGAGGTATCTTTAGTGGCCATACTTTTTAGGGACTTACACAAGGTGACTGGGACGGGCTGTCCTGGTACCTGAAACATACGGACCCACTCTGTCTTCGGTCTTTAGGAGGGTACTTGTCTTCACGAGAGTGCTTACACCTATCGTCTGAGGTTCGGGCAAAGCTCTAGAGTGCCCTTAACTATACTTTCGACCAACCCTCTCTGTATACTATTGTGATACTGGATTTCATCACCAGTTAATAGTAGTACTCAGACAGGGCACCCTATTCTGGCTACTTGCTGATTGATTTTAGAGAGTCCTTTTTTTTCTTTTCTTTTTTTAGGTTTGTGATTACTATCATTGAGACTTTATAATACATCACAATTAAAATTTGTTAAAAATAAGCAGGTCAACGTGGCATCCCCCGACCCACGCCGTCTATCTAGATGACAGCAAGGTCTACCTCCTCTAACTATTGAGGAAGAACTGAACCTTGGTGAACCCATGCCTTCTATGGAAGAGCAGTCTCCACTGACTAATCTTGATTATCACATAGCCTCATATCATCTAGAATTTCCAGAGGACCCTTTCACTGAAGGGGTTGTACCTCATTACAATCCTCCGCTCACTGATCCATTGGGGCCTGTGATAATTCAGATTCCACCATGCCAAGATATGTCTTTGGCCGCACCAACATCCATTTCACCACCGGCATCCACAGGGTCGATGCCAATGGCAACCATCCCAGGTTCGCCACCATCCTCCCCTCCAGTGATCATTTCTATGCCATCACTGGGTAACCCCAGTAGTTAACAGATACCTACTCCCAACCCTATGGTCATCACAACTGTCAGTAGCTTGCCGAATCCTTTGGCATATACTCCTACCGTGACCACGTTAGGACCCAAGGTAGCTCCTCCCATGAGTATGAATACTTCGGTACCTTTTAGCAACCCTTTCAGTTGGAACCCTCTGCTGAGTTCAAACCCCTTGGCCTCTATGTCAGGGGGCAGATTCACCAGCATGCAGGTAGCAGGGAACATTTCACTTCCTCTGCAATCCTTAGGACAAATAGGAAAACCTATTGTTAATACTCTTCCCTTAAGTGGTTCAAATATAGGTGTAGGGTCTATGCCGTTGCCAAAATATGCAAGTAGTAGCATGCCTCTGGGAAAATCTATTGCATCCATTGGGACTAACCAACCCAAACCTCCATCTGGAATGGGAGGGAACTTTTATACTAGGGGCAACCAACAGTTCACCCCGCAATATAACATGCCCTATGGACAACAACCATATGTCCCTACTCCTCCGCCTATAGGAAGTTTTCACCAAATTCCTACTTATCCTCCTGGTAACACATTGATGGGTGGACCCTACGGTCTAAATAGTCAGCCCATAATGCCTTGGTTAGATTCGGGGGAAAATCCACAATTGCCATTCTTGGTAGTGTTGGACATCCCCGATATCCATAAACTGACTAATGACCCCATCAATCACAACCCGCTTTGGCCTCCAGTACCGCATAATATTCCTTCCGACATCCCGAACTCTGACGAGAAACAAGGGGACAACCCAGCTGCACACATCACTACCTTTCACCTATGGTCTGTATCCAATTCCATGGTACGTGATAGTGTCCGACTTCGACTGTTTCCCTACACGCTTACAGGTAATGCTACTAACTGGTACATTGAATTACCACGATCCACCATCAATACGTTTGGTGCTTTAGCAACGGAGTTTCTAAAGAACTTCCAACTACCAATTATATTTGAAACCAGAACAGAACTATTAACCTTGCTCCACCAAGACATCGCCACCCACATCTCTGATCACATTCATGAATGGAGACGTAGGAGGAGGCTAGTCAAAGTGCCAATTCCCGATCATCTCTTAGCCAATTGATTTTGCAAGTCTCTCTTACCCCACATAGCTAAATACATTGGCCTTTCTGGTGCGGTTACAGAAGATCAATGCATTCGTTGTGCCCAGAATTTAGATTTAATCTACTCACAATCTAGCACACTGTATGATTTTCTCCCCCATGCCCCTGGCAACCCAAATCCTCCAGCTACTCAGAAAACCGGAGCTCATGTCGATGGTCTCGTTGGCACGATCTCTGGCGTAGCCACAAAGAAGTCTTAGGGAAAATCCTCCCAGCCATCTTCGGCTGCCACCGCCCCTCACCAAACGACTACTCTTCCCACCGATGAGGTAAATTCGGTGAAAACCTCACAAAAACCTAGCGGGAAAAATAAGAAGAACAAGAAAAATTCATCTTCTTCGGAAGAGAAGTCGGATAATCAGAATAACCCTAATCAGAAAAACGCTACCAAAAATGACAAAGGGAAGGATAAACCCATGAAATTTCCTTGCAAAATCCGGGTGGAGGACCACTTGACATACAAATGTCCTCGGCTGCAGGAATGCACCGATTTTATTGCCAACAAGGATTCTGGGCGAACACCTGTCGTTCTTCATAATCCTTTCCCTAATCAACAGCAGTAACATCAACACATGGTTGACAATCTGCCACAACCCCATCAACGGAGCAATGGTGTTTCATATCCTTCCGGTGAAGGACCATCTACCATTTATGGAATTGAGAGTGTTGACCTTCAAACTCGAGCTAAGATTTATGGAAAACCTACCATAGATGCTCAAGAACCTGGTACTAGTTCAAATCCACCGCCGCCAAATGATTTTCATATCGAACGGCCTACTGCTGACCCCGTGATTCGTCCCCCCAAAGGGACACTTCGACGCAGACTCATAACAGCTCTGCGCGTACAGCCCAAAACTACAACATTGTAGAAGATTTGGCGCAGGCACCATCAGCTATGTCTTCTCTCGAAGTATTACAAACCTGTCCAGTACAGAGGAAAGCCTTGCTTTCGGCCATTGGTGGAATAGACCCCCAGGATTCCATGCTAGCTATCTTTGATATGGAAAAGGCTAAACCTTTCCTCTCACACAAACTTGCATTCCAAGTGTAGGTTGTGTCGAAAGGGATACCAATTTATCGCACTGTCATAGATGAAGGTGCTTCGACCTGCGTTATGTCACAAGCTTGCTGGCTCAATTTAGGTTCTCCTACCCTCACCCCGCCATCGAATTCCCTCAAAGCTTTCGATGGCCACACTTTCCTCCCAAAAGGTTACCTTGCTAGCTTTCCCATCACTCTGAGTGGGAAAATGGTAAACGTGGATGTTGAAGTCATAGAGCACCATCTAGACTATAATCTATTGCTTGGTCGCAGTTGGTCTTATGCCATGACTGTCATTGTTTCTTCAATCTTCTGACTCATCCTATTTCCATTGGATGGGAAAATAGTCACAGTGGATCAACTATCCTTCTGCACCCCTGATTATTGCACGTTACCAAGTAGCACTGTACCCCTAATAGGAGGATTTCCTGACTCTTACATTAGTATCGATACCGATCTTCTGAAGGCATCTTCCCTACTGGGTTGTTTTTCTCTCTCGCCGCCATTGATCCCAAACACGGTTGCAATGATATCCACCACTTTGGATGGCTCTATCGACCCATGGATCATTCCAGCACCTTCAGACATTGATTCCTATGGAGATCAGATGCCGCTCTCACCAGCCGAGTTGGCTTACCAAGCCATCCAAACTGCATCTAAACCCTCCATTGCTATGGTTTCGACCGAAGGTACAAACCTCCCTCCCATCATTGTTCTCTCTAAGGATCTCCTCAATGAAGTCTTGCCTACAGATGAAGCTATTCGAGAGATCATGTCTCTAGAAGAACGACCTTGGGGAGAGTTTTACCATCGCACTTCGATGATTGACTCAGAGGCGATAAAAACTGAAATCCCATCTTTTGACCCACCTAAGATGGTTCCCTCTGCTTACACGACTATCCAAACTATCGAGTCAGAAGGGAACATGGGTAATCTTTCTAAGACAATGCTCATTGATGTCTCGGTCAAAACAGGTATCGTGGAAAATATTCAGATTGGAGCCGATTGCAATCTAGAGGAAATTGCACGCTTCACATCCCTTTTTAAGGAATTCTGCGATGTGTTTGCTTGGTCTTATGACGAAATTCCCGGCATAGACCCTTCTATTGTCGAGCACGAAATCAATATTTATGATAATGCCAAACTTGTTCGGCAACGTCTCAGACCTATCCACCCGCGCAAAGCAGCTACCATCAAGATTGAAGTAGAAAAACTTTTGAACATTGGTTTCATCTATCCCATTCCTTTAACGGAATGGGTTTCCAATCCGGTTCCCGTTGATAAAAAACAAGGCACCATTCGAGTTTGCGTCAACTATCATGATCTAAATGTCGCTTGTCCCAAAGAAAATTATCCTACACCGTTCATTGATCATATTCCCGACGATTGTTCCGGATGCAAATATTTTTCCTTCATGGATGGATTCTTGGGCTATAACCAGATTGCAATTAAAAAAGATGACCAGCATAAAACTGCTTTCATCTGTCCTTGGGGCACTTTTGCGTATCGAAAACTCCCATTCGGTTTGAAGAATGTTGGAGAAAATTTTCAATGGGCTATGGACTACGCTTTTCATGACATTCGATATATTTTACAGGCATACTTGGATGACCTTCTGGCCCATTCCAAGAAGCGACAGGATCACCTTGATCATTTAAGAGAAATTTTTGCTAGGTGCAGATTCTACAATATACATTTGAATCCTCATAAATGCGTATTTATGGTCGAGTCAGGACGTCTGTTAGGTTTCATTGTCTCCAAGCACAAGATTAGGGTTGATCCCGATAAGGTTAAGGCAATTGTTGAATTTTTGGCACCACAATCCATCCTTCAACTCCAACGTTCGCAAGGGAAGGAATTTTTTTTGCGTCATTTCATCGTTAACTATGCCGAGATGACGAAAGGATTCATGCAATTACTAAAGAAAGGAACACTATATTTGTGGGATGACCAAGCTCAACAGTCATTTGATGCTTTAAAACATGCACTTGTTTCAGCCCCACTCCTTAGTGCCCCCGATTACTCACGCGACTTTCTCCTCTACCTGGCAGCCTCACCATCCTCACTTGGAATGGTTTTGGTTCAAGTACACGATGACGACAGTGAACATGTGATATACTATTTTTACAAAGGTCTAATCAGACCTGAATTACGTTATTCACATGTGGAGATACTTTCTCTGAAAATAGTTTTTTCTGTCACCTGACTCCGATACTATATATTGTTGCGACAGACTATGGTCATTGATTTGAAAAACCCCATGCGACATATCTTGTCTAGAAAAATTATTGGAGGAAAATATTCCAAATGGATTGTAATCCTCCAACAATTTGATTTGGTTTTCACGGCTACCAAGGCAAATAAATCCCTCGTCTTCACCGAATTATTATCGTATCTTCCCCGAATCGACCTAGGAGAAGTAGCTCATGATCCATTTCCTAATGAATCTGTATACTTGGTCGATTCTTCAGACCCATGGTATGGAGAAATTTTTTTCTACTTACAAACCCAACGCTTTTGCCCGACTCTCACGTCCAACGACCGTCGTCGTATCCGCCACCAAGCAAAGCACTACGTTGTGCTAAAAGATACACTATATCATCATGGTGTTGATACTATTCTCCGACGTTGTCTCACTTTCGATGAGGCGGAACGCATTTTGAATGAATGCCACGCCGGGGCATGCAGTGGTCATCTTTCGGACATAGCTACTGCCCAAAAAATCTTGCGCGCAGGTTACTATTGGCCCACTTTTTTTAAAGATCTTATTGTAGCATTCCAGAAGTGCCATCCATGTCAAATTTTCACAAAGAAAATGCGTGCTCATCCTGCCCCCCTTCACCCGGTTATCTCCATTGGCCTTTCGCTAAATGGGGAATTGACTTCATCACCTGCAATCCCACTTAAGAAAATGGACACAACTACATCGTGGTTGCGATCGACTATTTTACGAAATGGGCAGAAGCCCTTCCCACTTTCAAGGCCAATGGAGAAACCACCGCGCTCTTCCTGTTTAATCAGGTAATATTTCGGTTCGATGTACCCCTATCGATTGTCACAGATCATGGATCTCACTTTTAGAATCATATGATGACCGAATTAACATCCATGCTAGGTTTCCGTCAAGATCATTCTTCATCTTATTACCCTCAAGCTAATGGTCAAGTCGAAGCCATAAATGACATCCTCAAAACCATGATTTGTCGATTGGTCGGAAACCATAAAACCACTTGGCATCGGAAGTTGTATTTCGTGTTATGGGCGTATCTAACGTTAGTAAAAACTGCCACAGGCTTCACACCATTCCAAATTTCTTTCAGCCTAGAGGCAGTGCTTCCAATCGAGTGCGAAATTACATCACTCAAACTTGTCGTTGAACTCCTGCCTGGCACCACCGCCACAGAAGAGCGCTTACTCTCACTCGATCATTTGTATGAAACTCGTCAAGATGCTACAATAGCACTCGAAGCTCACCAACGTCGATTCAAGGCTCAATACGAAAAATCTGTCAAGCTTCGTTCTTTCCAAGAGGGCGATCTAGTTCTACTTTATGATCAGAAACATGACCTCTTGGGGGCAGGAACACTGCAACCATTATGGCTTGGTCCTTACATCATCACTAAAGCCCTCTCAAAGGGATCTTACAAACTTCAGGACTGTAATGGAATTCCACTCGCGAAGCCCCGCAACGGGCTCTACTTAAACAAGTATTTTTCCTAGTTTCACACTAGGAATATGCTTTGTAATTTTATGTATATAAGTTTTGCTTATTATTTTGATGTCTTCTGGATTGTGTCTTGGTTTTCAAGGTGTTTTTCTCATGTATAATCTTTTTCTTTCACACATATTCCGTCACTCCCCTTAGCATACGTCGGATATGCAGATGGTGCTAGTCGTCACACTAGATGCATTGCTTTAGCCGCTTGGGTTCTCTACACTCCTAGGTTGGACCTTCTTGGTTCTGGGGGAATCTTCCTGGGTAACGCCACCAATAATGTCACTGATTACATGTCAGTGATACAACTTCTCATGGAAGCGGCATCTCATGACATCTCCAATTTAGTGGTCCGGTTAGATTCCCAACTGATCATTATGCAGTTAAACAATCATTATCATGTCCGCCATCCTGTCTTTTTGCATTATTTTTTAAGGGTAAGACTTCTAGAACGTCATTTTCAAACAATTACCATTGAGCACGTTCCTAGATAATTTAATGCATTAGCTGATTCTTTGGAAAATTATGTGTTAGATTGGCATTTGTCACAATTACTATAAAAGATTCACTCATGAGTACATATATTTTTATAGATCATTGAAAACACATAAAAATTTAAAAACACAAAATCACCAAAATATATATATATATATATATATATATATATATATATATATATATATATATATATATATATATATATATATATATATATATATATATATATGTCATGTCCAGTACATCGTAACATCAAAAAATCTTCCAAAACTTGGGTGTTTTACAAAAATTTGGCTATACTAAGCCACGCTCTGACACTAATACATCTGCTCTGCCAGCTAGGCCTGATTCTCATGGTAGCATACAACTTCTCTAGCTATCCTCCTCAGAGGCACTATGTATCTCTGCGGCACACCTACAGTATTCCGCTGCAGACGAACTGGAACCTCCCACATAGGAAGGGGTGGTATACCCATACTCAGAACCTCTAGGATTCTGGAGAGTTCATGTAAAACTTCGGCATCATCATCGTTGCCAGCTTTCGCATTCTCTACTGGTGTGCTAGCCCCGGGTAGCTGCAGTCCTCGCCGTGCATAGCAAGGGGCCCCAACTGGCTGGACAGGTGCCACATCTGTGTCAAGCAAACAAAAGCTTTATGTCAAAACATAATTTTCACCCTATATCAAAAAAAATAAAAAATTGCATAAAAATTCAAAAGATAAAAAACAAGTACTTCTTTGAAATACACTGATCATTTCCTTCTTACCATTGAGCCCCCATTGGGTGCCAGGGGGAAAAACTAACTCCGAATCACCTGTGAAGTTCATCCCTGCATATGGATAATCCTCGATCATAATAATCTGTGAGTTAAGCCAATTGAAAAATCCATCATCAAAACAGTGGCGGACAGGACCCTCTCCAGTCCGTGGAAGCAAAGCGGCCCACCGAGCCTGCCTCGGCTCACGTGGACCCAATGGTGCTGTAAAAATCCTGGGCCTCATCAGTGGTATCTGCACCAGTATGAAAGAGACAATCAGTGTACCATACCCAAACTCTCTCTAGGTATAGGTCTTACATGCGGTAAGCTCTGCTCGGACCCGACGGACAACTCCGTCACACCAGTCGAAAACCTGAGGTTGCATACAGTCCAGGGCTAGGAGCATCTGGGCCTTGGTGGGCACATGCTAACTCTTAGCACCTTCCAAGCGAACAATCATCCATAATATAGACTGCAACGGTCTTAAAGTCACCTGGGCAATTGGTATCCGGTTTCTCACAGCCTGAGTGTCACGTATGCAATGTGCACGAATCAGATCAGTAGTGGAACGTGGGTCAGATCTGGACCCCGTCAAGTTGGGCCTTTCCCCATGACATGATAGGCTGCTCAAAAAGTACACATCATCTTTTTCGATTGAGATTTCATTACCTCCAATCCGAAAAACATGATGTTGTTCATCCCATTGCTGGATTAGCCACCTCAGGAGGTCCTCTTGACCCCTCATCAGTTCTAAGCGGGCATATTTTAGCAATCCACACCAGTGGAGAGCCATCAAGCTTGCAACATCCATCACCATCTCTCGTTCTTCCCGTTCATGTTCTCTCTCTTGCCAGATAGTCATGTTTAAACAACTAAATACCTGCACAAATAACATTTTGAACCGATCAAAACTTGCCTGGACCATTTCAAAATAGTAGAAATCGAGTTGCTAAAAAACACGGTGCGCCTAACACTGGCCCTAGTGCAAAAAACAATGTGCTAATGCGTTAACCCTCATGGGTTATGCATTTAATGCACCTATAACACTAATGGCCCACGTTAGGTGCAAGCATTTTTTTAGGGCCTTGAAAATCTAACATTTTGAACCAACAAAAAGTAACAAAAATATAATTAAATGATAGCAGGAGGTTCTAGCTCCTACCTGGATCTCGCGGGAAGGAAAATCGTTGCCCGGATTGACCGTAATCGTCAACTGAAGTTTTCACCCCTTTCACCCCAGTGCTTCTTCACAACACTTCACACAGAGAAAATGAAGGCCTTCTGACCTTTTTATAGCCATTTTTGGGGCATGACTCTCTTAAGCTAGTCAAAAAATTCGTGAATTCTTGCTATGCATGTGTCGCAACTATTGAAATTTGGTACTGATGTCCTGATGAGTGATCAAGATTTATATGAAGACATACTCATGTTATATCAAGCATTCTTTTTACGGTATTTTTCTTGCTCGTTAATCCGAAAAAAATTGAGTTCCCTCCTTAGGACTCATTAATCTTATATGAAGTTGATATCGAGCATTCTTTTTATGGTATTTTTCTTGCTCGCTAATCTGAAAAACCTAGAGTTTTCTTCTTCAGACTCGTTAAAATCATGAAGAAACACTGAGCATTCTCTTTAGGAACCTTTTTCTCACTCATAAAACTGAAAAAAAACCCCGAGTTGACTTTGTCGGGCTCGTTAAACTACCATGACAGAGAGCAAGGAGCCATTCTTTTCCTCTTTTTCAAAAGCTCTTTAAGCCAAAAAAGTAACCGAGTTTTCTTCGTGTGACTCGTTAAAATTTCATGGAGGGCACAGAGTTTTTCTTTGTTGGACTTGTTAAAATTTCACAAAGAGTATTGAGTTTACTCCGTCTCCTCATACTCATAACAAAATGAGGTAGACATCCATCGAACATAGATTTCTCACTTTTCTGGCTTCAATGGACTATCTCACAGAAAATGAATTGTTTCGGGCTTACTATTACCCCTTTTCCATGCCCAGTTATCAAGACATGAAAAAGGTACCCCAATGGAGTTGTCTTTTATGATATTTTTTAGACTCTCTAAAAATGAAAAATTCACCGATTTTTCTCGTCTCAACTCATTAAAACTTAATCAGACGGAGCGTAGAGTCGTCTTTTATGATATTTTTTAGACTCTCTAAAAATGAAAAATTCACCGAGTTTACCCATCTGGACTCATTAAACCTAATCATAAGGGGCACGGAGTTCTCTTTTATGATATTTTTCAGACTCTTTAAACATGAAAAAATCACCGATTTTACTCGTCTGGACTCGCTAAACTTAATCAGATGGGGAAAAATTTGGAAAAAATGGATACTACCTATGTTACATTTTCAAAAAGGTCGATTTGGCAGCAAAATTCTTGAACATGGCACTTCCCAGAAAACTCTTTCGCAGTTAGCCGAACCCTACCATCTATGAGTATTAGCCTTCATTTCCTAGTGTCCCTGCACCGGTAAAATCCTAACACACTGTTTGGTGTTCATAAAGCCTCAGCTACCTAGTACCAAGCTAGAGTGCCTTCTATTTTTCAAGCAGATCTCGCTATCTACTACTCCTGTTATCAACCAAACCGCTCATTATGCCAGAAATTATTTTTCGTCTGATGTTCTTATTTACTCTTCATTATCTCAATCATAAACAAAATCAATTGGTTTCCATTTCGTGTTGAATGTTGTAGGATGCCTCAGTGCCTACCTTTCAACATATCTCTTCCTATCGACTTCAACATCTTATGTAGGAAGTTGATCCAGAAACCCATCAGCACCCGGATACTTGCAGACATCAATGGCAGGTAGTCTTGTGTTTGATCAGGGGTCTTCATCATTGGCTCCTGGTCAAATTATTCTACGAGTGTTCAACTTCAACTCATTTTATTCACACTCGCTAGATTGTACTGTGCATCTTAGGGAACATCATCATTATCGGTGGCCACCTTCGTGTCTGTTAATAGTTTTCATTATCAACTAGTAATCAGATGATTTCTCACATGCTCGATGACAACTCCTTCATTCACATGTCGAGGAATATGCAGTTTAAGTGAATCGGCGGTCAAGACATTGGGGCACAGGCTACATCATTAAAGTTGTGTTTCCTTCTCCAAGTTGTGATATTGTTTATGGAGATAGCTTCTTCAGCCTGATCATGTTATGACAGACACTTCCACATTGTGCCTATCGATGGATAGATTCTTCATATATCTATTCTAAGAGAAATCATGTTTTTTAAGCTACTGAGCATGGGAAATGCCCAACTCAAGGTAGATACTATATTTTCTGACATATGTTGTTGTTTCAAGTTTTCCTCAGTATTTCAATCTCTTTATCTCTACACAAATTATAAAGTATTTCGGCCATCGTCTTCGTCTCTGACCTCACACTTTAGGGGGAATTTGTTACAGGTCAAAATACCTCCTCATCAGCTCAAAGGGGAAGACAAATATGGGAGTACAAAGACCTAAATTAAACCTATTTCTGCCAAGGTAACGCCTTTCTATAGCAAATCGGGAGCGTTATAATGCATAAGACCAGTGAATGTGCCACATTAGTGGCTAGGGAAACGCTCTGTTTACACTAGAGGGTAGCGTTACCCGTGTTTTATGTTTGAAATGGGAAAAATGTGCGGAAAATTATTTGAATCTCTGGCTTTCCCTCACAAGAGAGTCAGTTCACAGAGGAAACTGCAGAGCACCAGTTCATTATTGGTCATTGCTATAACAAGACTGAACTCCAAAGGAGGAAAAAGCATAGAGATTAGAGAAACATCTAAGTTTTTTCCATTCCAAACTAGTGGAAAGAGAAACACAACAATGGCTTTCTCCCTCTCCTATAAGAAGGAGCTGAAGGCTCTTAATTGAAGGTCGAAGGATTGCTAAAGGTTTTTGCATACTTGTGGAATAGAGAATAGTGTTATATTGTGAAGGCCAAGAGTCAAATAGGTTTCTAGAGAGCTTGTTGACTTGGACTTCTTCACTTGAGAGATTAAAGAGATTGGGAGACTGAGGAGGTCTTGGTACAACCGACGGTTGTAATCCTCCTTCTTTCAAAATCAATAGAACTATGTTCATTTTTTCCATTCAATGCTTAATATTGTCATTATTGTTTGAACATTTACATAGTATAATATGAATGGCTCAGATGTGTATAATTTATAAATTAATTATATATTGACTTGATTGATAGGATATATGTTATGTTAGAAATTACACGGGTGCTTTGACTGATTGCAGGACTAAGATTTGGAGCCGGTGAAGAAGGACTATTGTTTCGCAGCCTAGCTCTCTGCAATGAACTCCAAGATTGTCAAAGAGGTAATTCTCTATCGCATTCCATCAAGTTATCTTAAGTTAATATGAACATGCTCATGCCATCTTTGTGAGCAACACAACTAATCTTACTGTCTACCTCGGGCACCGGAAAGCCCTGAGAGGGATATTCGAAAACCAACAACCCAAGCAGTTTACCCTATATCAATATATATATATATATATATTTTATTTTCATATAATAATAATAATAATAATATTAATAATAATAATAATTTAACATGAAAATTATATATTATTTTTAATTTAATAAATCGAAACTAATAAACATGCTAAATTTTATGCAAAAAAAATGGTGTTTCCAGAATCCTATGAATGACTAAGGTTGTACATCATCAACAAAAAATTGTTCTCCTAGACTTATTTGTAACACCCTTGTAAACCGTTGGCATTTACTTTTGTTACGGAAGTGTTTTTAATTGATTACCATGATTAATATTTAACCAAAACATTTGTAATCAAGAATTCGTCACGAGTTGATTTAGTTGGAAACTACCTGATGATATTTTTCAAGAAAAAAGGGTTACAAGGATTTCATTCCATAGCATTCGATTTTTGGAAACCACTAGTTACACTTGTCAAAGAGGAAAGAATATGCATTGGAAACGGGTGGGCAAGGATGAGAGTATGCGGTGGAAACCAATGGGTTGAAAATGGAGACCAGCAGGTTGGAAAGGAAAGGATGACAATGTGCATTTGAATGGGAGAATCGTGGGTTAAAAGGGCAAGGAAGAGAGTGTGCATTGATCCTCTCTAGCCTCGACCCCACGTCATGGCCAACATGAAGAGTAAGTCATATTTAAATTCATGGTAATGTAACAGAGTAAGTTATCTTTAAGTTCATGGTAATGTAACTCTAGAATTTCGAGAGAAATGTGGTTGTTGATACAACTATGATAAAATAGTGGGAGTTGCTTGGCACTAGTATGGCATAGTAGAAGTTATTATTAAAAGCACTGGCCAGAGGTAATTATGCACAATATGTTTTATTTTAAGAAAAAATGTATGGATTTGCATGATTATTATTAATCTATTTTCTTGGAAATAATTTCACATTAATAAAATATATAAGTGTCTGTAGACAAAGATTTCCATTATGTTAATCTTTTAGAAAGATATCTGCAGTAGTAAAAAATAAGATAAATAACTTTTCTTGTCTTTATATATATATATGCATCTTATGTAAGATAATATAAGATGATTGTTATTTTTTTGTCTTTATATATATATATGCATCTTATGTAAGAGAATATAAGATGCTTGTTATTTTTTTAAAAATGGATTTCGTATAGGTGTATTAAATGATAAGGATATCCAAGTTATTTTCTTGAAAATGAATATAGATTAAAGAAGGTAATTCTTAAAGATATTTCATGGGTTGGGAGATAAGATAATGAGCTTCGCCCTTCCTTGATGCTTCAAGGCATCCTTTTGCTATTTATGTATGAGATCCTGCAATGAATTCATGGGGGAACAAAGAAGTGTGAAAGGGGAAAATTTCAGAATGGGAAGGAATTTTGTTATAGGGATTCCAAGAAAAGTACCAAAGAGGGGATAAGTAGAAGTGGGATAGGGAAAAAAAATTCAAGGGTCGAGTGGGATTTTTATGAAGCGGGTAGGGTAAATTCAGAAGAATGTGGGAAGGTTAATCATTCTGGGATTTAAAGAAGAAATTTGAGGTAATATTATGAAATGGGATATGAAGAAAGGCATAAAATTTTCTAGAAGGTTTGCCTGCACTAGTGCAAAAAACAATAACTGCAGCAAGAATTAAGTGTTACTTGAATAAAAATATCCATGCTAATTACCACAATGTATAAAGGTCTGTTGAACCTATTTTTACTTGGTGGTCACTAGCATATCTAATGATCAAGCAACATTCTCTTTTTATTAGAAATTTTTGATCTTCCTACCAGCAAGGTAGTTTTTAGGTTGACCCTTCTGCAATCATGTCAACGAACTGATTTTCACAATTAGAGGAAAATATTTTTTTTTTCTTTACTTTTTTTTTTATTGAATTTATTTTTTCTTTTTATTTTTATTTCTTTTTAGAAGAAGAAGAGTTCATGTTTTCAAAATGTTGGTTTTACTATTTACCAATACCATCCCAATTTGTTGTTGGAGATGCTGTGTAAAATCTTTCTTGGCAAGCGGCTGAAAATACTTCTTTAATCTATACCCATGTTGGCTTGAGGTGTCCTGAGCCACGTTTGGTGTGCAAGGTTTGCCAACAAACCCCTATACTACTGGCCCTTTCGGCAATGACCTGCTTTCGCAGGTCACAGTCTCACCCAAAGTAGTATGGGTGGGTGCTGGAACTAGGTTTCCACATCCTGAGAAAGGATGGGTATGGCAAGCAAGGCTACGTCCTGTTTCTGTAATTCCCAGATTTCCTTGTCCTTCGCAGGGTTAATTATGTTCCTATTCGCATCCATGTGCACTAGACCTACAATTATAGACTTATTATATCATCAACACAGCAGTACATAAACAGAGCATAGCGGATCTAGATCAAAGAGCTCACCACACAGATCATTCACATCTTAAAGAAAGAGAATACATAACACAACAATTATCAACAATTCACATAATAGAACTCATAGATTCAAATCTCTAATAATCCTTCGGATTCATTCATTCATCAATCTTTCCTTACAATTCCCTTCCCAACCTGTGCACAAAGCAAAAGGGTCTACACACAGCTGGACTAGGATATTTGTGCACATAGCCAGAAGGATTTCATTCCCCAAAACCCAAATAGACAGGTTAAGAAACATATCACATCAAGATCTCATCAATTCCTATCGTTTTTGATACAAAATACATCTCTATTTATAACAATCTAGCTCCAAATTTCCTATCCTCTGCAACCCATGGTTTTTGGACCACTAGTTTATCCTTTGACCCATTACAATGCGTTTGGGGCTTTGACCCGCCCCAAAACCCCTGCGATATACTAAATATAATAAAAAAGTAATCAAAATGGACCAGTTTTGCAGCTTGTTAGGAGACCCCATTCCAACAGTCCCCCAACACAATCTTCTGACTCGTCCCAAGTCATTGCACTAGTGCAGCTTCCATTTGCCTGTGAAAAGTGTCAAAAGTGCTGAGAAGCGGAGGGAGTATGTCCATATTTTGGGTCGCAGCTTGCTGCACAATATTCACCAATGTCAGGAGGCAGAGCCATTTGTATTCGTAGTGATCCGTTCTAACAGCCTATGGAGGCATGCGATGGCGGACTGAGCATTGTGTGCAATCTGGAGTGCAGTATCAGACCATGGATTCAATTTTTTTCAAACAACTTTCTTGGAGTGCCGAAGGTCCTCAATCCTGTCCATGGCGGCTAGGCACTGCGCGGAAATGGGGGAAGGTGTGGAGGCTCAGACTTGATCCAAAACATCTTCTGCCTATTGTAACTCCTGCTGGATATGCTATATTGTGGATGGTGTTGCACTGTCATCCATAGCTCTGTAGCTGTTTCGACCAATTGTGCTCCCTTTGTCAACTTCTCCTCAATGATATGCATTGAATCTGTGACCACGACAATCTGCTGGGCCTAGACTTCTGGAGCTGCTGCTACTCATCCCGGTCACGGCAGCAGACCTCCCAAATCACTCTGGAGGATAGTATTCGTAGTTCTAATCCAGATAGCTATGCTAAGTTGAGTTGGACGTCCCCTGTAGGTAGGTCAGGGATGTAAATTATGGTAGCGTGAGGGAGTAAACATACATTTCTTCGAGTAGGTGGCGCTTGGGAGCTGCGGAGAAATCACAACATGTCTTTGTATCTTAGTGTGCCTCGTGGGCTGCAGACAATCCTCGTTGTCGAAAGCCCAAGCTCCTTTCTATAACTTCACTCAGCACTCCCAGATCCTTGCACCAGTTCTTTCGGTGGGTCCGGGTTCATATTTTTACGAGAAAGGAAAACATTACAGAGAATAGGGATGAACACAAAAACATAGAATGTGGATAACTAGAACCTATCGAACGGTGAATAAATAGCTCAAAGCGAAGCTTTCCAAACATCCACACCCACTCTGGAATTATTAATTGGTGAGGGATCTCATTCGTGGCACATACGCTTAATCCTGCATACTGCTATTTCAATTAATTACAATATTGGCGACCTGCCGCTTGTTTGTCGTACTTGTGGGGGTCTTTTCTTATGAAATTGGGACATGCTGACAGTTATCCTTCATGCCCTAGGTCATGTTCATGATTTTTCAAGCCGTATATGATGCTTGTATGTATTTTGCGTACCTGGGGTGAGGGTCGAGGCAAGGTGGACCTGCAATTTGGATAATAGTCTTGTCGAAGCCTTTATTTCACTCACGGGTAGGACATCCCTGGCTGCGTCATATGTCCTAGTGTCATTTATTACTTGATATGTTCACTGACTTTTAGACAGGTCTATAATCCTACGTGTGCTGAGGGCTATGGTAACCCAGTAATTCTGGTTGGGAAAGGTTCGATCGCACTCTTGAGTGTTTCTCTATAGTAGGTGTTTGCGTAGGTCAACTGACCTCGGAGCCCATCTAGCCACAGGGGTCAAAATGCACAGGTTCACCCTTCTCCAGTATTTCCCCTGAGTGAAGAATACCGATCCTTGCGTAGGTGTTTGGCATAGCGTTAGCAGTAATGCTTCTGGCCTACAGTCCGTGGGACTCTTCGGTTCAACGGGCTGCTAATCGTCACCTACGTCCTCTTGGCAGGATGAGGTTATTTCTGTGATAGAGATGCGACTGAAATTCTTGATGGTCTGAAGGCTTCGCAGCACTGAGACCTCATGCAACCTACCTTGCGAATTCTCCAACTCTTCATTGGAGTCGGAAAAACATTCACTGTCCTTTTCCCAACAAAGCAGTCCTTCATCTATGGGGTTAACCCGATCTTCGTCCTACATAGTTATCTTATAAATCTGATCCAATTTCTCCCTTTCATAGGCTACCTCTATGTACCGCGCACCTTCTGCTGGGTCTAGTGGTACTATGACACGCATCCCTTTGTTTTCAAATACCATGTTGTGTTTCTTGAGATTGATGACACCTCCCATGTCTATTTCCCAGTCCAGTCCAAAGAGTGCAGGGTAGGGGTCCGCATCTTCTACTATTTCTATTACTTAAAAATCAGCTAGGGCTCGTACCCCTACAATTTCCACCATGAATTTTCGTAATCTATCCAGAGGGATGATGTTTTGTTGGTTTTCCATTCATATTTGAATAGTGGATCATTCCAAATTAGGTTCTCCCATTCGTTTCCATGTTTTTTTTGGTAAGACGTTCGCATCTGATCCAAGATCTAAGATAACCTGATCCATATCATAGTCTCTGATCTGCGTAGTCAATCGCATCTCTCTCCCAGTGAATTTATTATAGATGTATAGCTTGTGTACGTCCTGTGTATCAGGGATCAAATTGGGCCAAGTTGTGCAGGTATTCAGTAGTGCTAGGAGATTTCCTATGGCTCGCGGATTCCTTAGCAACTTTACACATGCCTTTAAAAAGGGCTGAACTCCTTCTTCAATCTAGGGTTGCACGTGGACTGCCAATGGGGATTGTTATTTGCAAGATACTTATTTCTGAGAGGCAAGCCCTTCTTCATTTCCTTGGGTTTCCAGGCCACTACGTGTCATGACTCTTACACTTGGATCCACCTCCCTTAGCTTAGTTTTTACCCTCTGTACATTCTGCATAGGGGTAGGTTGCTTTTCCTGCATCTTAGCTATTAAAATTGGGTATTCCTCTACCTCATGGTCTAGCTGTCTACAATATTTACACGACGGCCTGGTGGGATTAGGCAATTCTCTGGCAAAGTGCCCTATTTCTCCATAGTTATAACAGATTAGCTGACCTCATCCTCGTCCTGCACTTCCTCCTCGACCACCTCTGCCTCTGGCCAGTGATCCTCCAAAGTGTGCAACAGGTCTTAGTGATGTAGGGTCTGATTTCACCCGATGTAAGCTCCCACGATCCATCATTAAGTCATATGTGCAACAGCTATGCTCATCATATCCCACCGTTCGGTAGAATCGACACCATTGTTGCTTCAGTTATGGGATGTACGCACCCTGTCGAGGGAAATGGTTCATATCATGTAGGCCTACTACCCGAAAATCATCACACCAAAGTGCACATTTTCTTGATCCTGGTCACAGCAGGACATGTTCTCTACTTTCCCCTGGGCGTATCAGACTAGGTCCTCCTGCTTGCATATAATTTCCCAGCAGAGCACATTGATCCTTCATATGGCCAGACACCCTGCATCGTATGCACCAAAGGTCTACGCAGATGTCCTTTCCTCGTTCCTTTCGCAGGCTTTGTATTTCCATATGCATAGCTCCAAGTTGTTCCTGGATTTTTTGTACCCCTACCGATGTATCCTGCCAAGGTGCAGCTTCAAATTTCTTAGCAACTTCCATAGCTTTCTCCTGCGATTCAAAGGTTTGGTGACTCATCGGAGTGCACAGGTGGGGTAACAACATAGCAATTAACCACTCCGTATGTTGCCTATCATCATAGTCGAACCCTACTTCCATAATTTCCTTCTTCATTCATTGATAAACCTCCCATACTGACTCAAACGCACCTTGTTGAAAGTCCTTTACTTCTTCTACCAACTGGGAATAAGATTTTGGCTTCTAGAATTGTTGCTTCAGAGCATATTTGATATCTTGAATGGAGGGAGTCCCATTCTGGGCAACGTATCACATATACTAGTCCAGAGCTTTGTCTTCGAATGCTAAACACAGTTTCTCCCTCTCCATCATGTCACTTGCCACATTCTGTGCAGTCCAGACAGAGTCTGCCACAAACCAAAATCTGTCCATATCCTTGTCTCCTACCCCCTTGAAGGTAGGTAGTTTTAAATGCACTACCATATCACTGCCTAGGGGGGGTGGTGGTACAGGTGAATTCTTACCTTTGTCCGTCCGCGGTGGCGATATAGCCGGGGGATATTGTGAAACTTTTTCCTGCAATAGATTGTAGGACGATCTCCTTCCGTCAAGGTTGGTCCGATATTATTTACCACTGCGGGTTGCGCTTCCTTCTAGATCTGAGGTCATTCAGTCAGTATGACTACATAGAATGCTCTTTTCGCACAGTAATTTCTTGATTAGCAATAGTAATGTCCTCAGAAATTTTCCCCACAATCCCTTGAAGAATCGCCATTCAGCCTGAGATTATGATACAAACTTATCAATGGAAAATTTTGTGACAAATCCTCCCAACACACTATCCACCCAGTGATCCACCATGCGTGTGATAGTATTATCAGTTTTCTCAAGCTGTTCGAGCAATTCTGGGGTCCACAAGGTGACCCGTTTGTCCTTCCAGCACTTCTGGAATTCCACTAGTCTAGCCAACCACTCCTATATTTCAATCACAAAGGTTACAAAAAATATTCCGTAGCTCTCAGTAAGGACGTACCTATTTTTCCATTTTTCTGTTGTTAACTTCTCACTGTGATTTTATTTTACTGCAAATTCCTTGATCTGTATTTCGAACCAGTCGTTGATATTTTTTCTTTCAAGTTTCTAGTATTCTATTATCATTACCTGATTCCTCTCTCAAACATCTTCTGGTCTCGGCAAAGGAACCATTTTTTGGCTTGAGTGGTCCTGACCCAGGTTCGGTGTGAAAGGTTTTCCAACAAACCCCCATACTACTGGCCCTTTCGGTAGTGACCTCCTTTCGCAGGTCACAGTCTCACCCAAAGTAGTATGGGTGGGTGCTGGAACTAGGTTTCTGCACCCTCAGAAAGGATGGGTAAGGCAAGCAAGGCTGCGTCCTGTTTCTATAATTCCCAGATTACCTTGTCCTTCGCAGGGTTAATTATGTTCCTATTCGCATCCACGTGCACTAGATCTATAGTTATAGGCTTATTATATCATCAACGCAACAATACATAAAAAGAACATAACAGATCTAGATCTAAGAGCTTAGCACACAGATATTTCGTAGCTTAAAGACATAAAATACATAACACAACAATTATCAACTATTCACATAACAGAACTGACAAATTCAGATCTCTAATAATCCTTCACATTCATTCATTCATCAATATTTCCTTACAATTCCCTTCCCAACCTACGCACACAGCTGGACTACGATCTTTGTGCACATAGCCAACATGATTCTATTCCCCAAAACCAAAACAGACATCTTAAGCAACAAATCACATCAATATCTCATCAATTCCTATCCTTTTCGATACAAAATACATCTCTATTTATAACAATCTAGCTCTGACCTTCCTATGGTCCGCGACCCATGGTTTTGGGATGCTTAGTTTACCCTTTGACCTATTACAATGCGTTTGGGGATTTGACCCACCTCAAAACCCCCGCGCTATACTAAATATAATCAAAAAGTAATAAAAGTGGACTAGTTTCACAGCTTGTTAGGAGACGCCATTCCAACAGCCCATTTACCAAGAATACTAAATCTTGTCCATCAATAGTTTTGACTTCTATTGCTCCATTATCAAATACTCAGATCACTTCATAAGGTCCCATCAAACATGTATCGAACTTCCCTTTAAAAATTTTAAATCTAGTATCATAGAGGAGTACCCAATCACCTAGTTGGAATTGTCTTTTCTGAATAGTCTTGTCATGCCACCTTCTCTATTGCTGCTGAATTAGGATTTTCTATTGAAAAACATCTCTGCGAAATTCATCTAAATATTTTGATTGGAGAAGACACTATTGTTGTGCCTTGGAGAGATCTAGTCCTAACTGAACTGTCGTTCTGAAGGTTTTGATGTGTAACTCAATCAGTAACAGAACCTGTTTTCCATATACCAGCTCATATTGTGTATGTCCTGTGCTATTTCTCCAAGTGGTTATGTATTCCCACAAAGCTTCTGGTAATATTTCAGCCTAGTCTTTCTGATGCATATTGACTGTCTTTGTAAGAATGGACTCGATCACTTTGTTTGTAGATTCCAACTGGCCATTTTCTTGTGGTGATACAGCATGGATTTCCTATCCCGGATATTGTATTGCTCCATCACACCCTGTACTAGATTGGAAATAAACTACGGATCATTGTCAGAAACAATTTCTCTAGGTACACCAAACATATTAAAGAATTCAAATAAAAGAAAATCAATAACAATTTTTTTTGCAGCAAAAGAAACAACTTTAGCTTCTACCCATTTTGTAAAAAAATTTGTACAAACCAGAATATGCTTTTTACTTAAAGATGTTGGATTTATTGGCCCTATAAAATCAATAGCCCATTTTTCAAAAGGCTCAATCATAACTTGGGGGCATAAAGGCATTTTATTGGTTTGATTAGGCTGGCCAATTCATTGACAACTATCACATCGCCTGACATACTATTTGACATCCTTAAACAAGGAAGGCCAAAAGTAACCAAAACGTAATATTTTGTACGCAGTCTGCTTATCAGTGAAGTGGTCTGCACAAGGTTCATCATGAGAAGATTTAAATATGTCAAACACTTCCTCCTCTCTTACACATATACGGATAATCAAATTTGGACTAGTGTAAAAGGGATCTCCTTGAATCCAGGAATATGCAACACTTTTCTGAATAATATTCTACTTTTCATCAGCGCACAAATGGGGTGGTGTCTTCCTAGTAACAAATTAATTAGCAATGTCAACAAACCACGAAGAATCTGTAGACATAGAAAAAAGATGTTCATCTAGAAAATCACCATTAACAGGAGTTACTTCACCAGGATTATCTAATCTAGAAATAAAATCTGCTACAACGTTAGATTTTTCTGGTCTATCAATAATAGTAACACTAAAATCTTGTAAAAATAGTAAGCACCTAGTCACTCTCCCACTTTTCAATGGTTTTTTCATAAAATATTTAATCACAGAATGATCAATATGTAAAAATAATTCATATCCTGTAATATAGTGTCTGAACTTATTAATTGCAAAAATCACAGCGAAAAACTCTTTCTCTGTAACTGTATAATTCAATTCAGCGGAAGACAATTTTTTACTAATATAATAAATAGCATAGGATTTCTTATTTTCCTCTTTTCCTAAAGCTGCGGCGATAGCCACATTTGAAGCATCATAGGAAATGTGAAAAGGCAGGGACCAGTTTGGACCTTGCAAAACTGGTGCCTGCACCAACCTTTTGTTAAATATTTCAAAATACTGTTGGGAAGCGATGGACCAAGAAAATTCACTATCCTTAGCTAGAAGTCAGAAAAGAGGAGCAACTATCTTTGAGAAATTTTCAATGAATCTTCTATAGTAACCAGCATGTCCTAAAAAACCTCTTACTTCCCTTTGAGTTTTGGGTGCAGGAAAACGCATAATGATTTCCATCTTTGCTGGATCAACCTGGATACCTTTGTTAGAAATAAAATGGCCAAGCATCACTCCTGATTTGCACATTAATCTACATTTCTTTTCACTCAAAGCGAGATGGGCTTCCTGAAAATGAAGAAGTACTTTCTCCAGATTTTTTAGAGCTTTATGAAAGGAATCACCAAACACAGAAAAACCATCCATATAAATTTCTACAAATTCTAGATTAGCAAAAATAGCCAGGGCTGCCCTTTGAAAGGTAGTCGGGGAATTACATAAACCAAAGGGGAGCACTTTGTAAGAAAATGTCTCCCATGGACATGTAAAAGTAGTTTTATCTTGATCTTCGGGTGCAATTTGTATCTGGTTATAACCACTAAAGCCATCCAAAAAGGAGAAATATTTCTTTCCTGCAAGGGTATCAGGCACCTGATCAATAAAAGAGAGAGGGAAGTAATATTTAAGAGTGGCTTTATTCAATTCTCGATAATCAATACAAATACGCCATCTTAAATCTTTCTTAGGGACTAGTACTAATGGAGAGACCCACTGACTGTCGGAAATATGATAAATAAAACCAACATCTAAGAGTTTCTGTACTTCTTCCTTCACAATGTCTCTTAGAGCTGGATTCATTCGCCTTTGGGATTTTCAGAGAGGTCGGGTTCCTTCTGGAATATAGATGTGATGTGTACAAGTTTCAGGAGGGATACCCTTCATATCTTCATAGCCCCAAGCAAAGGCACTAAGATGGTTTTGCAAAAAATTCACAAGTTGCTCTTGCTATGATGAGTCAAAATCTGAACTAATATGCAAATATTTACCAGGACTAATATCAACAAGAGTGGTATTAGGCTCAGGAGTACTTAAGGGAGTGGTCAAATGTAGTGGTACAAAAGAATGAGAATCATGATTTTCTTGAAAATCTAGGCTAAAAATTTGGGTTAAAGGCTCATAATCGGGTATAATATCTAGATATATTCTTGTGAAGACCCAGTATAATGATGGATAAGGGAAATTGACTGAGTCTCCTCATCAATGCTTTGATCCAACCATAAAGTATCTCGAAGGCCTTGAATGGATCTGGCAGGGGGGTATAAGGTAACTTTCTTCCTAGAATCTCCATGTGAGATATACATATCACCGGAACGACATCCAATATATGCATCAGTCGTAGCAAGCCATGGTCGACCCAAGATCAAGGGATGTCCTCCTATTGGTTTATTTGTCTCAAGCAAAATGAAATCAGCAGGATATTCCCAAGAATCTAATGTGATGATCACATCGTCCAATACTCCTTCTCGCTTAATTTTAGATCTATATACTAATTCAACCACAGTGGGAGCAGGGAGAAGATGAGATAACTAAAGTTGATCCATGGTTTGCTTAGTCATGACATTAATGGCTACCCCCATGTCTATAAGAACATTAGAGACAAGGACATTACCAATATGAACTGAGACAACAAGGTTTCCGGGATCAGTATATTCTTCCACAGACACACATCCCGTCTTCAACTCTGCTGCCCTACCAACAAATTGAATGGTTCAGGGTTCCAATCTCTTCCTCCCAGGTTTCTTGAGACAAATTTCCTTAATAATATTGGTACAAATGGGGATTTCTTTGATGGCTTGAAGTGAAGCTATCTTAATGAAAAGATTCCCAAGCTCAGATGCCAAACTAGTCTCAGAAATAGGCTCACTCCTTTCCATTACTATCCTCTCTGGGAAGGGAGGCTGGTTGGAAGAAGATGACAAGGATTTAGAGGGTAAGGGCTGATTAGTGACAGATTTTAGAGAATGGTTGAGATTTTCCTCTTCTCCTTTCTCTTTAATGATCACCATAGGTTGCTTCTGATTTTCTGATGTTACAGTCCTTCCCGATCTTAATTGAATATCATGAACCTCAAATGGAATAGACTATTATTTGAATGGTAAAGGTGGGCTTGTTACATAGATTATTTTCACTACTTTATTATTATTAGGATTGGGAATAGGTTGAGCAGGCAACTGAGGAGGTCGAAAGGGTGGAGGTAAAGGTAATAGTGGAGTGGACTGACTTGGAGGTTGAGGCATTGAATAAGGTGCATGTGTAGATGGGTATGACTGCATAGGTGGCTGGTAGGGATATGGAGAATGGGTTGGCCATTTCCAACCTTGTTGCCATGTTTGAGGAGGTTCCCAATGCTGATATTGACTCCCATAATGCCACTGCTGATGAGAGTTAGGATAAGAATATGCATGTGAATTATAACCAAAATAGTGTGGAGAAAATTCAGAAGGCATACATGTACCTACCTGGGGCCAATTCCTTCTTGCTCCCATAGTATTCAAGTATTCTAC
This sequence comes from Pinus albicaulis, assembly GCA_034641835.2. NCBI lineage: Eukaryota > Viridiplantae > Streptophyta > Pinopsida > Pinales > Pinaceae > Pinus > Pinus albicaulis. Next base: position 51,041,910 of record CM076578.1, read on the forward strand.
TTCAGGCTATCCCCTATAAATACAGCTTTAAGTCCTGGTATAGAGGGACATTTTTATGTGATATAGTCTTCTGCACAAATAGCACACTTATTAATTTCTTTCAAATTAAGAGGACACTCTTTAGGGGGATGCTTGTCTCTACATTTAGGACACAAAATACATAATGACTATTGTTCCTTCATGAGTTTCTTCTGAAATTTTAAGGAGTCTAACTATTTGGTAACAATGTTCATTATATCAATTTTCATGTTTTCCATTTTATTTTCTAGTCCAATAATCATAGCATCAGTGGATTTAGTTTTTCTATTTCTATTTCGAGTTCCTCTAACGGATCTGTACTGGTTTCTTGAAAATTTCCTGCATAATTCACAAATTTGATCAAAATTTTACTGAGAAATATCACCTTGTCCTAACATATTCAAATTATTTCTAGCATTATCAGTAACTCCTCTTAAGAACAAGGTTCTAATAGTGTTGAGATCAAGCTTAAGTTTTGACCTTTGTAAAATATAAAGAAACCTTTCCAAATATTCTTCAAGCATTTCATCATCATCTTGTATGATTGTAAAAATTTCATCCTACATGTCCCAATTTTTGCAATATTCCTGATATTTAGACAAAAACATTCTCTTCATCTGATCCCAAGAGGTTATGGTGTTTCCTCTTAACCCCATAAACCAGCAAAGAGTTGAGTCCTTGAGGATAACAGGAAATAATCTTAACTTCTGAGCCTCAATTGCATAATCATAACTTCTACATAGAATATCAAACTCGAATATAAAAGTGTCAGGATCTTCATGAACTTTACCATGGAAGTGAGGGAGAGCTGATGGTGGAATATTATTCATCTGTGACACAGTATCAGGATCCAAAATTGGAAACACAAAAGTGGATTGTCCTTCACTTACTTGGTTGTCACCTATCCCTTCCAAATGATCTTCTTGGTCCGCCATTGTTCCCCTCTTAATTGTACCTCTCTCCATAGGTTGATCCACACCTGAGCTGTTATTACCATAATCCAGGTGGATTGTTCCTACCTGATGGGTTTGAATTGGATTAGGCTTCCTGTTGATAGAAGGAGACCCAATATGAAAATTATTTTCAGAATTATTTTGGCCCTTATTGGGCTTCAAACCCTTACCTTTCCTAGGCATTCATTTCAAAAGAAAAGAAAAATAACAAAAAATTTCTAAAAAATGTTGTCAAAAATCAATTAACACCAGTAAAATTCCTTCAAAAAAAAAATACTACAAAAATAAAGGAAAATTACCTCTATTGCATAATCAAAAAATTCTTACCAAATCAAATCACCTCCCTGGCAATGACACCAGAATGTTGGGTGCAGGAATTACACTTAAGAAAACTCCTCAACACTTAATTTGTCAACCCGGGGGATTCATAAACTTAGAAACAAAGCACAGGAAATGCCAAGGATGGTATGAATCTTTCTAATGCAAATCCCTACTTTCTTTAAAGGAAAGAATGCAGAATCAAATCAAAATAGAAAAAGGCAACTTGAACCATCAAAAATAATCTAAGCCTCGAATGAGAAAGTATGCATTTGCAAGAGAGAATTAAGGATAAAAGGCAATCACTTCAGCTAATGGTTGTTTAATCTACTGAGTGTGTATTTTCCTTTAGCAGAGACACTTTATCTGATCCAGATTTATGCAAAAATGCAACAGAATAAACATATAACCACAAATATAGAGATGGAGCGGAAATAACACTTCATTTCATTAATATCAAAGAACTGAAATTTGCTTACAGACAAAACGGAAATAAAACTAGCTAGGGCACTAGTAGCTATCTCTGAGAAGAGATGTGGTAGCTACAAGCCTCTGAACTGAGTTACAATGAGGCTTGAGGTCCTATTTATTATTGAGAAACAATGGAGAACCCTAAACATCCAAAAACCTAACCCTACGAGATGACGCGCCAAAACTATGGGCCTCGTTTGGGTAAATTGGTGTTTCAACTTCCCAGGGACATAACTTTGCCATACTATCTTCGTTTGACGCACGTGATACATCATTAGAAAGCTATATCGGAGGACTAAAAATTTCACCACGAATATCATTCCAGAACAAAATGATATTTTTTGGAGGCGTGATGCCCAAAAAATGTCATTTATGGCCTCAAAATGGCTCTGGAAGTTCAGGACCTGAAAAACTACTAAAAATAGTAAGTTATGCCGAAACTGAAAAACTGAGAGAGACAATGATGGGGGCCCAAGTGGAATAGGCGGGTGGCCACCAATATCCACCTAGATCATTCCTCCCCCCTTAGGAAGAAATGGTCCCCATTGCGTTAAGTTCCTCCATGAGATGAAGAAATTTCTGCTGAACTTGGCCCCTGGTGAACTACTTTCCTTGGTGCAGGAGTTGGCCAGCTTTGACAACCCGATACAGTTGGATCTTCTGTGGGTGAGCATTCTTGATTTTCATGTCCATGATACAATATATGGTGGCCTGTTCCATTTAGTCTGGGTTTAACTCTATTGGTGTGAGTTGTTCTACAATGTCCAAGGTGTCCAGTAGAGGTGGGAAGTAAGGACGAAGGTGATCCACATTGAAGACTGGGTGCAGACCAAGGAATGGTGGAATACTAAGCTCGAAGGCATTGTTCCCTACAGCCTTGGTGACGGTGTACGGACCGTATCGGAGCGGGCGAAGCTTGCGGTGGGGTCCAGTGAGGCGCTCCTTCTGCAAATGAAGCCATACTTTGTCGCCCACCTGGAAGTTGTGTGGCACCCGGTGTTGATCATGGCGCTGCTTGTACTTCACATTGGCTCTGTCCAATATATCAAGAACCTATTGGCGGATGTGTTGAATGTGCTCAATGAAGCTACTTGCTTTGTCAACTTCAGACTGGACATGAGCTGAATCGGCCTGAGCAGCTACAAATGGCATGGCTACGTCAATGGGACATAGTGGCTAGAATCCCAAGCCCACCTGAAAGGGGCTATGGCCAATTGAACTGTGGAGAGCCCTGTTATAACTATGTTGTACATAGGGGAGGCTCTTGTCCCATGTGCGTGGATGCTTTGAATTGTACATGCGCAGAATGTGTACAATCATTCTGATGACGACCTCTTCCGTCCGGCCATCTCCGTTTGGGGATCTTAATTTGCAAATTTCGTGAGCCAAAATAGGATTAACATTGACGAGAGTATGAAGTAAAAATCGGTGGTCGAGGGACCCACTATCTCGATCCGATACAGATAGATTATGGGTCCCAGTGCGGCACCTGCCGACTCATTCAAGGAAGAGTTTAAAGGTCAACAAGATATTCTTCTCACAGTGTCGGCTACCGCTATCTTTCAGAATCGCCAACGACCACGGCATCACGCCTGGCTTAAATTTTAGTAAAGGCAGTTCGAGATGCAATCCAGAAGATGATTCGGTCGATCAGGGTAGTATACAGTGTACCTTGCTTCTTGATGGTCAGTTTCGCAATGGCACAAGCAGTGCAGGATCTGATGTGCTTCTCGACATCCTTTCAAAGGTTCGTCCAATAGAAATACTTCTGTAGTATTGCTACTATTTTATCGACCGCGAAATTCCCAGCGACTCGACTGTAGTGTGCTTCCCATATCATATTGACACGCTCGCTTGAAGGAACACAAAGGTTTCCCAGGTGACATAAAAGTGCATCTTGGAGGTGAAAATTTGGAACTTGAGTACCTCGCAAGAGTGCCTTGTAAGTGTGGCCAAATTCTGGGTCACTCTCATAGAGAAGCGACCAATCAGAAGTCTCGTGCCCACAAGAGTTGAGCACGGTGGTGAGCGCCATGATCGGTGGTCGGCTAAGGCAGTCTGCAACATTATTGGTGCTACCCTTCTTGTACTTGATGTTCAAATGAAACTGTTGTAGATATGTGGACCACTTCTAATGGTGATCATTCTGCAACTCCCCTTGTGTCTGTATGAACTGTAGGGGCCGGTGGTTTGTGTGGATGATTGTTTCCTTCCCCAAAATGTAATGCTTCCATTGTCGACAGGCTTGCATAATGGAATACATTTCTTTATCATAGGTGGGATACTTGTGAACTGCTTGAGACAATGTCTCACTGCGATATGCCATTGGATGTCCCTGTTGAGTAAGAACTTCCCCAATAGCATAGTTAGAGTCATCTGTCTCGATCTCAAATGGCTATTGCAAGTTGGGTAATGTGAGCACGAGGGCAGAACAGAGGCTATTTTTCAATTCTGTGAATGCCTTCTGTTGAGTTTCAAACAAAAATAATTTTTCTCTCGCTCCTCCCTTGGTGACTTGACTCAAGGGCCAAGTGATATGAGAGAATCCCAACACGAATCTACGGTAGAAATTAGAAAGACCCAGAAAGCTGCGAAGCTCTGTTATAGTGGTTGGGGATGGACAATCCTGAATGACTTGGATCTTGGATGGATCCACATGCACCCCCCTTTCATCAATAATGTATCCCAGATATTGAACTTGGGTCATGCGAAACATGCACTTCTCCAAATTGGCACACAACTTGTGTTGCCGCAGTGTTTGAAGGACTTGTCGGATGTGGTGAAGGTGCTCTTCCCAAGTCTTGCTGAAGATTAGAATGTCATCTAAGTACACCACTACAAATGAGTTGGTGAATGGCTGCAAGATGTCATCCATCATCCTCATCAAGGTTGCGGGAGCATTCCTCAACCCGAAAGGTGTGACCAACCATTCAAAAAGGCCTTCCTTGGCTTTGAAGGCAGTCTTTCACACATCAAAGGGTTCAATTGGTACCTGGTGATACATAGACTTCAGGTCGATCTTGCTGAAATATTTTGCACCTTGGAGTTGGTCCAGAAGGTCATCAATCCGTGGGATTGGGTACCTATTCTGGACAGTGATCTTGTTCAGTGCCCGATAGTCAATACAGAGTCTCCACGTCCCATCCTTCTTCTGTACCAACACGATCGGGCTCCCACAGGGCGATGAGCTTGGTCTAATGTGAACTTTCTACAACAGCTCCTGAATCTGCCTCTTGATTTCATTATTCTCTAGAATAGAGTGCCGATAGATCGGTCCATTAGGTAGCGGCACACTTGGGGTTAGATCAATTGGGTGCTTGACCTGACAGTGCAGAGGAACACCTCTGGGTCAGGTGAACATGTCCCCGTACTCCTCCACAACCTTATCCATTTGTTGTTGTCGTGCAGAGGAGCCCTGTCTGGAGGTCCTAGTCACAATCTTCTTCTTTCCCTAGGGGTGGATCATCAGGAAAAATAATTTCCTGGTTTGGCAAATGAGCTTACTGCATTTTTTTGCAGTAACCAAAGAGATATTCGGAGGAGGTGGTACCCCTGGTATCCTGTACAACTTATTTCCCAAAGTAAAAATAACAACATGAGGTCGAGACTCATACATAGCATGACGCTTCCACAAGTATGGTTGTTAAAATAATACATCAGAAACATCAATAGGAGCAACGTCACATAATACCACATCCGTGAAGGGCTTGATGATATAGGGAAGGCGGCACTGCTGGCTGACGCGGAGATCTCGTCCTTGGTGAAGCCACCCTATGGCGTATGGATGTGGGTGATCTGTGGTCGGCAAGCCCAACCACTTCACGGCGTCTGCTGAAATGAGGTTCTATTGGCTCCCATTGTCGACAATGAACTGTACAGGGGAGCCCTTTACCCACATCTAGAAGTGGAAGAGACGTTCCTCCTCCTCTGGATCTTCTGGTTCCTCCTTCTGGATCTTTGTAGTGGCAACAGTGGCGTTGGGTTCCGCATCAATAATCTGTTTCCCTTTTTCATTCCCTTTCAGGTTCTGATTTGGAGTTGGAGCATGCATTTGACTCAGAAGCCCTCATCTCGGCCACTGGCGACTGCTTGTTTCGACACTCACTTGTGTTGTGAGTGGAGCTCTTATGGAATTCACACCACTTTCCCGTGTCCTTCTTTGGCTTTGCGGTGTTGTTCTTTTCTTTGGGATTTGACGGGTTATCTTTAGCCGCCATGCCTTGGCTCTGTCCTTTGTTCTGCGGTTTGGATGCACCTTTCCCTTGCTTTTGATTCACAGATCCAAAGTTTCTCTTCTTCTGTTTGAATTTCTACTCAATCTTGGCAGCATACCGGTATGCCGTACTAAGCGAGGAGATGTCGAGGAACTCCATTTCCTCCTGAATGTATCTGTGCAAGCAACTGCGATACTTTAGCACCAAATTTTTCTCTGAATCTTTGATACCCAACTTTGTGTGTAGGGTATGGAACAAATTCGTCAGCTCATGCACATCTTGATCCCTTTGTTGTCGCAGCGTGGTCCATTGTATGTACTTGTCCTCATAGCTCCCCATGGGATAATAATATTACTTGATGGCATCTCGGAAAGAATTCCAAGTTGGTACAGCCAAGAACAGAGAGGGTTCTATCTGGTCCTTGTTCTCATAGTAGGTTTCCCACCAGTCCTTAACATGGGGGGTAGCTTTGAGGAGTACAAAAATAATCTTCTCCTGTTCTGAAAATTCATGAACAGAGAAATATCCTTCTAATAGATTCAACCATCTATCTACATAATCTACATCTATTTGACCCTCAAATATGGGAATTTCAAAATTTACTTGTACCTTAAAAGGAGTTGCACCTCCAGAGTGGCTGCTAGATGCAGATGCGCCGCCGGTGGGCAGCCGTTGAAGGCTTTGAGAAAAGTTATCCACCATCATGTTCCTTTGTTTTTCGAGGGCCTCCTCGAGCAATATTTTGATAGGATCTCCTTCTCCCTCATCTTTCTTTTCGTCCCCCATGGGCGTCCGTCGAGGTTTTCAAGGCTGATCTTGCAAAGGTTCCACCAGATCACGACCTAGCTCCTTATACCCCGACCTCGTTGGGGACATGCAAAGAAGGATTGAGAAAAAGCAGACCCCTCTTATACCACTGATCCGGATTTATGCAAGAATGCAATAGAATAAACATATAACCATAAATACAGAGATGCAGTGGAAATAACACTTCATTTCATTAATATCAAAGAACTGAAATTTGCTTACAATGGAAATAAAACTAGCTAGGGCCTTGGTAGCTATCTCTGAGAAGATATGTGGCGGCTACAGGCCTCTGAACTGATTTACAATGAGGCTCGAGGGCCTATTTATTATTGAGAAACAATGGAGAACCATAAACATCCAAAAACCTAACCCTAGGAGATGAAGCGCCAAAACTATGGGCCCCGTTTGGGTAAATTGGTGTTTCAACTTCCCAGGGACGTAACTTTTGCATACTATCTCTGTTTGATGCATATGATACATCATTAGAAAGCTCTATATGAGGAATACAAATTTCACCATGAATATTATTCCAAAACGAAATGATATTTTTTGGAGGAGCGATGCCCAAAATATGTCATTTAGGGCCTCAAAACGGCTCCGGAAGTTCAAGACCCGAAAAACTGCTAAAAATAGAAAGTTATGCCAAAACTAAAAAAATGAAAGAGAAAATGGTGGGGGCCCAAGTGGAATAGGCAGGTGGCCACCAATATCCACCTGGATCATTAGCAGTCTCGTTAGATGGGCCCTTAAACCTGCTTCCTTAAAGATTTCCTTCTTGCATTAATCTGTCTTGCACTAGTGCTTCCACTAGTGTAGGATCAAAGAGTTATGTAGAAGGTAAAAATTGTGTCTTTACTAAAGGATTTTTAATTCATGCAAGGGCTCAAACTTTCAAGGTTCAGAGCACTCTTATCTTGTGGCAAGAAACTAGTTCCTACACCTGATCAGAGCTTCCTGCACTAAGCTTTTAATCCTTGAAACAAGTGTTCAATTATTGCAAGTGATATTTTACTATCAAATCAAATTGCACACATAAAAGGGAACGTTTCTAATTTTAATAAAATTCAGAAGTAAAGAAACAATCATTTATCATGTCATAAGTGTTTAAATAAATAAAGAAAATCGGGGAAAGTAGATTAAGAAAAATTGTTGCATCACACCAATGTGCATTGGTGCGGATTCATCTCTCCTGCTTGTACCAGGTGTTGGAAAACCAAATAAACAGAATTGCAGGAAAAATAAATGTCAGACAAACATGCTTGGTGTAGGTTTTCTTTCTCCTACTTATACCAGGCAGTGGAAAACCAAATAAACAGAACTACAGGAAAAAGGAAATGTCACACCAACGTGCCAGGTGCAAGTTTGCTTCTCCTGCTTGTACCAAGCAGTGGAAAACCAAATAAATAGAACTGTAGAAAAGAAATGTCACACCAACATGCACTAGTGTAGGTTTTCTTCTCCTGCTTGTACCAAGCGGGGAAATCCAATATAAAATTAAATGTAGGAAAGTAAATTGCAGGGAAAGAAAATGTAACTACTTCACACGACGGATCCGTTTTCAATTAGACAAGAATGCATTTGCTGAAAATTGAATCACACTTTAATAATTTAAACACACATTACAGAAAACAGAAAATAGGGTAAAAGTGTTGGGTTGGCTGGGCCCTAGACAACCATCGCATTTCCATTTTTAAATTAAAACACTGCTCAGTAAACCAGTTAATTCATCATCTTAAAAGAACAGAAACATAATTTCTGAAAAATGAGGTGGAAATTTTTTTTATTAATTTATTGAGGCGAATACATATGTTGATACAATGTCTAACCTAGATTCGGGTGATAACAAAAGACTAGTTACTGCCTATTGACTTCTCTCTAAAATTTGCTCCTAAAATTCTCCTCCTAGGTCCTATTTACACTTTACATTATATAGATCTGTTGGCCGAAGGAAAAAATATATCGTTCAACCAATTCATAACAAAATGTAGAATTTAGTCTCGTCCTTCAAGATAAGACCTTTTTGCAAAATTGGCTATAGCTAACCAGCTTTCTCCCTTAACGAATTAGTCTCGACTGCCTTTGAATCATTCGTTGTCGTGGTTGAAATGGCTTACGATGGGGAGGTGATCGAGGAGGATCGGATCTTCCGTGAAGATCTATCGTGCTGGCAATAGTGCAGATCTAATCCTGCACTAAGATCAACAGTCACGATAAGTACTTTGACCATAAAATAACCTTTGGAGATATTTATTAGTTACAAAAGTGATTTAGAAATAATAAATCATGTGAAAAATATGTAATTAATGCTAAATTGAATTAAAACATGAAAAATAAAGGCTTATACTAAATGTGTCACCATGCTTGGACTGGTGCAGGATGAGGGTGCATAAAGGAGGTGAAATAGAGGTAAATGGTTACAATTTATGAAGGGAAAAGTACTAAAAAGAGAGCAAATTAGGTGGCTAACACCATGTTTTATTATTTCCTCTTTTGGCTCTAAAATTGATACACATGAAACTACAATATGTTTGCTTTTGACCACTTTATATATAATTGCAATCCGACGCTTAGAGAGAGAGTTACGAACATTTTACCAAGGTCACCTCGTTTATATGAAATTCAGGAGCCTCCAAAAATCCTAACTTGCACAGATCATATCTCCAACAATATTGTGAGCCAAGATCTGAAATTTTGGCACTAAGTTCCTCAGGATTTCGGGTTGGCGTCATAAAAATTTTAGCTTCTGAACCTTCCTAGAAAAAAAATTATAGAAAAAATTTCATGATGACATGTTTAGAGAAGTGAAACCCTAGAATCTAAAGTTCTCATACCAAATGTTATGAAACTAGCTCCAAAAATAGACGAAAAGAGATATCAACACCTTAGAAATAAGCCACTTTGAGTGGGAAACCTCCTTTAAATTCCATAAATGAACGATTCCTAGATGATACAAATGACAAAACTCCTTTCTATATATAGGAGTCCACAGGGTCACATTATAATCCTAGCCTACCTAACAATAATAATGTAAGGGAACAATAATAACAATGTGGGGGTCAAAGGGGTACAAAAATAACATTAAGGGGGTTGCACTAACAACAATAAGGGACTGCACTAGTAATATAGGGACCTAACACTTCCCAATTCAAAACATTTTTATATTGTTGAATATTACGTGTGTTTAGCACAAAATGTACAAAGAGGAACACGTTTATTAACAGGGTAAGTGTGGTGACAAAATTAATATACATGATGAATCAATACTCCTGGAAGAACTAAGACCTTGCACAAAAGGGTCAACCAAGATAGAGAAGATGGAATTCTAACAATGTCTCTCCAAGTGTTATTGCTGCTACAACACCCTCCAAAATTTTGGCCCACACCAAATAGGAGCCTACCTTGGTATTTTATATTTTTGTTGCAAACATTGAAATCCATTTCATGTTTTTTTTTTAGTGTTTTGGTCCCTTTCACAAGAAAAGTAACATGTCATATTTTCACATGTTAAGTTTCAAACGATGTATATAGGCTTGATTTCTTGGTTTTAAGGGGTTATCTTTGTGAAAATACATTATCTATCACACTCATTCTGAAAGTTTTAATCACTATCGCACAATTTTCATCACGGTCATCGTAAAATGTATCTTTACTGTCACACTTATCGTAAGTTGTTGCAAAGTTGTCACACTGAAGGAATTTTTGTGTTCATGTGTTGTATATAGTCTATTTTATTGTGTCTTTAAGCATTATAAGTGTGTGATGAAAGTAAAAGTCTTATCATTGTTCATATCAACATCACCGATCTCGCGCTTAGAAAATTTCCAAAAAAAGTTCAACCAAGCAACTTAGCTTGATCCAACCCTCCAGAATTATGCATTACATAGTATCATCACCCTATCTATGAACTTACCTCTTCAATTTCTGCAATAAATAGTTTCTACCTCCTACGACTTTGGACTACATAGTTTCAGTGCTCAAGCACGAACCTTGGCCTCAAAAACTGTGTAATCCAACCGTTCAAGTAGGCCTCAACTTCAGATTGCACACTCTCTAGCCTCAAGCTTATCCCCTGAGCTCCTAATATTCACAATTGCACAATTTCCTAACCTCCTCTTATTTCTAGAACTTTGCAATAGGTTGAACAAGTTATTATCGCCTCAACATGTCACACTAAGCTCCAATACTGCACAATTTTCTTCACCAGTCTAGCTTGAACTAATGATTGCATATTCTCAAGGTTCAAAATTTACACCCAACCTCCTAAGTTGCATAGTTGCATAACTAATCAGCCTCTCTCTCAGTGTACCAGGTTCTTTTGGCTTAGTCCATGGATCAAAATGCACCATCTTAGACTAGGGGTTTATCAGATTGATGTCATCTCATCATGAGCGAATTGCAGATACATGTACCCTATCATACCATAATAGTATGATGAAGAATGAGAATGAAGAAGGAGAATGAATAAGGGAAATATATTGAAAGATATATTTGTAGTTCATTATGCAAGTTTACCAATCACAAGAAAGAAAACTGACAGCACTTTGCGACCACAACACAAGACTTGATACCATTGAATACTCTTTACCTCTAAGCCATATGGAGGTCTATAGAAGGGAATCCTCATGCAGACACATAGCAAGGAGAAGAAAACATGGCTCGACATTTCTACATCATCAAGAAGTTCATATCAGTAGTGTCATCTCATGTCATGTCAATTAGTCGTCACATACCACATCATTATTGTGGATTATACATTTTTATGTTTTGAAAATGTATTGTAAAGTGGAAGTCCAAATGGCATGTACAAAATATGAAGAGTCATGTAAAGTTAAAAATTCATAAGAAGTCAAATAGTCATGAGGGCAGTGAAAGATCACAATAAAGGTGAAGTGTCACCTCCTCGTTGGTTATATATATAACCTCATTGTATGTGAAAATGAATTTTCACCTTGGCTCCTCCCATAAGGAATTAGAGAGACAAACTAGTTCTTTTGGGGAGTAAGAAGTGGCTCCAACACTCCATTATTTGAGTTAGTGGTTTTAATTATATTCATGTGCCTTGGAAGCTTCACCTAATATCAAAAGTCCCATGGCTAACATGTTCTTCATAAATGGATTAGGAATTTTTGTAAGACTATTATGTGGATTTTTGTAATTCATTTTTTTTTTCATCTATGCTAAAGTAGTTGAATTATTTTGGTTATTTTAGTACTTATCAAATTTAGAATGTGTTGTAATGGTTTTTATAGTTGTCACATCTTGGTGGATTTTTACATTTGTTATAATGAAAGTCACATATTTATGGACTATTCCGTTGGATAGCAGATTGATCCTTCTTTGTTTCATCTGTATGTACTGGAGTGGTATTATTACCTCTCTCTTAGATGCTAACTTCTCTCTCTCCATGCGTAGTAGAAGAACTTTGAAACACCTACAACTAAAGACTCACGAGGCACATTTCACTCCTCTCTTTTGTCAACAGCTAGAGCCAAGGAAAATATTTAAGAAACCGGAAATCGGGCCATATTTGGGATGGGGAAACTATCCCGAAAGGTGTGTGGTCTAATTGGGACCACATAAATAGGTGACCCCTTGAATGTTGGCGGGTTGAGCATTGTCAACATGTACTTAGAGGATTCTATATATTTTTTAAATACCTAGAGATTGTATTCAAACCTTCATCAACTAAAAGGGTTTTAACTTTGTAATTTATTCACTATGTTTTCCGTGCTCCCATTTTAAAATTTATGGGAAAATTACTAGTTAATTGAAGAATTTCACTCTCATATAGTTAGAAATTTCTTTTATTTTATTTTTAAATTCATATTGTGTTTTCAAGTTATATTTTTTCTTGATGATGCTCTGTTATTTGGAGAAGAAGAATGGGAAGAAAAGAGAAAAAAAAAAATCTACTAAACTTGCAATAGAGAATATTAAAATGAAGATGATAGTGATAGAGGTTCCACTAATAGAGGAAAAAATTCCAAATTTTCCTTTATTTTTAGACACAAAAATCAAAAAAAAAAAAAAATGCACCTTATCTTGGAAGGAGATATACAATTTATTTGAGAACATGTTGTGAAACCAGCTCCAAAAATAGAAGAAAAGAGATATCAACACCTTAGAAATAAGCCACTTCGAGGGGGAATCCTCCAATACATTACATGAATGAAAAATTCTTGGATGATACAAATTACAAAACCTCCTTTCTATATATAGGAGTCCATGGGGCCATAATGTAATCGTAGTGGGGCCACAATGTAATCCTACCCGACCTAACAATAATAATTTAAGGGCACAATAATAAAAATATGGGGGTTACAGGGGTACAATAATAATAATAACGGGGTTACACTAACAACAATAAGGGACTATACTAGTAATATAGGGACCTAACATGCCCCTCTCCTTCAAAAAAGTGTTGTCCTCAACGCTTGAGTAGCTCTGGGTGCTTCTATATAACATTCACATCCTCCCATGTAGAATCTTCAGTGGGTAAGTTCTTCCACTTGATGAGATACTCTGAAATTAATCGATTACATAGCTGTCGAGTTCTTGTTTTCGTGACCGCTTCAGGTTCCAATATGATTTTTCCTTCCTCATCAAGTTCTGGAAATATTGTTTGAAATGGAAGATTTTCACCTATAACCTTCTTTAGGCATGAAACATGGAAAACTTGATGCACTCATGAAGAAGCAAGAAGCTCCAATTTGCATGCCATAGTACCAATCTTTTGCAACACCTTGTAAGGACCATAGTACTTTGGAGATAATTTATTATCCTTCTTATCTTGCTTGAGGGACATTTCTTTGTTTTGTTGTAGCCATAAAAATACCCAGTCTCCTACATCAAAACTTCTCTCGCTGCGATGTTGATCTACCTGTTGTTTCATTCAATTTTGTGCCAAATTCAGGTTATCCTTTAAGAGTTGGAAAAATTCTTGTTGATGCTCGATGTGATCTTCCACTGCTTGAATGTTCGAATTTTCTCTTAAAGATGATGTGATGGATGGTGGATGATATCCATAAAGTGCCATAAACGGGGTCATTTTTGCTGCAATATGGAAGGAAGTGTTATACCACTATTCAGAGAGAGGTAACCACTTGACCCATTGTGTTTGTTTATTAGATACAAAAAAATGAAGATATCCTTCCAAACATTTATTTACTATCTCAGTTTGACCATCAGATTGAAGATGATAAGATGAGCTATGAGCTAATTGAGTACCAAGACAAGAAAATAACTCTGTCCAAAAATTTCCAGTAAAAATAGGATTTATGTCGCTCACAATAACCCTTTGGTTTCCATGTAACTTTTGAATTGTGTCCATAAATGTAGTAGCAAATGTACTTGCTTTAAATGGATGAGATAATGCACAAAAGTGTGCATACTTGGTAAGTCTATCAACTACCACGATGATGACACTCTTTCCTTCAGACTTAGGTAAACCTGTGATAAAATCCATTGAAATATCCTTCCAATGTCGACTTGGAATCGATAAAGGTTGTAGAAGTCCCGGGGTCTTACTTGTCTCAACTTTATTCTGCTGGCAAACCAAACATTCTACCACAAAATTTAAATATCAGATTTTAGGCCATCCCAAAAAAATTCTTTCTTCACCCTGTGGTAAGTTTTTAGAAATCCTGAGTGTCGTCCTAAAGGAGAAGTGTGCAATTCCAAAAGAATATTTTGTTTTAGCTAGCAATTTTTACAAAGATATAAGTGATCATTCTACCATAAAGACCATTTTTCTAACTAAATCTATTAGATGTACTAGGATATTGCTATAAATTTTGAATGAGTGCCCATACTTCTTTGTCCTTCTTCCATTCATCTCTTTCTTCGGTTATCCAATCTGGTTGGATAATAGAAATGGCACAAAGCAATGCTTCCACCTCTTCATTCTTTCTTGAGAGTGCATCTGTAACAACACTAAGCTTCCCTTTTTGTAGATTATTTCAAATTCATAACCCAACATCTTTGTGACCAATTTTTTATACTCTTTTGAAGATAGTATCTATTCCAAAAAGTGTTTAAGACTATCATGATCAGTTTTTACCTTGAAGTGTCTTCCCATTAGGTAATTTCACCATTTCTTTAGTGCATGCAATATTGCTAACATTTCCTTCTCATAAATAGGTTTCTGTAAATACTTTCCTTTGATTGGACAACTTTCAAAAGAAATGGGTCTTCCTTCCTACATTAAAACAACACCAATTCCATTTCCTGAGGCATCGCATTCCACAATAAAGGTTTTTGTGAAGTCTGGCATAACTAAGACCGGTGCTAGGCACATTGCCTCTTTAAGATGTTCAAAGGCCTTAGTTGCTTCAGGAGTCCATGAAAATGCATCTTTCTTCAATAATGTTGTTAGAGGTGCTGCTATTCTCCCATAATTCTTAACAAAATTGCGATAATACCCCGTTAACCCGAGAAATCCTCGCAACTGCTTTATGGTTGTGGGGACTTTCCATTCCTTAATGGCTTTAATTTTGTTAGGGTCTACTTTAACACCCTCGTGAGATACAATATGACCCAAATATTCTACCTCTTGTACTCCAAAGAAACATTTGGATGTTTTTGCATATAATTGTTTCTCCTACAATAGTTTGAGCACCCTATCAACATTTTCAACATGATCCTTCCAAGACCTGTTGTAGATTAGTATATCATCAAAAAATACTAGCACAAATTTTCTAAGGAAGGGTTTGAAAATGGAATTCATCAACCCTTGAAATGTAGAAGGTGCATTTGTAAGGCCAAAAGGCATGACCAAAAATTCATAATGACCCTCATGAGTTCGAAATGCTGTTTTTGGAATATCTTCAGTCTTCATTCTAATTTGATGATATCCTGAACGAAGATCCAACTTGTTAAAATACATTGCTCCATGTCATTCATCCAATAATTCATCAATCACTAGAATGGGAAATTTATCTTTAATGGTGAGCTTATTGAGCTCCCTATAATCTGGACACATTCGCCATGATCCATCCTTCTTGTGTACCAATACTACAGGAGCAAAGAAATAACTTTGACTAGGTTGAATTATACCCGCCTCTAACATTTCTGCAATCATACGTTCAATTTCGCTCTTTTGGAAGTAAGGATATCTATAA
Source organism: Pinus albicaulis (assembly GCA_034641835.2). Classification (NCBI taxonomy): domain Eukaryota; kingdom Viridiplantae; phylum Streptophyta; class Pinopsida; order Pinales; family Pinaceae; genus Pinus; species Pinus albicaulis. The sequence goes on from CM076578.1 coordinate 51,057,810, forward strand.
GGTCTGATGTTTGGAGGAACACTTCCTGGAATCAAATGAATAGCATGATCATGATCACGAATAGGTGGGAGTCCTTTGGGAGTTTCGAACACCTTGGAATGATTGTCCAAGACTTGTTGGAGATCTGTAGAAATAGATGATTTTGATGTTGGAACTTCTAGTGAGCATAATTGTGCAATTACGCCTCGCTGTTCTTTCTTTAGAAGCTTTGTCATGACATTAGAGCTTATTATCCTTCCTGGCTTCCCTACAATACCCCGTAATTCGACTTCCTTTCCTTCTGAAAAAAATTTCAAGAAAAGTTCTTGAAAATTAAAAGCTACCGTCCCCAAAGATTGTAACCATTGTACTCTTAGTACAACATCAACACCTCCCATAGGAATGGAAAGCATTGGACTAGTCAATACATATTCCCCCATGGTTAGCTTGATATTATGGCATTTTCCAGAGCAATTTATAGTTCCTCCATTTACAACCATCACTTGACATTCTGGTGCTGGGTATAGGAAACAATTTAATTCCTTGGCTACCTTACAATGAATAAAATTATGGGTGCTACCTGAATCAATCAAAACTATTACCTTTTTCTTCTTGATTTGTCCTTGTATCTTGAGAGTTTGAGGAGTGGTAATTCCTGCCAGTGCATTACACGATATGGTCGGATTCATTTCTTCCTCTTCTAGGGTTGGTTCCAGGTGTATATCCTCTTCTTGTTCATTTTCTTCTTCCTCTTCACAATCTATGTAAAATAATTTCTTCTCAGCACACTTATGACCTTTAGTGTATTTTCTATCACAACTGTAGCAAATCCCTTTTGCTCTTTTTTGTTCCAATTTTTGTGGTGTCAACCTTGTAGGTTGTGGAAATCTAGGCATAGCAACACTTCCTTCTTTATAGAAGTGAGTGGTAGGCTTCCTTGTCACCATAATTTTACATTCAACTTTTCTTGCCAACTTGAATTCCTTCTCCAATGAATCAGGTTCCAAAATGCAAAATTCATGTTGGATGTTATCCTGTAAAGTACCTATGAAGAGATCAATCATGTGTTCCTCTGGAATATCAGTTACCCTTATATTCAATTTTTGGATGTCCTTAACGTGCTCCCCCACTAAGCCCTTTTGTTTGAGGTTTATCAATTGGCTAAATAAGGTGTTGCTCTTTGTATCCTCATAATATACTGTAATTTCCTGCGTAAAAATTGACCAAGAAACAATTTTTTTATGGGAGCAAAGCCATCGATACCATAGAAATGTATTTTGTTCTAAATGTAAAGTTGCAATGTGTACCTTTTGTGTGTTTTGCACATTATGGAGATCAAAATATTGCTCCATTTCTAGTATCCATGTTACACGATCCTTTCCATCAAAATTCCTCATATCCATTTTTGGAATATGATGGTTCTTCCCACTAACATTAGAGTTTATGAAGTCATGATTAACATTTATCTTGTTCTCATCATGAGTTTCCTCTACGATATTTTCACCATTAGGAAACATTTCTTGTATGACCTTTTTCAAACCTTCCATGTCTATGTTTAGATCATTCTTCATGTTTTCCATGTTGTCTTTCATTTTTTCATCGATATTAGCTTCCATGTCATCCATATTAGATTCCACACCTTTCTTCAAACCATCCATCTTCTCTTCCACACCTTTCTTCAAAACATCCATTTCATTTTTTGTTGCTCTTTGCGAGAGCGAAATTTGGTGCATTTTACCTTGTAATTTTGATAGATCATGTTGCAATTCTTCATCTTCATGAGTCATAGTAGAGCCTTCTAGAGGCTTAATGGGTGTTGAATTATTTTTACGAGGAATTTTTTTTGAACCGAATACTGATATATATTCTACAATATGCCCTTGGAATCAATTCAAATTGATTCTTCAAACAAGAATTATGCAATTCGTAAAAATAATACTCACCTTTTTCTTGCTTTTGAGGAGCTCGATATTGAAATTGGATTATATATTTCATTGAAGCTCTTCAATATCTGAAATTGGGCATTGGGGTAGCCTTCTGAATTATCTTTTGAATGCCACAGGTCTGACTTGATTTGGATTCTCCAAGACAAAGTTATGTCCAATCTCCCACAATGACCTAATTATGGACTGGTTCAGTAGAACGAACTTGTATGACTTGCCATGTGTCAATGTTTCATATTTTAGCTCTGAAATTGATAGAAACAAAACTAAAGTTTGTGTACTTGCGACCAATTTTTACGGAACTCCAATATGATGCTCAGAGAGAGAGTTATGAAGATTTTCCCACGATCACCTCTTTGAGATGAAATCCAGGAGCCTGAAAAAGAACTACCTTCCATAGCTCATAGCTCCGAAAATATTGTGAACCAAGCTCTAAAAGTTTTTGATGCGTTTCCTTAGGATTTCAGCTTTGTGCCATAAAAATTTCAAATTATGAACCTTCGTATAAGAAACGTTATAGAACAAATTCCACGATGACCTATTTAGATTAAATTGAGGAGCCTTCAAAAAGACCTAACTTTGATAGATCATGTCTCCGAGAATATTGCGATCCAAGCTCTGAAATTTTTTGAAGATGTTCCTTAGGATTTTGGCTTCGCACCCTAAAAATTTCAGCTTCTGAAACTTCGTAGAAACAAAGTTATAGCGAAAATTCCACGATGACTAGTTTGGAGCAGCGAAACCCTAGAATCCAAAGCTCTGATACCAAATGTTGTGAAACCAGCTCCAAACATAGAAGAAAAGAGATATCAACACCTTAGAAATAAGTTACTTCAAGGGGGCATCCTCTAATACATTACATGAATGAACAATTCTTTGATGATACAAATTACAAAACCTCCTTTCTATATATAGGAGTCCATGGGGCCATAATGTAATCCTAGTGGGGCCACAATGTAATACTAGCCGACCTAACAATAATTATGTAAGGGCGCAATAATAAGAGTATGGGGGTTACAGGGGTACAATAATAACAATAAGGGGGTTACACTAACAACAATAAGGGACTAAACTAGTAATATAGGGACCTAATAGAACATTGAGTGGAAGAATCTAGAAGGGTTAGAGGAAGACTCTTCCTTAAATTTGGATATTTATGAAGCAGTTAAAATCCATAGCTACATAAAATCACCATGAGGCCAATAATATTTTTTTATTATGACATGATGATTTGGATTATATCACATGCTCATATTAACACTTGCTCAATAGTTGACCATTCAAAGAATGTTATTTCTTCCTATAAATGCGAGGTAATGCAATAATTTTACGAACTTAGTCTTCCTAAAGTTTTCCTACCCATGGATTTCTTAATTTATTTTTTTTAAGAAATTTGTACTTAAGACAAGAATATGTATTTTGCTACATATAATAAAAAATGGATAGATGATGTAGAGGGTTTCAAAAATAAATTAGTTAAAATTTATCCAAAATTTTAGTTTAAGAACTTTTACATATTTGTAACTAAACTTATTTGGACACTTTATGGTGAAACAAACTCCTAACACTGCAAACTTGAGTGGGTTCCTCTCATTTATGGATTTTTGGAAAAATATAATAGTATCAATTGAGAAAATATTATGTCACATAAGCTAAATAATGCAATTAAAATTTCACAATCTACCCCAGTAGGGCTTGGACAAGGGTTTCTATGTTTAGCTTACCTAATGGATATTTTTATAACATCTATGGAGTGGAATTATTCTCCTAGTCACCAGCTTCTTGAGAATTTATTTTAATTTAATGACATATGAAATAATTTGACTCTTTATTTTCATGAGGTTTTGTTTGGAATATTTCCACTCAGAGTTAATAAAGAATTCAAGTTTTCATTGAAGCAAATTGGATATTTTTCTTGAGGATAATATTTCCTGTTTTAGAATTTATGGCTATGAAATTGGTCCACATGTCCTCCCTAGCTATATTACGGATAGGGTTTCTCTAAAAGAAATATCCAATCAAAAAACAACTAATATAATTACCAAATTTTCACAAAAAAATTCAAAGAATATATGGCCCACTTTTCCCATAAAAGTTGGCTAGTTGATTTTAATGGAAAATGAGCATGTTTTAGTCAAGGAAAATGGTTTATGGAAAATATGATTCCATTCTCTTAATCATTACAAATATGATCATAAAAATATTTTCATTACTCATTTGTTTTTGTTCAAGTATTCAAAGAATTTATTTTCATCAACAAGTACCTTTTCATTATGGTTTTATAAATTCTACTTCTTTCAATCAAGTTATCTCTAATGCTAGCTTTATGAGTATGGAGGTAAGGAAAAATATATAGTATTTTAGGCAATATATGTGTAATTAATATCTCCAATAGAAAATTATGGTTTATGGATTATATGTTGGGAGGTTCCAACTGTTGGAAGGAATAGGTTTTCATTTTAGAGATAGAAATTTAGAAAATGAGCATTAACTACGTTCTTGATTGGAGGCTAGTGTGAAAGAAATGAATGCATCATAATTGTTTCCATCACTTCTTATCATAGGACAACATCAGACTTAGATAGATTAAGAGGGAAAAACTAAAGAGTGAGATAAAATAGAGACATCGGAATAGCCACAACATACAAACTAGTCAAAGACTTTGGAACATGTGTGAGGTATAATTCTTAAAGAAAGAGTCATAAAAAACATTTAATCATCTAAGTAGGTACATCAGTTTGATGATCAAATGAATGTTCATCATATTGAGACAAATCAAGTTAAGGAATTAATTCAGAAAGAAGAAACTTTTTAAGAAACTTCGAAAATCCCATATCCTTCAATTTAGGTAAATTAAACCATCTCTCTTGAACCAACCATTAATCCTGAAACATCTCAATTTCCAAAACTTGTTCAAGAAGTATTTTCTCAAGGAGTACCACCTATCACTCCTATTACAACTAATATTCTAGCTTTTTAGTCTATTTTCAAACCAATTTTTGAAATAGTGCTTGGCTACAAATTATAGTGTCTTTAAGTGAATGTTTTTACATTTAAAAAGGTATATTGTCAACAGGTCTAAGAAGAGAAAATATGATTTTATTAGAACATATTAAGAGAGGAGTTGGCAAGCAACATGAGGACCTAAGGAAAAATAAATAGAAATAACTCCTTCCCTAGGGGATTTTATCACATATAACCTAGGCACAATACAAGGAATATCTCAAGAAATTGATAAAAGGAAAAACAAAATTAAGGATTTAGAAGTTGAATTAGAAATAAAATTGTTTGATGAAAGGGACTGTGTATCTCATGTCTATGTTCTAAGAGAAGGATTTTCCCTAGTAATGCAACAAATGGAGAATATACATAGGCTAGAGAAGTCCAAGTTAGAACAATAATTATAGAAAAATAAATAAGAACTCGAAAGCCAACACTCCTAGCAGGTGGAGAGTTTTAAAGAGACTGAAATAGAAAAGTTGAAATTTTAAAAGATGAATCGTATATGAATATCCAAATAGTTACCACATCATTCCAATCACAAGTCATATCATTTGCAAAACAATTAAATAAAACTCAAAGGACACATATGGATATTATAATTTTCAAAGATCATGCTTTAGTTGTTAATGAGAAACTTGGAAAAATCGAATTAAATATTTTTAAGAAGCTAAGCAAGAAATAGAATTTTTAACCAGAGTTAATTTCCTTTCCTCACCAAATTGAAGTAATAATAAAATGAGATGATGTACTGAGTATTCATTTTGATATGGTAGTATATTTGGAAAGGAGATAATTTTAGAAATCATAGAGAAATTATCCAAAAATAATAGAAATGTAATGTAGGCTTTCCGGGATGAAAGAAAATAACAGTGTAAATATATTAAGGAATTGATTATAGCGGCTATCAGATGGTGTGACTCTGTATGGGACATACCATTAGACATTTCTAAGTTTGAAATGCCTCATTCCCAAGGACTCGAGGAAGCATTACATTCTGCAATTTTTCAACAATCAATGGAAGAATAAAGGACAACTAGCAATTAAAAAATTAAAGAGATGAACAATATTAAGGGTTCAAAAGGTATTCAAAACTTTTTCTAGTTTCTGTTTGAATGAATGAATGAAATCAACTTCTAAATTCTCATCCAAATACAACTGAAAAAATAGGTATATTGGAATACATATGGCTCAATGTAAGTAAAATTTAGAAGATTCACACATGTTCTTCTACCATAAGTATCTAATAAATTCACTCAATGGTCCCAATTCACTAAAATATAAAACGAAAGAAACTACTTGTGTTCAAGAAATGGATGAATCAGAACCAACAACTCAACTGATGGAGAAAAAATACTAGACCACCCAACAAAATATTGGATTAAGTCCAATCAATGAGATTTTATTTGTTGTTTTTTTATGTAAGAAAATTCATGTATTTTTTATTTTTGAAAAAATTCTCATCCAAATACAACTAAAAAAAATATGCATATTGAAAGACATATGGCTCAATGTAAGTAAGTTTTAGAGGATTCACACATGTTATTCTACCATATGTATCTAGTAAATTCACTCAGTTGTCCCAATTCACTAAAAGATAAAAGGAAAGAAAATACTTGTGTCCGAACAATGGATGAATCAAAACCAACAACTCAACTAATGAGAAAAAATACTAGCCCACCTGTTAGCCACCTATAATATTTGTTATAGAAAAAGGTGGCTAAGACTTTTTGAGCCTTCAAGGAACAAATTTCATTGCTAAATATTGTTGGCTCTTGAAGACTCTTGAAGGCCTCCTGCCTCTGTCCTCAAATCTTCACTACTGTGCCTATTCCCCTTTCAGAATCCTGTTGATTTCCAAGCCAGAATACTGCTACAAGCACATTTTCCCCCCTTCCCTTCTTCCAAATCTAACCTCATTTTAACCCTTTCATCTCCCATGAAAAATCCCTTATTTTCATGATTTTTCCCTTTCCCCTTCATCAAAACCCTTTGATAAGGTTTAAAGACTCCTTCTTTGCCTTATCGGAACCCCTCTAAACCATTGAAATGCATGTTTTATATGTATTTTAGTCTTTAGCCCCTCCTTCTTTAACCTCGGTCGTATTACCCTTCATATAACCCTCGTCCCCGCAGTCAGGCACCAAGCCGCATTATAAATATATATAAAACCTTTGGTTATATAATTTTTTCGATTTTTATTATGTTATAAACTTTTTTGCCGGTTAAAAAATCCCCCAGTCAATCTCCACAGTCGATCTGATCTGTAGATCAATGGAGTGGAGCCTGTCACCCCAGTGGTCCCCACCATCCACTAACCCATTCCAAAAACCGTGCGGTATTCATTGCACCACCTTTGGGCGAGGGCATTTTTTTCCCAATTGGCAGCGATTCCATATGCTAGCCGACACGTGTCCTGCACATTGTTCACAAAAACACCATCCATCATGCATTAATGTTCAGACGTGGACATGGCACGATATTGATGCGTGCCGTCCGATCTAAGGCTGCCCATCGGACAACGATCGCTCACCGAAGATGCTCGACAGATAAACAGGCTACGGCGTGGCATCCCATTAATTTCTTCCATCGATCTGATCTGAAGATTGATGGTTCACATTTCATCACCCTGTTTCGATCACCCGGTCAACGTTTTCCACTTTGACTTTCCATTTTCCGTTCTTGACCGTCGAACTCTGCGCGATCGACGGCTCTGATTTAAATCATTCTTCCACCTTCCTTTTGTTTTCTCCCGATCAATCTCGACCATTGGATGACACCATCCAACAACCCCTCTCTATCCACGTGCCTTCTGATGCAGTTAACCTATATATGCAGTATTTTCTAATAGTTATTGTATTGTGCAAGGTTTCTATGGTTTTTTCACCATAACTCAGGAAATTTCAAAGGCGGAGGGTGACGATCCTCCCGCCCCAAATTCAGAAAATAAAATCCTTCGTAGCATCGAGATTCACGTTTCATTAGTGTTTGTTCAGGCATTGATGCCATATCGCCCCTGCGCAGCCCTGTACACCAGCAGAAAAACATGAATCAAGCACAGTGAAAGAGTATCAGTGCAGAAAACCAGAAATATGCCACAATAGAAGATTGAAGACGGCTATTGTGGGGATTACGTTTAAGATGGTTTATCAAAAGCCTAATCCCCAAGTAAAACATAGTTTAAAGAAAATATGAAGTGTTTTATCCACACGAAAACCTCCACCACCACAATTGAGACAAATTGATCCCTCTAGCTCCGACGATGCCACCTGTGCCTAAAAATATTCAATCAGAGGCCGAATTTATTGATCAGGATCATATATTTGTCTCAAAAAGAAGCCAAAGAGAAAACTCTACCAAGAAAATTAATGACAAACATTTGCAGAGTTACTTCGACGACACACAGAGCCTCAAAGGTCAACAAAAGCTCCCACCGAGCTTAATCTTTATGTAAAAATATTTAATATGGAAGACACCTATTGTAAGTTTCTTCACTGAGCCCCTTAAAGGTCAAGAAGCCATTAAGTCTGTATTAATTGTAATTAAGATCTTTTATCAGATCTCACCTCCTCATCCTTCTATATATACTACTGTAGAAGATGAGTGAGGGTTTGGTTGCAGAACTTTGATTTACACTTGAGCTTAAATTTATGATTGTAAATAGTGTTCACTAGCCCTTGGAGCTCTGCTTGTGATAGATTAGTTAGGCTGAATAGTGAAGATGATTGCTGAACTAAAACATTGGACCTGAGTACTGTAACTGGTTTGACATCAATAACAAGTTGTTTCTTGGGATCCTGGTCTATATCATTGGTGAAGTTCCCCTCTCTTTGTTATTGTTTTCCTTCTATGTATGTCATATTGTTCACTATTCTCTGATAAAGAACTGCTTTTATAGAGTTAGGACCTACTGTATATCAGTAACCTTCTTTGACTGAAAAGCTTTATCTCAATGTTTTCCTCCAATTTGTTTGTTGAAGAATGATTTAATACAGTTTAAGCAGTTAGGAATGTTGGAGTTCCCTCGTCCTACTGTTTTCTTTAAAGATTGTTCTTGAAAGTTATTTTCCTTATTTTCTTATTAAATTTAGACTAGAAAAGTGACTGTTTGCCCTATTTCTAGCTTCTATTCTCCAAAGGCAGATTCTAAAAGTTTCCCTTGGTGTTGACTGTAAGCAGAATAGGTTTAAAAGTACTTTATCTATTCTTAAGTTTACACTCCGTCTTCTCTTATATGTTTTCATATTTTCTGAAGATAATTATGTGGATTACTGGATTGTTTGTCAATTAAGCTGCTTTAATAGAAAATTTCCCAAGAAGTCAATGGTTAGCCCTGCGCTTGGTTGGTTTTAAACAGTTACTTAAGAGGCTTTTCTTGTTTGGACTGACTATAAATCCCTTGTGAAATTATTATCAATTTCCACCATCCCCAACACTTTATTGTTTCCATTCCATCATTATAATATCAATAATATTTGGAATCTAAGCTTCTGTGATCCATAATATAAATTTGTAGAAATTCTTTCGGTAGTAATCACATGCAAAAGAACGAGGTCAAAAAAATTCTACCGAAAGAATTTGTTCTTTTGCATGTGATTACTACCGAAAGAATTTCTAAAAAATCAATAATCTTGTGATGTAGATGACTTTCCCCTTGGATCACTCTTGATGTTGTTCAATTAAACCCCTGTTATGACTCCATAGCCCAATGGACTAAAAACCAACGTTATATCTATCTCTTTAGCCAAAGCTGTTCTATTCACTTGAAACTTCTCACCTTTGAAACTGTTTTGCATTTAGAACTTTCCCCTCAAGTAATATTCATGCTCAACCATCCAAAAATAAACAAAACCCTTGATCTTCATAACTAGCCTAACATCATAACCCAAAACTTCAAAGACAAATCCATCTTTGCACTTATTGGAGAGATCCCTCTCCAGATTTAGGAGGGCTAGATCCAAGAATCCCAATGTTGGTTGAAATAATGTTGCTTCTGCAATTTTAGTCTCACGAATCTGCTAAAATTACAAATTCGTAACATTTCTGGGGACTCCGCTGGGGAATTTTTGAGTTCATAGTTTCTTGGCAAGCTTTTATAGACTCTTTAATTTTCCATACAACCACAAAAAATCAGAAAAACCCAAAAATATTTTAGATTGGTATTCAATAAACATGGTGGTGGACCATTAAACATTTTACCTCCTTAGGAGCTAAAAAAATTCCACGTGGCGACTCCACACTCTGAAACTCCCAGAAGAGAAAATGACTCCACTGGTAGAAGACCCTGAACTAATTGACTAGACCGAGTGACCTCTTTCTTGATTTACAAATATGATTCCAAGAATACAACAAAGATATGCCCCAATGAGTAGAGATCATATCCCCGAGTTTCCACAGAAGATGCCCGAGGTGAATTGGGATGACAACCTGCCTGGTTTTCAAGGTGAAAAGTTTGATGACCCTCTATTACATCTCATCAAATTTCATATACATGTATGGAGGTTGAAATTTGAATGGCATAAAGACTGCGTAATCAAAATTTTCATGTTAACATTAGAAGGAAAAGCTAGGGATTGGTATGAATACTTAAGATCTAGTAGTTTGTTTTCTTTAAGAGAGCCTGAATATGTGTTCTATGAGAACTATAAAGGAAACACTACATCATTATCATTGGCTGCAATATATTATGATCCATCACAAAACATCACCCAACACATTATAGATAATGAGGAATCTTTGGAAGAGATGCATCCTGAAGATCTTTTGATAGATATTCATGAATTTAATCTCCTATTGAAAAATTTTAAGAACATAGATGAATCAATTCAGCAAGAGATGATCCAAGAAATAAAGAACATCCCTCAAGATATCCCTGAAAATTGAAATATTGGTTCATCATCCCTTATAGCCGAGGCTCAAGAAGACATCTAGCCTCAAAATAAGTCTTCACAACAGACAGAGAACTGTTGTACTTCTGGTCAAAGGGATATGGAAACATCTTCCCCTTTGACAGAGAAGGAAATAGATCAGACTATTTATAAACAATCAGTCTCTAAAATTTTTTGCAAAACAAACACTCTTGCCCATTCACATAGAGAAATTTTTTGTACAGATTTAGAAAGTTCTTTTGTAGATCAGAATGAAGAAGAACCTACTGATATCCCAATATGTTTAACTCATGAAAATGTTTATTCTAATAAATTTTCAAACTTCAATCAGTCTTATGATGATGATGATTTCCTAGCAGAAACTAATCATGCAGGGCAACCAACATTTGATCGGTGTTATGAGTTTCACCATCATCAGCTTGAAAGCTGTGATGATACTTTTCGATCCATCATAAAAAGCTTTCACTTAATTGGGAATCAACAACCTTTCAACTCAAAAGGTGAAGAGAAGAGTAATGAAGAAATTTTTGAGCAAGAGGAAACCATTGAATACACCCACACTGAAGAATATAATAACCTCTTCACAGAGTTCAGCCCAATGAATCCAAGAATACCAGGGCTACAAGAGGACAAAACTACCAAATATGATGAGTCCTCGAGTTTAGATGATGATGAAGAAGAGGTAGAGAAACAAATACATGACTATCCTACTGTGGATATACCATCTTCCCAAGAAGAAACTTCTCCTATCATTGATATCAATCTGCCATTCAAAGAACCTAAATTTATATTAGAAGCAAGCATATGTTTAGAGAAAGAAAATATTTCACTATTTTCTATTTTGTAGGTTAAAGATGACGGTACTTCCAAGATACATACTGAAGAGATAGTCCTCAAAGCTGATGTCTTGGAAGTAGATAATCTACCAATTGTGGAGGACCAAACAGAAGAGAATCTTCATCTTTTCTTTGTTGATCCTATGGAAGAGTGTGTGGAATTCCCAACTGGCTCAAATTATCAAGTAGTGATCCTTTGCAAGAGCCAGAGACATGAAAATCTGTCACCTTTTGTGATAGCCTTGATATTGAAGGTTAATCTTCAATATGTTCTATGGATACCTCTAACAAGCAACCAAAGTTTCTACTTCTTCTTGACATTACTCAGTTGGTTGCATTGGCATTTTTGTATCATATGAATATGTAAATATTCCAAGATTAGAGTAGGTTAGATAGGAATGTCAATAAAGCTCAGTTCTAAGCATGTAGATTAGTTGTTGTTTTCTACTTTGAAGAAAAATAAAAAATACAAAAATACAAAAAAAAAAAAAAAAGGAAAGAAAAGAGGGCAAATTGTCAAAACAAGAAAGGTATAGCCCCATACCAAAAAAGAGAAAAAAATTCTAAAAGTGTGCAAGCTTAAATGCCACTCCTAAAAAACACACTTCTAGTTAGTCAAACAACCTAATATTGACTAATTATTTGTAAACATTTTGTTGATAGGACAATGAATTCGATTTGCCAAACTGTTTAATCTTGGCTTATCAGTAGATATTTTAGGATAGAAATTAAAGGTTCAAACATGCTCAAAACATGAACCTAAGTTTTTAAGCAAGAATTGACTCCAATCTGTTTCAAATTCTGAGTCAAAAGATGTAAAAATCTGGTTCCAATCAGCTCAAAATCCGAACCAGTTGATAAAGACAAGACAGCTCAAACAAGAGCCAAAACAGAGTTGTAAAAAGGGAAGGAAATGTTTTCAATTTTCAGATCTTAAGCCTTCCATTTTGATTTAATTTTATGTAAAATAATATCTATGTGCAACCTATTTTTATTCCATAGACCACAGCAGGTCAAATGGCTTAATCTTGACTTGACTGTTTTTAAAATTTATGTTTTAGAATTTAGAGAATAAAAATCTGTTGGATAGTTTAATCCCAACAGATAGTAGAATAGGTAGAGAAGCATCTGAACTCAATTGTTTAATCTGATTTCAAGGGGAAATAAGGAGTAAAATTAGATTATTTTTATGCTTTTAAAAGAATAAAATGTTGTGAAAAGAGTTTGCCAATCCAAGTGCACTCTAATGAAGAAAGAATGTTAGATCAGTAGGATTGGGTAGGTAGAAAGTTTGTATTGATGAAGATCCATTATTTTTATGGCTGTTAATATGTTTTCAGAACACATCATCCACAGAAATAAAGGCAGCCCAATGGATCAAGCACAGGTCAGCATCCCAGAGAACATAATGGATGTGGCACCGGTTAGCCTCCCAGAGAACACAATGGATGTGGCACAGGTCAGCCTCCCAGAGAATGCAAATCTGAAGTTCTTGATGCCTTCAAGAAGGCATCATCCTCAAGTGGAGCCACTATTAGCCACCTATAATATTTGTTATAGCAAAAGGTGGCTAAGACTTTTTGAGCCTTCAAGGAACAAATTTCATTGCTAAAAATTGTTGGCTCTTGAAGACTCTTGAAGGCCTCCTGCCTCTGTCCTCAAATCTTCACTACCGTGCCTATTCCCCTTTCAGAATCCTGGTGATTTCCAAGCCAGAATATTGTTGCAAGCACCTTTTTCCCCCTTCTCTTCTTCCAAAACTAACCTCATTTTAACCCTTTCATCTCCCATGAAAAATCCCTTATTTTCATGATTTTTCCCTTTCCCCTTCATCAAAACCCTTTGATAAGGTTTAAAGACTCCTTATTTTCCTTATAGGAACCCCTCTAGACAATTGAAATGCATGTTTTATATGTATTTTAGTCTTTAGCCCCTCCCTTTTTAACCCCGGTCGTATTACCCTTCATATAGCCCTCGGCCCCGCAGTCGGGCACCAAGCCGCATTATAAATATATGTAAAACCTTTGGTTATATAAATTTTTCGATTTTTATTATGTTATAAAATTTTCCGCCAATTAAAAAAACCCCCAGTCAATCTCCACCGTCGATCTGATCTGCAGATCGACGGTGCAGAGCCTGTCACCCCGGTGGTCCCCACCATCCGCGCGGTATTCATCGCACCGCCTTTGGGCGAGGGTGGTTTTTTCCTGATTGGAAATGATTCCATATGCTGGCCGAGGCATGTCCTGTGCACTATTCACAAAACCATTGTCCATCACGCGTTAATGTTCAGACGTGGACACGATGCGATATTGATGCGTGCCATCCGATCTGAGGCCACCCATTGGACGAAGATCGCTCACCAAAGATGCCTGACAGATAACCAGGCTACGACGCGACATCCAATTAATTTCCACCGTCGATCTGATCTACATATCGACGGTTCACATTTCATTGCCCTGTTTCGTTCGCCTAGTCAACGTTTTCCACTTTGACTTTCTATTTTCCACTCCCGACCGCCAATCTCTACATGATCGACGGCTCTGATTTAAATTATTCTTCCGCCTTCCTTTTGTTTTCTCCCGATCAATCTCGACCGTTGAATGGTGCCATCCAATGGCCCCACTCTCTCCACATGCCTTCTGAAGTAGTTAACCTATATATGCAGGATTTTGTAATAGTTTTTTTATTGTGCAGGGTTTCTATGGTTTTTTCGCCATAACTCAGGAAATTTCAAAGGCAAAGGGTGACGATCCTCCTGCCCCCAATTCAGCAAATAAAATAATTCGTAGGATTGAGATTGACATTTCATCAATGTTTCTTGAGGCATTGATGCCATATTGCCCCTGCGAAAACCTGTACACTAGCAGAAAAACATGAATCAAGCATAGTGAAAGAGTATCAGTGCAGAAAACTAGAAATATGCCAGAATAGAAGATTGAAGACAACTATTGTGGGGATTACATCTATGATGGTTTATCAAAAGCCTAATCTCCGAGTAAAACACAGTTTAAAGAAAATATGAAGTGTTTTATCGACAGGAAAACCTCCACCGCCACAATTGAGGAAAATTGATCCCTCTAGCTACCACGATGCCACCTGTGCCTCAAAATATTCAATCAGAGGCCGAATTTATTGATCAGGATTAGATATTTATCTCAAAATGCAACCAAAGAGAAAACTCTGCCAAGGAAATTAATGAAAAATATCTGCAGAGTTACTTCAATGCCACACAGAGCCTCAAAGGTCAACAAAAGCTCCCACTAAGCTTAATCTTTATGTAAAAACATTTAATACTGAAGACACCTATTGTAAGTTTCTTCATTGAGCCCCTTAAAGGCCAAGAGGCCATTAAGTCTGTCTTAATTGTAATTGATATCTTTTATCAGATCGCGCCTCCTCATCCTTCTATATATACTACTGCAGAAGATGAGTGAGGGGTTGGTTGTAAAACTTTGATATACACTTGAGCTTAAATTTATGATTGTAAATAGTGTTCACTGGCCCTTGGAGCTCTGCTTGTGATAGATTATTTAGGCTGAATAGTGAAGATGATTGCTGAACTGAAACATTAGACCTGAGTAATGTAACTAGTTTGACATCAATAACAAGCTGTTTCTTGGGATCCTGGTCTATATCATTGGTGAAGTGCCCCTCTCTTTGTTATTGTTTTCCTTCTATGTATGTCATATTTTTCACTATTCTCTGATAAAGAAAAACATTTATAGAGTTAGGACCTACTGTATATCAGTAACCTTCTTTTACTGAAAAGCTTTATCTCAATGTTTTCCTCCAATTTGTTTGTTTAAGAATGATTTAATATAGTTTAAGCAGTTAGGAATGTTGGAGTTCCCTCGTCCTACTGTTTCTTTAAACATTGTTCTTGAAAGTTATTTTCCTTATTTTCTTATTAAAATTAGAATCGAAAAGTGATGGTTTTCCCTGTTTCTATCTTCTATTCTCCAAAGGTAGATTCTGAAAGTTTCCCTTGGTGTTGACTGAAAGAAGACTAGGTTTATAATTACTTTATCTAATCTTAAGTTTACACTCTGTCTTCTCTTATATGTTTTCCTACTTTCTAAAGCTAATTATGTGGATTACTAGATTGTTTGTCAATTAAGCTGCTTTAATACAAACCTTCCCAAGAATTCAATGGTTAGCCCTGCATTTGGTTGGTTTAAAACAGTTACTTAAGAGGCTTTTCTTGTTTGGACTGACTATAAATCCCTTGTGAAATTATTATCAGTTTCCACCATCCCCAACACTTTATTATTTCCATTCCATCATTATAATCTCAATAATCTTGTGATGTAGATGACTTGCCCCTTGGATCACTCTTGATGTTGTTGTTCAATTAAAGCCCTGTTATAACTCCATAGCCCAATGGACTAAAAACCAGCGTTATATCTATCTCTTTAGCCAAATTTGTTCTATTCACTCGCAACTTCTCACCTTTGAAACTGTTTTGCATTTAGAACTTTCCCCTCAAGTAATATTCATGCTCAACCATCCAAAAAAAAACAAAACCCTTGATCTTCATAACTAGCCTAATATCATAACCCAAAACTTCAAAGACAAATCCATCTTTGCACTTATTGGAGAGATCCCTCTCCGGATTCAGAAGGGCTAGATCCTAGAATCCCAAAGTTGGTTGAAATAATGTTGCTTCTGTAGTTTTAGTCTCACCAATCTGCTAAAATTACAGATTCCTAACACCACCCAACAAAATATTGGATTAAGTCCAATCAATGAGATTTTATTTGTTGTTTTCTTTTATGTAAGAGAATCGATGGATTTTCTATTTTTAGATGAAATAGACATTACCTCATTTTTCATAATGGGTTGGAAATATTTTGTAGCTGATAATATCTATATTCAATGAAAAGTTGCATCCATATTTTTTAAGGCCACTTGGAATTGATGTGTCTTTCTCCATGATTGGAATATTGTATGATTTTCAAATTTATTTAAACCATTGTTGGTGTTTTGACAATTCAATTTCATTTATTTATCAATTCTTGTTGAATATTTAAATACCATTTATACCTCTTCCTTTGAAATGACTAAGTGTTGTGATTTTTTGAGTTGTTCAAATATGTGAAGATATTTTTTTCTTATATTTGAAAATAATAGCCTAAATGATTTGACCTCATTTACTAGATAGGTTTTTTTCTATAAATAAGATTAATTTATTCCTTGTAAATAGATTTAAAATTTTTAAAAACTATATACTATTATTGCGAAGCTCCTCAACACTAGAACCAATCAATGAGGTGGCTCACTAAGCTCACATATCAATATGGAAGATGACTACCACAAATTTTTGTTGTGCTTTCGAGGGAAACTTTTAAGGATGGAAAATTATATTGAAGTTTAAAACATTGGTGAATGTCAGTACTTCCTAATATAAAAACTATAAAATATTTATTGATATATCTATAAAATTATTCAAATTTATAATGATTTTATATATATCCTTTATATAATGTTGGGAATTTTTAATGTAAAATAATTTTATATTGTAAAATTTGGGCGAATCATTTTTAGAAATAATGGAAATTGGCGAAACTTTTTTTTGGAAAAACCATGGAAAATTAGCCCACCTGTGAATATTAGCCCCTAAATTTTTCCATGGTGCTTCCTAAGTGTTCCACTTCAGTGACTACCCTTCTCCTAATTTTCAAACTGCTAAAGCCTAGCAGACACACTCAATAGTTTGTAATATTTTCTCACTATATTATTGTATATAGTTTTTTATTTCATATATTTTCCCCTTTCTCTTTAATTCTATTATTTCTTCATGTTAGAATAACAAATGAAACTAGGCCTTTGTTTCCAATAATATTTTCATCCCAAATAAAAATGGGTCTAATTGGGACCCTTATCGAGTAAATATTCACTCAACATTTTCCCACTTGTGAACATCTTTGAAGATTTCATTCATTGTAAATATGATCCAAATGTATATATGCTACAAATATCTAACTTTTTATTGACTTTAGTGCTTTATGTAGATTTTCTACTATTGATAGCTAGTTTAACCTCAATCATTGTTGAAGTAAAAACGCTCTTTTCATGCTAAATTTTCCTTAATAGATAGGGGTGTGTCACACTTCTTCCATGGACTCCATATTGACTATAATGGTTGAAGGATTAAATTTCTTAGTCTAAGTATGCAAGACATCTCTTGGTTTCCTTGACATGACCAAGCGCAGGCCAACACCTACACCTTTCTTATAAGCGGTACACTTCGAGAATGGAATGGACACACAATTGGTTTATTACACCACATATAGATAGATTTTGGGGAGTCTCCTCTATCTCACCCACTCTCATTATTGTCTCTCATATATAGTAGGTCTAATTTCAACATACATGCATGAGGCACATGAAATTAATTTGAAAGTTGCCAAAGGAATTTTTAGATATGTTGAATGAACCATTAGCTAAGGGATTCATGATGCAAAATAATGTACTTTGGACCTCACTCGCTACAATAATTTAGATTGGGTTGGTAATGGAAATTATCACAATTCCATGTAAGGGTATGTTTTGAGTTTGTGTTATGACCTAATTTTTTTGTCTAGAAAAAGAAAATCCATAATTTCCTTATCATTGGTAAAGGTTGAATAAGAGGTGGAGTCAACATTTTCATTCAAGAAATTTTGTTGCAAAAATTCCTCAGTGAGCTTCGTATTCTATTTCATTGATCAATTTTCATCTTGTGCAATAGTTAAAGCAAACTAAAGTTTTGCAAAGATTCAATGCAATGACAATGAAGAAAGCATAACTATATCCACTTGCATTATATCCAATAATTAGTACATGATGGGGTCATTGATTCATAGTATTTTCCCAATGGTCACCATATTGTGGACTGTTAGTCATTAGTAGTTTTTATATTTTGTAAATTACTAAATAATTTTCCTAGATTTCTAAAAACAAGATTCATGAATATTGTGAGTTTTAGAAATCTCACTGCATTCATTATCTTGAAGATAATTTTTTCACTATTTCACTACTCTGCCATTCCCTGGTTAGTCTACTACCCTTAGACAATCACTCATGGAATTATGACACTCATCTATGTCCCATTTTCACACCCATAACCTCAATACTCTATTTTTCCTATGCTTAACCCTTCCACTTTCCATCTAGGATTGACAAACAACCTACCCTTTCCCATGTTCATCAAATGCCCCAAGCATTGATGGTATCAAAACTATCTCTGTAGGCTCTTTAGATAAATCAATTACATTGGATTTTGGATCTTCAATACATCAAATTGTCAAAAAATCTATTTTTCATAATTGAAGACCCTAAGCCAATATTCATTCAAAGGACAAGTCTAAAGATCCTCCCACTAGGTCACTAGGGTTTCATAGGTTTTAGGGTTGTCTTTGGCGTTCTAAATCACCAATTTTCATGTGCTAGAAGCTAAATCAAAATGAGAAAAATTCATGCACCTTTTTTTCCAATTTAGCTGAAGGAGAACTTCAAGGAAATATATCCTTATCAAGTTCAAAATCTACAAAGGGCAGTTGCCCATTTTTTTCATTTCTGCAGGAATGTCAAGCTAACTATCAACAGGAAAAATTAGGTAAGTTAAGAGGCCAACTCCTCACTAAAGGACACTCACAACAAAGAAAGAGGAAGCAACCTATGTTCAAAGAGAAATCAGGGATTGTGGGACTCATTAAACCAATAATTTGTCAAGAAGGAAGTCAAAGAAACAAACCACAAGGACAGAGGCACATCAACACAACCAAGCATGAATTGAAGATTTTTTAGAAACTATACATGAAGAAGGGAAAAAGGTGAGGTGAATTGGACAGAAATGAGTGAACTTGAAAGGGATATATAGAACTTTGAATACAACACTAATGATTCTTCTCTAATAGCCCAAAAGCCTAGGGTTTGGGTAAGATAATCAAAGAAGGTGAAAGGCAAGTTTGGACTCCATGATAGCAATAAAGGTTTCCTGAGAATATTACTTCCTAAAAACATTCCAAACTCATTTCAAGGGGTATTTCATGATGAAGATGGTCAAAAGATGGTGAATTGAAGATTATGAGCCTCCATGATAACAACAAAAAGAGAGATTGAAGGGGCTCTTAAAGGTGGTTTCTAGGGTTTTCCAAGGTAAAGTTTTCACTGCCTCAAAGGGAAAGCATGAAATAATATCAATGTAAGGAAGGTCAAAGCCTTCATTTTCAGTCATTTGCCATCAAATGGTCAAAGGAATAAAAGCACAAGATTGAGTTTTCAAGATAAAAAGCCAACATGATCATGAAGTTACTGTTATATGAATAAAAATGTTAGACTCCAAGAATGTCAAAAATGGAAAAATCAGTATGTCATGGTACCTGCAACAAATCAGAAGTGGCCAAGAGGAGATATAGCAAACATGATTTATAATCTTTGTCAAAAATGGATATATCACTGCCAAAATCAGTAAGAAGGTAAGAAAACATGTTTTCCGGTCACTGACACTTAGCAAAATGTCAAAAGACATATAAACATGTTTTCAGTTTCACAGTGCAACCAAAAAGAGGTTTCACAGTGCCAAGACCTTCAAGGTTGCAAAGGGGCCTTTTATTTTCTCTCAAAAGCTGACATCAAAAGAAAAGGAGCCACTTAAGAGTTTTTCAAGTCACGTGCAATAAAAGTTCAAAAAGATATTAGTCAAATTGATAGTCTGACCAAAAACTCAAAACATTAGAAAAAGTGGGTTTTGATTTTGATTTATTTTTCCAAGGGTATAAAGGCATCTTATTTATCATTTTAGCTCATTTTTCACTTTCAAGGAGAGTAAGGACCTTTCAAGGAATTTTTTTGAGTTGAAGTGAGAAATTATGGGCAAGGTTACCGATGCTACACTTAGGAACTGGAAATGTGTTAACAAGACCCGGTGCTGCGTGAATAGAGGTTCCCATAGTGCATTTTTTTCTCTGTGTTATGCGTATAGTTGCATGCAGTGCGCGTACAACCCGATGTTGTGCCTAGGCAGACCCGACACGCCCAGGGGCTCAGCGGTGTGCTCAGAGGCTAACTCGACAGGCCGAGCGCTATGCATAGAGGCCTGACTCGACCAATTTCTGCCTGGCGCTACGCTTATGCTAAAATCCATCCAAACTGTAGAAAAGTGCCAAAACATCAAGGGAGCACCCTTCAAATTTCCTTAAAGAGCCTGAAAAGGAGTCAAAGGTAGTAATTGGACATTTTCCCTCATCTTCCAACTGTTTTGTGTTTTGATGATTAAGGGAAAATTATCAAACCTTAGTGCCTAAAAATACCCTAAGTCTTCATAATTAACACTCTCCTTTGACCTCTGAGCTAAATAATCAGTTAAGGGGAGATGTCAATAAGGGTTATAACAGTCAATTCAAGTTAAATCCATCATTAAGCTTAAAGAAAATTAGTCTTAAACCTATCTACTTATCACTCATTTGCAAAATATGCCCTCATCATCATTTCATTTCACCCCTCCTGCCCAAGTTTTATATGCAGGCCCATTTTTTTCTAAAAGCCACACCATTCACCATGTTAGGAGAAAAAAGGAGTGATAGTAGTGAAGGTGGTCAGGTGCCTATAAGGCCAAAGAACAAGGGAGGGAAGGTCAATAGATTTGAACCCCAGAGCACAGTGTATATTACTTCATTTCGCATGATTCTCACGTGCTTTGAGAATGTGGGGTGTTTTTAGTTTTGTGAGAAATTCAAACAAGTGCAAAATCACCGAGAGCTTACAAGGTTGTTTGTCCTCAACCTACACAACAAACATGTAAATCTTGCAAGGGTATAATTTGAACTATCAGAAGATTCCATCTCTAATGCTATAGGTATAGCTGTTGTTGGTGAAAAGTGGTTCAAGAAAGCAAGATTAAACATGAGCTATTATGAGCCATTTGTCAAGACTAGGTACAAAGAAGGCTGCAAAGATATTTTCCCTTTCTCACACTTGAAACAAAGGTTTTCACCCTTGATGAGGTTTATCATGAAGTACTTTACCTGTGAGGGAAGGCACTCCAAACTTTATTCCTACCATGTTAGACTCCTAATGCATTTTACCAGGGTTAAAATGCTTCATTTTCCTTACTACTTGTATAGGAGTATTGACAATATGTCTTCAGTTGTTTAAAAGAGGACATGTTCCCAGAAAATGCATAGTTTATTCCACCACTCCTTGATCAATATGGTGGTCCTACATCATCTCAAACAAAAGGGCATACCTTGGGATATGTTCATAGCCCATGAAGTCTTCAAAAGCCCATAGCCCCATCATCAACTAGACTTTCCATCATCATCTCATCCTCCTCCCTCTACTCCTCCATCACCTCCTACTGACCATATCTCATCCTCTACACATATATCACCTCCTCAAGGAAACCTCCCTTCCTCCCCTTCTCTTAATAAATGATATGAAGAAGGAAGTGGCAATGAAGAATCAAGTGAAAATGAGGGAGAGGATGATTATGAGTCAAACCAAAATGAAGATGAAGGAGATGATGAGTTGAGCCCACAAGAGGTAGAAGACATGGAAACAAAGGAGGGTTATGATGATGAACAAAATTAAGAGGGTGAGAGTGACAATGAGTCGATCCAAAATGAGGATGAGGGAAATGGTGAGTTAAGCCAACAACAGGCAGTGAACATGGAGACAGAGCAGGGTAATGAGAGTGAAGAAAAAGAAAGGGATGACAGTGAAAATGAAGAGGCATAAACTGATGAAGAGGCAGAGGAGGATGAGGAAGAGGAAAATGATAAGGAAGAGAACAATGACCAAGAGGTCAACAAGAAAGAGAATGAAAAGGACAGTGATGAAGAGATAGATAAACAGGAAGAGGCAGAAAATGATGAAGAGGCAGAGGAGGATGATGAAGGAGAAATAGAAAATGAAGAGACAGAGCTAGATAATGAATAAAAAGGTAGTAAGCAAGCCAGTGATGAAGAAAACAGTGAAAAAGAGGACAGTGACAAAGAGGCAGATAATAAGGAAAATAGTTGTGACAGTCATGACCAAAGTCATGACAGTCACAACAATAGTCAGCTCTACAGTGATAATGAGGATGATGACAGTGCATAATATAAAGAGGAAAGAAGTCTTAATGATGAACAAAATCAAATTGAAGAAAGTGTAAAGGGTGGTAATGAAAATAAAGATCACAACCATGACAAAGACACCAACACGACCACAATCATGCCTCTTTCATTGACATATCAGAGAGGGCCAAGGCTAGTGTTTACTGCCTCTAAGAGGCAAGGGACCATGCCATCCACGTCATCTCAGCCACTAGACAAAGGAAAACAAAAGGTAAAGATAGGTAGGAAATGTGAGAAGGAGCTTAAACAAGGACTTGGCATCATTGACCTAGAAAGTGAAAAAGAAGGCAAAGAGAGGGCCAATAACATACTACTTCAAAGGAAGAATTCAGAAATTAAATACCTACAAAGGAGCCTTGGCATGGGAAAATATATCATTTAATATTACAAATATTATCAAAAACATATGAAGAATATGAAAAGAGACCTTGGCCTACAGAAAAAGATGGCCAAACACTATGCCTTGATAAACAAGCTCACTAGTGCCAAGCTCAAAGAGGCCCTCATTGAAATTCAAGCACTAAAAGGAGGAAAATACCAAGGAAACCTTGGATTCTTGGCTCAATATTCTTTACAGGTCTCCCATACCCCACGAAGGATACATCCATCAATTATGAAGGAATTTTGACAAATTTTGGTTTTTTGTGAATTTGGAGGCCTATAAGTGCAGCACCCCTGGTGCTACGATTTTTCCTCAGACATCCTCAGAGGGATAACTTTACATTTTTATATTTCTCATGGATATTAAGCTATTCTCACCAAATTTTAGAGCATTTGGAGCATTTTTGACCGCTCAAAAGGTCAAAAAACACCTCATTTTCTACCTTTCTTCCTCATTTTCAGGCTTGGCATTGCACTCAGAGAATTTTTCGGAAGTTGGATTTTTGGATAGGCTACAGGAGCTCAATCAGAACACCAAAGGTAGGTTTTGAAGGTAGGCTCAGAAAACATTCCAACGGGCCATCACGGGGCAAATGCTGACATCGGGAAGGCCACCAAAACTTGGCTGCAAGTGGAGCTATTTTCTGCCTGGGAAGGTGGTGTGTGTTTGGACCAAATTGGGCATTTTTGGCCAAAAGTCAACAAAACACACTCATTCAATAAAAAATTATATTTTGATGTTTTCTCAGGCAAATCAGTCTAAAATTAGGTGCTAGGATTTATATTGGCATTTATTTCATGGGATATTTTCTGCCTTGGCCCTTGCATGGTCTCTTTGGAATTAATGACATTTATGAGTGATTTTGACCTTTTCCAACCCTGTCTAGTGTTTTTTCCCTCTTTTGCTAAATAAATAGAGCATGAAGGCTTCATTGTAAATGTTAGCATTTGATGACTCTTTGAAGCAATACATATTTTTTTTGGAGATTGGAGAAGAAATTGATGTTGTTGAGTTTCTGAATGGCTTCTCTTGATTGATGATGGAGAATGCTACTTGCAAGATCCTTGAGCTTGGTTAATGGTGATTTTCTTCCTTTCATTTATTGTTTTCTTATGGATCATTTTGTTTCATCCTTCTTTTTTGCAGTAGGAAAAAGGGTTTAGACTAAGAAATGTTTTCAAAAGCACCTTAGCTCTGTTTGTTCTTCACTGCCTCTATGTTCTCCTCTGTTGGGCCTTTTTAAAGATTTCTTAATTTCTCTCTAGTCCCCCTAAGCTTGTTTATTTCATGAATGGATTAATACAGTAGGTATCAAAGAAGATTTATGGTTAGCCTTGCTTGTTTGATGTCTCTAAACATTGTTCTTGAGGTCTCTATCCAAAGTACCATTGATTAGGTTTTCCAAAGAGGCTATGTTTTGATCATACCCTTTTTCCATGCTCAAATCATTCTTTTGGAGATCTTCATAGCTATGATCAATGATTTTTAAGCATTCCCTCTTCTTTGATTAAAGTTATATGTGTATCTTGAATTTTTTTTTAACCTTTAAGGTGAAATCACTAGAAGTTAAATGAGTTTCTTGCGCTATATATTTCATTGGATTGTATGTCTGAAATGCTTTTTTTCTTAAGTTGAATCAAAGAGTTATTAGTGTGCCACGTCTATTGATGTCTCCTTCATGCTAAATAGTGTTGAGGTCTTTCCTTGTTTTTAAGTACATGATAAAGGATTCTTAATTGCCCTTTGTCCTACTTTACTCACAAACTTGATGTTCATTTCATTTCACAAAAACCTTGAGAACCCATCTAACCAATGCTAGAGTTGCCTTGTGATCCACCGTGATTTACTATTGAAACATTCTATGACTTTTATCGACACCATAGCCCAATGACTTGAATATTTCCTCACTCTATCTATTCTACTTGATCATTTTACCCAACCAAAACAAACAAAGAAGCCCTACACTTAACAACTAGCCTAAAATCAAAACCCTAGAAGCAAACAAGTTTACATCCTTTGCACAAATAGAGAGAGCACTCTACATCCTAAGACTCCAAAGACTATTCTGATGTTACCCTGTGCATTTTATCTCACCAATCTAAAAAATCACGGGAACGTAACATGGACATCTTCACAAAGACGTTCACTATGAAAAAGCGTCACTTTTTGTGAAAAATCCTTGGGGTGAATGACATACCACCTAGTATTTGTATCTTTTCAATATTGTGTTCTAAGTGGGGATTTTGTTCCCATGTGGTTTATATGTTAGTTACATGCATTTATGCCATGACCCATTTACAATGTTCTCCCTACTAATGCTTCATGGGTGTAATGGAGATAAAATACACTTCATACTAGAGCTATACTATTAAGTGGAGTCATACATGGAAACCTCATTATTATTACCGAGAGGGCACTTCACAAATGAATGCAAGAGTTTTACCCATCTCCATCTCCACTATCATGAGAGAGTTAATTCATGATTGCATAACCCCTAAATTATTTGTAGTCACTTTGTTCAATTGGGTCAACTCAATTGGTTATTGTTTTGATATAAAGTATTGTGTAAAGTAAGAAAAACACTATCTTAGGCCCTATAGGTTTAGTGGTAGTGACTATAATTAACACATTGTTTCCTTTTAATTCAATTTTTGTCAAATTTTTCTTTATTTTTATTTTATTTTTTAACTATGGTGAATCCATAACTCTTTAGAAATGTTTTGTTCTAATTTTTTTTTTTTTTTTGTAAATTGGGTAGGACCATGCCATTTTCTATTTCTATTTAAAAGACAGGTTACAAAATATAAAAGTCAAACTATGGCCTCAACCTGCCCGGAGGAAACCAGGACTGTTGGCCATCTAAGAGCGTGAAAAGCATTCCAAAACTGAAACTGTCTCATTCTTCTATGAGTTGCATGAGCTATCTGTCCTACTACTTCAGTTTGTACATTCATATAACATAATAAGAGTTCATATCTATCTACAAAGTGCATCAAAATTCTAAAAAATAAAACTCCTATCCATCTGAGGAGGAAACTGGAGCTGGGTCTTTGACATTGGACCCAGGAATTTCAGCTTGCTGAAGCTGCTGGAGCATATTCTCCATTTGGCCAACTCTGTCATCCATTCTGTTAAGTCGATCAGTTGCCTGATATTGTGTGATCTTGATGTGTTGCAGCTGGTCCTGAATCTCCTCAAGCAGGTCCTGATGATGAGGGTCCTTTTTTGCTGGGTCTACTTTTGCTGTTGTAGGGTGAATACTCTGGATAGCTTTCGCTATGAGGCATTTGACTATCCAATATGTGTGAATAGTCTAATTGAATAGATTCAGGCGGCCACGGGTGTTTCCTGGATCTGTTATGAAATCTAAGATTTCTACCTCTGTCTCCATATCTTCAGGGTCTGTTTGGATCTCTCTTTCCCATCCACGAATTACTTGACGAACTTTGGAGGAATTACCTATCACATAATTTGCTGCTATATTCTCCAAATGCTCCTGATTGGCTTTGCGACCTTGTTTTCTGGGGGCTGCCTCTAACTGGGTTTGTTTTTTACCTTTGGTAGCTTCGATCCTTGGACGTCGTTTTCCCATGGCTGGAAGAAACCTATTGAATAACACAGACAACAAAAATTGAAAAAAATAAGAGTGAGGATCTATATTTATACATCCCGTGACCTGCCTTTGAGTACTGATGACGCGAGTAACATGCAAATACTTGAATCCAACACAACAGTGCAACCTCTATAGCCAATGCGAATATACCTCATGCAGGGATAGACAGTTTCACAATTGAAATTTGCGGGTTCCATGCATACGATAGACAGGGGATGGGAAATTTGAGGTCTTAAGGTCGAAATCAGAGAACTAGAGTAAGGTTCACTTTGAGTGTCGGAGGAACATATCATCTCCAACCTCTTTCTGTAACCCCCCTGAACCATTCTACTAGGTAAGACCAAACAGAGATTGGGAGGGACACAACTCTGTATACGAATTTGAGACTTGACCCAATGATCTACCCTACTTAATAGAATTAAAAGATAGAAAATTGAGAGACCCAGATTGCAACAATGAATCTTGAACCAATTCACTGCTCGACATGAGAAATGCAGAAGTAAATTTTGACAAAAGTTTCTCCCAAAGGTCCTCTGCTTGTATAAGACTTCTATCAGATTAGCAGGTGGGTATCTACCATTACCGAAAGGATGAGATATTGTATAGGAAAATAGAGTGCTGGGGTCGCAGAAACACAGTTGGATAGGTTGAAGTTTGGGGATATAACAACAAAACTTTACAAACCTGCTCAAACCAGTTGGCATATGCAGTAATCTAAACTTATCCATAGCAAATGGCGCCATGAGAACAAGGAGAACGGCATATACATACCCTGTCAGGTTTGAAGGATTGACAGATTGCGCAGTGCTTCGTCTCCTTCTCTTTCTCTAGTCGCTTGCATGCAAAAGGCTATGCATGAATGAATGGAGAAATTGAGGAATTA
Organism: Pinus albicaulis; assembly: GCA_034641835.2. NCBI lineage: Eukaryota > Viridiplantae > Streptophyta > Pinopsida > Pinales > Pinaceae > Pinus > Pinus albicaulis. The sequence goes on from CM076578.1 coordinate 51,085,436, forward strand.
CACTTACCTTAACAGAAACTTTCCCTCAGTCTTCGAGCGAACCAGCCTGGCCACCCTGCAACATCATTCCTATCCTCGAGCTCACACACTTCGCCGAACTTGTCTAATAGTCTGTCATTAATATCTTTGATTACCTGGAGGACAAGCAAGTGCCATGCTACTACAGCATTGATGCCTTTCTGCCATTTGTTCACCCCGATCGAGGGGTTATAGGTCTTTATTGACAATCAATTGGAGAGAATGAAGCTCTACATCCCAGATAACATCTACAGGGCGGCCATCTATGGATCGTTCCACATTTTGGCATCCCCAATTGGCCAAGTAATATGCTGCTTCATTACCTTTTCTTTTAACATGGCGAGGGATCAGATACTGAATGTTTTTCACCAATTGACTCATTTCTTCTATAAGAGCTGTTGTTCTCCAGCTTTTTGAGATTTTCTCCCAGTGTGTGCCTTGTTGCAACTTTTGTATCACACCTATTACCATTTTTGAATCTCCCTCTACTATGATTCTCTGATAGTTTCCCCTTATAGCTATTTGAATTCCTCGTTTGACTGCCATAAGCTCTGCTTCGTTATTGGTGGCATGGCCCAAATCAAATGCATAGAATCTTCCTACTTCCCCTTTAGAGTTGCGGAAGATCCCTCCTGACCCTGCTTGTCCTGGGTTACCTTTCGAGGCCCCATCATAGTTTATATTAAGGAAGCCGGGTTGGGGAGGTAGCCAGTGTTTCTCACTTGAGTTATTTGGTAGTCTAAATTTCCAGAGACCCTTGCAGAGCATCTATGGCTTTAGATTCAGGTATTCTAAGATCTGGGATTCTATATGCACAGTTTGCCAATCTTCGTCCATCCAACTTTCTTTTAAGATTGTTTCACGAATGTTTTCTATGGAGCGCTACTAAATATGAGACATTGGCTGTGCTATTTCTTGGAAGACTCTCTGGTTCCTTTCTTTCTAGGTATTATAGAGAAGGAATCCCAATGAAAGGGTCCATGCTCGATTAATCACTTGGCAATGAAACCTTCCTTTTCACCAGTTGCCAATGGTTTCTGTGATGCTTTCAATATTTTTATCTGCCTGCCGAAAAAAAAGCACCAAGTTCTCCTATAGTGGTTGCACCATTGGGTAGGATTTAAGAAGATGTTTTGTTGTTTCATTTTCATTGAGGCAGAAAAGACAGCGTGAAGGGCCTATCATTCCTCTTTTCTGTAGATTCTCCCAGGTTAGAATTCTACGGTGACTTACAAGCCACAATAAATGTTCTACCTTGGGCAAATGTCTCAATTCCCAAATTCTTTTCCATATTGCTTGCACATTATCCTGAGTTTGCTGGGATTGGATATAGTAGCCTTCCTTAACTGTAAACAGCCCTCTGGGAAGATGTCCCCATCGAAGGGTATCTGGACCTATAATGGTTCTTAGTTTTCGGGTTTTAATCCGTCTATCAAAATTGTCCCATTGTTGCATTACTGGGGCAGATGGCCATCCTGTTTTATCTTTCCATTTCCGCCACATGTTGTCTTGGTTATGATTCCAATACTGCTGCACTAGTCTATTATTAGGGGTATTCGTATAGAGGAAACTTTCCCCCAAATCTAGTCGTGTAAACAGTTTCTCCCACTGCTGCCAAGAGTCTTCCCAGAAGAGAGTTGTATTTCCTTCTCTAATTTCCCAGAAGCTATTTGCATAGATCAGATTTCTATTCGTTGCTGCTAGATTCCATATTGAGGAGCCTTTTGGTATCATGTCTGCCTTCAAGCGGCCTGAGACTATAAGTGGCATGTCATATTTGGTTTGCCAGATATTCTTCCACAGATTCTGCCCTCCCTGGAGCCAGCGCCACCATAGTTTTGCTCCCAAAACATTATTTATAATTAAAGGATAGTGGAGGCCTAATCCACCTGCAGCCTTTGATCGGAGTAATTTGGCCCAAGAGAGAAGCGCCCATTTCCTGCTTGTTTGGGCTCCCTGCCATAAATTTTTTTTGAACATGCCGACCAATTTAGAGAAAATCCCTTTCGAGCATGCCCTCCCCATCAGATGATAGATGGGTAAGGCTTGCAGCACAGATTTTAACATTATCAAATGCCCCGGAGCGTTCAGAACTATGAATGCCCAGTTTTGTATCCGTTTCTCCACTTTTATGAGAATATCTTGCTAATCTGCTATCCGAATGGGTCCTGAATTTAAAAACATTCCTAGATATTTCAGGGGGAAGGAGCCTCGTTGAAACCCTAAGGTCTTGGAAAGATAATTTTGCATTGCAGCTGTATAGTTGAAGAAATAAACATTAGATTTGTCACTATTGATTTGAGTGCCAGACGCATCCATAAAGACTTCTATAATCTTGAGTATGGTTTTGCATTCTTTTAGTGACACCATACAAAATAAAAGAGTATCATCAACAAATTGTTGATGAGTCAACGGAAGATGAGGTCCCCATAATTTCAAACCTTGTAGCTTCCCTTCTGCTACATAAGCTTTAATGAGTCTACCTAGGCCTTCTGCTGCAATGATAAAGAGAAATGGAGAAAGAGGATCACCTTGTCAGAGTCCTCGCGAGCTGTTAAACGTGTTGAAAATGCAGGAAGATGATGGAGCTTAGTGAAATGAAGTCGCCTTCACTAAGTGGGCCCACAGGCAAATTCTGGCGTAAAATCTATTTTTAGACTATGTCTATTTTTAGACATATGGAGCATGGTCCGGGGATTGCAGTATGTTATTCTTGGAGCATTGGTCATGTTGGTAAAAATAGATGGGACTGTATTTTTTGGACCTATAGGTCGAAGTCTATTTTTAGACTGCCTCTCCTTAAAATAGGGAAGTCAAATATTATTTACCCTTAATAATATTTGGACTATAAACTTCAGTTTACTCTCTTGGAGCACTTCAGTTCGAGCCTTGGAAGTGGCTCATGCATATGACAGAGGAATCACGCTATTCCCAAGGGTTTGGTGAGCACATGCATGGTTGAATTCAGCTAGGACTTCAGTGGCAGAAGTTTGGTGGAGTTAATGAGACAACTAGTGGAGTTGTGTTCGGTTTAATTTAGTTGAACTGGTTGAGATTAGTTTAACTAGCTAATCAACTAGTTATGAGTGGAGTGAATTAAATATTATTTAATTCATTAATTAGTAACTAATTATTCAACTCAAGAACACATCAATTCACTACAGTGCATGATCAGTTCAGTGGAGACCAGTGAAAGAGGTAGATGAAAGGGTGGAGTTAGCTATCAGTGGCGACATCAGTTGTGCATGAGATTTGCACCACACTTGGAGGAATTGCCAATGATGATTGCGCTATCAAGCCAAGGGGATTCAAACCTTGGATCTCTATATAGAATGGCCATGATTGCGCAATAAAGGCAAGGCAATTAGTGGTGAGTTTTGAACTAGTAACATGTTCAAAACTAAGCTAGTTTGTGTGTAACTTTATGATAAAGTACTGAGTACTTGTGAGGAGTATTGTACTGAGTTTGTTACATGATTTTTCCATTATAATATACACAATAGCTGTGGAGTTTTCAGCTATAAGCTTTCCCCATACATAATGTGTTAATGTGTATGATGATTTGATGTGTTATCGCTTGTTTTATTTCCGCATGTTTGATGATCTGAGTGGAAGAGATTATGTGTTGCATATGAATTCGAATTGTATGTGATCAGGATAGTCTCGGTGGATAATTAATCATTATTCAGCAAATTTCTACATGGTATCGGAGCTATTGAAGCGGAGATTGATCATCACAGTGATTACAAACTTATTTCGGTAGACAAAGTCTGCATGCGGGCCAGGTAGCCTCCGGATTCATCTTTCTTCGGAAAGTGAAAGGTCTGGTAAATGCCCCTTGCAGTCAATCTCTGTGCTAGAAATAATTTTTTCTCACAGATCTAGAGCGGCTGAGCTTTGAAGTGGAATTCCAAATTTTGCAGAAATTTGTTTTCTTGGTGCCGGTGTTGAAAATGTCTTTCAACGGTTTGCGACTCGAATATGCTCTTGAAGGTAGTTCGAATTATGTTGCATGGAAGGATCACATGGAAGCAGTATTAGAAGATAATGGTCTGAAGGAGTTCGTAGATACGGATGTCCAAAAGCCCACTGATCCTGCTGAAGTCGAAGCATGGCAAAAGAAGATGGCGAAATGTCGAAGGATCTTGTTGGAGGGCGTCAAGGATCATATTGTATCCAGCCTGCATGGAAAGGCTTCTCCATATTTAATGTGGAAAGCTTTGACGAATCTATTCCAGAGTAAGAGCGACCAAAGGAAGCTGGCGCTCAAAGATAAGCTTAGGAACATCAAGATGGAGAAAGGCGACAGTATTGCCAAATACCTCACGAAGTTCACTCAGTGCAGAGATGAGTTGGGAAGTGTGGGGGTGACTGTCGAAGACGAGGACATGGTCGACCTGGCTCTCCTTGGTCTTCCGAAGGCTTGGCACTCATATCAAGATAGTGTCAATGGTCGGGAGAAGCTGCCGGGATGGGAGCGCCTTTGGGCGAATCTCATGCAGGAGGAGATAAGGAGGACTACTCGTGATGGATCTTCATCAAAGGGAGCTGATGAAGAAAATTGCGCTTTGGTGGCCAAAGCAAAGAAGGGGAAGGGTAAGAAAACCTCTCATTCTGGTGCAAAGGGCAAGAAGCAGGATATGGCGAAAGTGAAGTGTTTTCACTGCCATGATCACGAACATTATGCTACAAATTGTCCAAAGAAGAAGAAGAACAAGCAAGCGGGAAGATCTGCAGATGGAGAAGCTTTGGCTTCACAGTTCGAGCTTGACTTTTCACTGATCGCATGCTTGGTTTCAAGTGTGATGGGATCGGTGTGGTTCTTGGACAGCGGTGCGTCATTTCATATGACGGGAGATCGGGATTTGTTCTCAAATCTGGAGGACAAAGATCTGGGTGTGCACATCGAGATGGGCGATGATGGTAGATACAGTGCGACTGGTATCGGTACCATATCCTTTTAGAGGGAGTCTAGTAAACCCTTTGTATTGAAGGATGTCATGCATGTACCTGGATTGAAGAAGAACTTGATCTCTGTGGTGATGTTGGAGGATAAGGGGTATGATGTGGTATTCAGCGAAGGAAAAGCCTTCCTGCACAGTAAGACTACTGGAGAGACCCGGAAGATAGGGGTTCGAACCAAGAACCTTTATCAGTTGCAGGTAGATGGCTGCGTAGCAATGGCATGCAAGGCGGGAGAAGTGGTGAGCCGGGATGATGAGGGCGAACTGTGGCACAGGAGATTGGGCCACCTTCACCATGGAGCTTTGAAGATCCTGCAGCAGATTTCTACTGGGCTTCCTAAGGGCACTCTTGCGCAGTCAGATCAGTGCAAGGGGTGTACCTTGGGAAGTATGTGAAAGCCACCTTTCACGAGAAGGATAGTCGTGCCACGACGATCCTTGAGAGAGTTCACACAGACGTGTGTGGTCCTTTCTTAGTTGCTTCGACAGCAAAGCACAAGTATTATGTGATCTTTGTTGATGATTTCTCTCGAAAGTGCTGGATCTTCTTCATGCAGAAGAAGAGCGATACATTCGCGAAGTTCTGTGAGTTTAAAGCACTGGTCGAGAAGGAGTCGGGGAAGAAGGTGATTGCTCTAAGGAGTGATAACGGTGGTGAATTCATCTTGGCTGAATTCAAGGAGTTCTACAGTGCAGAAGGGATTCGGAGAGAGCTCATCGCACCCCATAACCCACAGCAGAACGAGGTGGCTGAGCGGAAGAACAGAACGATCGTGGGTGCTGCACGGGCGATGTTGCATGATCAGGGCCTACCCCTTCACTTGTGGGATGAGGCATGCAATACATCAGTGTATGTGCAGAACTGTTGTCCTCACAAGGTTCTTGGCATGAGTACCGGAGGAGGCTTATTCTGGCAAGAGGCCTGATATTTCCCATTTGCGGATTTTTGGTTCTCCTGTCTACATGCATGTGACGAAGGATGCGAGAAGGAAGCTGGATCCAACTGCTGAGGTTGGAATATTTGTGGGGTGCACTGATACACCTCACAACTACCGGGTGTATTTGTCAGACAGTCGAAAGACTGTTGTGCGACGGGATATAAAATTTCAGGAGGAGAAAGCCATGCGGTGTTCGCTTGAGAGGGAGCTACACTTGCATGCAGATGAGGAGCTGTTAGTTCCTAAGGAGGAGCTTCCGGATGTGGATCAGCCACAAGAGGAGGTTCGGGAGGTGGAAGAAACCACCCAGGCAGCGCCAACCATCAGAGGGCGCATGCGCACTACAGAAGCTGAGCGACTGGCTCGGGATGCAGAGAAGGTTGTAGGACCACCTACAGCACAGCGCAGACAGAGACAGTCACCGGATCGGTACACTGGATACATGGCTCTTGTGATTCAATGTGTTGTGATGGAGCCATCCTCTTTTGAGGAAGCTGTGGAGGAACCCGCATGGGTTGATGCCATGATCGAAGAATATGATTCGATCATCAGGAACAGTGCATGGGAGATTGTCCCAAGACCGATGGGGAAATCAGTGGTGGGTTCGCGATGGATCTACAAAGTGAAGCAGGCGGCTGACGGGAGTGTGGAGAAGTACAAGGCGAGATTTGTCGCCCGTGGCTTTTCACAGATCGAGGGGATTGACTATGAGGATACCTTTGCACCTGTCGCAAGGTACTCTTCCATACGGACGATCCTTGCTCTCTCAGCGCAGATGGGGTGGCACATTCATCAGATGGATGTGAAGACTGCATTCCTCAATGGATTTATTGAGGAAGAGGTGTACATAGAGCAGCCTGAAGGTTTTGAGATCTTCAGGAGTGAGTGGCATGTGTGCCGACTCAAGAGAGCACTGTACGGGCTGAAGCAAGCACCTCGTGCTTGGTACACTCGGATAGACAGCTACTTCACCGGGCTTGGATTCTCCAAGAGTGAGGCAGATCCAAACCTGTACCAGATTGTGGTGGAGGGGAAGCTGTTGATCATCGTACTGTATGTAGATGATCTGATTTTGACTGGCGATGAGCGGTTGATACTTTCATGCAAGGAGGATCTTGCACGAGAGTTTGAGATGAAGGACCTGGGCATCCTTCATTATTTCCTGGGATTGGAGATTTGGCAGCGCAGTGGAGGACTGTTTGTTTCTCAGGGCAAGTATGCCCGGGAGATTTTGGAGAGGTTCAACATGCAAGGCTGCAAGCCTGTTGACACTCCTCTTCCTGGTGGTTGGAGGAAGGAGGATGCTACTTCAGCGAAGGTAGTGGATGCCACTGTCTATCGACAGTTGGTGGGGTCGCTTATGTATCTGGTCAATACACGACCCGATATATGCTATGCAGTTAACCAACTTTCGCAAGCTATGGTTAAGCCTACCAAGCTCTTTTGGAAGGCAGGCAAGCATGTATTGTGCTATATTAGAGGCACATCGAGATATGGTCTATGGTACAGACAGGAGGATGGAGCGAAGCTTTCTGGCTTCATTGATGCAGATTGGGCAGGGATCCCAACAGACTGGAAGAGAACTTCTGGAGGAGTTTTCAGCATTGGGTCGACAGCAGTTTCCTGGTACAACAGGAAGCAGAGATCTGTGGCACTCAGTTCAGCAGAGGCCGAGTACATGGCAGCTAGCTTGGCTGCATGCGAGGCTATTTGGATGAGGAAGATCCTCACAGGATTGTTCAGGTTGCATTTGGAGCCTACAGTGATCTACTGTGATAACCAGAGTTGCATTAAACTCTCGGCTAATCCAGTATTTCATGATAGGTCCAAACATATCGACATCAGGTACCATCATATCAGAGATTGTGTTCAACGGAGAATCATGATGCTTTCATATGTTCCCACGGAGGATCAGGATGCCGACATCCTGACGAAGGCGCTCACCAGGAGCAAGTTTGAATTCCACAGAGGCAGGATAGGGGTTGCGGATAATCCATATCTTGCTGAGAGGGAGTGTTGAAAATGCAGCAAGATGATGGAGCTTAGTGAAATGAAGTCGCCTTCACTAAGTGGGCCCGCAGGCAAATTCTGGCGCAAAGTCTATTTTAGACTATGTCTATTTTTAGACATATGGAGCATGGTTCGGGGATTCCAGTTTGAGATTCTTGGAGCATTGGTCATGTTGGTAAAAATAGATGGGACTCTATTTTTGTGACCTATAGGTCGAAGAGGTCGAAGTCTATTTTTAGACTGCATCTCCTAAAAATAGGGAAGTCAAATATTATTTGCCCTTAATAATATTTGGACTCTAAACAGCAGTTTACTCTCTTGGAGCACTTCAGTTCGAGCTACAGAAGTGGCTCATGCATCTGACAGAGGAATTACGCTATTCCCAAGGGTTTGATGGCATCATGCATGGTTGACTTCAGTTAGGACTTCAGTGGCAGAAGTTTGGTGGAGTTAATGAGACATCTAGTGGAGTTGTGTTCGGTTTAATTTAGTTGAACTGTTTCAAATTAGTTTAACTAGCTAATCAACTAGTTATGAGTGGAGTGAATTAAATATTATTTAATTCATTAATTAGTAACTCATTATTCAACTCAAGAACACATCAGTTCACTACAGTGCATGGACAGTTCAGTGGAGACCAGTGAAAGAGGTAGATGAAAGGGTGGAGTTAGCTATCAATGGCGACATCAGTTGTGCATGAGATTTGCACCACACTTGAAGGAATTTCCCATGATGATTGCGCTGTCAAGCCAAGGGGATTCGAACCTTGGATCTCTATATAGACAAGCCATGATTGCGCAATAGAGGCAAGGCAATTAGTGGTGAGTTTTGAACCAGTAACCTGTTCAAAACTAAGCTAGTTTGTGTGTAACTTTATGAGAAAGTACTGAGTACTTGTGAGGAGTATTGTACTGAGTTTGTTACATGATTTCTCCATTATAATATACACAATAGCTGCGGGGTTTTCATCTATAATCTTTCCCCATACATACTGTGTTAATGTGTATGATGATTTGATGTGTTATCGCTTGTTTTATTTTCGCATGTTTGATGATCTGAGTGGAAGAGATTATGTGTTGCATATGAATTCGAATTGATATGTGATCAGGATAGTCTCGGTGGATAATTAATCATTATTTAGTAAATTTCTACAAAATGGAATAGAAGGACTGCCTTTCAAGAGGATTGAGAAATGTGGGGAGGAAATAAATGAGCGTAACCATTGAAGCCATCTGTCGTCAAATCCAAAGGCTCTCATCACCTCAATTAGGTACTTCCAACTTATTCGGTCATATGCTTTGGATAAATCCAATTTAATTAACGGACCTTTCTTGTTGTCTTTCTTGAGAGAATGAGTTGCTTCCTGTGCAACCACTATTCCATCCAAAATTTGTCTTCCTTTCACAAAACCCGTTTGTTTCGGAGAAATTAATGTAGCCAACAGATGTTTTAGTCAATTTACCATAATAGTGGAGAGTATTTTATAGATCACATTACACAGAGATATCAGTCTAAAGCCAACTGGGGTATCGGCATTTTGTTGCTTAGGAATGAGAGTAAAGAAAGTAGCATTCAAGGCTAGATATACCTTCTTGTTTCTTCGGGATTCTTCCACAACTTCTAAAATATCAGGACCCATGAATGGCCAGGTGGCTTTGAAAAATTCACTTGTGAACCCATCAGGTCCCGGGGCTTTGTTCTAGGGTAATTGAAATACAACCTCTTCTACCTCTTTTAATGTTACCTTGCGTAACAAAGCCAAGTTTTGTTCTCTAGTGATCACTCTAGGAATGTGTGTGGTGATCTTTTGGATAGCTGCCTGGCGGTTGGGGAGAGGTTTCGTAAGTAGATCTTTAAAATGAGTGACCAGCTCTCTTTCCATGTATTCATGTTTGATTAGTTGCTCTCCATTTGCTTCTTTTAAAGAAAAGATTCGGTTATGCTGGCATCTTTGTAACATGGCTTTATGAAAGAATTTTGTATTACGATCTTCTTCTTTGAGCGAGTGGATTCTAGATTTCTGTTTCCATAAAATTTCTTCTTTCTTTCCTCTTTCTTCTTGTTGACTGAGGGTACGTCCTTCCTCTAGAGCTAATTCCTCTGTCCGACCCTGTAGGATGATTTGCTGCTGTATCAGTTTCATTTTTTCATTCAACCGAATTTGGTCCTAGTGTATATTACCAAATTTTGTACAGTTCTAGCATTTCATTTCGGATTTTAATTGTTTCAGGCGAAGCTGGAACGAATGCATATTATTGTGTCCTCTAATTGGGTTTGAGCACCACCAGTTTTTAACTTTTTCCATAAAGCCAGGGTCCCGAAGCCAGAAAAGTTCAAACCTGAAGGGATGGTTCTGAGGACTTGCCTTCACATCAATCTCCAGTCTGATCGGCCAGTGGTCGGATCCTAGGGTAGGAAGAATAACTGCTTCATAATAAATATCCAAGCTCATCAAAGCTTCAGTTGCCAAAAGGTGGTCCAATCTGGATGCAATCTGATGTCGCTCTCCTCTGCGATTATTCGAGGTGTACTGTCCATTCACAGTAGGGATATCGACTAAGTGAAGATTGTTGAGTAAATCTCGAAAGAGAGCCATTTCTGGGTCTTCCCTTCGTAACCCTCCCTATTTTTCAGAAATATTTAGAATCATGTTAAAATCACCTCCTATAAGCCAATAGTTTTCATTATGCATTGTACTTAATAGGCATATATTCTGCAAAAACTCTCCTCGCTCTCCTAGTATTGGGGGTCCATAGACAGCCGAGATGAGGATCCTGTCCTCTGATCCTATCTGACAAAAGGTTGCAGTTAGAATTCTGTGGAAGCCCATCCATCCTTCTTCTCTAATCTCAGCACCATTCCAAAGGATGGATATTCCTCCCGATGTGCCTGCTGAGTCAATAGCCATCACCTCATATTGCATTTTAAAAGCCTGCATGATAGACTGAAGCTTTTGCCCCGAGACTTTTGTTTCTTGTAGTAACATAATCTGAGCTTTCTCGACCTGTAATTTATCTTTCAAATGTCGCTGATTGCCCTTACTATTCAGACCCCGTATATTCCAGGAGAGCACCTTCATTAAGAATTTTTGGGTAGTTGTTGAAATACCGTTGTTAACGGTATTATCTTGCCTGTATTAATCAGCATTTGACCTACTAGCTGTATTGATTCCTGCAGGGTTGACCGTCCTCTTTTTTTTGCCAGTTTTGAAGGAGGAGGTGCCTTTTTGCCTACTATTTGCTCTCGTTCTTGGGCTTCTTGACGGGCTTGATTTGTTAGATAATGCTCAAAAGTTTCCTTGTACAATTTCCTCTGATCTGCCGGAATAAATATATCATCAAGATTTCGCCATTCGGACAGAAGACATTTCAAGAGTTTCTCCTCTGCGCTCAAATCATCTTTGGGTTGTTCAACCTCCATTGGAATGAGTTCTTGCTGCGAAGTATCTTCCAGTTCCAACCCTGCTTTTCGCTTGGATGATTGGCTTTTCTATGCTATCTCCGCTTGTCCTTCTACCGGGATCTCTACTACGATCTCTGCACCCGACGGTTCGCCTTCCCCTTGTAGCACCTCATACCGATTTCCTGTTGTTGTCGAACCAGGAGGGTTTTGCTTTGTATTCGACCCTGGGGCTTGGTTCGTTGTACGCTGTTGCCTTTTTTTTGTGGTAACCGATATAAACCTTTCTTCATCTTGTCGGGGTGGTGTATCTGGGCCATTAACACGAGATGGTGGTTGCTCTGGGGCATTTAAGGGACAGGATTTATACAAATGCCCGTACTCATGACAGCGGTGGCAGCGAAAGGGTATATGTTCGTAATCAAGAAGCTCGAGCCACACTTTACCTTCGTATTCCAGTTCTATCATCTCTGGTAAGGGTTCTAAGATATTCATATACACACAAATTCTTGCAAAGGATGTATATCGACCTCGGGCCGTGGAGTCTGCAATTTTAACAAAAGTGCCCAATGAGTTTCCTATTCCTTCGAAAATTTCGGGGTCCCAAAAATCCATAGGGAGCCCAGATAGCCGAACACACAGGAGCAGCCAGAAATTGCTCTTGTTCGGGGTTATAACATTCCTCCCATTGTGTGAGAAAAAGCCCTACATTGCTGTAAAAATAGCGCCCTCCCTCGAAAATGCGTTCTTTATCTTGTAAATTGGAAAAAATAACTGTAAAAAAACCTTTGGCCCCTAATTTCAGATCGATGTGACCTTTAGGTTGCCATTTTATTTAAATCCATTTCAATAATTCCTTTTCTGAAGGCCAAATACCTATAAACTTATAGATTAGTGCATGATTCTTCATATATCCTCGATTCTCGTCCAATTTCGTCGCTGGGATCACAAATCTTGGTTTCTTTACTGCCCTTGGCAAGCATTGTCCTTTCATGTTAACTTGCCATTCTACCCCCAAGAGAGGGGCAGTCTTTTGCTGTGTAGAAGCTGCGTGGGATGGCCACTGTAAATGATCCCCGCTTGTGATATTGCGGTAGGAGGGTGGCTGCCCTCCTCCCCAAGACGCTGCCATGGAACTACCAGTCAGCTTCGGCAGCTTGCTTCGAAACCCTAGAAACCTACAGTGCCGTCTGTCTTCATACCCTCGTTCGCCTAATTCGAACCCTCGTTCGCCGTCTCTCAAGTTAAAAAGATGTTTTGTTTTAACTTTTATAGATGAAAGAGATGAATAATAATTAGGTACCCCTACGTCAATATAAACCCGGCGTAATGATCAATATAAAAAAATAATGTGATAATCTTTATGATAGTATCGATTTCTTCCCACGGTGCCATCTCTAGTGTTTGGCATTCCGCCTATGAGGGGCGTTTTTGGCCCCAAAATGTATGATCTCAGCGTGAGAGACACTTCGGTGAATACTTGCCTGCGAAATAACCGTTGGACATAACAACAATGCTACGGCCCAAATAATTCGACTCTGATTATTACAGGCAATATCAGCAATCACATATGTGTCCCCCAATAGCCAGATTATATAACTTTCTCTCTCAGATCTCTGCCTACGCGTAACTGCGTTTGTATTAATCAACTCCTCAACAAACAAGATCTGTAATATCAATGTTCTGCGAGACGCTTATGTCGCACTGGATGCCGCGCGGTGTTGTGAGTTGCAGCTATAGTCGTGGTTGTCTGTTCAGATGGACGCAACAGAATCGTGACGGCAGCACGAATTGTGGTTAACTTTCATGCAAAGCCAGGTGTAAGAACATGTCGACCAATAGAGTGTTTTCGTAGGATTAAATCTTGACAGAAAGTATAAGAGTTTGTACGAGTCTGCAAAATAAATGGGTAAATGGATTTGTAGGCATGTCTTAAATTTTTTATTTCAGTAGAAAAAACTGGACAAGACCTGTGAGCACAAACTTTCAAGCTTAACGATTGGACCACAACGTCCTACTGAATCACAAACTTCCAATGGTCTGAATCACAAGCTTAACTATTGGACCACAACCTCCTAACTGAAACCCTAAGACCATCCAAAGAAACCCTACTACCGCACTCCTAACTGAAACCCTAAGACCATCAAAATAAACCCTACTAGGATATTAATATATATGGTATTCTGAATGTGTTGACCGAATAGGTTATTTGATTATTTGGTACACTACATTGTGTACCTGCACCAACGGTCATGTCAGCATTTAGAGATACACAAAACAGAGAGTGACTGAGGGTGGAAAGTGTATGAAATCATGATAATGATGGCAAAACCATGTATCACTCCATATGTAATGGGAGGTGCCAATGGTGCCAACCAATAGGGCTATTGCCCATCATTATTTTCTCCCATTATCTAAGAGATGGAGGAATCATTGTGCAGGGGTAATTAAATAAACTATGTCAGAGTAGAAGATTGTGCAGGCACCCACAATTGGGTGCGACACTTGGAACACTGGATGTCAACCAATGAGGATAAAAGGATATGCTGTGCGGCTACTTGCATTTTCTGCTGAATAGGGGAACATGAGTGGCATCGGTGTCAAGAGGCTGTTGTGCATGCTCAGAGTAAGGAGGTCTGATACTTGCAGGGAGTAAATGATGAATTGTTTTAATGCAGCTCTAACCCTACCTGCTAATGCGAGCAGAATTGATGAGTGCTCTAGAACACACTCTGTGGTCAGACTGTAAACTGGACAACTATAGCAGCTCTTGGAAACACTAATGTGTAGCATTGTCCTTCGGGATTATGTAGGTTAATTCGGGGACAAAAGATGTTGAAAAAAATGGTCCTCTGTGACCAGAATGTACAGACTTATTTAGTAAAACATGTTTATATCGTCGTTGGATGAGGATGGACCACTGGGAAAAAACGATTTGTTGGGTAAGAATTATTGCGCATCTGGATATAGTAGTGCACTTTGCAGCCATATGAAAATGTTGAAAGCATGTTTCTAAGAACGAAGGCATCTTATATGGAAAAGCCAGAGAGCAAAACATTGCGTAGTGTGTCTCCAAATTCATGTGGTCTCTCCAATAAAAGGAGTTATTGTTGGATGGATGAACAGACAAAGAATTTAATAACAGTGAGCCGTAATCAGGTTAAAGAAAGGAGATTTGGGAAGAGTGTCAACAAATGAATTCGGGGAGAAAAAGAGTTGTAGCCCACGAAGGCCTCTTGGTTCATGATTGGTGGTAAGGAGGGCGAGAATGACTATAAAAACTGTTAATACTGATCAGTTTGTCTAAAATTTAGACCTACAAATATTGAAAAGATTATATATGTGTTGATATAAAGTGTTTGGAAGAAATAATACTTTGGGAATTGTGTATTTACTAATATGAAGTTGTGTTGCAGCTAGATCCCTAGCTATATGCTATGAGAAATGTTAAAGCTTCATTTCTAGAGATACTTTATTGAGATTTTTCTTAGATGATCAACATCATATAATTCATTTGACAAAATTCATCAATTAGACAAAATTCATGACTTACACATAGTTACATTTTTCATTTGCTTCATATTAAATATTTACTTTCAATGTGTTAATTAATTAATTAATTCACAACAAGAAAAACTTTTTTTCGCACTATAAGTTACCACTACTTATATTATGTGGTGCTAATGTGGTGGTGTAAATGGTTATGTGCCATATTAAAAATAAAGTATATCATCATATTGGATGAACAAGTTACCAACATTCTTAATATGTGGTGTTAAAGTGGATTAAATTTTTATTGATCTTATTGGAAGTAGAATATATCACAATATATTTAAAGAAGTGGCGTATGCTATATTGGCAAGTTTTATAAAGTAGGGTAGCCAACTTTGTGTTTTCCATGTTATGATGTACAAGTGGCTTTATTTATGTGAATTTCAGCCATAAACATAAAAAGAAAGTACAAATATTTATTTTATAATATTTATTTGTTTCATTTGTTTGTCATGTTTACATCTAAAACTAAAATTCATTTATGTAAGTTTGCAGGGTAAATACAACAAATTCAAAGCAATTTTTTTCTAAATATTTTATTTCAATTATTTACATTTTATATTATTCTCCTCAAATAAATAAAAAAATCATAATAAACAATTATTTATTTTATGAAAAAACTAATTGAGATAAATATTTTTTATATTATTGTCATTTCAAATTTAAGAAGGGTGAATCCATGGAAGTGGGTTACTCTTTTCTGGAATAACTTGTGTTCCAAAGGTTGGAAATGTATCTCTGTGAGGGTATTTTTTAAGCTCTCCATCAAGCTTTTAAAAGGTTCATCTAGGGCTAAATAAAACCCTCAATTAAACTACATAGCTCCATCGTGCTATGGAGCTTAATGGAGACACATAGCCTTATAGAGCTATAATATATACATATGCCATTAAATTTTTCTTCAACTTACTAATACTATATTTTTTAATGGGGTCATGGCATTGAGAAGGCAATAGTGTTGCACATGGTATAGTATGGTTTTCATTTTTGTATTATACTTGGTATATATATATTTTTCATTACATATATGTATGTATGCATTTTTAGAATTTGTTCTTGTTATTAATTTTATACATTTTATAGTGTTGACATTACATTTGAATCTTATTTATTGTATAATACATATTATTATATTATTATTATTATCCAACTTTAAAGTCATGACCAACCAAGACACAAAATTGGTGTATGAGACCCCCTTGTTTGTGGGAAAAGGGACTCACCTCTGTGTAGCGATTTGATTGGTAAGCCTATGAAGGCATACATACTATACCCCCTCTGGTTTTTGAGCATGTGGCCTCTTAGGAGAAAACACATTCTCTTAAAAATTGGGCCCACTCAAGTTCTACTATAATATGTACACATGATCTTAATGATAATATATATTACTATGTATTTTATATATCAAGATAATGGTTTTGAGAGAGAAATTGGGAGGAGAGAGACAAATAGGTAGGAAGAGAGCGAGGGAATTAGAGGGATGGACAAAGAGAGTGAGGTAGAGGGTGTGATAGGGGGGAAGGAATGGAGGGAAGGAGTGCGATGGAAAGAGATAGAGATGGATGTGTGAAAATTATATAACGTAGAATTGTACTGCAGCTACTTATTATATTTTTTCTATTTCATTCTTAAACAAAATTATTCAACATTTCACTATGTTAAATAAAAAAATAAAATATGTTGCAGACTTCACGATCAATAAACATGCTAGAATAAATAGTACAATTATTTACACATAAACCGGTGCACCAAATCTGAGGATTTATATATTATGCAGAAATTCTGAGTACAAATGTGTGATTGTAATTATCAATAAATCACCTGAATAAATCTGATGATAATATGCTTAGTGAGACAATTCTCACTTCACCCTGAATTTGCGGCACTAACCTACACCCACACTGAGTATCTCTACGTAATTTCTACGCAGTGACTGTGTCCCCCACGCCGTGACTCCGTCATTGCTTCTTTTACTTGTTATGACTACCTCGGTTCTCACTACTATGTGAGACTAGAATTTTATCCCCTTTTAGAAATACCCTCCAGATACTAGATGAACCCTCAGCTACCTCTCCAACTGAAATTGAAACTCCCTCTACTCCTATGTGCTAGTCCAGCATAACTACTGCTTGTCTATCACTACGTTGCGGCGATCGCTCCCTTCTCTCTTCTCTTCCTGTACTCTCTATCCTTCGTAAATTCTACCTCCTGGATATTTCACCTTCCCCTCTCTGCAATCAAGAATTGCTTCGATTCTTCCTTCAACTGAAGAAATCGATCTTTGGACTCTTTCTCTGTCTGATGTGTTTTCCATAGGCCCTTCACCCTCATTCTTATAATCCTTCGTTGACCCTTCAACAGCCAACATTAAAACATAATCAAGGGCTAATATTAACTTGGAGGTAATCCATGACTTTATATAGAAGATTCACACATAGTTTAATTAATACCCTTTAATTAATCAGTTTCCCTAAGTTTATACTTAGGTAAACATTAAAAAGAATTTTAATTAATTAATTAAACCATCTCTAAGTGGAATTTTCCAAAATCCTTTCTAGGTATTATGGAATACATGTGTCTTAACCTATATACAATGTTACAATTCTAGAGAACATCCGATACTACCATAATTCAACACTCCCTCTTAGGGAGGAAAGTGCTCTAGTAGGGCACCTCAATGTGCTGCTCTCACTTCTATAACATATATTGTTGTGTTGTTGATACTTCTCACCAATACTACACAAATGTTGGAACTATAATGCCGATGACTCTGCAGGTTGCTGCCAACTGCTACTGTACTACAACTTCCTCCTTCAACTGCACTGGAGATATATTGACTACTAAAATGAAATTTTATTCATACCCAACTGTTCCCTAAACTGAGTGAATTTAATCCTCCCCAGAGCTTTAGTGAGTCTATCTATTGTCTTTTCTCCTGTCGGAATGTACTGGAGTTGTACTGCCCCACACTGAACCCAATCTCCGATAAAATGACACATGATGTCAATATGTTTGGATTGATCATGAAATATTGAATTTTCAAGGAGTTTGATACAACTCTGATTGTCACAGTAATTGCTAGTGGGTTCCATCCTGCTCTTCAATAGGGTCACAAGAATTTTTAGAAGCCATATGGCTTGCATATAGCTGTACTAGATGCCATGTACTCTAATTCAGTTGTTCTCAATGCTACTGACTTATGTTTCCTACTGCACCAGGACACCATTCCTGATCCAACATTGAAACAGTACCCGTAGGTACTTTTCTTATCCACTGAGCTTCCTACACAATATGCATCTCTGAATCCACTGAGTTTGACATCCTCTCCTCGACCATACCTTATAACAAATCTGATTTTTCCTCTTACATACCTTAGGACATGCCTTGTTGCTTCTCAGTGCACTCTTTTTTGTTCCACCATGAACTGACTAAGAGTGTTGATAGCAAAGCAAATGTCTAGTCTTGTGTTAACCAGATATGTCAATGACTCGATGAGTTGTCTATATAAGGTGGGGTCTACTTCTGTGTCTTCTAATGCATCTCTATTTTTCCAATTTGTGATCATGGGTGTGGGCATGGGCCTGCACTCCTACATTCTGAACCTCTTCATAATCTCCAAGGCATACCTCTCCTTCCCCATGAATATATCTCCATTATTCTGATAGTTTTCCAATCCTAGGAAGTAATGCATCAAACCCAAATTCTCCATGTCGAGTTCAACCTCTAGTTTATGTTTGCAATCCTTGATGAGCCTAGATGATCCACTAAGAAACATATCATCTACATATAGTAACAATACTAATCACTCATACTCTATCAACAAATAGTAGAGATTGAGATCTGCGTCACTCTTAAAAAACCCACTTTTTTGTAAATAGCCATTTATTTCACCATACCATGCTCTCGAAGCCTGCTTGAGCCTATACATGGCCTTATTTAATTGGCATACATGAGACTTCCTTTCATGAGTCTCAAAACCCTCTGGTTGTTCGATATATACCTCTTCCTCAATCTCTCCATTCAAGAATGTTGTCTTGACATGAATTTGATGAATCTCCCATCCCATTTGTGTTGATAAAGATATGATAGTCCAGATGGAGGTATATCTGGCAACTATTGCAAAGGTTTCTTCATAGTTAATGCATTCCTCCTGAGCATACAGTTCTGTCATGAACCTTTCCTTATATTTATCTATGCTACCTTATGCAACGTATTTGATCTTATAGATCCATCTTGATCCAACAACTAAATTTCTCTGAGGTTTGGGCACAACTTCCCAAACATCATTTTTCATTATAAAAACATGCTCCTCTATCATGGAATCTATGTATACCTGGAACTGAACAACTTCCTGGAAATTGGAGGGTTCCTCTACTTGAGAAACCAAATCCTAGTACCTGTGACGGGATCTATGCTGCCTCTTCCATTCCTGAGAGTCTCAATAAATTTTTCTACATCCTTGAGTATCTCCTAAGCTTCCCTATTGATCCAACCACTAGTGGAAGGCTACTCTCTCGTCTCTTCCTCTTGATCTCGCTGTTATTTAGACTGAGTATCCTCCTAATATTATTCTAAGAAAATGTTAGTACCTGTACTGGGTACCAAAGTCTATATTTCTTTCTGTTCTTTTTGGTGCCCCTGCTACTCTTGGACCAAGGGAGATTCTGTAGTTTGAACCTATTTCGGCATATCACGTGATTTCTAAAAAGCTTTATCCTCCATGAGCTTAACATCACATGTTATCAAAACTTTCCTAATGTTAGGAATATATATCCTATATGCCTTAGAGAGTTCACTGTAACCTACAAGAAACCCCCTTTCTGCAGTTTCATCAAGCTTGCTTCTCTTCTCGCTTGGTACATGAAAGGATACCATGCTACCAAATATCCAAAGGTGCTCTACCTCTAGTTTCATCCATGTCAAAACCTCTTCAAGAGTCTTCTTCCTCAACTCTCTATGAGGATTCCTATTTTGGATGTACACCGTTGTATTTCAGGCTTTAGCCCATAGATATCTAGGCAAATCAAGGTCGAATAACATGGCCTTGGCTGTGCCTACAATTGTCCTGTTCTGTTCTACCACACCATTTTGTTTGGGACAGTATAGCGCAATCTACTATCTCTTGAATCCCTCCTTTGCACCGAAATCCATGGAGTCTCCATCTATGTATTCTCCACCATTATTTGAACGCAATGTCCTCATTTTTTCCCCATCTTGTTTTCAACAAGAGCCTTGAATTTTTTGAAATTTTCAAAGACTTCATCTTTTGTCTTCAGGAAGTAGATCGAGGTCTTCCTGGAGTGATCATCAATGAATGTGACAAAATATTTTCTACCCTTGACAGCGTTTGTGGATATTGTTCCACAAATATCTGAGCGTATCAATCCCAATATGCTTGCTACCCTGTTTTCACTTCTGGGAAAGGCTCCCTTAGCGTACTTCCTAAGTACACATCCTCAGCATACATCATCATACTATATGCTGAGAACAAGTGCCCCATCAACTGTTTCTCTGAGAATATTTAATACACCATGTTGCAAGTGCCCTATTCTTTTATGCCAAATTTCATTCAACCCTTTCTTGTATTCAAGATTACTACTAATTAGTGCATCAAAGTTTCAAGGTACAACCTATATATTTTTTTTCATCCAAATCTGATATGCCTTGTTTTCTTCAAACTTCGATGCTTGACATATACCTTCTTCTTGATAAGGAGTATGTCATACCCTTTGTCCTACAACTGGGATACTGATATTAAATTCATCCTAAGCCATGGCACATGTAGTACATTTGTGACCTTGACACTGGTTCTAAGTTTCGTCCGAAACACTAAGGCTCCTCTCCCAACTACAGTGCATTTCATGTTATTCCCCATAATGATTTGGAAGTTCATATATCTTCCATGTAGCTCAAGAGATATTCTCTTACTCCAGTCATATGAGTTGAAGCCCCACTATCAATATCCCAGATTCCTGCAAATTCTCAACTTGACAAGCATGCACAATCCTATTTTAACCTAGAGGATAAAACATCTAAGTCTACCATACTTATAATCTGTGATTTATTTTCTCTGTTATGCATCCCTTCTAAAGCTTTTAGAGTCTCCTCTCTGATCCTGCTTCGTTCTGCTCTGACAACTTTGATACCATGTGAAAATTCTATAATTTAGAATTCTACTGTAGCTACTTATTATATTTTTTCTATTGCATTCTTAAACACAATTATTTAACATTTCATTGTGTTAAACAAAAAAATATAATATTTTGCAGGATTCACGAAAAATAAACAACATAAAGGAAATAACACAAGTATTCACACATAGACACTATTATTTTTGTGCAATTGTACCCGAAAAAACCCAATTCAGGAAAATCGGTGCAGCAAATCTGAGGGTTTCTTTACTATGCACAAATTCTAAGTACACATGTGTGATTGTAATTATCAATCAATCACCTAAATAAATCTGATGAGAATATGCTTAGTGAGACAATTCTCACTTCACCGTGAAGTTCCAACATTGACCTACCCCCACACTGAGTAGCTCTACGTAATTTCTGCACAGAGACTGTGTCCCCCACACTGTCACTGCATCACTGCTTCTACTTCTCATTATGACTACCTCAATGCTCACTGTTGTGTGATACTAGAGTTTTCTCCCCTTCCAAAAATTCCCTCCAGAGAATGGATGAACCCTCAACTGCCTCTCCAATTGAAATTGAAACTCCCTCTGCTGCTCTACGATGGTCTAGCATAACTAATGCTTTTATATCTATGTGATGATGCTATGTCTCCCTTCTCTCTTCTCTTCATGCACTCTCTATTCTTCAGAAATTCTCCCTCCTAAGGATTTCACCTTCCCCTCTCTACAATCAAGAATCACTTCGATTCTTCCTTTGGCTGAAGAAGTCAATCTCTGGGTTCTTTCTCCGTCTAGTGTCTTTTACATAGGCCCCTCACCCTCCTTCTTATAATCCTTCTTTTACCCTTCAATAGCCAATATTAAAACATAATCAAGGTCTAATATTAACTTGGAGGTGATCATGACTTTATCTAGAAGATTAACACTTAGTTTAATTAATACCCTTTAATTAATCAGTATCCATATGTTTAGACTTAGGAAAACATTGAAAAATGATTAATTAATTTAATTAAACCATCTCTAAGTGGAATTTTCCAAAATCCTTTCAGGGTATTATGGAACACATGTGTTTTATAATGTATACAAAGTTACAAGGCTAGAGCACATTCGATGATACCATAAATCAATAATATGTGGAGAGAAAGGGGGGAAGGGAGAGTGAGTGAGAGATCGAGACTGTGTGGGGAAAAAAAGGGGAATGGATGAAGAGAGAGAGGGAAGGGGATGGGTATGAGAAGATATACATGTGTAGAGAGATAGTGAGTGAGAGAGAGAGAGAGAGTTGGGAAGATGAAAGGATCTCTTCAGGAATAATACAACTAAATACTAGCACACATCCAAATGCATGGTGCAATACATATTGATCTAGTGCATTCTCATTGAATAAGGAACACCTTTCAATTTCAAACGAGTTACAATATAAAGAGCTAGGTCAGGTTACCTAGCAGTGTTGATTCTAAATAAAAGCACTAACCATTTAGAGTGATAGCTTAGTTAGCTAGGCTCTAACATCTAGATTTATTTTCACTGAAGTTAATTCCAAGGAAGAAACCTAGCTGGATAAGAGGTGACATATACATTTATGATGAGGAATGGTTTAGGTTTTATGAAAAACATTAATTTTTCATTAAAATTCAAATTTCCCTCATTTATATCTCCCGTAAAAAAACAATAATTCAAAACTGGTTGTGTGATTTAAAGAAATACAAAACATGTTCATAATTTAAAGAAATATAAAGCACACTCGCAATTTTTGGAACAAGAAATATACCCCTATCTACCAGTAAGGCCTCATTATCAAATGACCCTTGGGTCACATTTCCCCAATCCCCTCCACTTATAGATTCCTCTATCACGAACCCAGTTTCCTCATGGAATGGGGCACATAATATTCGATATTTGATACCATGTTATTATGTTTGATTCTCTCCTTATTTTCTTGTGTATAGGCTAGAAAATTTGTATAAATTTTCTCAAGTGTCATAGATATTTATTCCATCTTAATACACCACATCATCATCCTTCCATATTACCAGGTTTTCATTCTATACTTTTGCAATCCTTCAGTTAGCCATCATTCCTTCCTTCACCAAAATTTATTATCTGTTAGTGCCTTCCCCAACCAACATAGCACTATCATGGTAGTGTGAGAACTTGAAATTTAATGACCATGACCTTGATAGAGCCCTAATTCCTCCCCACAATACCAAATTTATCCTCAATGTCTATTATTTTTACTAGCCAGTATTTTTATCTTATAGTGTGAAATCACGACTTGATGACTAGTACCTTAACCTATTGGTTTCCATCGTCAAAAATTCTCCTCGATCCTCCTAGTAGTTGGGGGAAAGAGATTCATTAATGACCCTTTATAATGGGCCCCTTCCAACATTTTTTTTCCTTATTAAATAAACCATATCTTTTCCCTCGATGTGATTCTTATTGGGCTAACATCACCTTAATGTCATTTCCATCAAAATCATCCATTGGTTTCTATGGTTGGCTTGGAAAACAACTACGAAAAAATATTCCCCGAGGGGATATGAATATATTCCACGTGATTGGATTTTTCAGTTGTATGAAATCATGTTTATGTCACTAGATATTGACTCTTTTAATTGACATTTTCTCCTAGTTGATGTCACCATCTCATCAGGTCCAACTATCCACTCTTGTCGATGGAGGGAGGAAAAATATTCCTTGAAGGGAAATTTTTATGGAACTTCTTTGATGCCTTTGTCTACTTTAACACCATAACAAAAATAAATTTTAAAGACTACATTGGGTCTCAAATCAATGCTTCCTAACACTTAAATGGATTTTTTACTTCTTGGAAAATTCCCTTTCCACATGGTCACCATCTTCTTTTCCATATGGCACTATGATGTCATTGAATGACCCCTATCTTGGGTCCATGTGTTGTTTTAGACTTCTTCCATGCATCCTATACTAACATGATTGTTAACATTGGAAAATTGTATAGCATAATATGACATTAATTAATGTCAAGCCAAAGGATTTATAAGGCTGGAAGACATTACAAAATCTGGAAAGTATTTAAAAATCTAAAAGGTTTGAGGAAAATCAAATTTTAACTAGTTATAAATGATATTTGTGCACATTATCCTTTGAGAAGAGCACCTTCTACGCACCTTTTATCCTGATATGTGCATATTCCTGAGAGTGGAAAAATGTCACTATCCAAGACCACACAAATCAAAGGACAAGTTAATCCTTACTTGAAGATGACTAAGGACAGCCACCAACGCCTCCTTAGACACTATGTGAGAACACAATGGAATATTTGGAGCTCACAAAGGAATCATACCCCTCACTTGCATTACCATCTTCCATGTACCAAGAGAGGGAAGGAGGATTTGAAATCTCCTATATAAATCCACCATGAGATGAAGAATGGGTGATCACATTGTTATACTGGCTAGAATTACCGAAGAAATCGTAGCATTGTGTGACCTAGAGCTGAAGACAGAGGGGACTCAATTTTTTGCCACCCAAAAACTTCAGTCCACATAGTAGAGAGAGAGGGAGACTGCACCAAGGCAAGCTTGGGATAAAAAAATCTTTGCATCAGGACCTAGGACCATTGTCTAGGGGCCCTTTGGCAAGAGGTTAAAGTATCACTCTTCTTACTAACAGTTCCCAATAAGAGGGGCCTAGAGCCATAATTTGCATTATTGTGTCATTTTACTCGTTCATAGCTTTTATTTATTTATTTTTAGTTTTAGTTTAGTTTTTAGTTTACATTTGCATGATTTTTTCTTCTATATAGTATGCTCATTGAATCCACTTGTTTATGCCTGTTACCAATATTTTAACGGGGTAAACCACACCCCTTAAACTGGTGTGATTTTGTATATACGTGCACCAAACACACCACAACAATCATCAACGAGCAACATAGTTCCCATTAATATGGTATCATGCTTATCCATCACCATTTCTCATTTGTGTTTTTGATAATCTAGGGGTAATGATTCTCTAAATGGACTACTCAATGTGTAAACTCCACAATTTTGAAGGTAAACTTAAAAATCATGACTAAAACCACTTTTCATTCATCATTAGGTTCAATACCCAAATATTTTCACACTTGATTGATTTATTTCCCATGTTTTCAATGCGAATCATGTGCCACACAACTACCCCCTACTCCACCATGTTGCACTCCATGCCACATCCTAGTACTAACAATAGGGCTAGATATAAAGCATATAGCACTACCATGCATCTCCATTTCTTGAACTTCCTCAATGTGTTATCTCTAAAATTAAATGATCCCATCAAGAAATCTCACTAAATTAACAAATACCAAATAGCAATTATCACCCAAATATCACATTGGAGGAATGGTAAAATTATACTTATGCTTTCTCCACATCCTTAAGAATATTATCCTTAAATAATGGTCAATTAAATCTCCCAAAAGACACATCTCATTTATTGTACTATTATGGAGGGAAGGTTGGTTTATCCTTCCTCTAAATGAACCATGGACATTGTTCCATATTTGAGGAAGTGTCGGTTGACCATTCCTCTTCATTTTCATCTTTGAGAGTACTATCCTAGAGGTTGTATTGCACTATTTTTTATGTGGTCCACCTCCACAATATTATTATCCTAGGGAAAGGTTTGGTAGACCCTTCCTTGACATAGTGCATCACATAAAGACCATTTTGCAGGAGGGATTAACTAACCCTTATACCTTTTCTATCTCCTTGACAATGTTATTTTGGAAGATGGGTTCATCCACTCTTACATGTTATCCATCTCATTGATGGTACTATCTCAGTTCAATGGTCATTTTACCCTTCATTTACATCAATCATGACTATAATCGACTATTTGAGAAATGGTTGTATAACCTTTCCTATTCACCTATGTCCTTGAGATTACTATCCTATATGAGACGAGGACCAATGCTAACCTAGAATATTTGTCTAATATTATAATATTTGAGGTCATTAACATGGAGGAAGTGTATATACCAAACCTTCTAAGTCAAGGTCATTAGTTTTCCCTTCCAATTTCTTTTCCTCGTATTGTCCTTGTGGAAGGGTTGACCAACCCTCCCTTGGAATATTTCTGAAGGATTATAATATTTTGTTTCATTAACATGGTCGAAGGGTTGGTTAAACCTTATAAGTGGTACATATCCTTAGTCATACTATCATAGATGATTGTTTGGTTGATTATTCCTCTAGATTATGAAAGAGGAAAATACTATATTTTTGGAAGGGTTATCCAATAATTCCTCTTTCTAATATTTTTCAGTAAAATACTATCTTGGTTGAAGGGTGAACTTGCCCTTCCATATTTCAATATACCATTCCTTTATATGACTAATATTACCCGAGAGGAAGTTCTAATAATCCATTCCTATACATGAATCATTGACAAAAGATCATATTTGATGAAGGCTTGATGAATGATTCTGATTTATTTTCCTCCTTGAGGGTATTGTTATAGAAAATAGGTTACCTAACCCTTGGAAAATTTCTCTATGGTTATATTATTTGAGGTTACTATTGTGGAGGAAGGGTCAACCAACTCTTTTAAGTGATCCACCTCCTTATTCATACTATCATGAAGGAAGCATTGACTGATGCTTCTTCTGTATGACATGTCAGGAGAATAAAATATTTTGTGAAGGGTAAAATAGCCATTCCTCTTTCTCATATTATTAAGAAAATACTATCCTAGTGTAAGTGTGAGTTATCCCTTCCAAGTGATACACACCCTTGATCACACTACCTTGGGGGAATGGTCAATCAATAATTCCTCTACATGAATAACATCCAAAATACAATATTTTATAAAAGGGTGGCTAATCCTTCCACTTGATATACCTCCTTGAGAGTATAGTCTTGGAATAATGGTTGGTTGAACCTTCCTCAAATCTATTTATGTAAATTTGAAAAACCTTTATTATATGGTAATTATGTGAATATGATATCACCCCACATAAATGTAAAGGAAAAGAAATTTAGTAGAATAGGAATATAATAGGCATAGGTTTATGTCTAATCTTTAGGCGAAAGGAATTATATTTTTTTAGGAGTGTATATAGATTTCCTTCAACGAAAGTAGTTTTTGAAGATACGTTGCATGGAGAGAAACTATTTCAATGTTTATTAAAGCACCAAACCAATCATTCTTATTTCCAACAAACAAACAAAAAAATATGTTGACACATTGTTTAACCAAAGATTATTTAATAATGAGTATTTAAAATTATGCTTGAGAAAATTTAAATAAGAGGAAATTAATACCCTCATCAAGAGATTTTTTCAAAACCATTCTTTAATCATCATTAGATTTAAATTTTTTATGTAATTCACAACTATAATTTCAAGGATGGCATGCCAAGGGAAATTTTCTATAGGAAAAATACTCAGAAATATTGGGAAATATCTTGATGATGATGGAACGCAGCTCCCCTATTGCCTTGATTCCACTAAAAATAACTCTTAAAACACAAAATATTGTGAATTTACACTACCCTAATTATCATTCAATACTATTAGGGCATGTAATCAATCCTTCTTGCATATTTTTTTTTTTTTCAAAATAAAACTAATCTATTAACAAGTGTGTAAAGTTACAATATGACCGAGCTCAAAAAAAATTGCCTTTGGGATGGCAGATCTAACAGGAAGAAACAGGAAAAGAGACCTCCCATTGACAAGGGGACCGGCCGGGTGGAGAGAACCAAGACCCACGCAGGGGTTCAGCACCAAAGACATACTGAGTGTATACATGACAAACCAGGGACGAGCCCAAAAACCCCTTAACCATCTGAACATAGATAAAAGCCCAGGAATGGGCCAAAAAAGAAAGAGAAAAGAACCTCATTAAACAAACTATTCATCAGGCGGAACTTCCTCTACCCGGCACCAACCAAACGATTGCATATCCCTTGCCAGAGCCTCTTCAGAAACCGAGGGCCTCTATTCCACAGTCTCTATCACTTCTACAGGCACACTAAATGTAGGAACATTCGCGGGTTGAAAAGGTGCAGCTCCACTCTGAATATTGGAACCATGAGCAGTGTGCTGAGCGAGGCCAGGTGGTTGAACAATGGACTCCCCCAACTAGGCCTCCTCTTGAAAAATGACAGAGAAAAGAACCGAAATTCTTGGACGGTTCAGGGCGCTGTCAAAGATGAAACGCACGCTACCAGTGGTGGGCGGAGGTACAGAGGTTGTAGGAAGGGAACGCCCTCTCCCACTGCGGGTTTGCGGATAACGACATGCACTCCTGCCGCTCGAGCTAGATGGCACCTCAGACGAGTGGCTCGTAGACGCCCTGGGAGGGGGGCCCCTGGTGCTGCCCCTTCGGCTCCTCATTCGATGGTGTAACCGAGGCATGGAGGAAGAAGGCATGGACGAGGTGACAATCGATCCGAAACAAGTCTCCCAAAGAGCTTCCTAATCAACAGCAGACTCAGCGTCTAGGAAGTGATGGGCAGCATGAACATGAAAATCGACAACTAACACCAGAACGACAGGATAATCGACATCAAACTCTAGAAAACCAGAGTGGATATGCAACGGACCAGAATGTAAGAGCGAGACCTCACTACCAAGGGAGTTGTGCGACTGAACCTCGGCATAGAACGCCTCGCCTCCCTGCTCCTTAACCTCTCCTATCTTGCTACGACAAACCTGTCCAATAATGGCCTCATTGATGAAGGAAGCAGACTCCAGCAGGCCAAAGCATGCGAAGGCAAAATTCCAAGAAAAAACCATGATGTGAACTTTCAGCTCCGCAGATGTCGTGCCTTTGAGCTCAGCGTTGAATAAATGCCAAGATCTGGCATGCGATGGTGTGTTAATATGATCTTCCTGGGTGGGCAGGTGTCGATCCACCTTGCCCAGCCCCTGTCCTGTCAACATAAACTCCTTACCGAACACTCGCATCCGGGGGTGTGGCATCCTGTTGGATAAGTAGATTGCATTCCTATTTTTGATCATGGTTATGAATTATGTTTAGATCTCCAGCAAGAAGGGTGTGCCGAAAATTTACCCCCAAGTTGGCCAGATGATCGGCCACTTTGTTACCTTCCCGTTTCACATGATGGAAAGAGATGGCCCGGTTGGAGTGAATTTGTTGCTCAATTGCATCCAATCTGGTAGCCAGTCTCCAACTGTTAGCTATTTTGCTCGCATGAGTCCCATTGAGGAGTTGGTTGGCAATATTTATGAGAAGTAGAGAATCACCTTCAACCTCCAGAGGATAAAATCCATGGCTCTGAGAGAGAAGAAGACCTTGCCATAGGCCCTCCAACTCCACCGAGTTGTTGGAGTCCCATCCTATATTACCAAAGAAAATTAGGAGTGGTTTTCCCTCCTGATCTCTAAAAATGCCTCTGTATCCAGCCGAACCTGGATTTCCCTTTGAGGCACCGTCAAAATTGAGTTTAAAGGAGAGATTTGGAGGGGGGGTCCAAAGGAGCTTTCCAGATGTACGGTTTTCTACAGATCTGTGAGGGGGTGTTCCCTGAGGAATTTGGATGTTCTAGTTATTCCATATGGCTTTCTCATTTGCTTGTGTGGGAAAATCTTCCTGATGCCATGCATGCAGTGCCAAGGTCTCCTTTAGATTTAGACAAAGTTTTTCCCAAATGATGTCTACCGGAGTATACTGATCTTTGAATATGCATTTGTTTCTTTCTTTCCAGATAGTCTAGAGAAGAATACTGGGAATCAACTCCATAACAGGTTAAGGATCTCACTTTTGTAGGGGGTCTGGGGCCAATTTCGGATGGAATTGATTATATCATCGGAGACTCTGCAATTCTTCTGGCAACGGAAGCTAACCTTCTCCCAAAAATGGTTGGAAAAAGGACAGGAGTTTAGGAGATGTTGAATCATTTCTTCATGAGCATTGCAATTAGGACACATGGAGGGCCCATGAAAGTTTCTTTTTCGAAGATTATCCCAAGTGAGAATTTTTCTGTGCCCCACTAGCCAGAGGAAAAGAGAGATTTTGGGCCATAAACCTGTCGCCCATATTCTATTCCATAAGGGGTCCAGGGGTATAGGGTCATTGCACATAAGTTTGTAGGCCTCTTTGGTGGAGAATGATCCTTTCGGGGTGTATCCCCATCGCAAGATGTCTTTCTCTTCTAAAAATATGATGCACCTGTTCTGTAGCTCCCGCTCCATGACTTCTTTATCATGGCTAGCAGCGTTCCCAATTAGCTGATCAATTTGTTTCCATTGTCTATAACCCTGAACTTTTTCCGGTGCCCATTGCCGATTAACCGTCTCCTATTGTTGCTCCTCCCATTGTTGACTATTGGGTGCATTGTAAATGGTGGTGATCCTTGGGAGTTGTTGCCAGGCATCTGTCCAAAACCGAGCTACCTTTCCATTTCTTATTTCCCAGAAGCTGTGTTGTTGGATGAGTGCGTAGTGTTGTTTGGAAGCATTCCAAATAAGAGATCCCTTTTCCATAGGAGTGAATCTGATTAATTCTTCGGTAGGTCTATGATGGGCATATTTAGCATTCCAGATAGCTGCCCAAGGTTTGTGGGGAGAGGAAAGCCATTCCCACCATATTTTTGCCCGCATAATTGCGTTGTTGTGCTGAGGGTCTTGTAGTCCTATGCCTCCTTTTTCTTTTGGCTGGCATGCTGTCGTCCATTTAGCCAGAGCCGATTTTCGATTTTTACCTGTTTCTCCCCAGAGAAAATTGCGCTGCAGAGCTTTGATTTTTTTCAGAACCCATTTGGGTGCAGCCAAGATGGAAAAAAGATAGAGAGGCATCGCCTGTAGCACAGCTTTTATTAGCACTAATCTACTGGAAATGTTCAGAGTTCTGTGGGTCCATAAGGTTAATCTAGACTCAAGTTTCTCCAGCAGCTTATTCCAAGAAGAATGCTTAATGGCGGAATCTATTAGCGGAGCACCCAAGTATTTGGAGGGAAATGAGGCTATGGGGAAACCCAAAATATGTCCTATGGCTCGTTGAGTAACCAGAGGAGTATGAAAGAAAAATATCTGAGACTTGGCCAAGTTTATGCCCATTCCAGAGGCATCAGAGAAATCATTTAAGAGGGATTTAAAAAGAGAGGCTTCCTGAACAGAAGGGTGTCCAAACAACATATTATCGTCTACAAATTGCTGATGAGTGATGGAAGGGGAGTTGTGAACCGAAATACCTTTAAGTTGCTGGGAGAGAAGGGCCTGTTTGATATGACACCCAAGGCCTTCCGCCATCAAAACAAAAAGGAAGGGGGACAGCGGATCTCCTTGAAGAATACCTCTGGAAGGGCGGAAAGGATGGGAAGGAATACCGTTTACGAGTATGGAGAAGAAAGAAGAGGAGATTAAGATTAATATCCATCGTATCCACATTGGAGTGAAGCCAAAAGAAGTAAGCATTTTTTGAATATATATCCAGCTAAGTTTGTCATATGCTTTAGAGAGATCTATTTTGAGAAGCATACCTACCTGTTTGGAGTGCTTGAGAGAATGAATGATTTCATGGGTGAGTATGATACCATCCAATATCTGACGACCTTCAACGTAACTAGATTGTTCTGGCGAGATAAGCATCGGCAACAGTGGCTTCAATCGGTTTGCAATGACTTTGGATATCACCTTATAGATGACGTTGCAAAGGGCCATGGGGCGGAACTTGTCTGGAGTGCTATTAATCTCTTCTTTTGGGAGTGAGGCTATGAAAGTGGAATTCATAGTGGGCAGGAGCCAATGAAGAGAGCGGGATTCTTCCACCACTTGCCAGACCTCTTCCTTGATGAGATCCCAGAAAGAGTGGAAACAATTTGTTGTAAAGCCATCCAGCCGGGGAGCTTTTCGTTCCTTGAGTTGGTTCATAGAAAGATCCACCTATTGAGGCAGAACAGGTCGAAGAAGCAGTTGATTGTGTTCTTCAGTGATGAGTTTCGACACATTTTGAGTGATCCTTTCAATTTCAGGCCGTCTATCAAGAGGAGGTTCAGCATGAACCTCTTGAAAGTGATTAATGAATTCCTGTTCTATCTCCTCGTGGCTTTCCACATGTTCCCCTTCTCGCTTTTCTGTGAAAGAGATGGTGTTATGCATTCTTCGCTGCACAGTGGTTCTATGAAAGAATTTGGTGTTTCTTTCGCCCTCTTTCAGCCAACGAATTATGGATTTTTTCTTTCAGAGAATTTCCTCCTGCTTCCTTTTCTCCTCCAATTGATTGTGAATGTGATTTTCCTTTTCCATGGTTCCCTCCTTGTAGCCTTCAGCGATTATCTGTTGTTAGAGTTCCTTCATTTCTTTATTTAAATCTTGCTGAGCCTGAAAGATGTTTCCAAAAGTTTCTTGATTCCAACACTTGATTTGAGATTTGAGGTATTTGAGTTTCTGTTGGAACTGAAACATTTTAGAACCCTCTGGACTGTGGAAGGATGTCCAGGTGGATCTGATGAAGTCGTTGAATGCGTGATGCGTGAGCCAGAAAGCTTCAAAGCGAAAAGGGCATCTGGTGGGGTTGCCCGGTCTTTGCCATTGGAGGACTATCAGCCAATGGTCCGAGCTAGAGTATGGAAGTATAGAGGCCAAGATCTCACCTCCTAGATGGACAGCATTGTCTGAAATGAGGAATCTGTCTAGCTTAGATGCAATTTGTTGCCTGCTAATTCTTTGATTACTCCAGGTGTGCATTCCATTGTTGTATTGCAGATCTATTAATAGATTGTTTTGAATAAAGTCTTTGAAGTGGCTATTCTCTTGTTCTAGCTTGGCACAACCCCCCTATTTTTCCTCCAGCTTCGTTATCATGTTGAGGTCTCCTCCCACGATCCATAGGGGAAAGAGCCTGTTGAGATTTAGCGCTTCTATTGTATCAAGTAGAGAAATTTTGTTGCCTGCTTCCTGTGGGAAGTAAACATTGGTGAGATGTCCATGGATGTTAGTGCCAATAATGTGAAATGTGGCCTGTATGATGTGGTGAGACGCATGAAAGTCTAAAAGCGTAATGGCTTGTGTGTTCCATGCTATTGCCGGACCTCCTGAGGCCCCAGACGCATCAACTGCGACCGAGTGACAACTTGGCCAAGCTTTGGAAATAATTTGACCAAGAGTGTTACTATTACATTTTTTTTCCGGCATGAAGAAGATGTGGGGCTGCTCCTGCTTTATCATGTTTTTTATCATTCTGAGTTTCCTGGGGCTATTAAGCCCTCGTAAGTTCCATGAAGTGAGCTTCATGATTCACTATTAGGGGTGGGCTTATAGTACTTGGTCAGCTTAGCATATCTGCCTGATTCCACCAGGATTTTCCCTATTGTAATAGTTCTTTGAAGATCAGTCTTTCTTCCACGTTTCTTGGAGTCTTTGAGAAATAAGTTGCCGTCCCATTGACTCCCTGGTTGTATGCCAAATTGTTGTTGCCGATAAGCTCTGTAAATAATTACTTCCAAGGTATTAAGTTTATGCTCTTGGATCTTGTCATAGTCCTTCTTTCTGCAGACTTGTTCCAATTCCAAAATATCAAGACCTCCCAGATCAATGCTTTCAGGTTCCTCTTCCATATGCTGCAACTGACTACTTTCAGCAGAAGGGACTTTAGAGTTCGTTGTTTGACTGGGGATGCAATCAACATCCATACCATTCAGCTTCCAGTCTGAATCCTTCTGTGAAATCTCAGGAACCCCAGTGTTATCAGCTTGGGGAGAGGGGGTGATTGAAGGGCCCAAATTAGGGGGGCTAGAGGTTGAGATGGTCAAAGAAGGGATTGGCGAATAGTGTTGGGCAGGGTCCTCTGAGGTCTTAGCAAGCACCTCGAAACTATTGCTAGTAGACGGGGCAGAGGCATCGTTCAGAAAGGGATTTTTCCCTAAGGAGGGTTTTTTATGCGATCTCTTGCGGGGGGAAACTTTTGTGAAGAAATCTTGAGCGGGTTGATCTGTGGGGTTAGAGGTTTGAGGCTTGGGATTGAGAGGGCAGTCCCGAAACAGATGACCATGGGCATGACACTTACGACAGCGAAAGGGAACATGTTCAAAGTCTAAAGGCTGAATCCATTCATAATCATCATGGTATAGACTTACCGAGTCTGGAAGAGCCTTGTCCAGCCGCATGAAAACACAAATATAGGCATAAGAGGTATATCTGCGTAGCTTCGTTTCTTCAGCAATTTTGATGAATTCTCCCAACCCCTTTCCAATGTCTTTCAGTGATTCTTCATCCCAATATTCCAGGGGGAGTGAGTACATCCGGATCCAAACTGGTGCCCAGCTAAAATCCTCTTTATCGAGGTTGAATCTCTCGATGCACTCTCGAAGATAAAGACCAGCTGAGTTGAAAAAATAAGGGCCACCATCGATGAACCTGTTTCTATCTTCAATGCAAATGAATATAGCCGCGAAAAACCCCTTTGGTCCCAGCTGCAAGGTGACATCCCCCTTTGGTTTCGATTTGGCTGAGATCCAACTTCGCAAAGCTTTTTCTGTCGGCCAGTAGCCAATGAATTTGTTAATAAGTGCATGATCCCTCATGAACTAGATTTGACCGTTGATTCTGTGGCTGGGAAGTTCTATCTTTGGTCTTTCCGCTGCTATGGGCTTACATGCTGCTGATGTTACCTTGGGTGTTTCTTTTTGCCCTTTCTCGCCTTCTGGATCTTCCTTACGCTTTTCTGATTGATCAAATGGTGCATTTGTCTTTTCTTGCATGGGCGAATCTCCTGTGCCCGCATTTGTTCGTTCTGGAGTAGATTGTCCTGAAAGAGTCTGCGCCTAATGACCAAGCTCGACGTTGGGGGAAGGCATCGAAACACCCCCCTGAGGGTCAGCCATAGAAGAGCGAACAATAGCAGCGGTCAATCGATGCGAATGGTATGACTAGTGGAAAATCGTGGTAAGGAAAGCTTAGGTTGCGCCGTTGCAGAGGTTGCAGGGAACCCTAAGTTGCGTGAGTACTCCATCATCTCCATCTATCATTCCTTCATTTTTCTTCTCATGATCTTATTAATATTAATATTAATAATCTTTTTGCCCTTTCTCGCCTTCTGGATCTTCCTTACGCTTTTCTGATTGATCAAATGGTGCATTTGTCTTTTCTTGCATGGGCGAATCTCCTGTGCCCGTATTTGTTCGATCTAGGGTAGTCTGTCCTGACAGAGTCTGCGCCTGGTAGCCAGGCTCACCATTAGGGGAAGGCATCGAAACCTTCCCCTGAGGGTTAGCCATAGAGGGTCGAACAATAGCGGCTGTCAGTTGATGCTAACGGTATGACTGATGAAAAATCGGGGTCTTGATATCTTAGGCTGCGCCGTTGTAGAAGTTGCAGGGAACCCTAGTTGCAGAGCGCCCCTCCTAGTCTCCGAAATTATTTCCTTTAATCCTTCTTGCATATTAAAACGTTGGAACTATAGATTTTTATATTGGCCATGATAATTATTTAGATTATTCCATATCTCATGATATGTTTCTTGGAGTTTGCATCCTTTTACTTCATCCAATTCCATACACCATAAAAATATTGCAGTTTCAAAATAATTTTTGTAAGGGATTTCTACAATCCTTTGAACGAATAATTTTTTTCAAAGGAATCCATATTTTCCACAACTAGTTTTATAGAAACCTTTGAATTTATAGTTCAAATATGTAAACAAGGATTATTATTGTTTAGTTAGTGTGGAAAATGATATAAATCCGTTCTAAATTCCTAAATATTATGGGTTATGCTAAGTCAATCTCTTAGATAGTGGAATTATAAGTGAATTACGCATCTCCCAAAGTCCCATACATGTAGGTTTTGAGTTTAGAGGAAATGAGCATCTATTTTTCAATTCTAATAAGTCTTGCATGGATTAAAATATGCCCCTTTGAATAAGCATAAGAATATTGAAATTCATATAATCCATAATGTATTAAAATGAAGAACATTATACCAATTTCTATATATCAATTTAAAAACAAAGAAAATGAAATACAAAAAAATGGATTAAAAATTATGGTGGCCACATAAAACAAAAGGAAATGGCACTTCCAATGTGTGATTTTGTATATAGATAATTTGATAATCACAAATTCACAATTTTTTGTAGGACTCCCACATTGTGTAATACTAACAAGTGAGCCTTATTATGATAAGATATAAAATAATTTATAACTAAAGCATACAATGAAATGAATATTGTTCACAAAAAAATGTGATTTGATTTTTACCTTTTGGTATTGTTTGATACAAATAATTATCCCATATAATTTTCAAAATGAATTAGTAAATAAATACAAAAGTTAACAATCGGTAATTGGTTTTTTCATTGTTTATTGTTTTATACACATAATTATCCAATATAGTTTTCAAAATTAATAAATGAAAATAAAAATTAAGAATTAGTAGTTGGAGATAAAATTAGTAATGAATGTAAAAAATGGAAATTTAATATAAAATCAAGCAAAAGCTGGCAATTTAAGAAAAACTTAAAAATTGAAGATGAAATCCCACTACTTCCCATATCTAAAAATTCCAAACATTTCCATCCATTTTTTTTTGGAAACATATATTCAAACTCTTCTACCTAATATTCATCTCCATTTTTAATTTGGATGTACACTATAAAATCCATCAGGTTTTGAAGAACAAGAAGAAAAGAGGGGGAAATTGATAGTATATTTGGATAAACCACATTCTCTTGAGAAATGCAACATTGACAACATGATTTTTCATCCAAATGATACATATAGCTCAATATTGAAACTTTTAAATATGTTGATTAATTTGATCTCTTCCTTGAGCCTTGGGCTCCATTGGAACTATTACAGATGGACTGACCGGGACTATCACAAATCTTATATTAAGCGATTTACTAAACTCAATAGGAAAATATTGTTTCGCATTCACCAGAGATTTGCGTCATACTGTCAACATGGTAATAATCATTTCCTTCACATATAAAAACTTGGTGGAATACCCATATCACATATTGATTAATGTCTCGGTGTTAGTTAATTGTGAAATATAATTTACATTTGTTGTATTTAGTAATTGGTGTCTTTTTCATTGCTTTTTTAGGTTGGTATATCATCTTCCTCCTTTCACACTTTACAATGTTTATGAGAAGGATTTTTTTATGCTATTTATACCTATCACTAATGATTTCCTTCAATTTTTGTTATCAGAGGCATTATGTTGGGCGAGCACCAGGGAAAGGAAGGTGTCTTGGATGGGTTTGAAAGATTTGAAAGATGTATTACAGTAGGACAAGGGATTCTTCGACAGCCAAGGCACCACCACGTAAAAAGTGGTTACCAACATTATTAATGACATTCTTGTTATACAGGATGTTTAAAACAAATATTTATCATCTTAATTACTCTATACTCACATATAGTTTATCAATGCTCAGAATCTCTATTGAGTTTTATAATTTTGATGCTAATATTACCTAAGATAAATTACCTATCCCTTCAAAGACATCCTCAATTTGAGTCCCACTAAAAGTAAGAAATTTCAATTTCCTAATTTTCCATAATTATATTGGTAATGATTTTATCCCTATCACACATAAATCTAATACTCTAAGAGAAGGAAGGTTGAGGAAGAACCCTTCTGAAATCTTTTCCAATTCTTCATTTGCAGGTAGAACTAGAGTCACTAAAAGACAGGTGTTAGAGATTTTCTTTTTTCGATTGGTGCAAGGTGATCGATCAATTTTATGACTATCAAGTTTTCCTAACTAAATTTATGACCACCTCTCAAATACATTTTCAAAAGAAGAAAAAATGACAAGAATTGAAACACTAAAAAGAAGTGGAGCAGAGGATTTCTCTTCACAATATTGCGAATAGATTAAATAAGATTACATTGGAAACATCAACAATAAATTACTAAAGTGTAACTCAACTAAGCTGGACTAATTCGAAACTGAATTGGACACTTGGACTGACGGTTTCGACATCTAGAAGGTGGTTGGGATTAAATTCTTTAACACTTCCCTTTAATTACAACCACATAAAAATTTAATTCATATACCTGCTGGTCTATGTCTCAGCAAGGCTTACAATTTAAAAAAAAATTGACTTCAATTAGATTTTGTTTTCTTCTTCTCTTTTTCCAGATTTTGTAGCCTCTAAATTGTTTCATATTTTTCGCTTTGTTGTATCCTTGAGAAATTTGTTTCTTCATTTGATGGTGCAGGTCTTCTATTGTTCCAGGCTGGCTAAGCATGTTTTGGACATCTTGAACATGAAATGTGGGTTGCTGCCACATATTGTCTTCTATAGTGCACTTTTCATCATCAATCTGCTGCAACATAATATTAGAACAATATCTTATCTCTTCATAACTCCAATGCATTAAATTTTCATTCACGTTTTCATCGTGGATGTTGTCTTCAACATTCATATCTACAGCTTCTGTGTAGACCTCAACTAGACATGGTGTTGCAAGCCTTGTTTCAAGGAACTTTAAGCCCTCTTCATAATCAATATGTGTACATGCACACTGAAAATCAATGTTAGAATTAAAAATATTTGCAGAACTACATTGGTTCTGGTCTTTTTACTCTTTAATGAGAGATTTCTCCTGTTATTCTTCCTTTGCTACCTCTTCCTTCTCTGATTCTGCTTCTATCTTTGTCTTTACCTTTTTCTCTGTCTCTTCTTCTCTAACCTGTACTGCTACAAATAGGTTGTCTTCCACTAACTGATGTGGGTTTATATCACCAAATAGCATCATGTCAATATCATATTTTTGTTGCATCATCTGCAACCAGACATCATTAGCCAAAATTTCATTATCAAAGTTTACATCAACAATATTAATCACTGGATTTACCATATCTTCAACAAAATATGTTGTTGGATTCATCATATCCTCATCAGCAAGCTCTATTGCTGGAATCATCATATCATCAACAAGTATTGTTGTTGGATTCATCAAAACATCATCAGCAAGTTGTGTTGCTGGAATCAACAAGTCATCATCAACAAAATCTGTTGCTGGAATCACCGTATCATCAACAAGATCTGTTGCTAGATTCATCAAAACATCATCACCAAGCTCTGTTGTTGGAATCATAAAGTCTTCATCAACAAGTTGTGTTGCTGGATTCATTAAAGCATCATCATCAAGCTCTGTTTCTAGAATCATCAAATCATCGTCAGCAAGCTCTGTTTCTAGATTCATTAGATATTCATCAGCAAGCCATGCTGTTGGTATCATCAAATCTTCATCAGCAAGCTCTGTTGCTGGAATCATCAAATAATCATCCACATGTAGCTGTGTACAGTGGGGTTCACAAGCATCTTCGTGCACTTTCTCTTCTGCTTCTACAATTTCTTCGCAGACATCATTCACCTATGACTGAGCACAGTGGGATTCAACAAACTCGTCTTCTCGATGTCGATCTGTTGCTATAGATCCACCTTTATCTACATCTTCAATACTCCCCCTTGCACCAAAACATCTCTCAAGGGTATCCCATTCCTCCTTGGTTGTCTTGGCATCTGAGATTAGAGGGAGAGTGCTGTCATCAATAGATCCTTTTATGCATTTAAACGCATAGGCATCTTTTTGCCTTCTTATTTCCAGATCTAAAAATATCTCGAACATATTTTTTTTTTCTCTTTAGCCTCTTGGTTTTTCCCATTACTTCGTTGCTTGGCTTCCAAAAAAAAATGAGTCTTAACACAGGTAATGAACTCGACTCCCGTGTTAATGTTAATGCAGACGATGAACATAGGCTCTACGCCACCCGATATCTATGTAAGTGATTGACAGTTACCGCGGCCCTCAGCACTTGGCTCTCACGTTATAACGTGATTGTTAGCTTTGGCTCTCGCGTTAATACTAACGCTGAGAAGTTGAACAGCCAGTGCGTTACTGCACCAATTTTTTTTTTTGGGCTTTCTTCTATTTGTTTTTCTGACACTTTCACTGGCTTCGCCTGCCATTTTTTTTCTTCTTCAGCTTCTTCTCATGAGGAATCTTCTACATTCCTCAAACTTCTACCTTTCTGTTAAAAATTCTAATGCAAGCTCGACTCTCCTCTCTACTGCTCCAACTTCGCTATGTTGCTGCTCTCTGGGGAGGCTTATGCAAACTAGCTCTGATACCATGACAAGAATTGAAACACTGAAAATAAGTGGAGCAGAGGATTTCTCTTCACAGTATTATGAATATATTAAATAAGATTACATTGGAATCATCAACAATAAATGACTGTAGTGTAATTCAACTAAACTGGACTAATTTGAAACTGAACTAGACACTTGGACTAATAGTTTCGACACCTAGCAAGTGGTTGGGATTACATTCTTTAACAACACAAACAAGAGAAGTTTACGTAAAATTTCAAATTTTCTAGATCTTCTCACATGTACCTCTTTCATAAAATGAAGTTATGTTGTTTTTCTAAGAAATGACCTTCTAGATATTTATGAACAAAATTCTTAGTATGATTTGATAAAAGAAAAATAAAATATTTAATAGAACACTAAATTGTCCCTATTTCCACATCTCCTTAGATTTGACAGTGTGTATTTTTCATAAAGTGTAATCGTGATCATGGTATTTTATATAATAATTTGGCAGATATTCATGATAAACAATTTCAATATATATTTCAGTTTATTTTGTTGAGAAATTGATAGAATAAAATTAAAATGTTTGGTAGGATGTCAAATTGTGTTAATTTGCTAGACCTGTTGACATTTGATGGTGTACATTTTCCATAAAATGTAGTTCTGTGTCCATCCTCAGATACCCAACGTCATGATGAATATGTCTTAGTTTGTAGGCAGTTATTTTTTAATATTCTACTTGCCATGGAGACTCACACTAGTGTCATTTCCATTAGTAATATTTTTGATAATTCCTGGGATAATGTATGAATGGATTCTTGTGGGAACTTCTCACCACTTGCAATTAATTTGGATCTGCGTTTTTTTTCTTGGTGACAGGCATCGACTCCTGGTCTATTCTTCCAGTTTGATGAAGGGTATCAACTCTTGGTATGGTCTTCAAAGCTTGGTAAGTCTCGATCTCTTCTTCCACTCTTGGTGACACATATTTGTTTGATGAAAATGATTCTGTGTATTTTTGTATCACAATTTTATATTTTTAAATAAATTAATCACATAACATGCTTACTTGATGATAAAATATTTAATTCATTATCATTTAAAAAAAGGATAAATCATTATATTTTTTAAAGTATTTAGATAAATTTTTAATATTCATTATCATTTTTTGGAAACAAATAGATAAATTTTTAATATTCAACTAGATAGATTTTTAATATTCAACCATTTGTGTCTCACGTAACAATTTGTAGTTGTGTTGATATTATATTCTATGTGTCTTAGATATATGTTCAATATGATGAAAGAAAAGATGAAACTAAACTTTGAATCATGCTTCAACCTTACCATGTGTGTTGTTAGTTCACTTTAGTTATTTTTGAAATCAATAGGATATTTTAGTTATGAAATACCATTAAATACATACACTTTTATGGTTTATTTCAATTCAATTGAAGTTATTGTTTTTTTTTTCATCATTTATTCCATTTATGTATTTTTATTCACAAACTTATGTTTATAATTTTCTTTCTCTGATTTTTCCATGTAGGTGGTTAAAAAATTTCTGAAAAATATTTAAGTTTGAACAATACATATGATTTCAAATGCATTATCAGTTTCATTTTTTTCATATTTCATACTAAACAAATTTCAAGACACCTAATACATTTCATTATATTAAAATATTAAAAGTGATTTTTGATAATCAAACTTGGAACATATGTATACAACTTAATAGTAATAGTTACATAAAATTTACATAATTATTGTGTAGGTTGGTTAGTTATAATTACTCTTGTTATCATATCTACTTTAGTTTATGCATTTTGCTATTAGCCTCCGAAGAAAAAAAAATGTTTTTGATCCTTTTCTATCATGTTAAATAATAGTTTCAATAGTTATAGATTTTTATTTATTTGAATTATAAATTTCTTAAGAAATCAAACTTTTATTTTCTTCCATTAAATTATCTCTTCTTTATATACTTATATTGTTGTATAGTATAATTAAAATTTTACCATATGTAGATATTTCTATTACTTCTTTGTAATTATTCATTTAATGTGAAAGATACCCCTTTAATATATTTTTTCATAACTAGAAAGATATATAATTGATTATAAAAACTAAGATTTTTGAAATCAAATGCCATCTTGAAGTTTTCACTCAAGCAAAATTCTTGAGGCTTGGAATTGAAATGACACTACTTAAAACTTTTAATTATTTATTTATTTAATTTTCAAATATTGCAATGATTCATATATATGGTTAATACCATGTTGACCAAAATGATGAGTACTGATATTATGTATGTAAATTTATTATTCCTATCAACCTCGAATCATATGAATGGTTCAATGAATACATTGTTCCATTAATTATAATTGATAGTTTCCCAAATGTAGCGATAATTGTTCCAAGAAGGTAAGCACAAAAAAATACCATAGTCTTATTGTACAAAATGAATTAAAATTTCTGGATGCAACTAGGGGATACTTCAATTGTGATAGTACATTTTATATAAATTGAATGTATTTATGCTAATTGGATTTAAGCATAAGAAAATGGTCAAAATTTTATTGTTGGTACTAAAATCAAACTCTTTAGAGGATCCAAACTTAGAGACATGTAGATTCTATATTATCTAATACAACTTCTTAGCCTATATTTAAAATTTGGCAATATATAACCTTTATAAATAAATGAGGTTTTTTTTTTAACCACTTCATTTTTTATGGTGCTTTGAACCATATACAATTTATTATTATGATAATAATTTTGATATTTTTATAAATTAAAAAAAAAATTGTAAAATTGGTTTTGGTTCTTTACATCACAATATCTTGATCCACGTCAGATTGGCTTTTGGTGGTTTTCACCATACACTATGTTACTGTAAATATTTGCATCCTTCCAAAAGTGATCAAATAAACTATTTTGTGTCATGTTAAGGGCCCCATTCTGAAATTTTTGTCATTACATTAGGTCATCATGCAAAAATTTGGTCAATTGGTGTAGATTTAGGTCAAATATCACTCCAGTCAAAATTTTATAACTTGCTGGTTCATTTCACCAACTTGCTGAGTGTACCATTAGTCTTGACTTGTCATAATTATTTCAGTCATTTCATAATTGTTTCAGTCAGTCAGAGTCTCCATT
This sequence comes from Pinus albicaulis, assembly GCA_034641835.2. Classification (NCBI taxonomy): domain Eukaryota; kingdom Viridiplantae; phylum Streptophyta; class Pinopsida; order Pinales; family Pinaceae; genus Pinus; species Pinus albicaulis. The sequence goes on from CM076578.1 coordinate 51,128,666, forward strand.
AGGTCTTAAAGTTTCCAACATCATAACATCACCATTTCATTGCATAAAATCCCAACAAATGAAGGAGTGCCAATAACATGATTTTCATCAATAAGTTTTATTTGTACATTTTATTTTAAAGCACTATGTAATTTTATATTTTCCTAATTTGTAATAAATTCTCAAAGTTCCAAGTAGCTTCACTCTCAAAGTTCCATTAGCAAATAAACCAAAGTTTAAAAAAGTAAATCAGTGTTCTAAGTCAAAAAAGGATTAAGTTTCGTGATCCAATTCAGAAATTAATGACAAAGAGAAATGTAAATTCAATGTTAAGAAACAAAAAGTGTGTCCCAAATTGATGTATTGATATTTCTCCAAGTATTAAGGCTCCCAAAAACCAGGAAGACATTCATTTGCATCTTCAAAACATCAAGCCCTTAGTCTTTAAGCAAAAAACCGAGTTTCCCTTCAAAAAATTGAATTCCGGGCCATTTCAGTACATTTTTTCCACCACCGCTATTCTTTTTCGGGTTGCACGGTGCACTTTTTCCATAGGTGTTGCGCTTTTTCTTGATTTTCGCTGTGTTTTTTCTCTACATGCTGCACTTTTTGCGGAAGGGAGCCACGATACCAAAACTTCATTGTAGAGGTTTTCATCATGAATTCATGGTTTCTAGATCTTTTTGCAAGTAAGTGGCACCACCATATACCGTCCTTTTAGATTGAAATGTCAATTTCATTGTGTGTACCCTCCATTGCATTTTATGTCATGTTTTAAGAAATTGAAACCCTAGTTCCTAATTTACAAAGTAAATCACTCTCCCAAGGACTCATACACCTTCCCTACACCTTAAATTACTCCCCACTACTCATACACTTACTCATTTCCCATTCCCAAAGACCTATTTCCTAAACCCTACCATTCTAGCTATGTTTTCAGAGGAAATTAGATACCCCCCTGTAATACAATTTCCTATCTATTTCCTTAACTATTGCACCGTCCCATTACACCCCTAAGGTCACTCATCCCTTGCTATATTCCCTCAAATTTTCCCTTACCCATTATAATACCTTAATCCACTATCCTACTCCCTTTCCCTTCCTTTTCTTCCCTAGGAATTTCAAACACAAACTAAGAATAATGAAGGAAGAAAAAATACAATGGAGGAGGAATGAAATGACGCAGATGAGGACAAGAAAACATATAACAAAGGAGGGATGATTTTGAGATTACATCCAAAAGACAAAAGAGAACTCATGGCATCACCCTTAGGTTTCAGATATTTCCAACATGTGGGTTGCATTAAATTCTTTGAGATGGTACAAAGAGTTCAAAGCCACTCTACCTTGACCACTGTTTTCATCAGTTACCTCCAAAACAACCAACTGACTATAGCAAGGGTGACCTTCACAATCTCCATGGATATCATAGTAGTAGCAACTTGGATACCCAATGTGGGTAAAAATTGGTTTAAGACCAAGGATTTGGATGCCCAGTTGTATGAGATTTATCTCAAGGCACCTTACAAAAAAAACATCGAAAAGGTCTTTCTTTTTAGAAAATTTTTGAACAGATTTTCCCCCATGAGGAAAATCATCATGAAATACTTCACCTGTGAGGGAAGATTCTCTAGATTATACAACTATCACATCAGGTTTCTCATGCATTTCAATACGCTGAGATTTCTCAACCTCCCTTAATACTTGTATAGAAGCATTGATAAAATGGCCTTCATTGTCCAAAATAGAGAATTTTAGCTTCATCTGAACAACCTCTTCCATCAATCTCTGATCAAAATAATTATCCTTCACCACCTTGATCAGTCGAACATATCATAGGAAAATTTCATAGAGGATGATGTCTTCACTGCATATTAAAGTCAACCTGTTAGACCTATTCCACCCACAGTTTCAGTTCCTCACAGGAAGAATAGACAAACTAGCAGGGCTACAGTGAAAGAGGCTAGTGATCTGAAAATGATTACTAGTTATTGTTGCGATATTATCATTTCCACATATAAAATTATGTTTTATTTGGTTTTCTTATTCATAAATAATTTGACCGTGAGCATGTGATTATCAATTCAATTTACTTGGTGAAATTTAGTGTTTGTCATAAACTTAAAAGCATAATTTTAAATGAGCAAACAAAATAAAATATAAACACAAGAAACACACATAAAAAAGCTCAATACACAGAATTTTGTTGAAGGAGTTCACCCCTCCTAGACTACATCTCCTTGGTCTTTCTTCGTAGTGTGGGCCTTTATGTTAGATTCAAGTGTGCTCAAATTGATGTTACAATATTCAAATGCTATCTGAACCTATTCCAATGCGTTTAAAACATCAAAATATACTAGAAATGATTATTTTTTTGCTCATTTTTTATTTTCTATGCTCTGGAAATGCCTCCAACACCTGGTGGCCCTAGGCTTCAAAAATATTCAAATGCACAAAAACACCTATAGATGACTTTTTCTGCATCTGAAGCATGCTTAATTCAGATCCTAGCATGTCAATTAGCCAATACTGCACCTTTGAAAGCTCTTTTTGGGCGAAAATTTTGTCAGTTATCGCAAAATTTGTATTTCCCCTAATTTCTCCAACAATTGTGGAAGACTACTAGTTAAATTTCAAAAAATAGCCATTCCGCCAATTTTGGGGTGCTCACCTAAAATTCTGCCAGACTAATTTTTCTTAGCAGTTAAGATAAGTGTGATTAACGATAAGATAAGCATGGGTTTATATATAATTGCATTTAGCACTAATGACAATTTAATGTTTCTTAAGGGCAGATTAGTGGCTAATTAACATCATTAAAATTCCAACGGATTTCTGTCGGAGCTCCTAGTTCCGAGAGCTTGGGTGTATGGGGATGGGGATGGCCCACAAGGTTATCCCCCTCGAGACCCCCAATGGGCAGCATGATAAAATTTAACATTTGGCGGAAATGTATAGTTGTTATGACCTTTGGTGTAGATGGAGTAGTAGAGTGGTGTCATGGTGTGAGGTGGGTCAGGAGTTCGATCCCGACCTCGACCAATAATTTTGTTAAAAATTATATAGAAATTATGCCATAGTTAGCTATATTACCAGAGTTAGAGGATTGTCACCATGGTTAAAAGTCCTCCTCGAAGTTTGGATGTGTCCGCCAGTTGGTTTAAAACTTATGGTTTAACAACATGTATGTCATATGTGACCTCTTCCCAGAGTATAGTTAGAATTCCTTCACCTATCCTCCATTATATTTAGAGCTCATCCATAGGTTTTGAATATAGCTTACAGTGTAATATGTGTCAACAACTAATATATAATTTTCCACCCTTAGCCTATAACTTAGGTATAAAAATATATACCACAAATAAATATGTGCCCTAATGTATATACTTCTAACGTTAGAACAAATCACCAATTCAACCATATAGCTTAATAATAAAAATAATGAATTCAACCAAGGATTGGAGAGGGCCCACCAGAGGGGACACATGGCAGCCTCTGGTTGGGTTGTGCTCCAACCTAAAAAAAATCAAATTAAAGCTTAGGAAGAGATTGAAGGTCATTAGGGAATTTTTCCCTTCACAAAGCATATGTGAATCTGGAGACGACACTTGTCATGGTGTCACTGGCTGCAATCTAGAGAATATTCATGAGGTGCTGACTAGACCACCAAGTCATTATTTGTACTCGTTTCGCCCCTTTTTACCTGTTTTGGAAATAGAAAAGTAGGCCATAAATTACTCATACGAACTCAAATTTTGATGAAACGAGTTGCTCCGGAATCGTGGCAATGAACTCTATATGTTCGTTCATGTCTGAAGCATTTCTGAGCACTTTGAAGTTTTTAGATAAAATATTCATCCATGATCATTATGTTAGTCATCAGTACTTTTACCTGTTATTGATGATTACTTTCCTTAGCTGAGTTTTCTAGAAGTTGATCTCCACAATGTCAAATCTGTCATCTAGAAAACATCCCAAAAAAAGTTTTGTCCTCCTACCCCTCCCTGTCAGTCTATGATAATAACAAACCCCAGCTGTCAAGTCCCATTTGATTTTAGTAAAATATCCTTGTCTATAGCTGTCATAGCTATAAATTATTTGCTATCATTTACCCTTGTTTCTCATGCCATTCACGATTCAAAGGTTGAAAAAGTGTCTACAACTCTATCCCTGTTCATCTTGTCATTTGAAAATCTAATCATGCCTGAGAAAACACTCAGAATCTGTGAAATTTTTTCCTAAGTTAGATAGTGGTGTTTAGAGAGTTCTTCCTTGGCTAAGATATCCTAGGCCAAAAAGCCTTTGTCTAGTACCAGTCAGCCTTGAATTAGTTCCTATTCTACAGAACAAGTCTTGATCCATCCATAGGTCACATAGCACTAAGAAGTCACTTTGTCTTATTTTAGAAGAAGTTCAACAAAGGTCTAAATCAATAAAAGAGAAAGTTTGTTGCTATCTGAAGAAATCTGCTTGAATCAGGCATAATCACCATGAAGCACCAAAAGAGCCTCCAAAGGTTCATAGCATTTGTTTTTACATCTCTACAGGGGTGTAATTAACTGATGATTAGCATGCAAAGGAGGGAAAAAATGGAAAATTTCAACAGATCCTTCATGTTGACATAGTTTTCCATCAAGGCAAGTAAAGTACAGTAAGTAAGAGAAACAAGTGTACATGTTATAAATCCAAAAGCTGCTTGAAGAACAGAGATTACTCATCAAGTAAAAATGAATAACAAGGACTGAGTAATGTTTATCAGTAGTACTACATAATCTTTCGAAGAGCATCATCATGTAGGGCATAAGAAGACAGTTTCTTCTTATGCTACCTTAAGCCTGGAATGTGAACATTGATCAAAGAAAATTTCAAGGTACTTTGATAACACAGTCAAGGGGAAAAGATAGTTCAGTGATACCTATCCACAGAGACTTTCTTGGCATTCTCCAAACAAACATACAGAGCAGATACAGTGATTTGAAATAGAGGTATACCCTGTGTTAAAAATGACCTCCTTCAAAGAGCAGAGGGTTAGAAACACAGTGATAACCTCCTTCATAAAAGTAGATGGTTTGAAGCACAATGACAGAAAACCTCCTTCATATAAAAGTAGAGGGTTAGAAGACATATTGTTTTGACCTCCTTCATTAATAAACAGAGGGTCAAACATATTGTTGAGAAACTTCAGTAGCTACTTGGTTCTTTTTCCTCCAAATATGAAAAGAGGATGCATAGGTGGATTAAGTGTTTTTTTTTAGAAAGGTCTCTTTTGGTAAGAAAGATTGAAAATCACTGATGAGTAAATAAGATTTTATGGGATAAAGGCCTTTTTCCACATCAAAAGCCAAAGGTGACACCATGGTGCTAAGAAGCATCTCTTTCTTATATCTATGAAATCCTCCTTCAAAGTATACTCCAAGGGTGGATTTTTTAGCTAAGAGAAGCTTCAGCTAAATAGCCAAGGAAGTAGACCAAGCTTGGTTTTAAAATGACTTTTGAAAACTCACATGAAGAGACATCTCACCTAAATCATATATATGAAAAAAGGCAATCTTTTTTTTACACAAATCCCTTATGGTTATAGAAATAATTCCTCCAACTGACGAATGAAGGAATAAGCACCGAAGATTACTTCTAGCTCAGTCAAAGGACAGAGGGCCCATTGTAAGAGGGTGAAAAATTTCACTGTTTATAGGCCTCCTTCACAAATAAAAAAAGGATCAGCTCTCCAAAATATTTGTACCATGAAATGGCTCATTCAAAGGGTTAAAAGGTGTGATGAAGCCACATTTCACTTTCAATCAAAGGGTGCCTCCATCAAATGATAAAAGACAGTTTTAAAAGACTTTGGAAATTTGCATTTTGAAATGTTTTTAATCAAAGGATAAAGACCTTCATCACTTTGGATACAGAAGGGTTTTGAAGGCTACAGTAACCTCCATCAATAGATAAATAGAATGCCTTATGATAGGTCTGAAGGGTCATTGAAAAGGCTGCAACAGTGTTTTTGAGATGACCTCCTTTATAGACAAATCAAGGAATAGCATTGTTTTATAAACTCCCTTTCATCAGAAATGTTGTGACGAACAAAGTGTTAAAAGAAATCATCAAGGTTAAAAAAATTTGCAGTGGAAATTCAGCTAAAGGGCATCAACTCATTTTTTGAAATTCTTTGTTCAAAAATCCAAAACAAAGGTTATGTTCCAAACCCCTCACCACTATGCACAAAGTCATTTTTGTTTTGAAAAACAAAGGCAAAAGGGGTGTTTTCATTTTCAAATCAACAAGGAGGAAACAAGGCTTTTTAAAACTCTCATCGAGTATAAAGGAGCTCGATCAAACTTCATAACTCTCATTTATCATTTGGAAAACCATGTCACAGAGAAAAAAACGCCTTTTGAAGAGCATTTGGGCTTCATTTTATGCACAGCACACCTTTGTGATTGCGTGGTGCTCCAATAGGTAGTTACAATGCATTTTTGTGAAGGGCGCGATGCACCTATAGACGTGTGTAGCATGCCTATCCTTGGTGCCCAAGGCCGACCTGACTACATTTCCGTGGCGCATTTAACCATTCAAAGCCCACCTAGCCAGCAACAAAGTTTGAACATGTTCCTGCCCACTGGACCAATACTCAAAAGGACTCAAAGGTGTTGAAGGCCATATTTTCACACAACAAACTCATTTTTTCAAAGTTATTTATGTCTCTTGGCGTAATTTTGATTTCAGGAAAGGTTGAAGATAGCACAGTCTTCAAAGAAAACAGAGTTTGTGTAGAGGGTCTTTAAATTACTTTAAAGGAGTCTCTTAAAGAAGTAATTTCAAATAGCACCATGTGTACCAAAACCACAAAGAAGCAATGATTACAAAGAAAAAAAAGTGATGAGGGAAAGGGTCCCATTGACAATTTTAAAAGAAGTTTGAAATAATAAGGAGAAAAAGAGCATAGTTTGCTCTCAAGCTTGGTTTTTTTTGCCAGCCTAAAACAGAGAATCACTGTTCGAAAGACTAATACCCTGTGGAGGTTTAAAATTGGTTTTTCAAATACATAAAAGATCATAAATAATTTGTTTTGAAAACTGCTTACTAAGTGACAGGGAGACTACCTTTTGTTTTAGAAAAACAATGATTACCCAAGGAAGAAACATAGTGGTTTTCAGGGATGCCCCTTTTTGAACACAAACAAATGAATACAATGAATAAAAAAGAAGAGCTGTATTGTCAAAAACAAATGGAGCTTGTTTTCACTTAACAAAAACTTGTTGGCTAACTACAAACTTAGTTTTACAAAGAGTAAAAATTGTTTTGATTGAGGGTGGTTTTCAACAATCATCTAAACAGTTTGCCTCGGTGAGTCAGTGAAGGGTATCAGAAGAAAAAATGCCTCCAAATAAGGACAACAAGAGTGGGTATCACAATAGGTATGAGCCTATTTCAACTTAGGAAGTGAATGAATCTCCTTCAATGCTTTTCAATTTTAATGAAGTAGGGTGCTTGGAATTTTTCCAAAAGGTCCAAGAAGTAAAAAGTCACCATCCTTTGACATATTTATTTGCTTTAAGGTTGCAAGGGAAGCATGTCCATCTAACAGGTCTGGATTTCAAACTCTCTCCTAGGGCTATCTCCAAAGCTACCAAGATCCCCTATATAGGAGAAAAGTGGTTCAAACAAACATACCTTGATCTGAATCCGTATAAACCCTTCCTAAAACCAGACCATCAGGCTACTTGCCAAGCTATTTTTCCTTTTTCCCACTTGTTGACCAGCTATGCCTCTCTCATGAAAATCATCATGAAGTACTTCACATGTGAAGGGAGGTTTTCCGGGATTTATGGATATCATATCAGGTTTCCTATGCATTTCACAAGAACTCAATTGTTGAACCTACCTTTCTTCCTCTACAGAAGAATTGACAAGATGGCCTCTACTGTCCAAAAGAAGCCCTCATCTCAACAACAAGCTTGTCTATTTCATCATTCCCATATCAAGATCATCATCCTCCATCCACTTGAGAAAAATGGAGTTTCTTGGGAATCTTTCATCTCCCATCCTGATTTTTCCATTTCCTCTTCATCTCATGCGCCTTCCTCAACATCCACTCATCATGTTTCTCCTACTTCTAGTAAATCCACTCCTAAAAAACAAAAATATCCTATGATTGAGAGTGAAGAAGAGAAGAGGAAAACTAGTACTGAAGAAGGGCAAAGTGACAAGAGGAAAGCTAGTGATGAAGAAGGACAAAGTGAAGAATATAAGCATGACAGTGAGCATAAACAAGGTGATGATAAGCATGAACAAATTGATGGCGAGCACAACAGTCATGAAGAGGAACATGATGGCAGCCAACACAGCTCGAGCAGATGATGAAAAAGGTAGCAAGGTAAAAGACCAAGTTGAGCAAGTGCAAGTAGATAAACCTCCTCTCTCTTCTCCTCCACACAGCCAAGATCATGTGCTAGCTGCCTCTCCTAGGCAAGGGGCCATGACTCTCCCTCCAAAAGTGGCAAAGCCTAGAAACACTAGATCAGCAAAGAAGAAGACCACTCCAACAATGACTAGCAATGTCACAAGAACGTTAATAAGTAGAGGCAAACTGCTTAAAAAGAGAATTTTTGAGTTGCCAAAGAGGAAGAGGACCAAGAAGTCTATCCAAGGCAAGGGGAAAGAAAAAGAGGAGAGTAGTCATGAAAAGGAAAGGGAGTTTGATATCATACAGATAAACAGTGATGATAGTGATAATGAAGCTAGAATTCTCGAGGCTCTTTTGTGAAACAGAGAATACCAAATTCATGACCTACAAGCTTATCTAGAAAGCTCAAAAGACTTCATACATTTTCTACAAATGCAAAACAAACAAATGAGTGGTCAAATGGAAGTTTTTGAGGCACTGGATTTCAAATGTCAAAGGGAGGCCTCCAAAGCACAAACCAAGCTTGAAGAGATTATGGCCGAATTTGATGATACTGAAGAATAATATCAGCCAATGAGAAATATGTCTAGAACTATGGGTCTCAAGAAAGCTTTGGAGAAAAAGAAGGAAGAAGAGGCAGCCCTTGTTCGATCTTATCCTCTTACTCAATTTCTCACCCAAGAAATTGAAAATAATAGAGAATCATGGTTTGAAAGAGCCAACAAGAATTTGGAGGATAAGTTAGAGAAATCTAACAGAGACTTGAACCTACAAAATAATATGACCGGGCAGTACGAAAAGCTAAATCAATTTGCCCGAAAGAAATTGAAGGTTGCACAAGAAAGGCTCAAGGCTGCTCGAAAGAGGTGCCCGGTAGAAAAAGTGGAGAACGGCACATCAGTGCTTGAAATATTGGTCTCAGATTCTCCACATGTTTCTAACAACCCATGAGGGGCTTTCTCACCGAAATTGAGCAAATTTTGACAAGATTTTGTTTTTGGATATTTTTTGGCCTAATTGCAGAAATTCATGGGCGCCGCCATTTTTTTTTGTAGCATCCTCAGCTATTGAGAGTGGTATCATTAGATGAATTAAATTGAAGGGCATATACTCAGAAAATTTCAAATCCAAAGGATGTGTTTTGATCCCCCAAAGAGGCGAAAAACAATTATTTTTTAACTTTCTGCCTCACATATCAGCAAGGGCTAATTTTTGGTTTTTTCCACTCAGTCCAGTTTTCGACAAATTTTACAGTATCATATTGGGGAAAATATAGAATTTTTTTAGTAACTAGACATCCAGGGCTTTTCAACGAGCCATCACGGGCCTCATTTCGACATCAGGAGGTCCCTCAAAAGTTGTCTGCAAAATAGGGAATTTTCTGCTGCTACGTTCCTATAGCATTTTTGGCAAAAAGACAGCTTTCTGAAGTGGCTTATCCAAATGTGCGCTAGGATTTTTTTAGCCATTGTCAATAATGAAAAGTCAATATTTTTTCCTTTTTTAGAATTTTATAGATATTTAGAAGATATTTTGTCCCTTGGGCTTTGCAAAACCTTAAGGACAAAATCAGATATTTGTTTTTAGCCTATGAGCTTCTAGTCAGTTTTGTGAAGCTTATCTTCTCATTCTCCTATATAACTCGTGGAGAATCATTGTAATATTGTTGGTTGAAGAGTTGATAATCAAGCTGGACTTTGAAGAGATTAAGAACTTGATTGAGCTTAGAGAAATATATGTTATGAGGTTTGATGATCAAACTTGTCTTATGGAGTGAATAGCTTGACTTGCTTGCCTAGGTGATGGAGAGGATCTATGTGCACGATTCAATGGCTTGGTAAATGGTATTGTATTTTCAGTTATGTTTTCTTATTTTTTCACATGTGTATCCATGCTTCTTGCTTGCTGTAGGTCAGTAAAGAATAGTTTGATGTATGCCCATGGAGGCTCATCAAATTTCATGATTCATTACAGCTTCTATGTTTTCATCTTTCTTGGTCATGTCAAAGAATTCTTAACTACCCTTTCGTCTACTAGGAACTTGTTATTTATTTCCTGAATGATTAATATGACATGATATCTTGTTTTATTTATGGTATGCCCTGCTTACTCATAGCTGTTTAAACCTCATTAATGAAATCTCATTTGAAGTATTGACTGCCTAGTTTAAATCAGAGAGGTCTTGTTTCGATCTTTCCTTCTGCCTATACTTGCAAAATTATTTCAAAGTTCCCATCAGTTTGAATGTGTTTCTTAAGAGTTTCCCTTCCACATTTTGAGTTGTTGGTTTGTCTTACATGTGTTCTCAACCACTGAAGGTGATTTTCCCAAAGTTAGAGGGTCTTATACTTATATGCATCACCTGAATGTTTAGTTTATGCATCTATCAGTTTGATTTTGATTCATAGTGATTAATGGTTAGCTCTATCACATGAATTCTTGTTGTTTAAACTATTTATGCTTAAGATCCCTTTGTCTTGCACAAAATTGATGTTCATTTCACTTCATAAACCAATTGAAATATCCATTCGCTATATTAAATCGGCCCTGCAGTACACCCTACCCATTGTCTCGACATCCTTGGCTTGCTTTTGACCCCATAGCCCAGTTGATCTCATTTTCTTGTTCTATTTTGATCCACTTGATGATTTTTTCCTCCAAACAACTAAAAAACAAACAAAAAAACACACTTAACAACTAGCCTAAAATCTCAACAACTAAGTGAACAAGCTCACATCCTTCACTTCATTAGAGATACCCTCCCTAAGTCCAAGAAGGCTAGGTCTTAGGGCTCCAAATATTGGTTTGATGTTACTCCGTCATTTGGTCCGTCAATCTACCAAATCACGAGACCCTAACATAATGGAGATCACGGTGGGAATTTTCGGAGTTAGTGACAAACTAAGTACACCTTAGGACTCCATAAATCCCTTCTCTTCAATAATATCTAGTGAAACCACCACCTCATCGCCAACCTAACATAATGGCAATCACAGTGGGACTTTGAGTCAAAACTTCCTAGGTATCCTTTAGGAACTCTCAAAGTCTCAGTGAAACTTAGAAGACTAAATTATTGTCAAAGAGTAGAATTTGGTTGTTTCACCATTCTAGAAAAATGATGAATGAGCTGTAGGAAACTCTCACAAACCCTAGGGCTACATATAAAAACTCAGAAAAAACCCCCACAACATTTTTTTTTAGATTGGATTCTTATTTCAGTATTGGTGGTGGACCATAGAAAATATATCCTCAAAAACAAACCAAAAATATCCACCTGGCTACTCCACTAGCTTCCAGTAGGCCTATTACTCCAATAATTAATATAAACTCCCCTGGGAATGGGCTAATTAATCACAATCATGCTGATGGTGGACAAAAAAGTCCAAAATATTCCACCTGGTGACTCCAAAACTTCCAAATACCTAATGACTCCACTAGTAGAAGACTCTGAACTGGTTGAAAAGACACCAGTGACCCTTCCTCATTATCAAATATGGATCCAAGGATACAAAGGAGATATGCTCCAATGAGTAGAGATCATAGCCCTGGATTCCCACACAAGATGCCTCAAGTAGATTGGATGAAAAACCTACCTTTTTTTCAAGGTGAGAATTTTGATGACCCCTTGTTACACCTTGTCAAATTTCATATGCGTGTGTGGAGGCTAGAAGTAGAATGGCATGAGGATTGTCTTATGAAAATGTTCATGGCAACATTAGAAGGTAAGGCAAGGAATTGGTATGAATGGTTGGAACCTCGTAGTTTGTTTTCTTTAAGAGACATGGACCAAGGGTTCTATAAAAACTATAAATAAGATTGTTCATCTCCATCATCGGCTGAAAATTGTTGTGACCATTCTGAACATCTTATACAACAACTTGTTAGCATTGATGAAGATTTAGAAATTGGCATCATGAAGATCTGCTAAAAGAGATTCATACCTTTCATACTTAACATAACTATCATGAAAAATTAGATGAATCATTTAAGAAATAAATTAACCAGGAAATAATTGAAATTCCCCACGATATCCCTACAAGCACAAATAGTGATTCATCATCCCTTCTAGCTAAGGCTCAAGAAAACATCCAGCCTCAAATTCAGTCTTCATAAGAGATAGATAATTTCTGTACTTTTGTCCTAAGAAAGAGAATAATTCCCTCCCCTTTGACAGAAGAAGAAATAAATTAGATTATAAATAAACATCCAGCCTCTAAAATTTCATATAAACCAAACAATCTTGCTCATTCACCTACTAAAATTTGTTGCCAAAAATCAGAAAGTAGCCTTGAAAATCAGGTAAAAGAAAGACAAGTTGATAATCCAATATGTTTGATTGGTGATATTACTTATATTTATGCTTTTCCAAAATTTGATCAATCTGATGATGATGTTCTCCAAACAGAAAGTAATCATGCAAGGCCATCATTACTAGAATTGTGGGTGGAAGATCAGTTCCATCAACTGCAAGAAAGTAATGAGCCAATTCATACTATCTATGATACTGATGAGGAAAGTTTTGAAATTTTAGAAGTGAGTGAAGAATCTTTGAATCCTTGCCCTGCTTCATCACAGCCTATGAGAAATATTTTTCATATAATTCGAAATTAGTAGCCTTTATATTCAATTGATGAAGTCGAAGGAAATGAGTAAATTCTTAAGCAAGATAAAGATAAGGAACCTTCTCCTGAAAGGGTTGAAGTAATAAGAGACACCCTTGCTCAAGAATATGTTAGTCTTTTCATAGAATTCAGTCCTCTAAATCAAAGTATACCAGGATTTCAAGAGGACAACACATCCATATATGATGAATCCTCTAGTTCAGATTACAATGAAGATGTGGAAGAGTTTCCTTCTCAAAACCATCTTAAGCTTGATCTGGTGGAGAAGGAAGAAGTAATGTTGGTCAAATCATAGCTTTCAAATATTCATGACCAGGTATTATTTCAAGATCCCTATGCAAATTTTTTGAAGATATCTGAAGAAAGGATCAAGGTTGTTAGGAGCAGTGTATTACCAAAATCAAGAAGATTTTTTGGAACTGCTGCTAAAAAACAAGGGAAATGGGAGTGGCCCTGCTTGTCCAGCATGCTCAAGGAGATGAGCAAAGACCCATCATAGAACCATTTACTTGACTGGTTATCTTGGAAAAGAGATTTTACTAAATAAATGTATATTATGTATAGGTTAGATTAGGATAGATAGATAGGTGTGAAAAATAAGCTCAGCCTGTGAGAATTTAGTTAGTTTTTGTTTTTTATTTGAAAAAGAGAAATAGAAAGTACAAAAATAGTGGAAAAGTAGAAAAGGAGGGCGGTTTGAAAACACCATGAAAAGCCCCATACCAAAAAAAAAAAAATAGTCATGCGAAAAGTGCGCAAGTCTAAATTCCACTACTAATGTTGAAAAGATATCTTGTTCAGTTATCTAGCCTAATCATAACTGAGCATGTTTTAAATTGATTGTTGATAAGTTAGAGAGAGATATGATAATCAAATTGTGTAAGATTGACTTATCAATGAAAGTAGATTAGGAAAAGAATTGTTGGTTCCACACGCTCAAAATAGAACCAAAGAGAAAAACAGGGATGAAAAACAATTTTTATATCTTAGCCTTGATTTTTCTAAGTTTCATCTTGTACATAAATAATTTTTGTGTGTAGCTTGTTTTTATGTCACAAATGCATGACAAATCAGACCGTCTAATCCTGATTTGATCATTTTTCAATTTCATTCTTTAGACTAGTGAATGAAATCCTGTCAAATAGCTTAATCTTGACAGTCGATCGTAGTATAGATAGAGAAATAAAGGAGTTCATCATTTTAATATGAACTCCCAGAAGATATAAGTGTAGCATTTGATAGTTTTTTATTTTCAAAAAATATCTTGTCAAGGGTTGCTAGTCCAAATGCACCTAAAGAAGAAAAAATGTTATGAAATATAGCTAGGTAGGTAGAGATGACTTTGATGCTAAGCATGTTATCAATTTTCAAAAATAGCATCAAGAAAGGAAGAAATTTGCGCCAATGGATAAGGAAATTGTCTTCATAAGCCAGAGATCTGCAATTTGGGACACCTTCTGAAAAGGAACTGCACTCCCCCAATGGAGCCACTATTAGTCATCAGTATTTTTACCTGTTATTAATTACTAGTTTCCTTAGCTGAGTTTTCTAGAAGCTGATCTCCAAACTGTCAAATATGTCATCTAGAAAACATCCGAAAACAATTTTTTTCCTCCTACCCCTCCATGTCAGTCTATGATAAGAACAAACCCTAGTTGTCAGGTCCTATTTGATTTTAGAAAAATATCCCTGTCTATAGCAGTCATAGCTGTAAATTATTTGCTATCATTTACCCTTGTTTCTCATGCCATTCGCGATCCAAAGGTTGAAAAAGTGTCTGCAACTCTATCCCTGATCATCTTGTCATTTGAAAATCTGATCATGCCTGAGAAAACACTCAGAATCTGTGAAAGTTTTCTCTAAGTTAGATAGTAGTGTTTAGAGTGTTCTTCCTTGGCTAAGATATCCTAGGCCAAAAAGCCTTTGTCTAGTACTAGTTAGCCTTGAATTAGTTCCTATTCTGCAGAACAAGTCTTGATCCATCCATAGGTCACATACCACTGAGAAGTCACTTTGTCTTATTTCAGAAGAAGTTCAACAAAGATCTAAATGAAGAAAAGATAAAGTTTGTTGCTATCGGAAGAAATATGTTTGAATCAGGCATAATCACCATGAAGCACCAAAAGAGCCTCCAAAGGTTCATAGCAACTGTTTTTACATCTCTGCAGGGGTGTAATTAATAGATGATTAGTATGAAAACGAGGGAAAAAAGGGAAAATTTCAAAAAATCCCTCATGTTGACTTAGTTTTCCATCAAGGCAAGTAAAATACAGTAAGTAAGAGCAGCAAGTGTACATGTTATAAATCCAAAAGCTACCTGAAGAACAGAGATTACTCATCAAGTCAAAATGAGTAACAAGGACTAAGTAATGCTGATCAACATTACTACATAATCTTCCAAAGGGCATCATCATGTAGGGAATAAGAAGACAACTACTTCTTATGCTACCTTAAGCCTGGCATGTGAACATTAATCAAAGAAACTTTCAAGGTACTCTAACAACACCATGAAGGGGAAAAGATAGTTCAATGATACCTATCAACAAACACTTTCTTGGCATTCTCCAAACAAGCATACAGATCATATACAGTGATTTGAAATAGATGTAGACCCTATGTTAAAAATTACCTCCTTCAAAGAGCAGAGGGTTAGAAACACAGTGATAACCTCCTTCATAAAAGCAGATGGTTTGAAGCGCAATAACAAAAAACCTCCTTCATATAAAAGCAGAGGGTTAGAAGACATATTTTTTTGACCTCCTTCATTAATAAGCAGAGGGTCAAACATATTGTTGAGAAACTTCAGTAGCTACTTGGCGCTTTTTCCTCCAAAGATGAAATGAGGATGCATAGTAGGATTCAGTGTTTTGTTTGAGAAAGGTCTCTTTTGGTAAGAAAGATTGAAAATAACTTATGAGTAAACAAGATTTTATGGGATAAAGGCCTTTTTCCACATCAAAATCCAAAGGTGACACAATGGTGTTAAGAAGCCTCTATTTCTTATATCTATCAAATCCTCCTTCAAATTACACTCCGAGGGTGGATTTTTTATCTAAGAGCAGCCTCAGCTAAATAGCCAAGGAAGTAGACCAAGCTTGGTTTTCAAATGACTTTTGCAAACTCACATGAAGAGACATCTCACCTAAGTCATATATATGAAAAGGGGCATTCTTGTTTTTACAAAAATCCCTTATGGCTATATAAATAATTCCTCCAAGTGATTAATGAAGGGAGAAGCACCAAAGGTTACTTCGAGCTCAGTCAAAGGATAGAGGGCCCATGGTAAGAGGGTGAAAACTTTCATTTTTTATAGGCCTCCTTCACAAAAGAACAAAGGATCAGCTCTCCAAAAGATTTGTACCATGAAACAGCTCATTCAAAGGGTTAAAAGGTGTGATGAAGCCACATTTCACTTTCAATCAAAGGGCGCCTCCATCAAATGATAAAAGACAAAGTATTGAAAGATAGAGAAAATTTACATTTTGAAATGTTTTTAATCAGAGGATAAAGACATTCATCACTTTGGATACAGAAGGGTTTTGATGACTGCAGTAACCTCCATCAACAGATAAATAGAAGGCATCATGATAGTTCTGAAGGTTCATTGAAAAGGCTGCAACAGTGTTTTTGAGATTACCTCCTTTATAGGCAAATCAAGGAATAGCACAGTTTTATAAACTCCCTTTCATCAGAAATGTTGTGACGAACAAAGTGTTAAAAAAAATCATCAACGTTAAAAAGTTTTGCAGTGTCAACAGAGCTAAAGGGCATCAACTCTTTTTTCGAAAGTCTTCGTTCAAAAATCCAAAACAAAGGTTATGTTCCAAACCCCTCACCACTATGCCCAAAGTCATTTTTTTTTTTGAAAAACAAAGCAAAAGGGGTGTTTTCATTTTCAAATAAACAAGGAAGAAACAAGGATTTTTCAAAATCTTATCAAGTATAAAGGAGCTCGATCAAACTTCATAACTCTCATTTATCATTTGGAAAACAAAGTCATGGAGCAAAAAGTGTCTTTTGAAGAGGATTTGGGCTTCATTTTATGCACAGCACACTTGTGTTATCACATGGTGCGCCTATAGGTGGTTACAGTGCATTTTTGTGAATGGCATAGCTTGCCTGTAGACGTGCGTGACACGCTTGTGCCCGGCACCAAGGTCCGACCTGACTACATTGGCATGGCGCGTTTAACCGTTCAAAGCTCGCCTAGCCAACAACCATGTTTGAACGTGTTCATGCCCACTGGGCCAATACTCAAAAGGGCATCAAACGTGTTGAAGCCAAGATTTTCACACAACAAACTCGTTTTTTAAAAGGTATTTATGTCTCTTGGCATAATTTTGATTTGAGGAAAGGTTGAAGATAGCACAGTCTTCAAAGAAAACAAAGTTTTTGTAGAAGGTCTTTAAATCAGATTAAAGGAGTCTCTTAAAGCATTAATTTCAAAGAGCACCATGTGTATCAAAACCACAGAGAAGTAGTGATTACAAAGAAAAAACGGTGATAAGGGAAAGGGTCCCATTGACAATTTTAAAAGAAGTTTGAAATAATTAGGAGAAAAAGAGCACAGTTTTCTCTCAAGCTTGTTTTTGTTTTGCCAGCCTAAAATAAAGAATCATTGTTTGAAAGACTAGTACCTTGTGGAGGTTTAAAATTGGTTTTTCAAATACATAAAAGATCATACAGAATTTGTTTTGAAAACTGCTTACTAAGTGATAGGGAGACTGCCTTTTGTTTTAGAAAAAGAGTGATTACCCAAGGAAGAAACATAGTGGTTTTCAAGGATGCCCCTTTTTTATTAGAAACAAAGGAAAAAAGTGAATAAAAAGGAAGAGTTGTATTGTCAAAAACAAAGGGAGCTTGTTTTCAATCAACAAAAACTTGTTGGCTAACTAAGGACAAACTTAGTTTTACAAAGAGTAAAAAGTGTTTTGATTGAAGGCCTTTTTTAGTGATCATCTAAACAGTTTTCCTTGATGAGTCAGTGAAGGGTATCATAAAGAAAAATGCCTCCAAATAAGGACAGTAGGAGTGTGTATCACAATAGGTATGAGCCTATTTCAACTTAGGAAGTGAATGAATCTCCTTCAGTGCTTTTCAATTTTCAGGAAGTACGGTGCTTGGAATTTTGCAAAAAGGTCCAAGAAGTAAAAGGTCACCTTCCTTTGACACATTTGTTTGCTTTAAAGCTACAAGGGAAGCATGTCCATATAATAGGTCTAGATTTTAAATTCTCTCCTAGGGCTATCTCCAAAGCTACCAAGATCCCCTATATAGGAGAAAAGTGGTTCAGGCAAACATACCTTGATCTGAATCACTACAAACCCTCCCTAAAACCATACCATCGGGATTCTTACCAAGATATTCTCCCTTTTTCCCACTTGTTGACTAGCTATGCCCCTCTCATGAAAATCATCCTGAAGTATTTCACATGTGAAGGGAGGTTTTCCCGGATTTATTCCTATCATATTAGGTTTCTTATGCATTTCACAAGAACTCAGTTGCTGAGCCTACCTTTCTTCCTCTATAGAAGCATTGACAAGATGGCCTCTACTGTCCAAAAGAAGGCCTCAGCTCAGCAACAAGCTAGTCTATTTCATCATTCCCTCATCAAGATCATCATCTTCCATCAACTTGAGAAAAAGGGAGTTTTGTTGGGACTCTTTCATCTCCCATCATGATTTTTCCATTGCCTCTTCATCTCATGCACCTTCCTTACCATCCACTCATCATGTTTCTCCTACTTCTAGTAAATCCACTACTAAAAAAAAAAAATCTCCTATGATTGAGAGTGAAGAAGAGAAGAGCCAAACTACTAGTGAAGAAGGGCAAAGTGACAAGAGCAGAAATAGTGATAAAGAAGGACAAAGTGAAGAATATAAGCATGAAAGTGAGCATAAACAAGGTGATGATGAGCATGAAAAAATTTATGGAGAGCATAGAAGTCATGAAGAGGAACATGATGGTAGCCAACACAGCTCAAGCAGATGATGATGAAGGCAGCAAAGTAAAAGGCCAATTTTAGCAAGTGCAAGTAGATAAAACTCCTCTCTCTTTTCCTCCACATAGCCAAGAGCATGTGCTAGCTGGCTCTCCTCGGCAAGGGGCCATGACTCTCCCTCAAAAAGTGGCAAAGCCTAGAAACACTAGATCAAAAAAGAAGAAGACCACTCCATCAGTGACTATCAATGTCACAAGAGCACTAAGAAGTAGAGGAAAACTACCTAAAAAGAGCATTGTTGAGTTGCCAAAGAGGAGGAGGACCAAGAAGTCTATCCAAGGAAAGGGGAAAGAAAAAGAGGAGAGTAGTCATGAAAAGGAAAGGGAGTTTGATATCATACAGATAAACAATGATGATAGTGATAACGAAGCTACAATATTTGAGGCTCTTTTGCGAAACAGAGAAGACCAAATTCATGACCTAGAAGCTGATCTAGAAAGCTCAAAAGACTTCATACATGTTCTACAGATGCAAAATAAGAAAACGAGTGGTAAAATGGTAGTTTTTGAGGCTCGGGCTTTCAAATATCAAAGGGAGGCATACAAAGCACAAACCAAGCTTGAATATCTTATGGGAAAATTTGATGATACTGAAGAAGAAGAGCAGCCAATGAGAAAGAGGCCTAGAACTGTGGGTCTCAAGAAAGCTTTGGAGAAAAAGAAGGAAGAAGAGGCAGCCCTTGTTCGATCTTATCCTCTTACTCAATTGCTCACTCGAGAAATTGAAAATAATAGAGAGTCATGGCTTGAAAGAGCCAAAAATAATTTGGAGGATAAGTTAGAGAAAGCTAATAGAGACCTGAGCCTACAAAAGAAGATGTTCGGGCACTACAAAAAGCTAAATCATTTTGCCCGAAAGAAATTGAAGGTTGCACAAGAAAGGCTCAAGGTTGCATGAAAGAAGCACCTGGTAAAAAAAGTGGAGAAATTCACATCAGCACTTGAAATATTAGCCTCCACTTCTCTACATATTTCTAAGAACCCATGAGGGGCTTGCTCACCAAAATTGAGCAAATTTTGACAAGATTTTGTATTTTGATATTTTTGGGCCTAAATGGAGAAATTCATAGGCGCTGGCATTTTATTTTGGAGCATCCTCAGCTGTTGAGAGTGGTATCATTATATGCATTAAATTCAAGGGCATCTACTCAGAAAATTTCAGATCCAAAGGATGTGTTTTGATCCCCCAAAGAGGCGAAAAACAGTGATTTTTTAACTTTTTGCCTCACATATCAGCAAGGGCTAATTTTTGGTTTTTTCCACTCAGTCTAGTTTTAGACAAACTTCACACTATCAGTTTGGGAAAAATAAAGAATTTTCATAAACTAGACATCCAGGGCTTTCGAAGGAACCATCACGGGAAACGTTTACACATCAGGAGGTCCCTCAAACATTGTCTGCAAAATAGGGAATTTTCTGCTGCGATGTTCCTGTAGCATTTTGGCAAAAAGACAGTTTTCTGAAGTGGCTTATCCAAATGTGCGCAAGGCCTTTTCTAGCCATTTTCAGTAATGAAAATTCAATATTTTTTCCATTTTTATCATTTTATAGATATTTAGAAGATATTCTGTGCCTTGGGCTTTGCAAAGCCTCAAGGACAAAATCAGATATTTCCTTTTAGCCTATGAGCTTCTAGTCAGTTTTGTGAAGCTTACCTTCTCATTCTCCTATATAACTCATGGAGAATAATTGTAATATTTTTGGTAGAAGAGTTGATAAACAAGCTAGAAATTTAAGAGCTTAAGAACTTGACTGATCTTAGAGCAATACATGTTATGATTTTTTATGATCAGACTTGTTTTATGGAGTGAATAGCTTGACTTGCTTGCCTAGATGATGGAGAGGATCTATGTGTAGGATTCCATGGCTTGGTAAATGGTATTGGACTTCTTTTTAGTTATGTTTTCTTAGTTTTTCACATATGTATCCATGCTTCTTGCTTGTTGTAGGTCAGTAAAGAATAGTTTGAGGTATTCCCATGGAGGCTCATCAGATTTCTTGATTCATTATAACTTCTATGTTTTCATCTTTCTTGGTCATGTCAAAGGATTCTTAACTACCCTATGGTCCACTAGGAACTTGTTATTTATTTCCTTAATTATTAATATGACATGTTATATTTTTTGATTTATGGTATGCCCTACTTACTCATAGCTATTTAAACCTCATTAATGAAATCTCCTTTGAAGTATTGATTACCTAGTTTAAATCAGAGAGGTCTTTTTTCGATCTTCACCTCTGCCTATACTTGTAGACTTATTTCAAAGTTCTCATCAGTTTTAATGTGTTTCTTAGGAGTTTCCTTTCCACATTTTGAGCTATTGGTTTGTCTTACATGTGTTCTCAACCACTGAAGGTGATTTTCCCAAAGTTAGAGGGTCTTATACTTCTATGCATCACCTGAATGTTTAGTTTATGCATCTATCAGTTTGAGTTTGATTCATAGTGATTAAAGGTTAGCCCTACCACATGAATGCTTGATGTTTAAACTATTTATTCTTAAGATCCCTTTGTCTTGGACAAACTTGATGTTCATAAACCACCTGAAATATTCATTCGCTATACTAAATCAACCCTACAGTACACCCTACCCATTGTCTCGACATCCTTGGCTTGCTTTTGACCCCATAGCCCAGTTGATATCATTTTCTTGTTCTATTTTGATCCACTTGATCATTTTTTCCTCCAAACAACTAAAAAACAAACAAAAAAACACACTTAACAACTAGCCTAAAATCTAAACAACTAAGAAAACAAGCTCACATCCTTCGCTTCATTAGAGAGAGCGCTCTCTGAGTCCAAGAAGGCTAGGTCCTAGGGCTCCAAAGATTGGTTTGATGTTACTCCATCATATTTTCTGTCAATCTGTGAAATCCCAGGACCCTAACACATTCCTCCACACTAGAAACCTTTTGGACCCTACAAACTCTCTTGATTACTGATTATGACGATGAGCAGACTGTTTGCTCACTCTTCCACTCTTGATCCATTGAAATTTCCTAATTTCATCATTTGGAGATTTTCATTAAAAGACAAAATTTTGCTTGATTCTGATGACCATCTATTGTTGTCTTTGATACCGTCATGGTGCAATATTTCTTAATTTTCAGAAAAACAGTCTAATTTTGCAGAAAACATCTTGTTCCTACTTTTATAAAAAATCAAAGGAAACTTGGAATCTTTCTAACCTTGCACTCTGTCTCTATGCAAATTTTTAGTTGCTTTTTCCTTGAACTTGTGTCGAGCATCTGTTTGAAAATTATGATGCAAAACATCTCTTTGTTTTATCATCATCAATGTCACATTTTGGCTTGCATTGACTAGCTCTTCATTTTCCCTACATTAAATAAAGAAGTATTCAGTTTCTTGTGATGAGCTCTCACAATATACTCCACTCCATACTTAAGCAACGATATTTGTTCTCATGGAAATAAAGGATCGCTTTCCTGTCATACAAATATGGACTTCCCAATATAATCCTGGAAATTTCAAGTGGAATAACATCTAACTCGACTTCATAAAAAAATGTTGCAGGAATAGAAAATATAAAAATTCATTTCCTTGTAACCTGTCAATTATCATTCTTAACTATCCATCCCAAAGGCTATGGTTTATGATGTGCCACAGTTTCAAGGTTAATATTTTTGACCATGTCTTCTGAAATCAGGTTTTCTTTTCACCCTGTATCAAATAATGCATCAATATTTGTATGATTATAAATTACTCTAACATGGAAAAATTACTTTGTTATGTGTTCATTTGGAGTGTTGATGTGACTATTTGAAGAGCTAGTACTTTCAACATGTTTCCCTTTCAAACCCATAGCAGTAATTTTTGTATCATCTCTTGAATCTGACCCTAATTCTTTTTCAGCTATAGCAATAGCTTTTACTTTCTTTTTGGCTCTTAATCTATCTAGTTTCACTTGTGGATGAAGTTGCCAACATTTCGCTTCATCATGGCTAGTCTTTGAACAAATTTTGCACATGAGTTTTTCTTTCTCTTTCTCGATACCTACATTCTTCTTTCCCTTCCACTTTCCTCCCTTCTCTTTTCCCATTCCCTCAGTTTCACCTTTCTCCTCTATATTTTTTTGTCCCCTTGCCTCCAAGTGTGTGGTGTGTACACAAAATTCTTATAAAATTCATCTAATGGATAATATGCTTCAAATAGGAATGTAAGCCTCCTATATATTTCAAGAGTGTATCTTGAGAATTCAAGTTTACTCCTAACAACAAAGCCCTCTTTCTAAACTCTTGTGTGTACTCCTGAACAGTTTGGCCTTTGAGATGCCTAAATTTTTGCGAACTCATAATTGATTTTTACATATATGCTAATCTATAAAACTGTCTTTTAATGAAGAAATTAATTCAACCCAAGAAATGGAAATTTTACCATGGATTCACATTTCATCTTATGTCTTTGCCTCCTACCAAACTAGTGCTACTCGTTCTAGCCTTATTGAAGCCAATTGGATCTTGATATCGTCCCCTTGTAGATTTTGAATTCTAGAGTACACTTCCAATTGACGAATCCAATTTTCTAATATCTTTGCATTAACCTATCCATTGTATATGGGAATTTAAAACTTGATGTCCAACTTCAGTAATGGAGTATTTTTTTTTGGTATCTTGGAATGAGTGTGCGTGTGTGTTTGTGGTGGACGTGGAAGATGAATATGCTGATGAATATGACGAGGATGAGGATGGTGGAGATGGAAGTGTCTTTCCTCCACTACCTTTTGATCTCTTCTCTTCATCGTTCTTATTGTTTGAAGATCCTTCTCCATGAAGATGCTTTGAACCTTCTCCAACTTCCTTTGCCATGAAATATTCATACATAACTTTCACCATTATTTTCATTTCTTTGAATTCTCCCTTAACATCCTCTTGTTCATAATGTTCATGAGTCTCTTCATAGCTAGAAATTTTGGCTTTGGATTCAAGCTCAACCTCTGTAGCTTGTACCTCTTCAATAACTTTAGCCTCTTATACAAATTGCGCTTCTTCTATCTCAATTGATGGAGATGGAATTTGAGGTGCTTCAACTATTTCTTTGAGTGTTCCTTTGGGTGAGGATGATGCTTTCTCAACTCTCTTCCTTCTTGTCCTAATATTAGGACTAGCTACCAATAGCTTCCTTTATCCTCTCTGCAATCTCAACCTTGTAAGCATCACAAAAATCGCAACTATTAAAACCCTTCAAGAAAAACAAGAAATAAACCTTGTGTTCTGATACCAACTTGATCTCAAAATGATTGCTATTTATTGTTGTTGTATTATCATTTCCAGATATAAAATTCTATTTGCTTTGGTTTGCTTATTCGTCAATAGTTTTTCCATGACCATGTGATGGTCAATTCAATTTACTTGGTAAAATTTAGTGTTTTTCATAGTATTAAAAGCATAAATTTAAATGACTGAAAAAAAGAAAATATAAACATAGAAATCACACATAACAGAGCTCAATACACAATTTTTTTTGAAGGATTTCACTGCTCTTGGGCTACATCTCCCTTGTCCAGCTTCATAATGTGGGCCTTTTTATTAGCTTCAACTATGCTCAAATTGTTGTTACAATCTTCAAATGCTATGGGAACCTATTACAATGGGTTTAAAACATCTAAATCTACCATAAATAATTGTTTTTTTGCTCATTTTGGATTCTAGATGCTCCGGAAATTCCCGCAACACCTGGTGGCCCTAGGGTTCAAAAATATTCAAATGCACAAAAATAATTGTAGATGACCTTTTCTGCCTCTCCAACCTAATTCATTAAGTTCCTAGCCTGTCAATAAGCCAATAATACCTCTTTCTCAGCTATTTTTGGGAGAAAATTTCCTCAGTTATAGAAAATACTGTATTTCCCCCAATTTATCCACCAATTTTGGAAGACTACCAGATAAATTTCCCAAAATAGCCATTCAACGAGTTTTGGCATGTTACCCTAAAATTCTGCTAGAATAATCGCACTTAACACCTTAAGATAAGTTTGATTAACAATAATATAAGCACATATTTATATATAAGCATTTTTAGCGTTATTGAAAATTTAATGTGGCTTAAGGGTGGATTAGTGGATAATTAATGTCATTAAAATTTCACCGAATTTCTGTCAGAGCTCCTAGCTCTAGGCGCTTGGGCATATGGGGAGGGGGTTGGCCTACAGGGCTGGCCACCTTCACGCCTCCAATTTATAGCATTATAACCTTTAACATTTGGTGAAAATTTATAGTTATTAAAACCTTTGGTGCAAATAGAGCTTTAGAGCAGTGGAGTGGTGTGAGGGAGGTTGGCGGTTCGACCCTGACCCTGACGACTAATTTTGTTCAAAATTATATATATCAATTCCACCATGGTTAGCTCCGTCGCTAGAGTTAAAGCTCCACCATTGTGGTTAAAAGTACTCCTCCAAGTTTCTATGTGTCCGCTGGTTGGTTTAAAACTTACGGTTTGACAATATGTATATCATATGTGACCTCTACCCAAATCAGAGTTAGAAGTCCTCCACATATTTTCCATTAGATTTAGAGATCCTCCATAGGTTTTTACTATAGGTTAAGGTGTCATATGTGTCAATAATGAATATATAATTTTCCACCCTTAGCCTAGAACTTACGTATAAAAATATATTCTAGAAATAAATATGTGCCCCAATGTATATAGTTCTAACCTTAGAACAAATCACCAATTAGACCATATAGCTTCGTAATAAAAATAATTAATTCAACCAAGCGTTGGAGAGGGACCACCAGAGGGGACAAGTGGAAACCTCTAGTTGAGTTGTGCTCCAACCAAAATAAAATCAAATTCAAGCTTAGGAAGACATTGGAGGTCATTGGGAAATTTTTCCGTTTACAAACCATCTGCAAATTTGGAGATGACACTTGCGACAGTGTCACTAGCTGCAATCTAGAGAATATTCATGATGTGTTGACTGGACTTCCACGTCATCATTTTTACCTATTCTACCCATTTTTTACCCATTTTGAAAAGTGAAAAATAGACTATAACTTACTCATATGAACTTAGATTTTGATCAAACAAGTTGTGTCGTAATCCTGGCGATGAACTCTATCCAGTCATTCAGGTCTGAACCATTTCCAAGAAATTTGGATTTTTAGCTAAAATAATGATCTCTAATGATCCAAATAGGTCAAAGAAACCAAAAAGGTTCAAACCTATCATAGGGGCCCCAGGAAAGTGTTTTCTACATAGATTGTGGAAAGCGCCTTGCCTTCTTCATCAACAAAGCCAGGAAAACAAAATCAAGAAAGATGGTTATCCATGAAGAGGAAGACTTTCCTAAGGAAGAAATATATTTTGAGTTGATGGGCTTGGATTTCCAAGATGATCATGAGGCATCAAATCAGATCATGAAAGAGGAGGATTCCAATCAAAAAATTGTAGGAAAACATGGCAAGAGCCCAATTTGTGATATCATTAATTGAACAAGAGAACAAGCAGCTAGAATAAAAGCATGTACTCATGTAGTTCGAGATGGTAAAGGAAAAAACACCAGACATCAAGGGAAAAGAAGTGATGGAACTTGATCTCTCTAACCATGATGAGACTCGAGCTACTAAGATGATACAAAAACAATAGGTCCTAAGAGAGATTTAGAGCAAGAGAAACATGAGGCAGAGAAAATCAGTTTTGAGGAAAGGATTGCAAAATAAATTGAGGATGATAGAGAGGTGTGGCTTGATAGAGTTAACCTTGATCTTGAGAATCTCTTCCATAAGGAAAATGAGGACAATGACATTCTCAAACACATGGCCAATAGATACATCATTAGAAACAAGATTTGCAACATTAACCTCAAGGAGTTGGAGGAAAAACACAAGCAAACCCTAATAAAGAAAAATGAGGAGGACAAACTTGAGATTCTTGTTGATGCCTCCCTAATTGCCTGAGACCCCTCATGAACACTTCATTTAACAATTTTGATGAATTTTGGGCAATTTTTCAACTTTTTTGCATTTCTGATAGTTTTTATGGACTTTTTTCATAGTAAAGATGCAAAAATCACAGTGTGGGCCATGTTGCGCTTGTTATGCTAGCGTCCAAATGAAAAATGGGTTGCAGATTTAGATTTAGAGTGATATCTACATGCAATGTTGACTATTGGCACTAAAAAAATGGAGCTTTTTCCAGGTGTAAAATGCAAAACATCTCTCAAAAATCAACTTTATACTTCCTTTTTTCAGACCTTCCCTGTGCTTTTGGAGAAGTCTTCGGAGAGTCAATTTTTTAGGAGCTTCCCTCAACCATTTTCAGAACTTGGAGGAATTTTTGACAACTAGACTGTAATATTTTCCCAATGAGACATCCTGGGTTCAATATTAACCTCTAGAAGGAAGTCAAAAGATCATTTCAAGGCTCACATTGCACTTTTTCCCATCCATGCTACAAATTTTCCAAGCACACTCAGTTTTTTGCAGTTTCCTATTTTCTTCAATTTTTTCCAGTTTGAATAGTTGATGGTGAATTCAATGACTTTTTACTGATTTTATGATGAAATGTAACTGTAATTATGTCAAAATATTTACTAGCGGTAGATGCATGATGAAAATAGACACTTTTGGTCAAAGTGAATCAGTTTCATGAATGATAGGGATGAGTTGGCTAACCTCCCTAATCATTAGGATTCTGGTTAAGCACTTTTTGGATCAGCTCCACAAGTCAGATATTTGACCCCTAAGCTGGGGAGAATCAATTTTGGTATATATTATTCACTAATTTTCTCATAGCAAGGGTTGGATGTTGTTGGATTAATCACTGAACACTATTCTAATCAAACTTTTGGCAAATAATAATAGACCGATTTGCTGATATTTTGATGGAATTATTGTGGTAAAGTGATTTGAAATTGTTCCTTCTGATGTTTTGAAAATGTGTGAATGTATTGTGATTTCATCTTCATTCCATTTCTGAATGTAATTGTTTCCAAAGCCTGAAAGACATAATTAATTAAGCTTATGATTTGTTTTGGAAGAATAGTTACAATTTATTTCATCTTATTATTAATAGAAAATAATTCATATCTCTTATGCTCTTTTCTCAAACACATGCAGTCTAAACCACTCCATAAATATATCTTTTTGTGTTGAACTTCTTATCTAACTTGCTCCATCAGATCCCTCCAATTCTGATCCTTGTTTTCCCTGACCTAATTTCTTCTCTGACTTATTCACCGTCCAACATGATCCAAATTTATGTGGGAACACAATAGAATAAACATATAACCATAAATACAAATATGCAGCAGAAATAACACTTCATTTCATTAATATCAAAGAACTGAAATTTTCTTACATACAGAATGGAAATAAACTAGCTAGGGCGTTGGTAGTTACCTCTGAGAAGAGATGTGGTAGCTACAGGCCTTTGAACTGAGTTACAATGAGGCTCAAGGGCCTATTTATTATTTAAAAGCAGTGGAAAACCTTAATCATTCAAAACCCTAACTCTAGGAGATGAAGTGCCAAAACTATGGGCCTTATTTGGGTCATTGGTGTTTCAACTTCCAGGCGACGTAACTTTGGCATATGATCTCTGTTTGATGCAAACCATACCTCGTTAGAAAGATCTATCCGAGGACTACAAATTTTGAGTGAGAAACATGGGTCCATAGGACCAATGTTGCTCCTGGGTTTCCCAAAAAATGTTGTTTAGGGCCTCAAAATGGCTCCGAAATTTCAGGACTCGAAAAACTGCTAAAAATAGTAAGTTGGGACAAAAATGAAAAACTAAAAAGGACAATGGTGGGGCCCCAAGTGGAATAGGTGGGTGAACACCAATATCCACCTGGACCATTCCTCCCCCCTTAGGAATAAATGGTCCCCATTGCGTTAAGTTCCTCCATGAGATGAGGAAACTTCTGCTGAACTTAGTCCCTGGTGAACCACCTTCCTTGGTGCAGGAGTTGGCCAGATTTGACAACCCGATACAGTTGGATCTTTTGTTGGTGAGTGTTATTGATTTGCATGTCCATGATACAATATTTAGTGGCCTGTTCCATGTATTCTAGGTTTAACTCTATTGGTGTGAGTTGTTTTACAATGTCAAAGGTGTCTAGTAGAGGTGGGAAGTAGGGACGAAGGTTGTCCACATTGAATACTAGGTGCAAACCAAGGAATGTTGGAATACTGAGCTCAAATTCATTGTTCCCTATAGCCTTGGTGATGGTTTACAACCCATATCGGAGCGGGTGAAGCTTGCGGTGGGGTCCAATGAGGTACTCCTTTTGCAAATGTAGCCACACTTTGTTGCCCACCTGGAAGTTGTGTGGCACCCGATGTTGATCATGGCGTTACTAGTACTTAGCATCAGCACTATCTAATATGTTATGAACCTAATGGCGGATGTGTTTAATGCGCTCGACGAAGCTATTTTCTTTTTCAACTTGAAACAGGACATGAGCCAAATCGGCCTAAGTAGCCGCAAATGGCATGGCTACGTCAATGAGACATAATGGCTGGAATCCCAAGCCCACCTGAAAGGGGCTGTGGCCAGTTGAGCTGTGGAGAGCTCGGTTATAACTATGTTGTACGTAGGGGAGGCTCTTGTCCCATGTGCATGGATGCTTTGAATTGTACATGTGCAGAATGTGTACAATCATTCTGTTGACGACCTCTGTCTGGCCATCTATTTGGGGATGGAAAGTTGTGGACTTGGTGAGCTTGCTGTCTAGCATTGACCAGAGGCTGGACCAATATGTGCTGAGGAAACTGCTATCTCGATCTGATATGATAGACTATGGGATCCAAAAGTGCACCCACACTCGTTCAAAGAAGAGTTTAGCGGTGGCTTCTATTGTGATATTCTTCTTGCAGGTCGCCATAATGGCCATCTTCGTGAATCTGTCGAGGACCACAAAAACATAGTCATTTCCATGCTTAGTAGAAGGCACGCCCGACATGTAATCCATGGATATGGATTCCCAAGGTCAACAAGGGGTAGGTAGCGGAGTATATAGGCCATGCTTCTTGATGGTTGGTTTGGAAATGGCACAAGCAGTGCAGGATCTTATGTGCTTACCAACCTCCTTTTGAAGGTTCGACCAATATAAATACTTTTTTAGTACTACTACTATTCTCTCGACTCTGAAATTCCTAGCGACTCGACTTTAGTTTGCTTCCCATATCATCTTGGCACGCTCACTTGAAGGAACACAAATTTGTCCCAGGTGACATAAAAGTGCATCTTGGAGGTGAAAATTTGGAACTTGTGTAACCCCCAAGAGTGCCTTGTATTTGTGGCCTAATTATGGGTCGCTCTTGTAGAGAAGTGGCCAATCAGATGTCTCATGCCCACAATATTTGAGAACGGTGGTGAGCGCCACGATTGGTGATCGAATAAGGTAGTCTCCAACATTATTGGTGCTACCCTTCTTGTACTTGATGTTCAAATGAAACTATTGTAGATATGTGGACCACTTCTGATGGCGATCATTATGTAACTTCCCTTGTGTCTGTATGAATTGCAGGGGTCAGTGGCCTATGTGGATGATTGTTTCTTTCCCCAAAATGTAATGCTTCCGTTGTTGATAGGCTTACACAATGGAATACATTTCTTTGTCATAAGTGGGATACTGCGGTCAAATCAATCGGGTGCTTGACCTAACAATGTGGAGGAACCCCTATGGGTGAGGTGAAGATGTCCCTGTACTCCTCCACAACCTTTTCCATTTGTTGTTTTCATGCAGAGGAGCCCTGTCTGAAGGCTGTGGCCACATTTTTCTTCTTACCCTAGGGGCGGATCATCAGGAAAATGAATTTCTTGGTTTGGGAAATGAGCTTACTGCATTTTTTTATAGTAACCAAAGAGATAGCGACATGAGGTGGTACCTCTGGTATCATGTATAGCTGATTTCCCAAAGTAACAATAACAACGCGAGGTCGAGACTTGTACACAGCATGATGCTTCCACAAGTATGGTTGTTATAATAATACATTAGAAACATCAAAAGGAGCAATGTCACATAATACCTCATCCGTGAAGGGCTTGATGCTATAGGGAAGGCAGCACTACTAACTGACATGGAGATCTCGTCCTTGCTAAAGCCACCTGATGGTGTATGGATGTGGGTGAGCTGTGGTCGGAAAGCCCAACCACTTCACGTAATCTGCTGAAATGAGGTTATTTTGGCTCCCATTGTTGACAATGAACTGTACCAGGGAGCCCTTTACCCACATCTAGGAGTGGAAGAGAGGTTCCTCCTCCTCTGGATCTTCTGGTTCCTCCTTCTGGATCTTCGTAGTCGATGTTAGGGTCCCGTGATTTGGCTGATTAGCAAGCCAAATGACAGTGTAACATCAAACTAGTCTTTGGAGCCTAAGTACGTAGCCTTCCTGGACTCAGAGAGGGCTCTCTCTATTTGTGTAAGGGATATCTGTGTGGTTTTTCATTGTGTTCTTGATTTTAGGCTAGTTATGAAGTATATTTTTTGGTTTTGGTTTTTAGGTTGTGAGGGATGAACTGATCAAAGACTAAGATAGGTAAAAATATGTCAGATCAACTGGGCTATGGGGTCGAAAAGGTCAAGAAATCTTTCAGATGGTGATACAAGGTTGTTGAAGGGCCGATTTGATTCGAGGTAAAATGGATCTTTGGGTAAAATGGAGTGGGATGGACACTAAATTTGTGAAGAATAAAGTATTTCCAACATAAATAGTTCAATAGCTAACATAAACATGGTAGGGCTAACCATTCATCATGAGAAATGTAACTATAAACTAATCAATGCATAGAAATAAGCATTCAAGCCATGCATAGAGATATATGACTCTCTATCTTTAGGAAATGGCTATCAGAATTTAGAGAAATACATTTAAGACAAACAAAAAACTCAAATCATTATGAGGAAACGCCTAAGCATATTATTTCAAGCTATTGGGCACTTTGAAGCAAGATTGCATAGTTTTAGGAAAAGGGCAAGATCAGTACAAGACCTCCTTGGTTCAACAAATGACAATCTAATCAATCAAAGAAAGGTTTTAGAGGTGGAGCTATGACTAGCCATGAGTAAGCAGGGCATACCATGAATCATACTTAGCATGCATAAAACCATAAATGAAACAAGCAAACAATATTCTTCAGTTATCAAAGAGCAATCAAGGATTCTTTGATATGACTAAGAAGGAAGAAAACATAGAAGCTATAAAGAAATAGGAAATTTGAGGTGCCTCCAAGGGCATGTCTCAAATCTATTCTCTACTGTCTTATAGAAAGAAAGAACATGGAATTATGAATGAAAACTACGAAGAATAACAAAGAGGGACACTTTACCATTTTACCAAGTCAAGGAATCCAACAACAGACCTTCTTCATCATCCAAAAACATTCAAGAAACTATCCAATTCATGAGACAAGTGTTTCTTCCAAGCTTGTATAACCATATATTGCTTCTATTCATGAAGTTCAGCCTTGTTTACAATGGAAGCCTTTGGAAAATATAGGCCTAGATGAGGGAAAACCTCCTAGTTCAACTTGCAATCTCATTGGCCTATCCAAAATATCTGATTTTGTCCTTGAGGATTTTCAAAGCCCAAGGCACAAAATATCTAATAAAATATCTCAAAAAATGCTAAAATATGAAAATATATGGAATTTTCATAACTAATCATGCCCGAAAATAGCTAAACGCACATGAGGAAAAGTCACTTTAGAAAGTTTCATTTTTTACAAAAATAATTAAGAAATATATCAACAGAAAGTCCTCTGTCTTGCCGACAACTTTTGGATGCCTTCCCGATGCCGAAACGAGGCCCATGATGGCTCGTTGGAAAGATATGAATGTCTATTTTATAAAAATTCTTATTTTTCTCCAAACATATCACTTCAAGTCCATCCAAAGCTGACCTGTGTGTAAAAACCCAAAAATTAAACCTTGCTGATAAAAGGGGCAGAGTGTGGAAAAAGTGAGTGTTTTTCGCCATTTTGGGGGAGAAAATGATCTTCAATTGATCTGAAAATCACTGAATATATTCCCCTAAAAATATGGCATCCAATTATGCCATTTTAATCTTTTGAGGATGCCCCAAACAGAAATGGCGATGCCCATGAATTTTAGCCAAAAACCCAAAAATGAGAAAAAATCAAAACTTGTTGAATTTCGCCCAATTTTGGAGAGCATGACCCTCAAGAGTTTTTAGAAACATGATCTGAAAATGAGGCCAAAATTTGGAGCTTTGAGGTGTATTTCTTCAATTTTGGAGTTGGGCGCCTCCTTTGAGCTTCCTTGAGTTTTTCCTGTACGGCCTTCAATTTCCGTCGGGCGAACTGATTGAGGTTCTTATAGTGCCCGGTCATCCTCCTTTGAAGGTTCAAATCTATATTGGCCTTCTCCAACTTCTTTTCCAAGTGATCATTTACCCTCTGAAGCCATGCTTCTTGATTGTTCTCTATCCCTTGGGTGAACAATGTAGTGAGAGGAAAATATTGGAGAAGGGCAGCTTCTTCCTCCTTTTGTTTCTCAAGTGCTCTTTTGAGCCCCATGGTTCTTGGCCTCTTTCTTCTGGGCTGATCTTCATCTTCACTATCATTGAAATCGCCCATGAGTTCTTCCAATCTAACTTGCACCTTGGAGGCCTCTTTTTTTTATTCGATGGCTCGTGTCTCATATACCGCCATGTGGATGCTCATCTATTTATTTTGTGTTTGCAAAAAGTGATTAAAGTTTCTAGCCCTCTCTAGATATGTTCTCAAAGCATCAATTTGTTTTTCGCTATTGATTAAGAGAGTCTCTAGGATTCGGGCCTCATTGTTGCTATCATCACTTTCGATTTCAATTATGTCAAATTCCTTCTCCTTTTCATGGTTGCTTTCTTCTTTCTCCTTTCCCTTGCTTCGGGTGGCTCTCTTGGTCTTCCTCCTCTTGGGTTATTTGACAATGGGTTGCTTGGGCAATTTCCCCTTGCTTCAGAGGGCCCTAGTAACATTTGGAGTTATAGTTTTAGGCACCCTTTTCCTTGATGTCTAGGGCTTGGCCACTTTTGGAGAAGAAAGAATGGCCCCTTGCCAAAGAGAGGCAACTAGCACATGCTCTATTGTCTCTTTGACCTTGTTACTTTCCTCATCATTCTTGTCACTGTTTTGAGTTTCTTCATGGATGCCTTAACTGTCCTCTTGCCTTTCTTTTTGAGGGCTGCCCTCTTTAATTTTTCCTTTGTTGTCTTTAGGAGTTTGAGGCTCTGTCTCTACAATGTTTTGGGCTTAATCCTCATCCTTTTTTGTTGTTGTGAGGGCTACCAATACCTTCATCAAAATGTTCAATTTCCTCATCATTTCCCTCTTCACTGTTTTGATTTTGTTCATGGCGCTACCCTTCATCACTGTGATGCATATCATCATTGTGTTCTTCTTCACCTTGCTGTCCTTCCTCACTATGCTCTTTTTCACTTTGCTGCCCTTTTTCATCATGTTGTTCCTCCTCTTCATCATGTTGTTGTTCATAATGTTCTTCTTCCCCTTCATGCTCTTCCTCCTCATCATGCTCTTCTTCTTTTTCAATTACGGAAAATTTGAGCTTCTTGGGAATGGGCTTGCTTGAAGAAGGCAAAGGATGGTGAGTGGAAGGTGAAGGGGATGCATGGAATGAAGGAATAGTGGCAAAATCTGAATGTGCAATGAAAGTGTCCCAAGAGATTCCCTTCTTCTCAAGCTGATGACGAATGACAACCTTGATGAGGGAATGATGGAAGAGGCAAGCTGACTACTGAGAAGGAGGTTTTTTCTGAACAGTGGAGGCCATTCTTTCAATACTTCTATGTAGGAAGAAAGGGAGATTTAAAAATTTGGCTCTTGTTAAATGCATGAGCAACCAGACATGGTAAGCATAGACCCAGGAGAACCTTCCCTCTCAAGTGAATTATTTCATGATTATCTTCATGAGGGGGGCATAACTAGTCAACATATATGAGAAGGGAAAGAGGGATAGACATGTATCTCTATGCTCAGGCTTCAAAAAAAATTTGTACTATTATGAGTCTATGTGCCTTTTTCTAAACCACTTCTCTTCGACATAAGGGATTTTGGTGGCCTTGGAAATGGACCTAGGAGAACTTGAAATCCAAGCTTGCCAACTGAAAGGGTTTCCCTTGAACTCTCAAAGCACAAAGATGTGTCAAAGGGGAATATTTTTTCACCTCCTGAACCCTTTGAAAAAACTCTA
Organism: Pinus albicaulis; assembly: GCA_034641835.2. Classification (NCBI taxonomy): domain Eukaryota; kingdom Viridiplantae; phylum Streptophyta; class Pinopsida; order Pinales; family Pinaceae; genus Pinus; species Pinus albicaulis. The sequence goes on from CM076578.1 coordinate 51,163,850, forward strand.
GACATCCAACCTCATGAAATTTAAACAGGACTGAAGGATGAGCATTTACCTCTTCAATTGAAACAGGCTCAAAGCTCCTATGAAGGCCACTTCTACTGTCTTGCCTAGGAGGAATTTTGTTTTGAATATTCTTTGCTGATTGACAAAAAGAAGTTTTCTGAAATGTTCCTTGAAATGGCTTCTCATGAACACCTCTGTCCTCCTTATAAGTAATTGTTTGTTCTCTTTGATGCCAATCAACAAGTATTTTTCAAATGAAATAAAATCAACTTATCACTATGCTTTGGAAAATAACTCTGAAAAGATATGTTTGTGGTTTATTGGTGAAGAAAGAATATCTTGTGTTTTGAAAAAAACACTTTTTCTTCCAAACACCTTTCTTTTGTTGTTCCCTGTTCATCACAAAGTAAAACAAAACTCCCTCAAACTGATTTAAAAGACCTTCACATCATACTCTATTTTTTTTTGGAACTATGGAGGCTGCACTAGGTTTCACTGTTTCACCATACAGAGAGGACTCTTTATATGACCAAGTTTTCAGATTAGGATCATTATTTTCCCTTTGGAACATCAAACAAAATTTGCTCTTGTTTTATCTGTGGGCTATCATTGTTCTTGAAGGAAGTTAGGGTCCTTTAAGATTGTTTAAAACATCCACCTAACACTGTAATGGTGTGTGACAATCACAGCAACAAACACCATTGAGTTTGCTCAAAAACCTTACCCTCTAATCACTGTCTCTCTCTCTTGTTCTTTTTAACTGACAAAATGCCCTTAAGGCCACTGTTAAGACACTGTCCAAGTTAATTGGAGACCTTCAAACATAAGAAAAATTTCCTCCAGTTTTGACAAAACTATGTCTTATATACCATTGTCTATCTCATGTTTTTAAATGATGAAATGGTTTCAAAGGAACTATTTCTTTCTCAAGGAAAAAACACAGCAAACACCCTTTCAATATTTGAATTTTTCCAAGAGGAGAAGTAGAATACGTTGAAGGAAAGCTTAAAGACCTTGTTTGATTGATTGGGGTAGCTCCACAGAGTTTTTTGGAGGTGTTTGGGTGAGCTGCATGTTCACAAATAAGAGCGTCACTCAATGGAAAGACAGTCGGGTCGACCTCGAGCGGTGTTTGAACGGACGCTACAGGCGTGCCTCGCGCTGCTACAAGTGTGCCGCACAACAACGTAGACCCTTTGTATTTCCTCTCCAAGGCGCGCTGCGCAGGCTTTAAGCCTGAAACTATGAAAAAAATGCTGACAATTTTTTTCTCTCCAGTGAAAGAAATGATGGAGCATTTGTTTGGTTGCTTTGAAATTTGCAAATGAGACTTTGCAACGGTCTGTTCTTCCCTTCAAATGAAAAAGCAAAAATCCTTTCGAACTTAACTTGTGAGGATTTGAATGCCCTTTTGAAGAATGCTTTTGTTATAACAAAACTCAAATATCTTTCAAAACGTTAAAGAGGCCCATATTCGATCAAGTTGATAATAAAGTGCTGTGAATGCTATTTTGAAAGTCTTGATAGATATGACCCTTCCCAATGCGAAGAAGTCATCTCAAAAGCTAAAATCCCTTTCACAATTACTTCATTAAGGTAGCAACTGTGTTACTGTTTGTCCATGTCTGTTCCTTAAAAGAAAACTTGCTCAAAACCATATTAATGATTGTACATGCATCCTTTGAATGATATTTCTCCTTGACTGTGGGTGAAACCTTACTTGCATTCACCTAGGTTTGGAAAAAATATCCTTATAAAAAATGAAATCCTTTAAAGACCCTTCCTACAGTCATATGCAACAACAAGGCATTTTCAGATTTTTCATGGAAAAAAGGCCTTTGTTTGTGATAGTGGCATGTTTCATTTATTTGAATGTTGTCCTTGAATTTAAAACACATGCCATACCTTTTTCCTTCACATATACTGTCTCTATGTGTTTATTTGCAAAGTCCCCTTCAGAAGAAAGGCTTAGGCTACCTTCTTCTCAATTTGATGAGTTTTTGAAAAAGATCTTCATGGACAGGAAAAGCAAAGCTTCTTTGAACATCAAAACATCACTACCTGGCCTATGTTTAACCCAGCTCTCAACTCATAAACCTTGAATTGATTTCTACTGATTTCGACTCTGTCTCTCAAATAGTGAAACCACGTAAGCAATCCTTGAAACACCACTATTGTCTTAGTGGTTTCATCTATTAGAGAAAAAAGTGTTAAAACAAGTTTCTAGGAAGTTTGCAGCATTGTTAGCTTTGTGCCCTTTAAATGAGGCCATACCTCTATTCTTGACCCTCTGCTTGTTAAATGAAGGGGGCCTTTATCACATTTCCAAAACATCTACTTTTAAATGAAGGAGGTTTTCAACCAATGACCTAACCCTCTGCTCATGTTTGGAGGAGGTTTTACACAGTCATCCAACTCTCTGCTCATGTTTGGATGAGGTTTTACACAATTATTTTATTTCATCGTTTTTTCCAACTGTGTCATCTTTCCTTACAGTGTCTATTCATAGTTAAGTAAATAAAAGTGACAAATTGACAATATGCCATGAGGGGAAATTCTCTGAGATATGTAATCCTGTTGTTAAAATACCTTTATGCATCTTTAGACATTAGAAGCAACATGGCCAGTATCTGCAGAGTATTACTTGTTAGTCATAAGTCACTAACCTTTTGACTGTGTTTGCAGAAGCTCATTGAAATACCTCTCTGTCCAGTGCTTGCATCCCAGGCTCAAAACCACATGAGAAGTAGTTGTCTTCTCATGTTAATTTTAATAATGTCTTATGGAACACTGGTACACTTCTGTTTTTGAAAAAGACATTGAAACACCATAAATCCACCTAATATTAGTTTGACTTGTGGCATATGCACTGCTGAGACATCAAGGTTTGTTAGTGGCATGACTTAAGGGTGTATCAAGCTTTATTTGCAGAATAGGAAGGTTATCTATGACTGGTTGATATTAGACAAAGGTTCTTCTAGCTTTAGGATAGTTTGCCAAGGGAGGAATGCCTAAAGTGCCACTATCTAACTGAAGGGAGACTTTTTTGACAGATTTGGAGTATTCTCTTTGGAGCTAATGGACAAGTTTGTATGACTGAGACTAGATAGGGCTTGAAAATTAGGTTTTATCTCATCATGGGCTGATTTTAAAAAGGTAGGAGGGAAAAAATGTATATGGGTGTTTTCTAGCTGGAAAATTTGACAAATTGGAGATCAGCTACTAGAAAAATTGGCTTTAAAAACTAGTCATCATCAACAGGTGAAAAATATTGATGACTAACAGTGGCTCCATTTGGGCAGGGCAGCTCCTTTTCAGGTGGTGTCCATAATTTCAGATCTTGGTTCTTTGAAGACGAGTGCCTTTATCCATTGGCGCAAATTTCTTTCTTCCTTGATGTTATTTCTAAAATTGATAGCATGATTAGTATCAACAACATTTCTACCTACCCCACTATATTTCCTAACATTTTCTCTTATTTTGGGTGCATTTGGACTAGCAACCCTTTGACCTAATATTTTTGAAAAATGATACTATCTAATTCTAAACTTATATCCACCGGGAGTTCAGATTAAGCTGATGAACTACTTTGTTTCTCTACCTATGCTGGATCGACTGTCAAGGTTAAGCTATTTGACAATATTTTATTCTCTAATGTAAAACATGAAACTGAAAAATGACCAAATCAGGATTAGATAGTCTTATTTGTCATGTACTTGTGGCATGAAAGACAAGCTGCACACAAATATTATTTTGCAGAAAATGAAATCTAGAAAATCAGGGCTAGGATACACAGTTTGTTTTTCATCCCTTCTTTCCTCTTTGGTTCTGTTTTGAGCAAGTGGAACCAATATCTTTTCCTAATCTATTTTCTTTGATAACTGAAGCTTGCACAATGTTGACTATCTTTCCTCTCACTAATTTTTCAGCAAATAAATTTAAAACATGTTCAGTTATGATTAGGCTAGATAACTGAACAAGACATTTGAGCACTATTAGTAGCGTTTAGACTTGCACGCTTTCAGAATGACTATTTTTTGGAACATAGGGCTTTCTTGCTATTTTTCAAACCGCCTTCTTTTTCTACTTTTCTATTTATTTATTTATTTTTCAAACAATGGTATATACAATGATTGAAATTTTTTTAAATCTGAAATCTTGGAAATGGTGAAACTTAAGCATCCTATCTTCATAAGGATCACCTACCACTCTTGGTCCACTTAGCTCTTGAAAAGAAAAATTTGGAAAATTTTCTCTTTCAACCATGACATAAGGATTCATGCATGAATCTCTAAACAACCTCGTATCTTCCCGCTGTACCTCTTTATACCTCTGATTTCTACTCATTTTGTTGTACATATTTTTAATTAATGCACATATTCTTTGTCATTTCTGAAGTATATGATGACATCATCAACGTATGTCAAAATGCAGAAATTTAGAACTGGAAACATGGCTTTTAGGAACATGTTTTTTATATCCGGTGGTTTTGCAATTCTGGGTTTGAAGATGGAACTACTTCCAGCATACTTGAAAAATTCTTTCAGTTGTCTGCTTTGCAAAGGAATTATTTGGCTATATCCTGAAACATCATTTTGCAAAGACACATGATTAAAAGAACTTATCATTGGTATATCATGGTCCTGGTTAGGAAGGATATAGTTGTTGTCACAAGCGTCTATATTAACATTTTTAAAATCAAAATAGATCCTATGACCAACTGTTTTATCTTTGACTACTACTATTTGGTCAAGAATTTTGTATTTTCTTTTGTCAAATTTGTTTCTTGGAGTGATGGCAGTGGTATAGTGCTTCTCACTATTTTCTCTCAATGAAGTAGTATCTTGAATAATATTGAAAATTATAGCAGTTCTAAGTCTTTGGTGGAGTGGCAGAATGCTAGCTAGTTCAAACAACTCAGGTATATTTGGAATGCAGTCATCATCATATCCTTTCATAATAAGTTTTTTAGACATTTTTCTTGGATTTTGAGCTGTTATGGCTACATTCATGGTTTCATTTGAAGGGGTAGTGTTATGTGATGGAAAATCATTAAGGTATGGTAAGAACATTAAGCTTCCCTGCCCCTGATTTCCAAAAAGGTTTGTGATATGCAAGTCTTCTAATGCCTTTGTTATGAAAAAGTCTCCTGATGTTACTGTTGATGTTTGCCTAAGGTTTGATCAATTTTCTTGATGGTACATAATGGTTTTTGCTTCTTGTTATATCCCTATTTCAAAAGGAACAGATTCTCTTTCCTCAAGATATAGCTGCTCATGGTCATGATAATTTTGAGTATCTAGTTCATCATAGAGAACTTGGGGCAGCTGATGTGGCGGGTCTAAGTTTGTTTCAAATCCTCTTGACTGTTCTTCAATGTCCTCATCAGTGTGTAAAATGAAAGAGTTCAGATCAGAATGCAAGAAGTACATTGGGATGCTATTTGGCCTTTCTTGGCTGCTGACCATATATTTCATGTGTGATTCCCAATAGAGTATTTTGGTTTGGTTAAACACAGGAATAGTGGTGTAGGAAATATCAAATTGAATATTTCCCCGAAGCTTAGCTCCTCAAGTTCTAGATAAAAGAATTATGTACTTGGGGGGAATGTATGCTACCACTATGTCCATGATCAGGCGTTTTACAGGTATTTGGGCCAACCTAAAACAAAGATCTTTGGTTAAGCCTAGACACTTGACTCTACTCAAATCAAATGAATATAAGTCTTTATATGGTCTTGTTAATTCTATGCCTAATCTTTCCATCACAACCTTTGGCATGAGATTATGAGAGGCCTCGGAGTCTAGGATGGCATTGTGTAGGATATGGTCCTGGATATTCAGACTGATGTAAAAGGGAAGAGTGGTTCCTTCTTGTAATCTCCCTTCTATTTTTGGACCGAACAACACCTCAGGAGTGTCATCAGCTAAATTAACGGTGTTTGCATCATTTCCTATATTCAGGACCTTTAACACTTGATATTTATAAGAGCTTTAGGCAATAAGTTTAGTGAGAGGCATGGTAATCTTAATTTTGGTGATTTCTCCCTCAAAACTAAAGGGTGCTTGTAGTTTAGACAGGTTTGCTTCAGTTTTTTCAGCAATGACATTCTATATGTTCTGAGTTTGCTAACTTTGTTTTGGGATTTTGTTTGACACAGCCATCTCGAGAATCTTGGTGGAGGTATTAGGAGAATCTGAGCCAAGACTTGTCTAAATAGCTTCATCTTTGCTTTGGTCAAATTTCTTGGCCGCGATTTTGTTGCTATCCACTGCTCTTTTAAGGATGGTATCAGGGGTTTTAGTAGTGTCCGATCTACCTTTCTTGGAATGTCTTGGTTTTTTCTACTTCTAAGGTCATACTTCCCTTCAGCTTCTATTATGGCATTCTGAAAATCTATAGCAGGCTCTTCGAGATCTTCATAGTTGGTTTCATTTTGATTCAGAGAGAAGAAAGCTTGTTCTTCTTCTGTGAGGTAAACCTCACTCTCGTTATCAGAACCTATAAGGTTCAAATGATTTTCATCAATGGGTTATGTATCCCTCTCATCCTCATCAACATAATTTTCATTAAAAGGTGGCCTAACTTGTTGGTCAGTCTCCCTTGCTTTGTTTTGAGGTTGCTCTCTCCTAAATTTTTGGTTATGGTTTCTGTTTGGAGGGTTTGGCTGGTTGTCCCGAAGAGGTTTCTTTTCACTTATCTTTTACCAAATTTTATTCATGGATCTAACCAATTCTATTAGGTAAACATGACTCAGGCTAGAGTCAATGTTGACTAGGGTAAATAGTAGTGGTTTTGGGGCACATGGTTTTGTGTACCCATGGTTTTGGCCCATGGTATTGCATGTAATGGAGCCTATAAAAGGCTCGGAAGACTTCATTATAATGTAGGCTTGGAGGTGAGCGGTAAAGGCTCACATGGCTAGATTGGCCAGGGTTTTGGCCAATGGTTAATGAAATTTCATTGGTTGGGTTTTTCCTGGATGAACATATGTGTTTATGTTTATGTGCTTTGTTTCTGGATTTTTAATTATGTGTATTCCTCTTGATAAATTTTTATTTCTGTAGTAAATCCTAACAAAGTCATCTATTCTAGGATCTAAAGAAGGGGTTGAAGGGGTGACCTCATCTCGGTATGTGACTTTCCTTTCTGATCTGGTCCTAGCTCTTTTTTTTGCTCAGTTGGCTTCTGCACTTATGGCCACTTTTTGCATTTCCTCTAAGGTAGGGGGGTCCTTTTCTCTTAGTTGATAAGTCATGTCTCGGTTGAAACCTTTGGGGAACTTTGCTAAGGCTGAGCCAAGTGGAGGTTTGAAGTGAGGTGGGAGGGAATTATAAACACTATTGAACCTAGTGCAGTATCCCTAGACACTTTCCCCATTTTCCCATTTTATATTGTTATACTCTGATAGGATTTGAATGGGGTTCTTCTGGATTTCCCACTTATTTATGAAGGTTTGGTAGAGTTCTAGGAGATCGTGTATGCTGTTTGGAGTTAAGCTCTTAAACCATTTTTTGGGTTCTCCACCCAAGATTTGGGCGAACATCCTCATTCCTATGGTCTCATCCTCTATTTCCATGTATTTGAAGGCATCGCTAATTCTATCTACATGTTGTTGAGCGGTAGTAGCCTCAACTCCAATAAAGTGCATGATTTTGGATTGATAGTCATTTTTTAAAGGAGCCAAAGGTTGTGGCAACAACAAGGGTGCATACCAGGCTACCATGGTGGGAACTAATGGATGATGTACAAAATGAGGGCTTGTAGGATGAGCTGAGGTGATTTGAACACTAGTGATTTGGATGGGTGTGGAAGATGTACTTGGGCTAGTGATCTGATTTTGAGCAGATCTAGGGTGGTAGGAGCCAAAGTGATGGAGAAGCTGAAATTTAGGAGGTGTAGTAGGTGAGGCTTCTCTACTAGGACTCTGTGGCAGATCTAGGGTCTCAAGATCATCAAAGTTTACTTTACTTTGTGACTTTCTTCTAAAAAGGGTTTTTTCTTATTTTAAGTCAAATGGGGAATCCTCCAAGGATGTGAGTTTTTTGGGTACTGATCTTGCTTTACAGATGGACCTATCGATAACTAAATTGCTAGTTTCAGAAGCTTGCCATGTTGGAAATATGATGCTGAGTGTTGTCCTTGATGGCAACCCACATGATGAAGATGATGGCAACCTACTTGACGAAGTTGTCCCTGATGGAATATTTCTTGATGAACCTGTTAAATGATGTAAATCTGATGTATATACAATAAGTACAGAAGGTAATGATGGAAGGAATGTCAGTATGTGCTAGAACATGATGAAAAGAGTATGTCTCAAGGCATACGCGGATTTGTCTAGACAAAGTAGCGTATGCACGCGGGAAATAATGTGCCAAGTCGCATATGGGAAAAATCACTCTAAATATGTAAAACCAGGGGTAACCACCATGGTATTGACCCATTGTATTGAGTAATGATTCATCTATGTGACCCCGTCTAGGAATACCATCGAAAGTAATGTGGTTTTGTCACATGGTATTGATAAAGAGTAAACCTATATAAGGAGGAAAAATTCATTGTGCAAATGTGTGCAAGAAGTCTGAGCTTGAATGAATACTTCTCTCTGAAGCATATTTGAATGGAAAGGGTTACAGTTGAATGAAAGATCTGAATGTATGATGCACCAATGAAGAAATGATGAAGAAGGGAATCTAGATCTAGAATGTATTTATATCTGCTAGATCTGTTTATGATTAGATCTGAGATGAGGCGAACATCTGTCGGAAGTAAAGGGTAAAATCTGAGTGATGTATCTGTTCTGAAGAATTGCAATGACCCAAATGTCTGAAGAACTATACGCTAGTTCGCCGCAGAGTAAGAACGTATATAGGCGGGTTTGCTGAAGAGAAAGCACGTATGGGTAGTAAAATTAGCTCTGTAATATGTACAGAAGTATACACGGGTTTGTATGGTCTAAGGCTCCTATATACGCAGGATCAGTGAAAGGAAAGCGCGTATGAAAATTAGGGTTTGCTGAAGTATGAAGTATCAAATGTCTTATCTGTTCTGCTGTGTTGCTGCTATCTGCTGATGATGTATGATTGAGCTCAAATGTATGGAGTGGGTCCAGTCTAAAAATATGATGAAACGTGGCCTGCAAGTTGTGTTCTAAAGGAAGCTTTGGATCCAGTGTGAAAATTGATGAAACATGGTCCATGGTGGTGCTGAGGGTTGTAGCCTTCAGTCAAGGGGTTGTAGCTCCCTTCTAGGTGAGGCTGGTAAACGAGATCAGGGGGTCGTAGCTCCCTTCCAGGTGAGATTGGTAAACGAGATCAGGGGGTCATAGCTCCCTTCCAGGAGAGGCTGGTAAATGAGAGCAGGGGGTCGTAGCTCCCTTCCAGGAGAGGCTGGTAAACGAGCGTAGGTGGGTGCCTGCGTGCTGGTAGGAGGCTGCGCTAGCACATATGTTGTAAGATGTTTTCTCTATAATAAAATATTGAAGGCTGAGATAATGGCAGCGGTGGTTTTCTCTCGACTTGGGTTTCCACCTAAAATACTGGTTTTCATGTGTGTTTCTTATGTGTGATGATTTATTTTGTTCTTACTGCACATGTTTACAGTTTATTGAACATCTAATGAATGAATGATGGAATGATATAACTGAATAATTAATGGCATAATAAGATCTCTGTGTATATGCGAGTTTTATAAAGGATATCCGCGTGTATACGGTAGTTCACTTCAACAAAGTAGCGTATGGTTTTTAGTGAATGGAAAAGTAAAAATTCTTTATTAAGTCCTAAATACTGATTCACCCCCCCCCCCTCTCAGTATTTTTCCCAACAATTGGTATCGGAGCAGGTCCTTCTGCAGAAGCTTGATCGCTTGAAGGAGATCCGTCGCAATGGGAAGTCATGAAGGGATAATGTCCATAAGGCCACCTCTATTCAATCGAAATAATATGTTGTTCTAGAAGATACGAACAAAAGAATATCTGCAAAGTCTTGGTGCAGAAGTATGGGAAATCGTGGAAGGAGGTTATCAGTATCTGGCAAGTATTCCTACTGATGCAGCAAAAAGGAAGAAATATGAAATCAATTCCAAAGCCATCAATGTCTTATTAGGAAGCATGTCTGAACCAAAATTTTCTAAAGTGATGCAGCTAAATTCAGCAAAAGAAATATGGGACAAAATCATTCTGAGCTATGAAGGAGATACAAAGGTAAAAAAGTGCAAAACTCCAAACTCTCTGAATTGAATATGAAAATTTAAGGATGCATAGTGATGAGAGTATTTCCAGTTTCTTTTTACGTCTAGATGATATTGTAAATCGTATGAGAAGTTTGGGTAAAACCATAACCGATACTACTCTGGTGGAAAAAGTCTTAAGATCTTTAACTTCAAAATTTGAGTCAAAAGTGTCAGCTATTGAAGAAAGGCAAGATCTGCAAAATTTTACTATTGTTCAACTACATGGTATTCTGACTGCTTATGAAATGAGACAAGGAGGTCCCTTTCAAATCAAAGAAGCTTCTTTTAAAGCATGTGCAAAAGGAAAAGAAAAGGAAGTTTTCAAGGAATCAAGTTATATATCAGAAGAAGAAGAAGAAAATTTTGTAAGGAGACTCCAACCAGGTACTAGAAGATTCAAAGGTAAGCTACCCTTCAAATGTTTTGATTGTGGAAGAGTGGGTCATTATGCTGCTAAATGTCCTTATAAACAATTTGAAAAGGGAAAGAGTTATTATGCAAATGAAGATAATAATGAAATGTCAAGTGAAGATGAAGAAGATTCTGACCAAGATCTGCTAGTGCTCATGGTAAAGAAGCAAAAGAAGAAGGCTACTCAAGAAAATAAGATATCTCAGAAAACATGTGCAGCAAAAAATGAAGAAGAGGAAACAGGTATTGATTGTTGTTCTTGTAATCCACTCACTTGTGCATGCAATGATGAAGATAGTGAAAGTAACAGTATAAGTCTAGAAGCAAATCTCAAGATCACTGATGAAAGTAATTTTTGGGATCAATTTAAAAGGAGGGAATCTATCCTCAAGGATGTGATCTCTAGATTGAATGAACAGATAGAAAAAATGAAGGGACAGATAGAAATGTATCAAAGACTGCAGGACAAAGTAACCAATCACAGTGAAGGACTTGAAGCAGAAATCATCTCTCTGAAAGCAGACCTTGAAGCATCAAATACGAAGAATGAAGAACTTCTACAATCATTTGAAAAGGAAGGACGTGAAGCAGAAATCATCTCGCTCAAAACAGATCTGGAAAAATCAAATAAGAAGAATGAAGAACTTTTACAAATATTTGAAGAGCAAGAAAATGGGTTGAAAGAAGAGATCTTAAATTTGAATGATCAAGTAGAAGAAGGAAAAAGGGTTGAAGAAAGCATGATGAAGCAATGCCAAAAATTGGAAGTTGAGGTAAACATTCTCAAAGGTAAATTAGAAGAAAAGGATAAACTCTTGAGGTTTCAAGATAGTACTAAGATTCTTGACAATATTCTTAGTAGTCAAAGGTCTCCTTCTGTTAAACTTGGTCTTGGTTTTCATGAAACTATTAAAGGAGAATCTAGTTCACAAGGAAGTGCTAAAGATTCAAAGGATATCAATGCAAAGCCTGAAGTGTTGAAAGAAGAAAAAGGTCAACCGACAATCATGAATTCTCAAAGGAAATCATTCAATAATGTTGAATGCTTTAAATGTCATAATCATGGACATGTTGCAACCAATTGCAGAAGCAGATTGTTTCAGCCACAAACAAACAGATCCTACATAGAAAGGTACTCTGGTTTCTTCAAGGGATATTGTTTTTCATGTAACAAGTATGGACATAAAGCAACTGATTGTAAAAGAAGGAAGATTAGAAATACTCATTATGATTCTTATGCTTATTTCTTTGGACACATGATATGTTATTCTTGTAACAAGTATGGACATGTAGAAAAAGAATGCAGGTTGAACAGATCTGAGAAAGTGGACAATTTTCAGCACACAATTAGAAAGTTCAAGCAAATTTGGAAAAAGAAGGAGGACCGGTCAGAAACATAGGGAATATTGACCCTACTGCAGTCATCAGCTTCTGAAGCTTACTTCTCTTAATGACTGCAGAAGTGATGTGAGATACATTATGGAGCTTAGTAATGTATCGTCATAGGGGGAGCGATGTATGATGATTCTCATGGTTGATGTGGAAAATCTGGTATCATTATTGCTGACAGAGCATTTGACATGAAGAAGACAGGTACAGGAAGGACAAATTTAGGGGGAGATGGAGGAATGTGAAATTTTCTATAATTCACTTTCCATATGCGGGTTCAGTGAACTAAAGCCGCGTATACACGCGAGTTGTAGCAGACACAGTCACGTATGCATTGATGATAAGGGAATTGGGATGACAGCTGAAGATCAAGAGTAGAGGTTTAGGGGGAGCATCAGTCTGACTGCTAATGATTGTACTGTTAGCATTATTCTAGTTATACTCATGCTAATGAAATGATACATGGTTTCTTATGTTGAAGATTATGGATGAGCCTGTATTGCTTATTTGATGAAGAATATCTTTTGGATATGATGGAAGTCTTATGATTCGGAGATCCAGACAGATCATGCAGAGATTGTTGTTGATGACTTGCTGTTAAAAGTATTCATATTGCACAAGCTAAGGAGGAGCCTTGGACATATGGAAAGGATGTTTGGATGCACATTTTCAGGGGGAGCACTAGTCTTGCTGAGTATAATGCATTGTTGGCATTATGATGATTCTGAAATATGATCTCTCTCTTGAGGTCTTTCTGGTATTGGTCATAAAAAGACATACTTGTAATTTGATAAAAAGTTCTTGTTGAGACCCATGATGTAAAATTGTAATATTCAGTCATGTAAGGACTTGTCAAAATTTGTAAACCCACTTGGTTGGGTAGTTGAGTTGAGATGTGTAAACCCACTTGGTTGGGTATTTGAGTCTCATATGTAAATCCACTTGGATGGATCCTTGATGTAAGTATGAGTCATTGGTGATAGGAAGGTCATAGAGTCATGTACTTCATTGAAAAATATGTTTGTAGGTTCAGCATGAACTCAGGGGGAGCATGGTCACTTCAGTGTACATCAGATCTGCAGAACGCTTCCTTCTACAAGAGGAGAAAAAACCGTGTGTTGGTTTTGGTCTGCCCTTTGCCCTTTATGTCAAAGGGGGAGAGTGACATGGTGTTTGAATAAAGAGAAAGAATGGTGTCATTGTATTCTTAAGGTATCTATCTGTTGTGGTGATCAAACACCATCGTGGTTACGATCAAGTCCAAAGGGGGATATTGTTGGCAATATGATGCTGAGTGTTGTCCTTGATGGAAACCCACTTGATGAAGATGATGGAAACCTACTTGATGAAGTTGTCCCTGATGGAATATGTCTTGATGAACCTGTTAAAAGATGTAAATATGATTTATATACAATAAGTACAGAAGGTAATGATGGAAGGAATGTCAGTATGTGCTAGAACACGATGAAAAGAGTATGTCTCAAGGCATACGTGGATTTGTCTAGACAAAGTAGCGTATGCACGCGGGAAATAACGTGCCAAGTTGTGTATGGGAAAAAACGCTCTAAATATGTAAGAACAGGGGTAACCAGCATGGTATTGACCCATTGTATCGAGTAATGATTCGTCTATGTGACCCCATCTAGGAATATCATCGAAAGTAACATGGTTTTGCCTCATGGTATTGATAAAGGGTAAACCTATATAAGGAGGAGAAATTCATTGTGCAAATGTGTGCAAGAAGTCTGAGCTTGAATGAATACTTCTCTCTGAAGCATATTTGAACGGAAAGGGTTACAGTTGAATGAAAGATTTGAATGTATGATGCACCAATGAAGAAATGATGAAGAAGGGAATCTAGATCTGGAATGTATTTGTATCTGCTAGATCTGTTTATGATTAGATCTGAGATGAGGCGAACATCTGTCTGAAGTAAAGGGTAAAATCTGAGTGATGTATCTATTCTGAAGAATTGCAATGACCTAAATGTCTGAAGAACTATACGCTGGTTCGCCACAGAGTAAGCGTGTATATACGCGGGTTTTCTAAAGAGAAAGCGCATATGGGAAGTAAAATTAGCTCTGTAATATGTACAGAAGTATACGCGGGTTTGTATGGTCGAAGGCGCGTATATACGCAGGATCAGTGAAAGGAAAGTGCGTATGAAGATTAGGGATTGCTGAAGTATCAAATGTCTGATCTGTACTGCTGTGTTACTGATATCTGTTGATGATGTATGATTGAGCTCAAATGTATGGAGTGGGTCCAGTCTGAAAATATGATGAAACGTGGCCTGCAAGTTGTGTTCTAAAGGAAGCTTTGGATCCAGTGTGAAAATTGATGAAACGTGGTCCATGGTGGTGTTGAGGGTTGTAGCTCCCTTCCAGGTGAGGCTGGTAAACGAGATCAGGGGGTCGTAGCTCCCTTCCAGGTGAGGCTATTAAATGAGATCAGGGGGTCGTAGCTCCCTTCCAGGTGAGGCTATTAAATGAGATCAGGGTAAGTTAGTTCCCTTCCAGAGGAGGCTAGCAAACGAGCGCAGTGTGGTGCTCGTGCAGCCGGTAGGGAGGCTACACCAAAGAAATATGTTGTAATATGTTTTCTCTATAATAAAATATTGAAGGCTGAGATAATGGCAGCGGTGGTTTTCCCCGACTTGCCTACTGTCATGTGTGATGCTTATGTGTGATGATTTATTCTGTTCTTACTGCACATGTTTAATGTTTACTGAACATCTAATGAATGAATGATGGAATGATATAAGTGAAGAATTAATGGCATAATTAGATCTCTATGTATATGCGAGTTTTATGAAGGATATACGCGTGTATACGCTAGTTGGCTTCAGCGAAGTAGCGTATGGGTTTTAGTGAATGGAAAAGTAAAAAGTTTTCAGTTTTCCCTAAATACTGATTCACCCCCCCTCTCATTATTTTTCCCAACATGCCATAGAATCTTCTCTGGGTCATCTACTATGATAGGGTGATTTGGGTGTGGATGAGATCTGGTATAGATTCTTTGTGAAGCTGTTTTTGAATTCAAAGCTTAGAGAGGATGGAATTTTTGGTTGTTTTGGATGGATGGCCTCTCTAGGGGTGCTGCTAATGTGAAGGATGGTCAAAACAAAAATGAGGGCTAGTGGAGTCGCCAGGTGGATTTATTTGAGAACTATCGTCCACCACCAAAACTATCAAAGATGCTTCGGGAAAAAAGTCTTCTAGCAAACTTTGAGATGAAGACTTGCAAGGAAGAGTGATCACTTGGTTTAAATAGTTTGCTAGGTTGTCTGGACAAGCTAATAGTTCTATTTGCAAGTTTATTTCTATTTATCTCCTATGTTTAGGTGAAGTTTTCTGAATCGCTAAGTTATACTTAGTTTGTCACTGATCACAGAGTTTGCACCATGAGTTTTATGTTTTGGAAAGGATGAGTCAACAGAAAGGTATGGTTTATGAAATTTTTGGTTTTTTATGGAGTTTTTAGGCCTACTGGAGGCTAGTGGAGTTGCCAAGTGGAGCTTTATTGTTTTTGTAAAGATGTAGCTATGGTCCACCACCAATAACTAGGGAAAAGCCAATCTGGGAATGTTTTGGGGTTTTCTGAGTTTTTGTGTAGCCTATGAGCTTTGGAAGAGTTTCCTATAACTGAATCATCATTTTGCTAAGATGGTGAAAGAGATAGATTCTACTCTTCAAAAAACACTTAAGTTTTCTAAGTTTGATTGAGACTTCGAGAGTTACTAAGGAGAACTTAGATTGTCACTAACTTGGAAGGTCCCACCGTGATCGGTACTATGTTAGTGAGCAGTGGGATAATTCAATCAGATAGTATTCCTAATGCTGCTGAAATGTGTAGGGAATTCTAAGTTTTTTTATCACTTAGAGTCCCACCGTGATCACCATTATGTTAGGGTGGTGATGAGTTGGCTCAATATTATAGTGTGCTTTAGTTCAAAAAGGGGTTTTCTGTGAGTCTTGAAAGGTATTCAGATTAAAATGAACTCATAAAAATTCCACCGTGATCGCCATTATGTTAGGGTCCTGTGATTTGACTGATTGGCAAGCCAAATGACAGTGTAACATCAAACCAGTCTTTGGAGCCCAATGACCTAGCCTTCCTGGACTCAGAGAGGGATCTCTCTATTTGTGTAAGGGATATCTGTGTGTTTGGTTATTGTGTTCTTGATTTTAGGCTAGTTATGAAGTAGGTTTTTTGGTTTTGGTTTTTAGGTTGTGAGCGATGAACTGATCAAAGACTAAGGTAGGTAAAAATATGTCGGATCAACTAGGCTATGGGGTTGAAAAGGTCAAGAAATCTTTCATATGGTGATACAAGGTTGTTGAAGGGTCGATTTGATTCGTGGTAAAATGGATCTTTGGGTAAAATGGAGTGGGATGGACACTAAATATTTGAAGAACAAAGGATTTCCAACATAAATAGTTTAATAGATGACATAAACATGGTAGGGCTAACCATTCATCATGAGAAATGTAACTATAAATTGATCAATGCATAGAAATAAACATTCAAGCAATGCATAGAGATATATGACTCTCTAACTTTAGGAAATGGCTATCAGACTTTGGAGAAATACATTTAAGACAAACAAACAACTCAAATCACTATGAGGAGATGCCTAAGCATAGTATTTCAAGCTATTGGGCACTTTGAAGCAAGTTTGCATAGTTTTAGGCAAATGGCAAGATCAGTACAAGACCTCCTTGGTTCAACAAATGAAAATCTAATCAATCAAAGAAATGTTTCAGAGGTGGAGCTATGAATAGCCATGAGTAATCAAGGCATACCATGAATCATACTTAGCATGCATAAAACCATAAATGAAACAAGTAAACAATTTCCTTAGTTATCAAAGAGAAATCAAAGATTCTTTGTTATGACTAAGAAGGAAAAAAACATAGAAGCTATAAAGAAACAGGAAACTTGAGGTCCCTCCAAGGGCATGTCTCAAATATATTCTCTACTGTCTTATAGGAAGCAAGAACATGGAATTATGAATGAAAATTAAGAAGCATAACAAAGAGGGACACTATACCATTTTACCAATTCAAGGAATCCAACAACAGACCTCCTTCATCATCCAAAAACATTCAAGAAACTATCCAATGGATGAGACAAGTGTGTTATTCCAAGATTGTATAGCCATATATTGCTTCTATTCATCAAGTGAAGCCTTGTTTACAATGAAATCCTTTGGAATATATAGGCCTATGTGAGGGAAAACAGCCTAATTCAAATTGCAATCTCATTGGCCTATCCAAAATATCTGATTTTGTCCTTGAGGCTTTGCAAAGCTCAAGGCACAAAATATCTAATAAAATATCTCAAAAAATGATATAAAAGGAAAATATATTGATTTTTCATAACTAATCATCCCCAAAAATAGCTAAACGCACATGAGGAAATGCCACTTTAGAAAGGTTCATTTTTTACAAAAATACTTAAGAAATATATCAGCATAAAGTCCTCTGTCTTGCCAACAACTTTTGGAGGCCTTCCCAATCTCGAAATGAGGCCTGTGATGGCTCGTTGGAAAGATCTGAATGTCTATTTTCTGAAAATACTATTTTTTCTCTAGACAGATCACCGGAAGTTCATAAAAAGCTGACATGTGTGTAAAAACACAAAAAATAGACCTTGTTGATAAACGGGGCAGAGTGTGGAAAAAGTGAGTGTTTTTTTCCATTTTTGGGGAGAAAATCATCTACAATTGATATAAAAATTGCTGAGTAGATTCTCCTGAAATTATGGCATCCAGTGACACCATTTTCATCCTTTGAGGATGCCCCAAACAGAAATGGCGATGCCCATGAGTTTTAGCCAAAAACCCAAAAATGACAAAAATCCAAAACTTGTTGAATTTCTCCCAATTTTGGTGAGCATGACCCTCAAGGGTTTTCAGAAACATGCTGTGTAGCTGAGGCCAAAATTTGGAGCTTTGAGGTGTCTTTCTTCAATTTTGGTACCGAGCGCCTCCTTTGAGCTTCCTTGATTTTTTCCTTTGTGGCCTTCAATTTCCGTCGGGCGAACTGATTGAGCTTCTTATAGTGCCTGATCATCCTCCTTTGAAGGTCCAAATCTCTATTGGCCTTCTCCAACTTCTTTTCCAAGTGATCATTTACCCTCTCAAGCCATGCTTCTTGATTTTTCTCTATCTCTTGGGTGAAAAATGTAGTGAGAGGAAAAGATTGCAGAAGGGAAGCTTCTTCCTCCTTTTGTTTCTCAAGGGCACTTTTGAGCCCCATGGTTCTTGGCCTCTTTCTTCTGGGTTGATATTCATCTTCACTATTATTGAACTTTCCCATGAGTTCTTCCAATCTAACTTGTGCCTTGGAGGCCTCTTTTTTTTATTTGATGGCCCATGTCTCATATACCGCCATGTGGAGGCTCATCTGTTTATTTTGTGTTTGCAAAAAGTGATTGAAGTTTCTAGCCCTCTCTAGATCTATCCTCAAAGAATCAATTTGTTTTTCTCTATTGATCAAGAGAGTCTCTAGGATTCGGGCCTCATTGTCGCTATCATAACTTTGGATTTGAATTATGTCAAAGTCCTTCTCCTTTTCATGGATGCTTTCTTCTTTCTCCTTTCCCTTGCTTTGGGTGGCTCTCTTGGTCTTCCTCCTCTTGGGTAATTCGACGATGGGCTGCTTGGGAAATTTCCCCTTACTTCGGAGGGCCCTAGTAACATTTGGATTTATATTTTTAGGCACCCTTTTCCTTGATGTCGGGGCTTAGCCAGTTTTGGAGAAGAAAGCATGACCCCTTGCCTAGGATAGGTAGCTAGCACATGCTCTATTTTCTCTTTTCCCTTGTTACTTTCGTCATCATTCTTGCCACTGTTTTGAGTTTCTTCATGGATGCCTTGACTATTCTCTTGCATTTCTTTTTGAGGGCTACCCTCTTTAATTTTTCCTTTGCTGTCTTTAGGACTTTGAGGCTCTGTCTCTACAATGTTTTGGACTTGATCCTCATCCTTTTTTCTGCTGTGAGGGCTACCAATACCTTCATCAAAACGTTCAATTTCCTAATCATTTCCCTCCTCACTATTTTGAGTTTGTTCATGGCGCTACCCTTCATCGCTATGATGCATATCATCACTGTGTTCTTCTTCACCTTGCTGTCCTTCCTCACTGTGCTCTTTTTCACTTTTTTTCCCTTATTCATCATGTTGTTACTCCTCTTCATCATGATACTGTTCATAATGTTCTTCTTCCCCTTCATGCTCTTCCTCCTCATCATGCTCTTCTTCTTCATCATGCTCTTCTTCTTGTTCAATTACGGGAAATTTGAGCTTCTTGTGAATGGGCTTGCTTGAAGAAGGAAAAGGATTGTGAGTGGAAGGTGAAGGGGATGCATGGAATGAAGGAACATTGGCGAAATCTGGATGTGCAATGAAAGTGTCACAAGAGATTTCCTTCTTCTCAAGCTGATGAAGAATGACAACCTTGATGAGGGAATCATGGAAGAGGCAAGCTGACTACTTAGAAGGAGGTTTTTTCTGAGCAGTGGAGGCCATTTTTTCAATACTTATATGGAGGAAGAAAGGGATATTTAACAATTTTCCTTCTGTGAAATGCATGAGCAACCGGACATGGTAAGCATAGAATTGGGAGAACCTTCCCTCGAAAGTGAAGTATTTCATGATTATCTTCATGAGGGGGGTATAACTAGTCAACAGATATGAGAAGGGAAATATGGATGGACATGTATCTCTATGCTCAGGTTTAAAAAAAGGTTTGTATTGTTCTAAGTCTGGGAGGCTTTGTTTAAACCACTTTTCTTCGACATAAGGGATTTTGGTGGCCTTGGAAATGGACCTAGGAGAGAACTTGAAATCCAAGCCTGCCAGCTAAAAGTGTTTCCCTTGAAATCTCAAAGCACAAATATGTGTCAAAGGGGAACAACTTTTCACCTTCTGCACCCTTTGACAAAACTCTAGACATCCAACCTCATGAAAGTTAAACAGGACTAATGGATGAGCATTTACCTCTTCAGTTGAAACAGGCTCAAACCTCCTGTGAAGGCCACTTCTACTGTCTTGCCAGGGAGGAATTTTTTTTTGAATATTCTTTGCTAACTTGCAAAAACAAGTTGTCTCAAATGGTCCTTGAAATGGCTTCTCAAGAACACCTTTGTCCTCCTTATAAGTCACTGTTTTTCCTCTTTGATGCCAATCAACAAATATTTTTTAAATGAAATAAAATCAACTTATCACTATGCTTGGGAAAATAACTTTGAAAAGATATGTTTGTGGTTTATTGGTGAAGAAAGAATATCTTGTGTTTTGAAAAAAACACTTTTTCTTCCAAACACCTTTCTTTTGTTGTTCACTGTTCTTCACAAAGTAAAACAAAACACCCTCCAACTGATTTAAAAGACCTTCACAGCATACTCTATATTTTTGGGAACTATGGAGGCTACACTAGGTTTCACTATTTCACCATATAGAGAGGACTCTTTATATGACCAAGTTTTCAAATTAGGATCATTGTTTTCCCTTTGGAACATCAAACAGAGTCTATTCTTGTTTTATCTGTGGGCTATCACTGTTCTTAAAGGTAGTTAGGGTCCTTTAAGATTGTTTAAAACATCCACCTAACACTATAATGTTGTGTGACAATCACAGCAACAAAAACCTGAGTTTGATCAAAAACCCTACTCTCTAATCACTATCTCTCTCTCTTGTGATTTTTAACTGACAAATTGCCCTTAAGGCCACTATTAAGACACTATCCAAGTTAATTCGAGACCTCCAAACATAAGAAATTTTTTCTCCAATTTTTACAAAACTTTGTCTTATCTACCACAGTCTATCTCATGTTTTTAAATGATGAAATGGTTTGAAAGGCACTATTTCCTTCTCAAGGAAAAAACATAGCAAACACCCTTTCAATATTTGAATTTTTCCAAGAGGAAAACTAGAATACCTCGAAGGAAAGGTTAAAGACCTCGTTTCATTGATTGGGGTAGCTCCACAGAGTTTTTTGGAGGTGTTTGGGTGAGCGGCACATTCACAAAGAAGAGCGCCTCACAATGGAAAGGAAGTTGCGTCGGCCTCGGGCGATGTTTGAATGGGCGCTACAAGCACACCGCGCACTGCTACAAGCATGCCATGCAACAACATAGACCCTTTGTATTTCCTCTCCCAGGTGCACCACATGCTTTTCTAGGTATGTTGTGTAGGCTTTAAGCCTAAAAATCTTAAAAAATGCCGACAATTGTTGTCTCTCTGATGAAAGAATTGATGGAGCATCTATTTGGTTGCTTTGAAATTTGCAAATGAGACTTTGCAACGGTCTCTTCTACCCTTTAAATGAAAAAGCAAAAATCCTTTCGAACTTAATTTGTGAGGGTTTGAATGCACTTTTGAAGAATTATTTTGTTATAACAAAACTGAAATTTCTTTCAAAACGTTAAAGGGGCCCATATTCCATCAAGTTGATAATAAAGTGTTGTGAATGCTATTGTGAAATTCCTCATACATATGACCCTTCCCAATGTGAAGAAGTCATCTCAAAAGATAAAATCCCTTTCACAGTTCCTTCATTAAGGCAACAACTATGTTACTGTTTGTCCATGTCTGTTCCTTAAAAGAAAACTTTCTCAAAACCATATTAATGATTGTAGATTCATCCTTTGAATGACATTTCCCCTTGACTGTGGGTGAAACCTTAGTTGAATTCACCTAGGTTTGGAAAACATCTACTTATCAAAAAGGAAATCCTTTAAAGACCCTTCCTACAATCATATGCAACAACAAGGTATATTCACATGTTTCATAGAAAAAAGGCCTTTTTTTGTGACAGTGGCATGTTTCATTTCTTTGAATCTTGTCCTTGAATTTAAAACACATGCCATACCTTTTTTCTTCACATATACTGTCTCTATGTGTTTATTTGCAAATTCCCCTTCAGAAGCAAGGCTTAGGCTACCTTCTTGTCAATTTGATGAGGTTTTGAAAAAGATCTTCATGGACAGGAAAATAAAAGCTTCTTTGAACATCAAAACATCACTACTTGGCCTATGTTTAACCCAGCTCTCAACTCATAAACCTTGAATTAATTTCTACTGATTTCAACTCTGTCTTTCAAATAGTGAAACCATGTAAGCAATCCTTGAAACACCACTGTTGAGTTAGTGGTTTCATCTATTGGAGAAAAAGGTGCTAAAACAAGTTTTTGGGCAGTTTGCAGCATTGTTAGCTTTGTGCCCTTTAAATGAGGCCATACCTCTGTTCTTGACCCTCTTCTTGTTAAATGAAGGAGGCCTTTATGACATTTCCCAACCATATGCTTTTAAATGAAGGAGGTTTTCAACCAATGACCTAACCCTCTGCTCACGTTTGGAGGAGGTTTTACACAATCATCCAACCCTCTGCTCATGTTTGGAAGAGGTTTTACACAATGATTCTATTTCATCGCTTTTTCCAACTGTGTCATATTTCCTTGTAGTGCCTATTCATAGTTAAGTAAATAAAAGTGAAAAATTGACAATATTCCATGAGGGGAAGTTCTCTGAAATATGTAATCATGTTGTTAAAATAACTTTATGGATCTTTAGACATCAGAATCAACCTGACCAGTATCTGCAGAGTATTACTTGTTAGTCATAAGTCACTAACTTTTTGACTGTGTTTGCAGGAGCTCATTAAAATACCTCTCTGTCGAGTACTTTCATCCCAGGCTCAAAACCACATGAGAAGCAGTTGTCTTCCCATTTTAAGTTTAATCATGTCTTTTGGAACACTGGTACTCTTCTGCTTTCGAAAAAGACATTGAAACACCATAAACCCACCTAATATCAGTTTGACTTGTGTCATATGCACTATTGAGACATCAAGGTTTGTTGGTGGTGCGAATTAAGGGTATATCAAGCTTTATTTTCATAATAGGAAGGTTATCTATGACTGGTTGATATTAGACAGTGGTTCTTTTGGCTTTAGGATAGTTTTCCAAGGGAGGAATGCCTAAAGCGCCACTACCTAACTTAGGGGAGAATTTTTTGACAGATTTGGAGTATTTTCTTTGGAGCTGATGGACAAGTTTGTATGACTGAGACTAGATAGGGCTTGACAATTAGGTTTTATCTCATCATGGGCTAATTTTAAAAGGGTAGGAGGACCAAAATGTTTATGGATGTTTTCTAGTTGGAAAATTTGACAAATTGGAGATCAACTGCTAGAAAACTTGGCTTTAAAAACTAGTCATCATCAATAGGTGAAAAATATTGATGACTAACAGTGGCTCCATTTGGGGAGGGCAGCTCCTTTTAAGGAGGTGTCCAGAATTTCAAATCTTGGTTCTTTGAAGACGAGTGCCTTTATCCATTGGTGCAAATTTCTTTCTTCCTTGATGCTATTTCTGAAAATTGACAGCATGATTAGTATCAACAACATTTCTACCTACCCCACTATATTTCCTAACATTTTCTCTTCTTTTGGGTGAATTTGGACTAGCAACCCTTTGACCTAATATTTTTGAAAAATGATACTATCTAATTCTACACTTATATCCGTCAGGAGTTCAGATTAAGTTGATGAAATCCTTTGTTTCTCTACCTATGCTGGATCGATTGTCAAGGTTAAGTTGTTTGACAAGATTTTATTCTCTAATCTAAAACATGAAATTGAAAAATGACTAAATCAGGATTAGACAGTCTGATTTGTCATGTACTTGTGGCATGAAAGAAAATTTTCACACAAATATTATTTTGCATAAAATGAAATCTAGAAAATCAGGGCTAGGATACACAGTTTGTTTTTCATCCCTGCTTTCCTCTTTGGTTTTTTTTTGAGCATGTGAAACCAATATCTTTTCCTAATCTATTTTCTTTGGTAAGTCAAGCTTACAGAATTTTGACTATATTTCCTCTCACTAACTTATCAGCAAATAAATTTAAAACATGTTCAGTTATGATTAGGCTAGATAACTGAACAAGACATTTGAGCACTAGTAGTGGCATTTAGACTTTCGTGCTTTCAGAATGACTATTTTTTGGAACATGGGGCTTTCTTGCTATTTTTCAAACCACCTTCTTTTTATACTTTTCTATTGTTTTTGAGTTTTCTGTTTTTTTATTTATTTTTCAAACAATGGTATATAGAATGATTGAAAATGTTTTAAATCAGAAATCTTGGAAATGGTGAAACTTAAGCATCCTATCTTCATAAGGATATCCTACCACTCTTGGTCCACTCAGCTCTTGAAAAGAAAAATTTGGAAAAATTTCTCTTTCAAGCATAACATAAGGATTCATGCATGAATCTCTGAACAACCTCATATCTTCCCGCTATACCTCTTTATACCTCTAATTTACACTCCTTCTTTTGTTGTACATCTTTTCAAATAATGCAGATATTCTTTGTCATTTTTGAAATATATGATGACATCATAAAGGTAAGTCAGAATGCAGAAATTTAGAACAAGAAACATGGCTTTTAGGAACATGTTTTTGATATCTGGTGGTTTTGTAATTCTAGGTTTGAAGATGGAACTACTTCCAGCATACTTGAAAAATTATTTGAGCTGTCTGCTTTGCAAAGGAATTATTTGGCTATATCCTGAAACATCATTTTGCAAAGACACATGATTAAAATCACTTATCATTGGTATATCATGGTCTTGGGCAGGAAGGATATAGTTGTTGTCACAAGGGTCTGTATTATCATTTTTAAAATCAAAACAGATCCTATGACCAGTTGTTTTATCTTTGACTACTACTGTTTGGTCAATATTTTTGTATTTTCTTTTGTCGAAGTTGTTTCTTGGAGTGACGGTAGTGGTATAGTGCTTCTCACTATTTTCTCTACATGAAGTAGTATCTTGAATAATATTGCAAATTCTAGCATTTCTAAGTCTTTGGTGGAGTGGCAGAATGCTAGCTAGTTCAAACAACTCAAGTATATTTGGACTGAAATCATCATATCCTTTAATAAGAATTTTTTTAGACATGTTTCTTGGATTTTGAGCTGTTATGGCTACATTCATGGTTTCATTTGAAGGGGTAGAGTTATGTGATGGAGAATCCTTAAGGTATGGTAAGAACATTAAGCTTCCCTGCCCCTGATTTCCAAAAAGGTTTTTGATATGCAAGTCTTCTAATGCCTCTGTTCTGAAAAATTCTCCTGATGTTACTGCTGATGTTTGCCTAAGGTTTGATCAATTTTCTTGATGGTACATAATGGTTTGTGATTATTGTTCTATCCCTGTTTCAAAAGGAACAAATTCTCTTTCCTCGAGACATAGCTGCTCATGGTCATGATAATTTTGAGTATCTAGTTCATCATAGGGAACTTGAGGCAGCTGATGTGTGGGTCAAAGTTTGTTTCAAATCCTCTTGATTGTTCTTCAATGTCCTCATCAGTGTGTAAAATGAAAGAGTTCATATCAGAATGCAAGGATTACATTGGGATGCTATCTGGCCTTTATTGGCTGTTGACCATATATTTCATGTGTGATTCCCGATAGAGTATTCTGGTTTGGTTAAACATAGGAATAGTGGTGTAGGACATATCAAGTTCAATATTTCCCTGAAGCTTAGCTCCCCAAGTTCTGGATAAAAGCATTCCGTACTTGGGAGGAATTTCTGCTACCACTATTTCCATGATCAGGTGTTTTACAGGTATTTGGGCCAAACTAAAACAAAGACCTTTGATTAAGCCTAGACACTTGACTCTACTCGAAGAAAATGAATATAAGTCTTTATATGGTCTTATTATTTCTAGGCCTAATCCTTCCATCACAACCTTTGGCATGATATTATGCGAGGCCCCAGAGTCTAGCATGACATTGTGTAGGATTTGGTCATGGATATTCAGACTGATGTAAAAGGGAAGAGTGGTTCCTTCTTGGAATTTCCCTTCTATTTTTGGAAAAAACAACACCTCAGGATTGTCATCAGCTAAATTAAGGGTGTTTGCATCCTTTCCTATATTCATGACCTTTAACACTTGGGATTTATAATAGCTTTCGGCGATAAATTCAGTGAGAGGCATGGTAATCTTTATTTTGGCAATTTCTCCCTCAAAACTGAAGGGTGCTTATAGTTTAGACAGGTTTGCTTCAGTTTTTTCAGCCATGAATTTATCTATGTTCTGAGTTTGCTGAATTTGTTTCGAGATTTTATTTGACATAGCCATCTTGGGAATCTTGGTGGAGGTACTAGAAGAAAATGAGCCAAGACTTGTCTGAATAGCTTCATCTTTGCTTTGGTCAGTTTTCTTGGCCACAATTTTATTGCTATCCACTGCTCTTTTGAGGATGGTATTAGGGATTTTAGCAGTGTTTGAGCTACCTTTCTTGGAGTTGTCTTGGTTTTTTCTACTTCTAAGGTCATACTGTCTGTGAGCTTCTATTATGGAATTTTCAAAATCTATAGCAAGATCTTCAGGATCTTCATAGTTGGTTTCATTTTGATTCGGAGAGAAGAAAGGTTGTTATTCTTCTCTAAGGTAAACCTCACTCTCGTTATCATAACCTATAAGGTTCATATGATTTTCATCAATGGGTTTTGTATCCCTCTCATCCTCATCAACATAATTTTCATTAAAAGGTGGCCTAAGTTGTTGGTCGGTCTTCCTTGGTTTGTTTTGAGGCTGCTCTCTCCTAAAGTTTTGGTTCCAGTTTTTGTTTGGAGGGTTTGGCTGGTTGTCCCTAAGAGGTGTCTTTTCACTTATCGTTTCCCACATTTTCGCCATGGATCTAAACAAGTCATCTATTATAGTATCTAAGGAAGGGGCTGAAGGGGTGCCCTCATCCCAGTATGTGACTTTCCTTTCTGATCTGGTCCTAGCTCTTTTTTCTGCTAAGTTGGCTTCTGCACTTATGGCCACTTTTTGAATTTCCTCTAAGGTAGGGGGGTCCTTGTCTCTTAGTTGATAATTCATGTCTGGGTCGAAACCTTCGGGGAACTTTGCTAAGGCTGAGCTAAGTGGAGGTTTGAAGTGAGGCGGGAGGGTGTTATAAACACTATTGAACCTAGTGCAGTATTCCTGGACACTTTCCCCATTTTCCCATTTTAGATTTTTATACTCTGACAGGATTTGAATGGGGTTCTTTCGGATTTCCCACTTATTTATGAGGGTTTGGTAGAGTTATGGGAGATCGTGTATGCTATTTGGATTTAATATCCTAAACCATTTTTTGGGTTCTCCACCCAGGCTTTGGGTGAACATCCGCATTCTTATGGTCTCATCCTCTATTTCCATGTATTTGAAGGCATCGCTAATTCGATCTACATGTTTTTGAGAGGTAGTAGCCTCAACTCCAGTAAAGTGCAGGATTTTGGATTGATAGTCATTTTGTAAAGGATCCAAAGGGTGTGGCAACAATAAGGGTGCATACCAGGCTGCCATGGCGGGAGCTAATGGATGATGTACAAAATGAGGGCTTATAGAATGAGCTGAGGTGATTTGAACAGTAGTGGTTTTGATGGGTGTGGCGGATGTACTTGGGCTAGTGATCTGATTTTGAGCAGATCTGGGGTGGTAAGAGCCAAAGTGATGGAGAAGCTTAAAGTCAAGAGGTGTAGTAGGTGATGCTTCTCTACTAGGACTTTTTGGTAGATCTAGGGGCTCAAGATCGTCAAAGTTTACTTTACTTTCTGACTTGATTCTAAAAGGGGTTTTTTCTGATTTTAAGTCAAATGGGGAATCTTGCAAGGATGTGAGGTGTTCGGGTACTTATCTTGCTTTAGTTTTGGGAGCTTGCTGCATAATCTTCTCTGGGTCATCTACTATGATAGGGTGATTTGGGTCTCAATGAGATCTGGTATAGATTCTTTGTGAAGCTAGATTTCAAATTCAGAGCATAGAGAGGATGGAATTTGTGGTTGTTTTGGATGGATGGCCTCTCTAGGGGTGCTCCTAATGTGAAGGATGGTCCAAACAAAAATGAGGGCTAGTGGAGTCACCAGGTGGATTTCTTTAAGAACTATGGTCCACCACCAAAACTATCAAATATGCTTTTGGGAGAAAATTCTTATAGAACAATTTGAGATGAAGACTTGCAAGGAAGAGTGATCACTTGGTTTCAATAGTTTTCTAGGCTGTCTGGACAAGCTAATAGTTCTATTTTCATGTTTATTTATGTTTATCTTCTATGTCTAAGTGAAGTTTTCTAAATTGCTAAGTTATACTTAGTTTTTTACTGATCATAGATTTTGCACCAAGAGTTTTAAGTTTTGGAAAGGATGAGCCAAAAAAAAGGTATGGTTTATGAATTTTTTGGTTTTTTATGGATTTTCTAGGCCTACTGGAGGCTAGTGGATTCGTCAAGTGGAACTTGGTTGTTTTTGTAAAGATGTAGCTATGGTCCACCACCAATAACTAGGGAAAAGCCAATCTGGGAATGTTTTGGGGTTTTCTAAGTTTTTGTGTAGCCTATGAGGTTTGGAAGAGTTTCCTATAACTGAATCATCATTTTGCTAAGATGGTGAAAGAGCTAGCTTCTACTCTTCAAACAAAACTTAGGTTTTCTAAGTTTGATTGAGACTTCAAGAGTTACTAAGGAGAACTTATATTGTCACTAACTCGGAAGGTCCCACCGTGATCGCTACTATGTTAGTGAGCAGTGGGATAAGTCAATCAGATAGTATTCCGAAGGCTGCTAAAATGTGTAGGGAATTCTAAGTTTGTTTATCACTCAGAGTCCCACTGTGATCGCCATTATGTTAGGGTGGAAATGAGGTAGCTCAATAGTATAGTGTGCTTTAGTTCAAAAAGGGGCTTTCCGTGAGTCTTGAAAGGTATTCCAATTAAAATTAACTTAGAAAATTCCCACTGTGATTGCCATTATGTTAAGGTCATGTGATTTGGCTGATTGGAAAGCCAAATGATAGTGTAACATCAAACCAGTCTTTGGAGCCCAAGGACCTAGCCTTCCTGGACTCATAGAGGGCTCTCTCTATTTGTGTAAAGGATATATGTGTGTTTGCTTATTGTGTTCTTGATTTTAGGCTAGTTATGAGGTAGGCTTTTTGGTTTTTGTTTTTAGGTTGTGAGGTATAAAATTATCAAAGACTAAGATAGTTAAAAAGATGTCGAATCAACTGGGCTATGGGGTCAAAAATTTCAAGAAAGCTTTTAGATGGTGATATAAGGTTGTTGAAGGGCCAAATTTATTCGAGGTAAAATGGATCTTTGGGTAAAATGGAGTGGGATGGAAACTAAATCTGTGAAGAACAAAGGATTTCCAACATAAATAGTTCGATAGCTAACATAAACATGGTAGGGCTAACCATTCATCATGAGAAATGTAACTATAAACTGATCAATGCATAGAAATAAACATTCAAGCTATGCATAGAGATATATGACTCTCTAACTTTAGGAAATGGCTATCAGACTTTGGGCAAATACATTTAAAAAAAACAAACAACTCAAATCACTATGAGGAAATTCCTAAGAATAGTATTTCAAGCTATTGGGCACTTTGAAGCAAGATTGCATAGTTTTAGGCAAAGGGCAAGATCAGTACAAGACCTCCTTGGTTCAACAAATGACAATCTAATCAATCAAAGAAAGGTTTCAGAGGTGGAGTTATGACTATCCATGAGTAAGCAGGGCATACCGTGAATCATACTTAGCATGCATAAAACCATAAATGAAACAAGCAAACAATTTCTTCAGTTATCAAAGAGAATGCTAGTCATCAGTGTTTTTCACCTCTTGTTGATGACTAGATTCCTAGCTAAGTTTTCTAGAAGATGATCTCCATATGTCAATTTGTCATCTAGAAAACCCCCAAACAATTTTTTTCTTCCGTAGCCCTTCCTATCAGCCTATGATCAGAGTAATATTCAGTTTTCAAATTCATGTCTTGTTTCAACAAAATCTCCCTGTCTATAGCCGTCTTGGTCTTGCTTGTCTACTATCATTTTCCCCTTGATTTTCATGAAAATCACTGTCCTATATTTGACAAAGTGTCTCCCTTCCTATCCTTGATCTTCTTGTCAAACACAATCATAATCAATGAAAGTTTCCCCTAATTTAGGTAGTGGCGCTTTAGAGAATCCCTTCCTCGACAAAAATAGCCTGAGCTAGAATTATTTGTTCAATACCAACCAGCCTGAATTAGTGCTTAATCTAGAAAAATAAACCTTGATATACCCCTAGGTCGTGCCACTAAGAGGTCTTTTTGTCTCAGTCCGGAAGAAATTCTACAAATATCTAATACAGAAAGAGATGAGCATGTGCACAGTCTAAAAGAATATGCTTAAGGTTGGGAAAAATCTCCATAAGACACAAAAGGAGATTTCAAGGGTTCAAGGTCATATTTTTTTTGCATCTCTGCAAGGTGAAAATCAAATGACAAACTGTATCCAGACAAGAAAAAAGAGACAAATCCAAATAAGTTTCTCATGTTGAAGAGATTTGCCATCAGTAAGAAGATGGAGAGTTGCAATGAAAAGAAATTAGAAGTACATGTTTCAAAAGCCAAACTGATATAACGATTGATCTACAGTGTTTCACTGTCCCTCTCAGAAGCATAAATGTATGAGTATTCCAGAAGACATCATCAAACTGAACATAAGAAGATAGCTTCTTCTTATGCTGCCTTGAGCCTGGGATAAAAACACTAGTCAAAGAGAAAATCCAAT
The DNA here is from genome assembly GCA_034641835.2 of Pinus albicaulis. NCBI lineage: Eukaryota > Viridiplantae > Streptophyta > Pinopsida > Pinales > Pinaceae > Pinus > Pinus albicaulis. Next base: position 51,194,501 of record CM076578.1, read on the forward strand.
GTACCTCTGCAAACACAGTAAAAAAGGGTTAGTAAATGATGACTAGCAAGAAAATAATCTACAAATACATGTCATGTAGTTTCTGGTTTAAAAGGTTCACAAATATATTTGACAAAGGATACATATCTCAAAATATGCCTCATATAGAAGATTGTCAAGATTTCACTTTATTACCTATTCTGATATACCAAGCAGAGACATGTGTGGCAAAGAAATATGACACAATTTTAAAAATGGAGGAAATGTCATAACTGTGTTAACCTCCTCCAGTATAAGAGCATATGGTTGGGAACAGAGATGTAACCTCATTTAAAGAAGCATAATGTTGAGGTTTTTTAGATAAACTTCAGAAATTTGTAGGCCACCTCCTTCCAAGGAATAAAACAAAAAGATGCATCAACAGGTTTGGATTATGTTTAAGAAATTTTTCAATTGGAAAATCAAAGTTGAAAATTAGTGGGAATGATTGAAAGATTATAAGTTGAATTCTGGTGTTACATCATATGCAAAGAGGTGATATTATGGTGTTAAAGAAACCTCTTGTTTCTATCTATAAAGACGTTCATCAACAGATAATAAGAGAAGGCCTCATGATAGGTCTAAAGGGTCATTTAAAAGAGCTGCAACAGTAGTTTTTGTGATGATTTCACCTTATTGACTAAATCAAGGAAAAGGCATAACTACTCCTTGAAATGATCTTTTCAAATTGCAGAAGGTGTAGTTATGCCATGCATGAAAAACATGGTTCAAGGTGGTTTCCCCGTAATTAAAAAGTAAGAGAAGTGGGTTTTTCGATGGCTTGATTTCATCTCGGCAGTGTTATACGCTTAATGTTTTCACCCATTATAATGGCACAGACAGGAGTCTTTGGTCCTTTAATTATCTTCGGAATCTGTGGTTTCCTTTAGCTTTTAGTATGGCTAATAGCAATATCTAGAAGTCCTCAAAGTCATTCTCAAATACTTAGGTCAGAGTTTCTGTACATTCTATATGGAAATGAGAATTCCATAAAATTTGGCACACATAATCCCTTTGCAGAGTTTTGATAAATATTGACTAGAGAGTATTTTACAGCCCTTGTTGTTGGGTCCATTTCACTAAAAAATAGAAACTGAAGATGAACCTGATCCAGATGATTGTTCTAGAGCAAGAGTTAATAAAAAATATGCAAGCATTGATCTGGAACAAGAATTTTTAGAACCAGATCCAGATGATAGAGAAATGTGTGATTTCTTGCCTGAACAATATGTGCTAGAGAAAGTCTCAAAGGAGGATGGAGAAGATTTGGAATCAAAGCGTGTAGCAGTTGTGAAAGTGTCAATTCAAAAGAGCGCACAACTAATGTGAGGTGGCTGAAACCTATGTTGCAGCCAGAAGACCCTAGAGAGTTTAACAAAGAAGAAGTGGTAAGTTAATGAGAGGTGTTAAGTTGAAGACCTTTTTATGTTACGAACAAAAGGATAATACACTGATGTTAAAAGGACCATGAATATGTGTATATGAAAGCCTCCCTCCAAAGATATATCAGGGATGTAACCTCATTCAAAGAGAAGAAAGCTAACAGGTGTCTTAGGTGACTTCAAAAAACTGTTTACACTACTCTCTCCAAAATAATGAACAACTGATGCATGGAAAAGATATACAATTGTGTTTGAAAGGGTTTTTATTGGTAACAACAGTTGAGAAACAATGGTTACTACAAATGAATATTCATTGTGTTGAAAACCTCTTCCACATAGAAACCATACAGTGGCATAATGGTGCTGAAGGTCTCTATTTCTTATGTTTACAAAGGATTTCCTCCAAAAGATACAAGGTCACATTTTCGGAGAGAGCATTCCTATCTATCTAAGTGCCTTTCCCAATAGATAGACAAAGAACACGTTCATGATCAAAACCATGCTTCTTGTCTAAAAATTCAAAGGATACACAGTGCTTAGAGAGACAGATGTCACAAGAAAAGTCACCTAGGGAAAGAGAAGTTGATTTGTCGACTTGAAGATGGCCTTCCTCACAAATGGAATAGGGTCAGTTCTTTTAAGGCTTTCACCATGCAAATTAGCTTGTACAAATGGTTAAAGAGATGCTCAAACAAGTTTCATGTTTATTTCAAAGGACCCTCATTGGCAGATAAGGATAAAGGTCTCATTATGAGTCTAAAGGGCTGTTTTGAAGAAGCTGAAAAGGTGTTAGAATCCTCTATAAACAATAGTCCAAGTATTAGTTTTAACACTCCTTCCACTTCATATAAACAATATTTTTATGAATAAGTTTCAAAGGTTAGAAACATCCTTGTGTTATTAAAGTCCTCTTCAGATAAAGGATCTTTTATAAAAACTTCAGAGAAATACAGCTCAAGGAATGGTGAGAAAGTGGTTAAAAGATGGCTCGAATTACAAATACACTTATTCATAAGGAAATTTTTGCCTTAGAGAGCGAAGAGGTCTTCAAAATGATGAAAGACAGAGTTTGAAAGGACATATGATGTTTTCTGTTATGAGTCTATTGGTAATAATTTGGGAAATTTTATCAAAGTATTATAAACCAGGTGAATGATAAGAGGTCCCACAGGGCTAAATTTTAGATTACAAGGGCTTCTGAAAATTATTATGGAGAAATGAAATTTAAGAGAAATAAAACAAAGGTTAAGGAGCGCCCAGGCAGTTTGTTTCAAAATGATTTTCTGACCAAAAAAAGATGGAATGGACAAAATTGAGAGATATTTTTGTCCATAATAGGTTCAAGAAGAAAAACCTCCTTTAGTTTCTACACAGGTATCATGGTTTGTGAGAAATGTAAAAAATATAGATGTCACGACACAATTTCTCCACCAGAATTCACCATTTTGACCAGTGTTGGGACAGTAAATTTTTGAACAAAAAAATGGATACCAAATGAAAACAATAAAGAAAATTTTTAAATTAGACTTCCATAGCTTTCCAGCGATTCATCTTAGGCAAATTTCCGACACGAGGAAGGCATCCAAAAGTAGCTTGCAAACAACACTACATATTTCTGCACCAGCATTCACCATTTTTGACCAGTGTTGGGACAGTAAATTTTTGAACAAATAAATTGACACCAAATGAAATAAATAAAGAATATTTGGAAATTATACTTCCATATCTTTCCAACGAGCCATCTCAGGCCCAATTCCGACTTCGGGAAGGCATCCAAAAATGGCTTGAAAACACCACTATGCATTTCTGCACCAGGATTCACCATTTTTTACCAGTGTTGGGAATATCAATATTTTCACAACCATATGAACACCAAATTAAAAAAATCAAGAATATTTGGAAATTATACTTCCATATCTTTCCAACGAGCTATCTCAAGCCCAATTCTGACACCGGGAAGGCCTCCAAAACGGGCTGCAAAAACATGCGATGTGACTGGAAAATGCACGTCGCGCCTGTAGGTTTTCTGCAGTGCATTTTGACACACAGCGCAACGCACCTGTGTGATTGTGCAACGTGCCTATGCAGCACCACTAAAAAGCCCAGTACAACTCCTGAATATTGGCACTCAATCCTTCAACTACCTCCTCAGATCGCTCAAACAATGGGGGCGCCATGTTATCATAACCATAGAAAAACAGACTTTGTGAAAGGTCTCATAATTAGTTTGAGGGAGGGTTTGGTTACAAGCTTCAAGGATCAAAATAGTGATTGAAAGGTAAGAGATTATCACAGTTTTATTGGAGATCTTTTTGCAAAAGAATTTTTTATTAAAAAAAAGGAGTTAGTGCTTGAAGAAAACTAACCAAATTTCATCAAAAAAGGAAAACTTGCCTATTAAATACATCAAAGAGAGATAGTGAATAAGGGATGAGTGTTTTGTCAGTTTAAAGAAGGTCTTCTTAATATGATTGCAAAGGATGGAAACAGTGAAAAGGAAGATGGTTATTGTGCCAATTTGAGAGAGTTTTTGTGCTATAAAACAGCTAAGAATGCCCACAATTGCTAGAAGAAAAAGCAGACTCTGATTGGAGGTCCTCTAATCTGTTTGGAAGATTTCTTAATCGTATTTGCAAGGGGCAACTTGTTTGTTAAACTCAGAGAAAAATAGTGGTTAGAAGATGAAGACCATTGTAAATTGAATGCAGTCTTTTAAGAATTGATTTCAAAGAGCGCCATGATCATCTAAATCAAAGAGAAAACAATGATTGAGGATAAAATGAAATTCATTATTGTTTGCCAAAACTCATAAAAACAAAACAGAGATTAAAGGAAGAAAGTTATTGTTTAGAGGCTTGTTGAAATTTTATAAAGTGTTAGGAGGTAGTTAAAGGGAAAGCATTACTTGCTTTTTCAAGACATATCACGTTTATTAAAGAATAATTTTAGTGTGTTATTTTAAGAGAGTTTTCTTTCTTTGAAAATTTGAAGATTCACACAATCCCTAAGAAAAAAAACTAGAGTTTGTGTAAAGGGTATTTAATCAATCTGAAGGAGTCTTTTGAAAGCAACGATTAAGGGAAAGAGGTTTTTGATGCCAAAAACACAAGAAATTTGTCTCCAAAAAACCACAACCAGATCTTGGCAAAAGCCTCTTGGCTCAAACACAATATTGAAGAAGTGACTTTGTTTTCATTCAACAAATAATTGTTTGCTAAACTCAAAGAAGAAAACTGATTTGCAAAGAGGAAAAGGTGTGTTGGTTGAAGATTTATTTCCAGTTATCACTTAATGAGTTTGTCTTGGTAAGTCAAAGCAGATAAATCTAAACAAACTAGTGATGATGAGGAACAAGGGAAAAGGTCCAAACATGACAGTAAGGAAGGGCAAAGTGGCAAGAAACATAGTGATGATAAAGAACAAAGCGATGGACAAGAAAATAGTGAAGGGAAAAAACATGACAGTCATGAAAAAATCAGTGACAAGGATAAACAAGACAGCCCTCAAGCAAGCCATGATGAGGGCAAGAAAACACGAACAAATAGAGCATGAAGGGAATTCTCCAAAGTATGTGCTAGCTTCCTCTCCTAGGCAAGGGGCCATGATTTCTTCGCCAAAGCTAAAACGCCAAACAACAAGGAAGAAAACCAAGAAAAATTCAAAATTGCCCAAAGAGGGCGCCCGGTGAGAAAAAGTGGAAAAGACACATCTAGACTTGGAATTTTTTCCCGAGGATATAGGCATGTTTATAAACACCCTTAAGGGGTTTTCTCTCCAAAATTTAGTGAACTTCGACATGATCTTGTTTTTTTTCATTTTTGGGCCTAATTGCATAAAATCATGGGTGTTGCCATTTTTGTTTGGAGCATCCTCAGCTTTTGAGAGTGGTACCATTGGATGCATTAAATTTAGGGGCATCTACTCAAAAAAATTTAGAGCAATTAAAATTGTTTTGGTCCCCCAAAGATACAAAAAACACTCACTTTTTCAACACTCTACCCACATATCAGCAAGGCCTAATTTTTTGGTTTTTTCACTCAGTTCATTATTTGATAGAATTCCAAGCATCATTTTGGGAAAATTAAAGCTGTTCCGGAAAGCAGACAAGGGCCTTTTGAATTTTGGGAAGGCCCTCAAAGTTCATTCGAAAGTCAGACAATTCTCTGTTGATGCGCCCTTAGTGCTTTTTGGACAAAAAGGCAATTTTCTGAAGTGGCCTCTCCAAATGTGCGTTAAGCTATTTTGGGACACTGTTAGTCATGAAAATTCAATATTATTCCCTTTTTTAGAATTTTTTAGATATTTTCATAGATATTTTGTGCCTTGGGCTTTGCAAAGCCTCAAGGACAAAATCAGATATTTTTTATGGCCAATGAGCTTGCTAGTTGCACTACGAGGTTTTCCCTCCTCTTGGCCTATATATTACAAGAGACTTCATTGTAAATAAGGCTGAACTTGATGATATAGAGAAATATATGGTTATACAAGCTTGGAAGAAACACTTGTCTCATGCATTGGATGGTTTCTTGAATTTTTTGGATGATGAAAGAGGACTGTTGTTGGATTCCCTGACTTGGGAAAATGGTATAGTGTCCCTCTCTATTATGCTTCTTATTTTTCAGTCATATTCGATGTTCTTTCTTGCTATAAGACAATAGAGAATAGATTTGAGACATGCCCTTGGAGGCACCTCAAATTTCTTGTTTCTTTATAGCTTCTATGTTTTCTTCCTTCTTAGTCGTATCAAAGAATCCTTGATTTCTCTTTGATAACTAAAGAAATTTCTTGCTTGTTTCATTTATGGTTTTATGCATGGTAAGTATGATTTATGGTATGCCTTGCTTACTCATGGCTAGTCATAGCTCTACCTCTGAAACCTTTATTTGATTGTTTGATTGTCATTAGTTGAACCAAGGAGGTCTTGTACTGATCTTTCCCTTTGCCTAAAACTATGCAATCTTGCCTCAAAGTGCCTGATAGCTTGGAATACTATGCTTAGGCATTTCCTCATAATGATTTGAGTTATTCGTTTGTCTTAATTGTCTTTCCCCAACGTATGGTAGTAGTTTCCTAAAGTTAGAGTCATATATGTCTATGTATTGCTTGAATGTTTATTTCTATGCATTTATCAGTTTATATTTACATTTCTCATGATTAATGGTTAGCCCTACCATGTTTATGTCATCTATTGAACTATTTATGTTTGAAATACTTTGTTCTTCACAAACTTAGTGTCCATCCCACTCCATTTTACCCAAATATCCATTTTACCTTGATCAAATCAGCCCTTCAACATACCTTGTATCACCATCTAGAGCCTTCTTAACCTTTTCGACCCCATAGCCCAGCTGATCTGACATCTTTTTACCTATCTTATTCTTTGATCAGTTCATCCCTCGCAAACCTAAAAACAAAACCAAAAACCTACTTCATAACTAGCTGAAAATCAGAAACACAAGAAGCAAACACACATATATCCCTTGCAGAAATAGAGAGAACCCTCTCTGAGTCCAGGAAGGCTAGGTCCTTGGGCTCCAAATATTGGTTTGATGTTACCCTGTCACTTGGCTTGCCGATCAGCCAAGTCACAGGACACTAACATAATGACGATCACGGTGGGACCCTGAGTAATAAACAAACTTAGATTCCCTAAACCTTCAGAGACCTTTAAGAATACTATCTTGTGGACTTATCCTACTGCTCACTAACATAATGGCGATCATGGTGGGACTCTGAGTAATAAAAAAAATTATATTCCCTAAACCTTCAGAGACCTTTGAGAATACTATCTTGTTGACTTATCCCACTTCTCACTAACATAATGGCGATCACGGTGGGACCTTCTGAGTTAGAGATTCAAAATCCCTTAAACTAGAAGTATTATCCAAGAGTAGAATCTAGTTGTCTCACCATCCTATAAAAATTATGACCCAGCTATAGGATACTCTTACAAACCTTAGGGCTACATAAAGAACTCAGAAAAACCCTAAAAACATCCCTAGATGGGATTTTTATCAGTTATTGGTGGTGGAACATAAACACATATCTCTAAGAACAACAAAAACATCCACTTGATGACTCCACAACTCTCAATAGAACTAAATACTCCACCGGAGGAAGAACCTAAAACATGACCAGTCATCCTAGAAAGAAAAAGCACTTAGGCCTTAGTTGGATTCAAGAAATTATTGTCTTTATCTATAAATACGTTCTATCCTACTTTGAGCCTGGTCAAGAATACACTGATGAGATCTACATTGATCATTGGAAAGATCTTAAACCTCGAAAAACTAAGCCTCAAATTTTAGACCATGAGTAGGCTTATACACCTGTGCTTACCCTAGATTCACCTATGGAAAACCTAGCAAAACATGAGCCTCATGCTACCTTTCCCACTCTGGCTGAAACCTCAAAACGTCATAAATATCTTTCTACACTACCTATATCCACAAAGGTCCTAGAAAGATACAAGCCTCTGGTTTTACCTCCCATCTTCCGAGCCCTCCCTGCAAATCTTTAAAATAAATTACCTAGATTTGATGGAGAAAGCTCCAAAGTCACTGCTGAAGAGCACATCAAAAATATTGAGAATTTACTTTACCTTTATGAAATAGAAGAAGATGATGTGCGTATTAGAATGTTTACCTTATCATTACAAGGAAAATATAAGAGTTGGTTTAAAGACCTTCTAGCTGCAAGCATTACCAATTTTCATCAGTTCGCTCAGATCTTCCTAGATAGGTGGGTGGTCATGAGTAATAAAGGTCTCATCATAAAGGAATACAATCAATTAAAATGACAACCAGGGGAGACAATACAAAACTTCTCAGCCAGGCTCAATAAAGTATACCATGCGATGCCTGCTAACATAAAGCCACCCCTCGGATGTGCTCTCTTGCACTACCCAAATTCTTTTGACCGAGAGATGGTTTTTTGAATAAGAGATAAAGATCCATTGACCCTAGAAGAAATTCAAAGGATAGTAGTTGATGTATAATTCAACATACTAAAAAGGGAGGCACAACTAATAATAATAGAGAAAGACAAAGAAAATCAAGACAGACTAATATCTCTAGAGAAAAAGTTGGAAAATTTGGTATATTATTTCAGCAAACTAGAGCATCTAATTGACATGAAAAAATAAAGACACAAAGTTAAGGTTAACACTACTTATTCACATCAACCTACACTTCTTCCTCGGGATGAACACAGTCAACTATTACAAGACAAGAGTTATAAACAAAATGTGCCTAATGAGAAAGTTGCAAATAAAAACATAGAGGAATGCTCTAAAGAAACTATGAACCATTTTGAAATCACAAATTTTGAAATGGAAGAAGAATCAAAACCTTTAGGTTCCCTACCCTTATGATTTAAATCATTCCAGACTTTGAAATAAAATTTTCATCCTAAATATCTCTTAGCAGTTATTCAGGAAACCCCTGCTCAAGTTAACTCTCACCTAAATCAAAGAAAGTCGATTGAATATGAATTCAAATCTGAGATAGAAGATAAATCAAAACCTATATGATCTTTACCTTTACGCTAGGAGTCACTTGAGTTCATAAAAGAAAATTTTCCTCCTAAGAATCCATCAGAGGAAACTCATGAATCCCATGTTTATTATCCCAAACATCAAGAAGAGTTGACTGAGGATGAATTTTTATCCAAAATAGAAGATAAATCAAGACCTGTAGGATCTTTACCTTTATGCTAGGAGTCAGACGATTGACCTCCTAAGAATCCATCAGAGGAAACTCATGAATCCCATGTTTATTATCCCAAACATCAAGAAGATTTGAGTGAGGATGAATTCAGATCCAAAATAGAAGATAAATCAAAACATGTAGGATCTCTACCTCTATGTTGGGAGTCATTTGAGTTCATACAAGAAAATTGGCCTCCTGAAAATCTATCAGAAAAAACTCATGAATTACATGCTAACTATCCTCAACATGAAAAAGAATTGGTTGAAGATGAAAACAAGCAAGAAATGAAAGAGGACCCACAGGATCTCTCTAAAGGCACAAGTGATGATTCATCATCTCTCATAGGTGAAGCCCAAAAATACATTCATCCTCCAAATCAGCTTTCCCAAGAGAAAGAGGATTATTGTAGTTATATCCAAAGAGAAATGAAAATGCCCCCCTTTTTAACTGAAGAGGTAATAGATCAACTTATAAACATGCAGACAACCTCTGAAATTTCATATAACCAAAACTTTTCTGATCTTTCTCCTATTAATCTTGCATACCATGAGTCAAAAAATAGATTTGTAAATCAATTTGAAGAAAAGAAATTTGATAGTCCAATATGCATGGTTGATGACATTACTTATATTAATGATTCTCCAAGATTCGATCAATATGTTGATGATTATGATATCCAAACAGAAACTAACCTTGCAAAGAAATCAACAATTGATTTGTGGGACGAAGTTCATTATCATCAGGTTGAAAAACGTAAGAAGCCAATACAGGTCACCTATGACACTGATGAAGAGAGCCTTGAGAGTTTAGAAGTAATTGAAAAGTCTCTGACTCTTTGCTCTACTTCACTTCAGTCCATTTGAAATAACATTCACATAATTGGAAATCAGCAGTCTTTTAGCTTCAATGATGAGTTTGAGGAGGATGATGAAATTCTTGAGCATGTTGTAAATGAGAAACATTTTCCTGAAATGGTTGAGGAAATCATTTTGGACATGGAATATTCATTAAATCCAATTTTGCAGCCACCAAGTTCCATTGAGTTACAAATTGCAGATGAAGAAATAGAGGTTGATAAACACATGAGAATTGTCTCACTATCCTTTCAAGATGATTTACTATCAAAGTGTATCCCTGCTCATCAACATGATGACCTTCACACAGTTTTCAGTCCACTTAATTAGAGCACATCATCTTGGAAAGAAAACTACACTGCAATATATGATGAGTCTGACAGTTCAATTGATCATGAGCAAGGGGAAGAATTACTTTACCAGGAGAGTCCCAAATATAGCCAAGTGGAAGAAAGAGTAGTCTTAAATGAAGCCTATATATCAAATCCTCTAGATCAGGTATTATTCTAAGATACATTTTTTGTTTTCCTTGAGAAATCAGAAGGAGTAGTGGGTTCTATCATGAACAGTTTGCTACAAAGAATGAGAAAAAACTTAAGCACTACTGTCCGAAAATAAGCCAAATGGAAGTGGCCTTTTCATTTCTTCAGCATCATGAAAGAACTAAACCAGAGTCGCCCATGTAATCATCTAATTGACTGGTTACATTGGAAAATAGAGTTCACCAAATAAATTTCTATTACGTATAGATTAGATTAGGAGAGATAGATAGCAGTCGAAAATAAGCTCAGCCTTGTGAGCATATTTTCAGTTCTAGATTGTTTGAAGAAAAAGTGAAAAAGAAGAAAATACAAAAATAGTAAAAAGTAGGAAAAGATGGCAGTTTCTAAAGCAATGGTACAGCCCCATACCCAAAAATAGTCATGCTGAAAGCGAGAAAGTCTAAATTCCGCTACTAATGCTCAAAAGATGTCATGTTCAGTTATCTAGCCTAATCATAACTGAACATATTTTAAATTGATTTCTGATAAGTTAGTGAAAGAAAAGATAGTCAATATTGTGTAAGCTTGACTTGTCAAAGAAAATAGATTAGGAAAAGATATTGGTTCTACATGCTCAAAAAAGAACTAAAGAGGAAAGCAGGGATGAAAAACAAACTGTGTATCCTAGCCCTGATTTTATAGATTTCATTTTATGAAAAATAATATTTGTGTGTAGCTTGTCCTTCATGCCACAAGTACATGACAAATCAGACTGTCTAATCCTAATTTGAGTCATTTTTAAATTTCATTTTTTAGAATAGAGAATAAAATCCTGTCAAACAGCTTAACCTTAACAGTCGATCCATCATAGGTAGAGAAACAAAGGAGTTCATTAGCTTAATCTGAACTCCCAGCGGATATAAGTGTAGAATTAGATAGTGTCATTTTTAAAAAATACTATGTGAAAGGGTTGCTAGTCCAAATGCACCCGAAAGAAGAAAAAATGTTAGGAAATGTAGCGGGGTAGGTAGAAATGACTTTGATGCTTATCATGTTGTCAATTTTCAGAAATAGCATCAAGAAAGAAAGAAATTTGTGCCAATGGATAAAGGAACTAGTCTTCAAAGGATAGAGATCTGAAATTCTGGACACCTCCTAAAAAGGAGCTGCCCTCCCCAAATGGAGCCACTATTAGTCATCAGTATTTTTCACCTATTGCTAATGACTAGATTCCTAGCTGAGTTTTCTAGAAGTTGATCTCCATATGTCAATTTGTCATCTAGAAAACACCCAAAAAAAAAAATTCTTTCCTAGCCCTTCCTACCAGCCTATGATCAGAGTAATATTCAGTTTTCAAATTCATATCTTGTTTCAGCAAAATATCCTTGTCTATAGCTGTCTTGGTCTTGCTTGTCTACTATCATTTTCCCCTTGGTTCTCTTGAAACACACTGTCCAATATTTGACAAAGTGTCTCCCTTCCTATCCTTGATCTTCTTGTCAAACACAATCAAAATCAATGAAAGTTTCCCCTAAGTTAGGTAGTGGCGCTTTACAGAATCCCTTCCTCGACAAAAATAGCCTAAGCTAGAATTCTTTGTTCAATACCAACCAGCCTAAATTAGTGCTTAATATGAAAAAAAAACCTTGATATACCCCTAGGTTGTGCCACTAAGAGGTCTTGTTGTCTTAGTCTGGAAGAAATTCTACAAAGATCTAATACAGAAAGAGATGAGCATGTGCACAATCTAAAAGAATATGCTTAAGATTGGGCAAAATCTCCATAAGATGAAAAACGAGGTTTCAAGGGTTCAAAGTCATTTTTTTTTGCATCTCTGCAAGGTGCAAATCAAAAAACAAATTGTATCGAGACAAGAACAAAGAGACAAATCGAGCTAAGTTTCTCATGTTGAAGAGATTTTCCATCAGTAAGAAGATGGAGAGCTGTAATGAAAAGAAAGCATAAGTACATGTTTCAAAAGCCAAACTGATATAATGATTGATCTAGAGTGTTTCAGTGTCTCTCTCAGAAGTAGAAATGTATGACTATTCTAGAAGACATCATCAAACTGAACATAAGAAGACAACTGTTTCTTATGTTGCCTTGAGCCTGGGATAAAAGCACTAGTCAAAGAGAAAATCCAATGTACCTATGCAAACACAGTAAAAAAGGTTAGTAAATGATGACTAGCAAGCAAATAATCTACAAATACATGTCATGTGGTTTCTGGTTTAAAAGGTTCACAAAGATATTTGACAAAGGATACATATCTCAAAATATGCCTCATATAGCAGATTGTCAAGATTTCACTTTATTGCCTATTCTAATATACCAAGTAGAGACATGTGTGGCAAATAAAGATGACACAGTAAATGGATGAAATGTCATAACTATGTTAACCTCCTCCAAGCAAGAGTAGATGGTTGGGTGACATGTTGAAAACCTCCTCCAGTATAAGAGAAGATGGTTGGGAAACATGATAATGACCTCCTCCAATAAAGAGCAGAGGGTTAGGAACAGAGATGTAACCTCATTTAAAGAAGAAGAATGTTAAGGTGTTTTAGATAAATTTCAGAAAATTGTAGGCCACCTCCTTCCAAGGAATAAAACAAAAAGATGCATCAGCAGGTTTGGATTATGTATAAGAAAGTTTTCAATTGAAAAATCAAAGTTGAAAATCAGTGGGAACAATTGAAAGATTATAAGTTGAATTCTGGTCTTACATCATAAGAAAAGAGGTGATATTATGGTGTTGAAGAAACCTCTTTTTTCTATCTATAAAGACCTCCATCAGTAGATAATAAGAGAAGGCTTCATGATAGGTCTAAAGGGTCATTTAAAAGAGCTGCAACAATAGGTTTTGTGATGATTTCCCCTTTTTGACTAAATCAAGGAAAAAGCACAGGTACTCCTTGAAATGATCTTTTCAAATTGCAGAAGGTGTAGTTATGCCATGCATGAAAAACATGGTTCAAGGTGGTTTCCCCATAATGAACAAGCAAGAGCAGTGGGTTTTTCGATGGCTGGATTTCATCTCGACAGTGTTATAAGCTTAATTTTTTCATCCATTATAATGGCACAGATAGGAGTCTTTGGTACTTTCATTATCTTCAGAATTTGTGGTTTCCTTTGGCTTTTAGTATGGATAATAGAAATATCTAGAAGTCCTCAAAGTCATTCTCAAATACCTGGGTCAGAGTTTCTGTACATTCTAGATGGAAATGAGAATTCCATAAAAGTTGGCACACATAAGCCCTTTGCAGAGTTTTGATAAATATTGACTAGAGAGTATTTTACAGCCCTTGTTGTTGGGTCCATTTCACTAACAAATAGAAACTGAAGATGAACTTGATCTAGATGATTGTTCTAGAGCAAGAGTTAATAAAAAATATTCAAGCATTGATCTGGAACAAGAATTTTCAGAACCAGATCCAGATGATAGAGAAATGCATGATTTTTGGCTTGAACAATATGTGCTGGAGAAAGGCTGAAAGGAGGATGGAGAAGATCTGGAATCAAAGTGTGTAGCAGTTGTGAAAGTGTCAATTCAAAAGAGCACAGAGCTATAGTGAGGTGGCTAAAACCTATGTTGCAGCTGAAAGACCCTAGAGAGTTTGAAAAAGAAGAAGTGGTATGTTAATGAGAGGTGTTAAGTTGAAGAACTTTTTATGTTACAGACAAAAGGACAATACACTGGTGTTAAAAGGCCCATGACTTTGTGTATATGAAAACCTCCCTCCAAAGATAGATCAGGGATGTAACCTCATTCAAAGAGTAGAGAGCTAACAGGTGTCTTAAGTGACTTCAAAAAATTGTTTACACTACCCTCTCCAAAAGAATGAACAACTGATGCATGTCAAAGATATAAGATTGTGTTTGAAAGGGTTTTTATTGGTAAGAATAGTTGAGAAACAATGGTTAAAACAAATGAAAATTCATTGTGTTGAAAACCTATTCCACATAGAAACCATACAGTGGCATAAGGGTGTTGAAGGTGTCTATTTCTTATGTTTACAAAGGATTTCTTCCAAAAGATACAAGGTCAAATTTTCGGAGAGAGCATTGCTATCTATCCAAGTGCCTTTCCCAACAGATAGACAAAGAACTCTTTCATGATCAAAACCATGCTTCTTGTCTAAAAATTCAAAGGATACACAGTGCTTACAGAGACAGATGTCACAAGAAAAGTCACCTAGGGAAAGAGCAGTTGATTTGTCAATTTGAAGATGGCCTCCCTCACAAAAGGCAGAGGGTTAGTTCTCTTAAGGCTTTCACCATGCAAATTAGCTCATACAAATGGTTAAAGATATGCTCAAAAAAGTTTCATGTTTATATCAAAGGACCCTCATAGGAAGATAAGGATAAAGTTCTCATTATGAGTCTAAAGGGTTGTTTTCAAGAAGCTGCAAAGGTGTTATAATCCTTTATAAACAACAGTCCAAGTATTAGTTTTAACACTCCTTCCACTTCATATAAACAATATTTTTATGAATAAGTTTCAAAGGTCAGAAACATCCTTTTGTTATTAAAGTTCTCTTCAGATAAAGGATCTTTTATAAAAACTTCAGAGAAATACAGCTCAAGGAATGGTGAGAAAGTGGTTAAAAGATGGCTCGAATTACAAATACACTTATTCATAAGGAAATTTTTGCCTTAGAGAGCGAAGAGGTCTTCAAAATGATGAAAGACAGAGTTTGAAAGGACATATGATGTTTTCTGTTATGAGTCTATTGGTAATAATTTGGGAAATTTTATCAAAGTATTATAAACCAGGTGAATGCTAAGAGGTCCCAGAGGGCTAAATTTTGGATTACAAGGGCTTTTGAAAATTATTATGGGGAAATGAAATTTAAGAGAAATAAAACAAAGGTTAAGGAGTGCCCAGGCAGTTTGTTTCAAAATTATTTTCTGACCAAACAGAGATGAAATGGACAAACGTGAGAGAGGTTGTTTTCCATAATAGTTTCAAGAAGAAAAACCTCCTTCATTTTCTACACAGGTATCATGGTTTGTGAGAAATGTAAAAAATACAGATGTCACGGGAGAATTTTTGCACCAGAATTCACCATTTTGACCAGTGTTGGGATAGTAAATTTTTGAACACCCAAATGGATACCAAATGAAAAAAAATAAAGAATATTTGGAAATTATACTTCCATGGCTTTCCAACGAGCCATCTCAGGCCACTTTCCGACTCCAAGAATGCATCCAAAAGTAGCCTGCAAACAACACTATGTATTTATGCACCAGCATTCACCATTTTTTACCAGTGTTGGGAAAGTCAATTTTTGAACAACCAAATGGACACCAAATGAAACAAATCAAGAATATTTTGAAATTATACTTCCATATCCTTCCAACGAGCCATCTCCGGCCCAATTCTGACACCAAGAAGGCATCCAAAAGTGGCTTGCAAACAACACTATGCATTTCTGCAACAGGATTCACCATTTTTTACCAGTGTTAGGAAGATCAATTTTTGAAAAACCAAATGAACATCAAATGAAACAAATCAAGAATATTTATAAATTATAATTCCATAGCTTTCCAACGAGCTATTGCGGGCCCAATTACGACACCGGGAAGGCCTCCAAAATGGGCTGCAAAGACGAGCGACGTGTCTGGAAAATTGCGTGGCGCACTTGTAGGTTCTTTGTAGTGCATTTTCACACACAGCACAGTGCGCCTATGTGATTGTGCAGCGCGCCTGTGCAGCATCCCTGAACAGCCCAGTACACCTCCTGAACGCCAGTGCCCGAGCCTTCAACTGGCTCCTTGGATCGCTCAAACACTGGGTGCGCCATGTTATCGTAACCACAGAAAAAACAGACTTTGTGAAAGGTCTCATAATCAGTTTGAGGGAGGGTTTGGTTACAAGCTTCAAGGATCAAAATAGTGATTGAAAGGTAAGAGATTATCACAGTTTTATTGGAGATATTTTTTCAAAATGCTTGTTTATTAAAACAAAGGAGTTAGTGCTTGAAGAAAACTAACCAAATTTCATCAAAAAAGGAAAACTTGCCTATTAAAGACATCAAAGAGAGACAGTGAATAAGGGATGAGGATTTTGTCAGTTTAAAGAAGGTCTTCTTAACATGATTGCAAAGGATGGAAACAATGAAAAGGAAGATGGTTAATGTGCCAACTTGAGAGAGTTTTTGTGCTATAAAATAGCTAAGAATGCCCACAATTTCTAGAAGAAAAAGAAGACTTTGATTGGAGGTCCTCTAATCTGTTTGGAAGATGTCTTAACAGTGTTTGCAAGGGGAAATTTGTTTGTTAAACTCAGAGAAAAATAGTGGTTAGAAGATGAATAACTTTGTAAATTTAATACAGTCTTTTGAGAATTGATTTCAAAGAGTGCCATGATCATCTAAATCAAAGAGAAAACAGTGATTGAGGATAAAAGGACATTCATCATTGTTTGCCAAAACTCCTAAAAACAAAACAGAGATTGAAGGAAGAAAGTTATTATTTAGAGGCTTGTTGAAAGTTTATAAAGTGTTAGGAGGCAGTTAAAGGAAAATCACAACTTTCTTTTTCAAGACATATCATGTTTATTAAAGAATAATTTCAGTGTGTTATTTTAAGAGAGTTTTCTTTCTTTGAAAAATTGAAGATTCACACAATCCCTAAGAAAACAAAACAGAGTGTGTGTAAAGGGTATTTAATCAGTCTGAAGGAGTCTTTTGAAAACAATGATTAAGGGAAAGAGGTTTTTGATGCCAAAAAAACAACAAATTTGTCTCCAAAAAACCACAAGCAGATCTTAGCAAAAGCCTCTTGGCTCAAACACAATACTGAAGAAGTGACATTGTTTTCATTCAACAAATACTTGTTTGCTAAACTCAAAGAAAAAACCAATTTGCAAAGAGGAAAAGGTGTGTTGGTTGAAGATTTGTTTCCAGTTATCACTTAATCAGTTTGTCTTGGTAAGTCAAAGCGGAGAAATCTAGGCAAACTAGTGATGATGAGGAACAAGGAAAAGGGTCCAAACATGACAGTAAGGTAGGACAAAGTGGCAAGAAACATAGTGATGATAAAGAGAAAAGTGATGGACAGCAAAATAGTGAAGGGAAAAAACATGACAGTCATGAAGAAAGCAGTGACAAGGATAAACAAGACAACCCTCAAGCAAGCCATGATGAGGGCAAGCAAACATGAAACATAGAGCATGAAGGGCATTCTCCAAAGTACGTGCTAGCTGCCTCTCCTAGGCAAGGGGCCATGATTTCTTCGCAAAAGCTAAAATGCCAAACAACAAGGAAGAAAACCAAGAAAATTTCAAAATTGCCCAAAGAGGGTGCCCAGTAAGAAAAAGTGGAAAAGACACATCTAGACTTGGAATTTTGGCCCGAGCTTCTAGGCATGTTTCTAAACACCCTTAAGGGGTTTTCTCACCAAAATTGAGTGAATTTCAACATGATCTTGTTTTTTGTCATTTTTGGGCCTAATTACATAAAATCATGGGCGCCGCCATTTTTTGTCGAAGCATCCTCAGCTGTTGAGAGTGGTGCCATTGGATGCATTAAATTCAGGGGTATCTACTGAGAAATTTTCAGAGCAATTGAAATTTTTTTGGTCCCCAAAAGATACAAAAAACACTCAATTTTTCAACACTCTGCCCACATATCAGTAAGGCCTAATTTTTGGGTTTTTTCACTCAGTTTAGTATTTGACAGACTTCCAGACGTCATTTTGCTAAAATTTAAGTTCTTCCAAAAATTAGACATCTAGATATTTCTAACGAGCCATCACAAGCCTCGTTTCGATATCAGTAAGGCCCTCAAAGGCCATCCGAAAGTCAGACAATTTTCTGCTGATGCACCCTTAGTGCTTTTTGGCCAAAAAGGCAGTTTTCTGAAGTGGCCTCTCCAATTGTGTGTTAAGCTATTTTGGGACATTTTTAGTCATGAAAATTCAATATTATTCCCTTTCTTAGCCTTTTTTAGATATTTTCATAGATATTTTGTGCCTTGGGCTTTGCAAAGCCTCAAGGACAAAATCAGATATTTTTGATGGGCCAATGAGCTTACTAGTTGCACTAGGAGGTTTCCCTCATCTTGGCCTATATATTCCAAGTGAATTCATTGTAAATAAGGCTAAACTTGATGATATAGAGCAATATATGGTTATACAAGCTTGGAAGAAACACTTGTCTCATGCATTGGATGGTTTCTTGAATGTTTTGGATGATGAAAGAGGACTGTTGTTGGATTCCTTGACTTGGTAAACTGGTATACTATCCCTCTCTGTTATGCTTCTTAGTTTTCGTTCATATTCAATGTTATTTCTTGCTATAAGAAAGTAGAGAATAGATTTGAGACATGCCCTTGGAGGCACCTCAAATTTCCTATTTCTTTATAGCTTCCATGTTTTCTTCCTTCTTAGTCATATCAAAGAATCCTTGATTTCTCTTTGATAACTGAAGAAATTATTTTCTTGTTTCATTTATGGTTTTATGCATGCTAAGTATGATTTACGGTATGCCCTTCTTACTCATGGCTAGTCATAGCTCTACCTCTGAAACCTTTCTTTGATTGTTTAATTGTCATTAGTTGAACCAAGGAGGTCTTGTACTGATCTTGCCCTTTGCCTAAAACTATGCAATCTTGCCTCAAAGTGCCCGATAGCTTGGAATACTATGCTTAGGCATTTCCTCATAGTGATTTGAGTTATTTTTTTGTCTTAATTGTCTTTCCCCAACATCTGATAGCAATTTCCGAAAGTTAGAGAGTCATATATCTCTATGTATTTCCTAAATGTTTATTTCTATGCATTTATCAGTTTATAGTTACATTTCTCATGATTAATGGTTAGCCCTACCATGTTTATGTTAGATATTAAACTATTTATGTTTGAAAGCCTTTTTTCTTCACAAAATTAGTGTTTATCACACTCCATTTTACCCAAATATCCGTTTTACCTTGATCAAGTCGGCCCTTCAACATACCTTGTATCACCATCTGGAGCTTTCTTGAACTTTTTGACCCCATAGCCCAGTTGATCTAACATATTTTTACCTATCTTAGTCTTTGATCAGTTCATCCCTCACAAACCTAAAAAAAAAACCGAAAACCTACTTCATAACTAGCATAAAATCAGAAACACAAGAAGCAAACACACAGATATCCCTTACACAAATAGAGAGAGCCCTCTCTGAGTCAAGGAAGGCTAGGTTCTTATGCTCCATATATTGGTTTGATGTTACCCTGTCACTTTTCTTGCCAATCAGCCAAATCACGGGACACTAACAGAGCAATCAAGGATTCTTTGATATGACTAAGAAGGAAGAAAACATAGAAGCTATAAAGAAACAGGAAACTTGAGGTGCCTCCAAGGGCATGTCTCAAATCTATTCTCTACTATCTTATAGCAAGCAATAACATGAAATTATGAATGAAAACTAAGAAGCATAACAGAGAGGGACACTATACCATTTTACCAAGTCAAGGAATCCAACAACAGACCTCCTTCATCATCCAAAAACATTCAAGAAAATATCAAATGCATGAGACAAGTGTTTCTTCCAAGATTGTATAACCATATATTGCTTCTATTCGTCAAGTTCAACCTTATTTACAATGAAAGCCTTTGGAATATATAGGCCTATATAAGGGAAAACCTCCTAGTTCAACTTGTAATCTCATTGGCCTATCCAAAATATCTGATTTTGTCCTTGAGGCTTTGCAAAGCCCAAGGAAAAAAATATCTAATAAAATATCTCAAAAAATGATAAAAAATGAAAATATATTCACTTTTCATAACTAATCATTCCCAAAAATAGCTAAACGCACATGAGGAAAAGTCACTTTAGAAAGGTTCATTTTTTACAAAAATACTTAAGAAATATATCAGCAGAAAGTCGTATGTCTTGCTGGCAACTTTTGGAGACCTTCCTGATGCCGATACAAGGCCCATGATAGCTTGTTGGAAAGCTACGAATGTCTATTTTCTGAAAATTCTTAGTTTTTTCCAAACTAATCACTAGAAGACCATCAAAATCTAACCTATGTGTAAAAACCCAAAAAATAGACCTTGCTGATAAACGGGGCAGAGTGTCGAAAAAGTAAGTGTTTTTCACCATTTTGGAGGAGAAAATCATCTTCAATTGATCTGAAAATTTCTGAGTAGATGCCCCTAAAATTATGGCATCCAATGATACCATTTTCATCCTTTTAGGATTCCCCAAACAGAAATGGTGATGCCCATGAGTTTTAGCCAAAAACCCAAAAATGACAAAAAACCAAATCTTGTTGAATTTCGCCCAATTTTGGCGAGCATGACCCTCAAGGGTTTTCAGAAACATGTTGTGAAGATGAGGCAAAAATTTGGAGCTTTTAGGTTTCTTTCTTCAATTTTGAGCTTCCTTGATTTTTTCCTATGTGGTCTTCAATTTCCGCCGGGCGAACTGATTGAGCTTCTTATAGTGGCTGGTCATCCTCCTTTGAAGGTCCAAATCTCTATTGGCCTTCTCCAACTTATTTTCCAAGTGATCATTTATCCTCTCAAGCCATGCTTCTTGATTATTCTCTGTCTCTTGGGTGAACAATGTAGTGAGATGAAAAGATTGGAGAAGGGAAGATTATTCCTCATTTTGTTTCTCAAGGGCTCTTTTGAGCCCCATGGTTCTTGGTCTCTTTCTTCTGGGTCGATATTCATCTTCACTATCATTGAACTTTCCCATGAGTTATTCCAATCTAACTTGCACCTTGGAGGCCTCCTTTTTGTATTTGATGGCCCATGTCTCATAGACCACCATGTGGATGCTCATCTGTTTATTTTGTGTTTGCAAAACGTGATTGAAGTTTCTAGCCCTCTCTAGATCTGTTCTTAAAGGATCAATTTGTTTTTCTCTATTGATCAAGAGAGTCTCTAGGATTCGGGCCTCATTGTCACTATCATCACTTTGGATTTGAATTATGTCAAAGTCCTTCTCCTTTTCATGGTTGCTTTCTTCTTTCTCCTTTCCCTTGCTTTGGGTGGCTCTCTTGGTCTTCCTCCTCTTGGGTAATTCGACAATGGGCTGCTTGGGCAATTTCCCATTGCTTCAGAGGGCCCTAGTAACATTTGGAGTTATATTTTTAGGCATCCGTTTCCTTGATGTCGGGGGCTTGGCCACTTTTGGAGAAGAAAGCATGGCCCCTTGCTTAGGAGAGGCAGATAGTACATGCTCTATTGGCTGTTTGCCCTTGTTACTTTCCTCATCATTCTTGCCACTATTTTGAGTTTCTTCATGGATGCCTTGAGTATCCTCTTGCATTGCTTTTTGAGGGCTGCCCTCTTTACTCTTGCCTTTATTGTATTTACGACTTTGAGGCTCTGTCTCTATAATGTTTTGGGCTTTATCCTCATCCTTTTTTCTGCTGTGAGGGCTACCAATACCTTCATCAAAATGTTCAATTTCCTCATCATTTCCCCCCTCACTGTTTTGAGTTTGTTCATGGTGCTGACCTTCATCACTGTGATGCATATCATCATTGTGTTCTTCTTCACCTTGCCGTCCTTCCTCACTGTGCTTTTTTTCACATTGCTACCCTTCTTCATCATGTTGTTCCTCCTCTTCATCATGCTGCTGTTAATCATTTTCTTCTTCCCCTTCATGCTCTTCCTCCTCATCATGCTCTTCTTCTTGTTCAATTATGGGAAATTTTAGCTTCTTGGGAATGGGCTTGCTTGAAGAAGGCGAAGGATGGTGTGTGGAAGGTGAAGAGGATGCATGGAATGAAGGAACATTGGCGACATCTAGATGTGCAATGAAAGTGTCCCAAGAGATTTCCTTCTTCTCAAGCTGATGAAGAATGACAACCTTGATGAGGGAATGATGGAAGAGGCAAGCTGACTGCTGAGAAGGAGGTTTTTTCTGAATAGTGCAGGCCATTTTTTCAATACTTCTATGGAGGAAGAAATGGAGATTTAAAAATTTGGCTCTTGTGAAATGCATGAGCAACCGGAAATGTTAAGAATAGACCCAGGAGAACCTTCCTTCACAAGTGAAGTATTTCATGATTATCTTCATGAGGGGGGAATAACTAGTCAACATATATGAGAAAGGAAAGATAGATGGACATGTACCTCTATGCTCACGCTTCAAAATTTTTTTTTACTGTTCTAAGTCTAGGTGGCATTTTTTTAAACCACTTCTCTCTGACATAAGGGATTTTGGTGGCCTTGGAAATGGACCTAGGAGAGAACTTGAAATCCAAGCCTACCAGCTGAAAGTGTTTCCCTTGAAATCTCAAAGCAGAAAGATGTGTCAAAGGGGAATAAATTTTCACCTCCTGCACCCTTTGAAAAAACTCTAGACATCCTACCTCATGAAAGTTAAACAGGACTGATGGATGGGCATTTACATGTTCAGTTAAAACAGGCTCAAACCTCTTGTGAGGGCCACTTCTACTATCTTTCCTGGGAGGCATTTTATTTTGAATATTCTTTGCTGACTGACAAAAACAAGTTGTCTCAAATGGTCCTTGAAATGGCTTCTCAAGAACACCTCTCTCCTCCTTATAATTCACTGTTTGTCCTCTTTGATGCCAATGAACAAGTATTTGTCATATGAAATAAAATCAACTTATCACTGTGCTTGGAAAAATAACTCTGAAAATATATGTTTGTGGTTTATTGGTGAAGAAATAATATCTTGTGTTTTGAAAAAAACACTTTTTATTCCAAACACCTTTCTTTTGTTGTTCACTATTATTCACAAAGTAAAACAAAACACCCTCCAACTGATTTGAAAGACCTTCACAGCATACTCTGTTTTTTTTGGAACTATGGATACTGCACTGGGTTTCACTGTTTCACCATACAGAGAGGACTCTTTATATGACCAGGTTTTCAAATTAGGATCATTGTTTTCCCTTTGGAACTTCAAACACAGTCTGCTCTTGTTTTATCTGTGGGCTATCACTCTTCTTAAAGGCAGTTAGAGTCCTTTAATATTGTTTAAAACATCCACCTAACACTATAATGGTGTGTGACAATCACAACAACAAGAACCTTTGAGTTTGCTAAAAAACCCTACCCTCTAATCACTATCTCTCTCTCTGGTGCTTTTTAACTGAAAAAATGCCCTTAAGGACAATGTTAAGACACTGTCCAAGTTAATTCGAAACCTCCAAACATAAGAAAGTTTTTCTTTAGTTTTTACAAAACTTTGTCTTATATACCACTGTCTATCTCATGTTTTTAAATGATGAAATGGTTTCAAAAGAACTATTTCCTTCTCAAGGAAAAAACACAGCAAACACACTTTCAATCTTTGAATTTATCCAAGAGGAGAAGTAGAATACCTCAAAGGAAAGATTAAATACCTTGTTTGATTGATTGGAGAAGCTCCACAGAGTTTTTTGGAGTTGTTTGGGTGAGCGGCACGTTCATAAAGAAGAGCATCGCACAATGTAAAGGTAGTCGGCTCGGCCTTGGGTGGTGTTTGAACGGGCGCTACAGGTGCATCGTGTGCCACTACAGCTGCGCCACGCAACAACGTAGACCATTTATATTTCCTCTCCCAAGCGCACTGCGTTCCTTTCTAGGCACACCACGTAGGCTTTAAGCCTGAAACTCTGAAAAAATGCTGACAATTGTTGTCTCTCCAGTCAAAGAAATGATGGAGTGTTTGTTTGGTTGTTTTGAAATTTGAAAATGAGACTTTTCAATGGTCTTTTGTACCCTTTAAATGAAAAATACAAAATCCTTTTGAACTGAACTTGTGAGGGTTTGAACGCCCTTTTGAAGAATTATTTTGTTATAAAAAAACTGAAATGTCTTTAAAAACGTTAAAGGGGCCCATATTTGATCAAGTTGATAATAAAGTGCTGTGAATGCTCTTTTGAAAGTCTTCATAGATATGACACTTCCCAATGCGAAGAAGTCATCTCAGAAGCTAAAATCCCTTTCACAATTCCTTCATTAAGGCAGCAACTCTGTTACCGTTTGTCCATGTCTGTTCCTCAAAAGAAAACTTACTGAAAACCATATTAATGATTTTAGATGCATCATTTGAATGATATTTCTCCTTGACTTTGGGTGAAACCTTAGTTTCATTCACCTAGGTTTGGCAAACATCTGCTTATCAAAAAGGAAATCCATTTGTTACACCATTTTTTTGGTCATCTAACCTATTATTATTAGATGAACCCAAGTACACCATGTAAGACCAATTTTACCCTAAGTAAAATTGCTTTCACCATGTAAAATAACTCATTTGGTCATATTTAACCCAAAACAAGGAAATTAATTAAAAAAATCCTTATTTATTTAATTATTTCTTAAGAACAAGTTATTTAAATCATTATTTAAATAATATTCTTAGTTAAATTTGACTAAATCATCCATAAATAATCAAATAAACCATTATTTATTCCCATCAATCCCCTAAAATGATAAATAAATCATTTATTTATTTATTATTTATAAATAAAGGAATTGACCCAAGTCAAGAATCCTTTTCCCTCCAACAAATACAATAAAATATTCCTAAAAGGTGCTTCTAGAATTCAATTAATAATATTTTATTCATGCATCGAGTTCTAGACTGCCCCAATATTTTTTTATAAATAGGGGGTTTTCCCCATTCATTAGTCACCTTCATTGCATTAGATCACTTTGGATCTACTCTTGGTCACCATTTTCCATTTTGTTTTGTGAACTCCCATTGAGTTCTATGTTTGTTTTTCTACACCCTTAAGAGAGAGAAATGTTAGATCTAAAACACTGAGGACTTTCAAGAACCCATCCCACTGAGGAGAACCGGAAAACACCTTTCTTGTTTTCCTCTCAGGTGCCCCATTCTTTAATATAATACAAAATTCTTTTAAATACATTCTTCTCGTCTTGTCCATTGGATTTATGGAGGCATGTTATATTTTATCTTCTTAATGTCTTTTGTGCTTAGATCTGAATTTGTGTAGCAAACTTAAAGATATTCTGCAGCCACAATCGATTTTAGGGATATTTTTTATGCATAGCTAAAGTGTTCTTTTATGACGAAATAATCATACTAACACCCTTAAAGACCCTTCCTACAATCATATGCAACAACAAGGTATTTTCACATCTTTCATAGAAAAAAGGCCTTTGTTTGTGACAGTGCCATGTTTCATTTCTTTGAATGTTTTCCTTGAATTTAAAACAGATTCCATACCTTTTTTCTTCACACATACTGTCTCTATGTATTTATTTGCAAAGTCCCCTTTAGAAGCAAGGTAGGCTACCTTCTTGTCAATTTGATGAGGTTTTGAAAAAGATCTTCATGGACAGGAAAAGCAAAGCTTCTTTGAACATCAAAACATCGCTACTTAGCCTATGTTTAACCCAGCTCTCAACTCATAAACCTTGAATTGATTTCTACTGATTTCAACTCTGTTGTTAGTATGAATCCTTTGTCGACGTGTACGAAAAAGGACCACTTTAGCTACACATAACTAATAGCCCTAACATCAAAAGTGTCCGCCAATATCTTCATATCTGCATTTAGTTGATCAAGACAAGAGCTGCAAAAAACCAGATCTATGCATAGAAAGACATTAAGCAGTAAAAAGAAGGATTTGCTCCATACATCCAATAGACAAGACAAGAACAATTTTTTTGAAAGAATTTTTGTATTAAGGGCACCTGGGAGGAAAACAAGAAGGTGTTTCCAATTCTCCTCAATGGGATGGGTTCTTGGAAGTCCTCAGCACTTCAGATCTAGCATTTCTCTCTTCTGTTGGTGTAGAAAACCCAGACAAAGATAGAACTCAAAGGGAGCTCACACAGCAAATAATGGAAAATATGACAATGATAATGGCTCAAAGTCAGACCAAGAGTTTAGATCCAGAGTGATCTAATAGGCAAAAAAAGGTGAAGAATGGTAGGAAAAACCCTCCTATTTATAACAAAATATTGGGTCATTTTAGATCTTCGTGCATGATTAAAATAATGTTAAGCAAATCTAGATCCATCTTTTATGGTATATTTTATTATATTTGTTGGAGGGAAAAAGTATTTGACTTGGGTCAAAATTATTTGTTAATAATAAATAAATAAATGATTTATTTATCTTTTTAAGGAAGTGGTTGAAGGATAATCAAATAAATAATGATTTATTTAATTATTTGTGGGTGATTTGGTCATATTTAACAAGGAATATTATCTAAGTAAGATTTAAATAATTATTCCTAGAAAATAATAAGATAAATAAAGGTTTATCTAATTAATTTCTTTGTTTTTGGGTTAAACATGACTAGGAATAATAATTAAATTATGGTTTAATTAATTATTCCATGAGGAAAATTAAACAAATTAGGTTTGTTTAATATTTCCTTTTGGGGTTTCCTGTTTAGACCATAAACAACCTAATAAATGTGGTTTATTAAGTTATTTTACATAGTGAAAGGAATTTTACTTAGGGTAAAATTGGTCTTACATGGTGTACTTGGGTCCATCTAATGATAATAGGTTAGATGACCAAAAAATGGTGTAACAGATTGCCCCCCAGCATGCGAGTGTTAGGAGAAAATCGTATGACCGAAGTACCTTGTAAGAACTCAATCACCAAACATCAAGAGGGAAGTTAGAGAGAGAAATGTAAGGTAGACTAAGGTGCTAAAGAACTAGACCCTGAGGAGACGAGACTTACAGGTGCAACAAGTCTCTGTTTATGAGAGGGTACCTGTGCTAAAGGCGGCGGGGGGAGGCATACCTATGCCCGCCGAGACAAAGTACAAAAGAATAGTGTGTCTAGTAAACAAGGGACTGAACCATAATGTACAGCCGGCATAATCATGAGCCAGATAAAAATACAATGAAGAATCCCACATACATGCTACGCCTGGGTCTAAGTACATGAGATACAAATAAAACCCAAATGCCCCCTGTAAATGTGGAAGGGCTCGCAAAATCTGACTGATACATGCAAATCAAAGAGGCGCTACAAGCGGCTAAGGCCGACATCATCAAATATATGGAGCTACATCAAGGGATGCAATGAAGAGGTCATCCGGGCATGTGGGGGGCTACCTGCAGGGCCACCCCCTCATGAGGGCTGAGACATCTCACACACACCCGGGAATCACCAAGAGCTACTGCTGCATCACTGAATCATCAAGTATACGGATCTCGATCATGCTGAAAGGAGCTGGAGTGGAGAAACAATCAAGTCAAATGGAAATAAGAGATCCCTTTGCCTGATCTGAGGCACCGAACAACAGTGGAAGCTGGAACCAAGGTACACCGCCCTCTAGACCTGTCTTCTGGAATGAAGAAGTTGATGTTGATAGAAGGAGGTCCGCCATAGGTGAGGCAATGAGAGATCCTCAACTAAGGCACGAGAGAAAATAGTAGAGCGATGAACAGACTAATACCAATGATGATGGTGGAATGGAGGGGACTGAGTAGCGAATGGATGACTTCCCTTGCTAGAGCATAAAGGGCATGAATGACATGGCAATGACTGACACAATATCATCAGGGATAAGGGATAGTGGGACTGAAGGCCATAATGTGCGACAGAAGAGAGAAACCAAGCGATGAGGGATGGAGGACTATAGCGGGGTACAAAGGGACTCGGGATAGACCCCATGAATGCGATGATGACTCCACTTGGATGCTCTAAACAAGGGAGACTCGATGGTGCTGCCACATAGTAAAGGTCCAATGGTGGACCATGAAAAAATGAGTACAATATGGTAACTCACGACGAAAATCAACACGAACAAAGACAAGTAAGGAGGCAAAGTGGTGCCCCAAGTACAAGTGTTGTAAGGGAAGAAATGCGATTTTAAGGAGAGGTGAAGTGACCCATCTTGGACAAAATGTGTCCGGGTGAAGTATAAAATCGAAAAAAAATAACAGATACCCATTTGAGGGCTCGGTGAGAGCTTTCCAACGGTGCAGACGGTTTGTCAAACGGAGCTACGGTATTGTCGCAGCAGGCGAAAGAAGAAACAAGGGTTCTCTTTTAATAAGGCAGTTTTCCCTCCAAATTCACTCATTTTCTAGTGTTGCTGTGGTGAATGTAGAGAGGAGAGAAGGCCCTAAATCTTGCGGCGAGTGTAGCGGACAAACCGACCGTTGGAATCAAGATCCGTCAGTTGCAGGTAAGAGGCCTAACCTTACTCTTTCATTTTTATGGATTGAAAGTTCAGATTAGGGCCCAGAATCTCAGGAACAGCCCCCTTTGCATATTTTCGGCAGGGTCAGACTTTTTGGGCCAAAATCTGCGACCTAGGATGCAGGTTTTGAGCCAAAAGGTGCGACCTATCCCAGGATTTGGCAAAAAAGTGCGACCTGGAAGATGAGGGGGTTTTAGTGCTACTTTATGGCTGAGAGGTGGGTTTTTTGTGTTTGCTTACAGTATTCCCTATCTGTAGGCTGACAAAGATGATTTTTTTGTGCAGATATGGAAGATATACAGGTGAAATGGAGAGAAAGATACCTGGGTACATTACGGGCAGAGATCCAGGCAGATCAAGGTGTCTGTCGTGTGTTGGCCAGGTTTGGGGTTCTGAAGTTTTTGGAGAACCCTTTGATGAGAGCTAGAGAGCCCTTGTTGGCCCGGATGATCAGTTATTGGGATCCAAAGCATGAGGTCTTTGTAGTGCAGGGGCATAGGATCGAACTGACAGTCCAGGATGTATATTTCCTGACAGGTCTCCCACCACTTGGGATGGTGGGAAATACGCAGCCAGTGTTACCGCAAGGGCGGAACATCATGGAGTTTGTGGAGCGGCATTGTCGACCGGGTCTCCGAGTCAAAGGGACGCGGATACCGATCGGAGACCTAGAGAGACTGGAGACCCGGGCAGTGGCCGCAGCGGTGCTACGGATCCTGGGTAGCCAGGCGTTCAATCACATCACTGGGGGGAAGATGATGATCGTAGAGAGCATGTTGAGTGGGACCTACTATGGGTGGGCCCAAATGATGTTGGTGTCATTAAAATGACAGCTATCGTTGTGCAAGCGGCAAGTAAACCACGATTGCTCGTATGGGACTTTATTGTGTTCCTTCTTTTTTGAGAAGATCCTGACCTTACGACCTCGTATACAGCTCCTGGATTGGGGCCCGAGAGATCCCAAGATGCGCCGGTGGGGGCGGCTACTGTGCAGGGGAGGAGGAGGGGTGGTCGGATGAGTGTTTAGACCTGAGTTCTTTGCCCATTGGGATCAGATGCCGTTATACATAGATGACTATCCCTATAGTGGGATGAGTTATTATGGGGATCCAGACCTACCACTTCCACCTGGTCGAGTATGGGGACCTGATGGTAAGTGATAAGTAACTAATCTTTTTTGGGCATGTTACAGTTGGTGAATAGTAGATAGGGTACTGATTCTTGTATTGTTGGTATGCAGATATAGCTCCATTAAAACCGGCCGGATATATGGGACGACCGGCAGCATCTGGAGTTGCAGGTCTGAGTGGATCGAGAGCAGCATGTAATGAGGACGCAGCCACCCTTCTGGAGGACATCCGCCATAGATACGAGAGGTTGCTGACCAGAGTGTCAGAGCGCGGGTGGCAAGACTTAGACGACCAGTACATAGAGCCATGCATTGGTCTACCCTAAGAATGGCGAGGTGTCATGCGGCGCATGGCGATGGCCGGTCAAGGGATACGTTATATACAGGCTGCAGGAGTAGAGACATTGGCTCGGGATCCGCCAGATAGTGATTAGGGGTGGGGCATGTGGTGCCCCCTAGTGTGTATGTAGGGGCAGGTGGTGCCCCCAATTTTGAGTTTTTTTTAACATGCTATAGGCATGTCATATGTATCAGAGTAGATGGACTCTAAACACATATTTTGCGACACATATTATGGATATGCATCATTTTTAATGATTATGAATGTTATTGTCTTGTATGAAATGCGTGTGATAAATGCCAATCTAGAACATGGTTTGCAATGCTATCTACATAGTGATTCTATTCTCGAGGTACATGGTTGAAAGTTATGGTTTCAAATTCACGTATCAAGAGTTTCACTCATAAATATCATCTAACAGCACAAGATTACGCACACAATAGACACCATTTAGTTGCATGACAAGAAGTAGGGAATCTAAACGAACATGCAGATGGAGGATGCGATGAAAGAGGGCATCAGCTAAGAGACCACGCACTGTATCATATTCGGCCTGATTGTTGGTGGCAGTACCAATGCATACCCCATTTGAGAGCACAAGGGCATGCAAGGGGGTGAAAATGGCCCAACCTACCGAGGCTAGATTCTGGGAGTAACAACTTGCACCATCGACGTAACCGATGTAGGGTGGGGACGAGAGGTCCTGCGGAATAGTGTTACAAGACAAAAAATGGGGGGAGGAGGGACAATGATGGGAGCATGAGTGTACAGAAGACATCGAGCAGCAACTGTGAGAAGGAGTGCGATGAGCAGGATGGCTATGACTCATATACAAACTATAGGGTGGTATATGAGGGCTGTAGGAGGCATGGCGGGGACTCGGGCTGCAGAGGTCAATAGAGATACGGGTGGAGTGATATCATGTATGGGTAGAAAAGAGGGGGTCAAGGGTGGTCGCTGAAGGGGGGTCAAGCGAAACAATAGGGGAGGATGCAAGGGGACTGTGCTCCAAGGGTCTCATAGAGGATGATAGGTAAAGAATGGACTCCGTCATCTGAACATCAGGGGGGGGAATGTTGATGGGAGCGGGGGGATCCTCAAGCTGGCCCGAAGCATACTGCGTGAGTATTGGAGAGGCGGATTGATTTTGTTCAACCTCATACTCTCGGACTACTTCTAAAGAGGCACGGTAATGCGTCAGGTGAGGACAATGGTGGGAGTAATGGCCATGGACACCGCACAAAGCATAGGGTTTGCTAGTGCGAATAGTTTTTGGTTTCTTGGTTACGGACGAGGACGGAAGAGAAGGGTCAGAGACCGTAGAATCAGGGAACGCGACTTTAACCATGGGTTGAATGCGGGGCAACTCAGGACAAGTATGGGTGGCATGACCGATGACATCACACAAGGCACAAGGCTTTGCAGGTGGGGGAGGATCAGGGTCAGTCGGGGTGGCCTTGTGTTTAGATGCCCCCTTGCGAGCTTTGCCTTTCTTTTCTGGAGCTGTAACCACAGGGGTAGGGTCCAGGGAAGGTGCAGGGGACATGGTAATAATGGAGGAAGTGAGGGGGACCGGTTGAACTGGTGTCAAAGCAAGATAGGGTTTGGGGTGACCAGGAGGGGTGGCGGCTCGAGGGTCAAGGTACCAGATGGGTATACCTAGGGTCAGGTTAGGAAGAGAGAGGGTGGCCATGACAGGGACCGAATAGAATCCGGGAGGGGGAGCCAAGAAAGGTATCTAACCCGCGGGATAATGACCAGGAGGGACGGCTCCGAGATGATTAAGGCCTGGGGGAACCGATCCAGGGGGATAAAGGGGTTCAGAGATACCAGCTGTAGGAGAAGGGCGAGAAGGAGGAGGTCCGGCTGGCAGAGATGAAGGGCTAGGAGCGGGTTGCGATGGGCGAGGTTGAGTCTGAGGTTGCTGACTAGCCGAAGCGGGTCGCTTAAGGGCAGCCCAAGATGATTGCATCATGCAAACATTCAAGAAGCTGGGATTAGAGATATGAGGAGGGGGAAGACCAGGAAAAGTTCCAAGTAGGGAGGAATCTTTGTAAACGCCGGGGGAGACACTGGTCAAGGAATCGACGGTTTTCTTATTGGCTACAGAAGAGATGGTCGTCTCCGGGGAGGTCTGAGATGGTGGCTCATGGTAAGTCAACTAGTCAATGGTGACTATCTTTCCATTGTGAGGAAAAGACATCTTGCGGAAAAATGCGGAGGGGACAGTAGACATGGCATAGGTGTAGCTTCGCCCCAATAGAATGTTGTGGTCTAGAGAGGCATCAATGACTTCTACGTCAACGCAAACGGTCTTACCGGCAAGGGTGATAGGACAATTACGGAAAAGGCCAATGGGCTGGGAGGCGTGGCCGTCCCACACTCGAAGGGTGATCCTGGAAGGGGCCAACTCAGGAGATCTGAGTTGCTTCCAAACCAAAGCAGACATCACACAAGTGGATGCCCCCTCATCAATTATACACCAAGAAACGTTGGCGTTCCGGATCTTGACTGGGATTTGGAAGGCGAAGGAAGCAGGAAGAGGAGGATGCTCTGATTGATGGGTGTCAAAAACAATCATTTGGTCATCAGCAGGATCTACAGCACCCACGGTAAATAATAGAGCCTTCTTTTGGGAAGGGCACAACTGGAGGAGTTCCAGTGTGGAAATGGCAGTAGGAGATTGCGCCAAATCATCTACTATGCTATACGAATGGGCAGCTCGACCAGAAGCGGCATTTCGACGTAACGGTCCTTTAGGAATCTTGGTATGGACCTCAACTTTGGGTTGAGGGATGTGTAAGGGACCATTGGATGTCGAAAGAGGCTCTGTAGAACCGGAAGAAGGGGACTCGGGGGAAGACTGAGTGGGAGGCTTGGGGTACTGGCGAGACCGAGTTTGAAGGTGAAGGTCAACGGGAGGGGATGGATTAGAGTTCATCATGAGGATTTAGTAATCGGAGGAAATAGAAAGGGAAGGTGGAGTGGTGACCTGTCCGTCAGGTGGTTGGGTAGCCACGAATCCTTGTTGAGGGAAAGGATCAGTAAACACAGCTGGTTGAGTAGTGGCCACATTAGGGGGAGCATGAGGGGAGGCATGTTGTCCGAGCAATGTGCCCTGAGACTCCCACATCTACCGCATCTGTGGTAAGAGGGGACAATCGTGGGTGTAATGACCATAAACACCGCAACACGAACAAGGCTTATTTGTGCGAAGAGGCCTGTCCGGCTTGGGCTGAGTTCCCTGTTGCTGGTTAGCAGTGTTAGGGTCAATACCTTGAGGATTGGGCCCACAAGTACCAGGGGAAGATTTTTTTGGATTGCCTCTCCGCCTTCTTTGAGAAGAAGGGGGATTAGTCGTGCCCTGCTGTGCAAATACTTGCCCTGAAGGGGGCTGTAGGTGCTGTTGCGGGGTTGGAGGAGGCAAGGGAGAGGGAAGCGCATATGCTGGAGGGCGGCTTCTTCGGTTTGAGGGAAATGGGAGGCGACATCTTTGCCAATGGGAGCTAAGAGAGTGCGAAGGAACCAATCCTTATAAACCGGATCTTCGAAGGGGGGAGCTCGACATAAGCTTCGTCTTCTTCGCCATTCCTGGACATGAGTGGAAAGGCGGGTTGAAGAGGTTTGCTTGAAAGAAGTCAAAATCTCTGTACCAGTATCGTATCGGAGAGGAAGCTGGAAATAAGATAAAAAGGCCTGGGCAATGGTCGCAAAGGTGGTATGGGAAGAGGTGGCTTGGTCAACATACCATTTAGAAGCTTCGCTGGTAAGCGTGTGTTGGAACAACCGAAGATGGATGGAATCATCGGTAATGGAATTGGAGGAACACCACATGTGGAAAGATCGGACATGGTTGGTTGGATCTTCTCCAGCAAGGCCTTCGAACTTAGGGATGTCGGAGGGGAGCTTGGTTGGCATATCAGGCCAACCAACATTGTGGCGGATGGGGTCATTAATCAACTGATTGAAATCAGGGAGGCTCAGGCCTGCGATGTACGGTAGCAAGGGTGCAGCCGAGGTAGTTCCTGTGGTGGTTCCGCTAGTAGTAGTTCCGGCATTAGGGCCGGGAGCACCGCTAGCATTAGGCCCTGGACCAGACATATTGAAGGTGATAGGGGGAGAACCAGAAGTAAAAGGAGAACCCAATGAATCA
Organism: Pinus albicaulis; assembly: GCA_034641835.2. NCBI lineage: Eukaryota > Viridiplantae > Streptophyta > Pinopsida > Pinales > Pinaceae > Pinus > Pinus albicaulis. Next base: position 51,228,666 of record CM076578.1, read on the forward strand.
TAAGAGGAGTCGCAGTGCGGACTTGGAGGAGGACTGGCTCGATGACGGCGGGACGGAGCAGGTCGATCGACCAGAAACTGAGCGTGAAGGCAAAGAAGTCTCCGGGAAGCACGCCTTGGGGGCGCAATGATGGTAACACAAACATGGCATGAGGGGAAGAGGAACGACCGACAGAGGCAGGGAGGTGTCGAATCAAGTGATTACAATGTCGAAACAAGGGAAAAAAGGTGCAGTGTCAATTGATTTTAAAGTCTTTGCCTGGCGGTGTAAACCAGGCTCTTCTTCACTTAGGGTGAGTGTGTGGTGTGCGTTAATTTTAATTTTTAAACCCTTTTCGTTTTGAGAGCAAGAGAAAAAGTGTGTTGCGTAACTGAAAATAATGCTGCAAGAACAGTATATAATGCTGAAATAATAGAAAATTAATAGCTACTATTGCATTGATTCGACTCAAAAAGGCGGGTCTCTCAAAACGATTCTAAAAGAGGGAAAAAATCTAGTCAAAAAACACTAAAAAGAGGCCAATAGATCTAGGGTCAAAAAGGGACAGGGATCTAAAGGGAAACGCTGCTAAAAAGAGGTGCAGATCACAGCCAAGAGGCAGAGGCAAGGTGGCAGGAAAAAAGGAGGAAATCAGAAAAAAGCAGAAGGGGCAAGGAGGAGGCCCTAAAAGTAGATCCAAAAAAATCTTCGGGAGGTGATTTGAAAGGGAGAGGAGCTAATTTAAAAGGACTCTGAAAATGAGGTATCAGATCTGAAAAAGAAATGGCTGAAAACTCTGAAAAATTAGACACTTACAGCAGCTAAAACTCTTCCACAAAAAGTGGAGGGTATTGAAGTCCTAGGGGGCTAGATTCCCACTTATTTGAGTAAACCAGAGCAAGAATAGGTCTAAACGAGCGGAGACAAAGGCTGGAAAACCCTGACAGAAGCTTCAGAAAAACCCAGAAAAATTTCAGAAAAATTTCAGAAAAAAGTCCAGGTCGTAGTTTTTGACCTGTTTTTCGCTCAGGTCACAGTTTTTGGGCTATTTTCTGCGACCTGAAGCTCCAAGATGCAGTTTTTGGGCCAAAAAATATGACCTGCACTTCCAGCACTCTCTGTGGCAGATTTCAGAAAAACAATGTCGTCTCAGTTGCGGCTGATGTCTGTCACCTGCGCAATAGGGCCAGAAACACACGGAAGTTAAAAATTTTAATGTTTTGAGGGTTTTAGAGAGTTTTAAAGGTGAAAGGCACCATAAAAATAGGAAAAATAAAAAGTTGAAGAGAAACCCTAGGGTTTGAAGTAGCTGGATATGCAGGAATATGAAAAACAACAACGGTCGTCATTGAAAACCCGTGTGGAGTTGCCAATTGTTAGTATGAATCCTTTGTCGATGTGTACGAAAAAATACCACTTTAGCTACGCATAACTGATAGCCCTAACATCAAAAGTGGCTGCCAATATCTTCATATCTGTAGTTAGTTGATCAAGACAAGAGCTGCAAAAAACCAGATCTATGCATAGAAAGACATTAAGCAGTAAAAAGAAGGATTTGCTCCATATATCCAATAGACAAGACAAGAACAATTTTTGAAATAATTTTTGTATTAAGGGCACCTGGGAGGAAAACAAGAAGATGTTTCCAATTCTCCTCAATGGGATGGGTTCTTGGAAGTCCTCAGCACTTCAGATCTAGCATTTCTCTCTCTTGTTGGTGTAGAAAACCCAGACAAAGATAGAACTCAAAGGGAGCTCACACAGCAAATAATGGAAAATATGACAATAATAATGGCTCAAAGTCAGACCAAGAGTTTAGATCCAGAGTGATCTAATAGGCAACAAAAGGTGAAGAATGGTAGGAAAAACCCTCCTATTTATAACAAAATATTGGGTCATTCTAGATCTTGGTGCATGATTAAAATAATGCTAACCAATTCTAGATCCACCTTTTATGGAATATTTTATTATATTTGTTGGAGGAAAAAAGTATTTGACTTGGGTCAAATCCCTTTATTTGTCAAAAATAAATAAATAAATGATTTATTTATCTTTTTAAGGAAGTGGTTGAAAGATAATCAAATAAATAATGATTTATTTAATTATTTTTGGGTGATTTGGTCATATTTAACAAGGAATATTATCTAAATAAGATTTAAATAATTATTCCTAGAAAATAATAAGATAAATAAAGGTTTATCTAATTAATTTCTTTCTTTTGGGTTAAACTTGACTAGGAATAATAATTAAATTATGGTTTAATTAATTATTCCATGAGGAAAATCAAACAAATATAGGTTTGTTTAATATTTCCTTTTGGGGTTTCCTGTTTAGACCATAAACAACCTAATAAGTGTGGTTTATTAAGTTATTTTACATAGTGAAAGGAATTTCACTTAGGGTAAAATTGGTCTTACATGGTGTACTTGGGTCCATCTAATGATAATAGGTTAGATGACCAAAAAATGGTGTAACATCTGTCTTTGAAATAGTGAAACCGTCTAAGAAATCATTGAAACACCACTGTTATGTTAGTGGTTTCATCTATTGGAGAAAAAGATGTTAAAACAAGTTTCTAGGTAGTTTGCAGCATCGTTAGCTTTGTGCCCTTTAAATGAGGTCATACCTATGTTCTTGACCGACTCCTTGTCGAAAGAGGCTCTGTAGAATAGGAAGAAGGGGACTTGGGGGCAGACTGAGCGGGAGGCTTGGGGTAGTAGCGAGACTGAGTTTGAAGGTGAAGGTCGACGGGAGGGGATGGATCAGAGTTCATCATGAGGATTTGGTAATCGGAGGAACCAGAAAGGGAAGGTGGAGTGGCGACCTGTCCGTCAGGTGGTTGGGTAGCCACGAATCCTTGCTGAGGGAAAGGATCAGTAAACACAGCGGGTTGAGTAGTCGCCACATTAGGGGGAGCATGAGGGGAGGCATGTTGTCCACGGAATGTGCCTTGAGACTCCCACATTTGCCACATCTGTGGTAAGGGGGGACAATCGTGGGTGTAATGACCATAAACATCGCAACACGAGCAAGGCTTATTTGTGCGAAGAGGCCTGTCCGGCTTGGGCTGAGTGCCCTGTTGCTGGTTAGCAGTGTTAGGGTCAATACCTTGAGGATTGGGCCCATGAGTACCAGGGGCAGATTGGTTTGGATTGCCTCTCCACCTTCTTTGAGAAGACGGGGGATTAGTCATGCCCTGTTGTGCAAATACTTGCCCTGGAGGGGGCTGTAGGTGCTGTTGCGGGGTTGGAGGAGGCAAGGGAGAGGGAAGCACATATACTGGAGGAGCTGGCGCACCAGGCTGCGGATAAGGGTAATGGTTAGGTTGGGCAACATTGAGGTAAGAAGGAGGTTGGGCAAAAGGATGAGGCATGCCGTATCCTGGATACATGCTACCTGGAGGGGGGAAAGTGCTAGAGGTGCTGGCCCCTCCCTGAGGGAGACCATAGCCCATAGGAGGTTGAGCATACGGATGAGAAAGGGCTCCAATGATACCGTCGGTGAAATGAGATGCCCCCGGGGCGTTAACGCCTCCGGGCCTGGGGAGGTCAGGAAGGACGGTATAAACATAACCAGACTAAGCATAGATCATGTCATATTTCAAGGCTATTTGGAGGGCGGCTTCTTCGGTTTGAGGGAAATGGGAGGTGACATTTTTTCCAATGGGAGCTAAGAGAGTGCGAAGGAACCAATCCATATAAACCTGATCTTCGAAGGGGGGAGCTCGACATAAGCTTCGTCTTCTTCGCCATTCCTGGACATGAGTGGAAAGGCGGGTTGAAGAGGTTTTCTTGAAAGAAGTCAAAAGCTTTGTACCGGTATCGTATCGGAGAGGGAGCTAGAAATAAGATAAAAACGCCTAGGTAATGGTCGCAAAGGTGGTATGGGAAGAGGTGGCTTGGTCAACAGACCATTTAGAAGCTTCGCTGGTAAGCATGCGTTGGCACAACCGAAGACGGATGGAATCATCGGTAATGGAATTGGAGGAACACCACATGTGGAAAGATCGGACATGGTTGGTTGGATCTTCTCCAGCAAGGCCTTCGAACTTAGGTATGTGAGAGGGGAGCTTGGTTGGCATAGCAGGCCAACCAACATCATGGCGGATGGGGTCATTAATCAACTGATTGAAATCAGGGAGGCTGAGGCGTGCGATGTACAGTAGCAAGGGTGCAGCCGAGGTAGTTCCTGTGGCGGCTCTGCTAGTAGTAGTTCCGGCATTAGGGCCGGGAGCACCGCTAGCATTAGGCCCTGGACCAGACATAGTGAAGGTGACAGGGGGAGAACCAGAAGTAAAAGGAGAACCCAATGAATCAGAAGAGGAGTCAGAGTGCCGACTTGGAGGAGGACTGGCTCGACGACGGTGGGAAGGAGCAGGTCGATCGACCGGAAACTGAGGGTGAAGGCAAAGAAGTCTCTGGGAAGCACGTCTTGGGGGAGAAATGATGGTAACAAAAACATGGCATGAGGGGAAGAGGAACAACCGACAGAGGTAGGGAGGTGCCGAATTAAGTGATTACAATGTCGAAACAAGGGAAAAAAGGTGCAGTGTCAATTGATTTTAAAGTCTTTGCCTGGCGGTGTAAACCAGGCTCTTATACGCTTAGGGTGAGTGTGTGGCATGCGTTAATTTTAATTTTTAAACTCTTTTCATTTTGAGAGCAAGAGAAAAAGTGTGTTGCGTAACTGAAAATAATGCTGCAAGAATAGTATGTAATGTTGAAATAACAGAAAATTAACAGCTACTATTGCATTGATTCGACCCAAAAAGGCGGGTCTCTCAAAACGATTCTAAAAGAGGGAAAAAATCTAGTCAAAAAACACTAAAAAGTGGCCAATAGATCTAGGGTCAAAAAGGGACAGGGATCTAAAGGGAAAAGCTGCTGAAAAGAGGTGCAGATCACAACCAAGAGGCAGAGGCAAGGTGGCTGGAAAAAAGGAGGAAATCAACAAAAAGCAGAAGGGGCAAGGAGGAGGCCCTAAAAGTATATCCAAATAAATCTTCGGGAGGTGATTTGATAAGGCGAGGAGCTGATTTAAAAGGAATATGAAAATGAGGTATCAGATCTAAAAAAGAAATGGCTGAAAACTCTGAAAAATTAGACACTTACAGCAGCTAAAACTCTTCCACAAAAAGTGGAGGGTACTGAAGTGCTAGGGGGCTAGATTCCCACTTAGTTGAGTAAAACAGAGAAATAATATGTCTAAACGGGCAGAGATAGAGGCTGGCAAACCCTGACAGAAGCTTCAGAAAAACCCAGAAAAATTTCAGAAAAAATTCAGAAAAAAGTCCAGGTCGCAGTTTTTGACCTGTTTTTCACTTAGGTCACAATTTTTGGGCTGTTTTCTGCGACCTGAAGCTCCAGGATGCAGTTTTTGGGCCAAAAAGTGCAACCTGCACTTTCGGCACTCTCGACGGTAGATTTCAGAAAAAAAATGTCGTCTCAGTTGCGGCTGATGTCTGTCACCTGCGCAATAGGGCCAGAAACACACGGAAGTTAAAAATTTTAATGTTTTGAGGGTTTTAGAGAGTTTTAAAGGTGAAAGGCACCATAAAAATAGGAAAAATAAAAATCTGAAGAGAAACCTTAGGGTTTGAAGTAGCTGGATATGCAGGAATATGAAAAACGACAGCGGTCGTTATTGAAAACCCGTGTTGAGTCGCCAATTGTTAGTATGAATCTTTTGTCGATGTGTACGAAAAAAGACCACTTTAGCTACACATAACTAATAGCCCTAACATCAAAAGTGGCTACCAATATCTTCAGATCTATAGTTAGTTGATGAAGACAAGATCTGCAAAAAAACAGATCTATGCATAGAAAGACATTAAGCAGTAAAAAGAAGGATTTGCTCCATATATCCAATAAACAAGACAAGAACATTTTTTGAAAGAATTTTTGTATTAATGGCACCTGGGAGGAAAACAATAAGATGTTTCCAATTCTCCTCAATGGGATGGGTTCTTGGAAGTCCTCAGCACTTCAGATCTAGAATTTCTCTCTCCTGTTGGTTTAGAAAACCCAGACAAAGATAGAACTCAAAGGAAGCTCACACAACAAATAATGGAAAATATGACAATGATAATGGCTCAAAGTCAGACCAAGAGTTTAGATCCAGAGTGATCTAATAGGCAAAAAAAGGTGAAGAATGGTAGGAGAAAACCTCCTATTTATAACAAAATATTGGGTCATTCTAGATCTTGGTGCATGATTAAAATAACATTAACCAAATCTAGATCCACCTTTTATGGAATATTTTATTATATTTGTTGGAGGGAAAAAGCATTTGACTTGGGTCAAATCCCTTTATTTGTCAAAAATAAATAAATAAATGATTTATTTATCTTTTTAAGGAAGTGGTTGAAAGATAATCAAATAAATAATGATTTATTTAATTATTTGTGGGTGATTTGGTCATATTTAACAAGGAATATTATCTAAATAAGATTTAAATAATTATTCCTAGAAAATAATAAGATAAATAAAGGTTTATCTAATTAATTTCTTTGTTTTGGGTTAAACATGACTAGGAATAATAATTAAATTATGGTTTAATTAATTATTCCATGACGAAAATCAAACAAATATAGGTTTGTTTAATATTTCGTTTTGGGGTTTCCTGTTTAGACCATAAACAACCTAACAAGTGTGGTTTATTAAGTTATTTTACATAGTGAAAGGAATTTTACTTAGGGTAAAATTGGTCTTACATGGTGTACTTGGGTCCATCTAATGATAATAGGTTAGATGACCAAAAAATGGTGTAACATCTGTCTTTCAAATAGTGAAACCATCTAAGCAATCCTTGAAACACCACTGTTATGTTAGTGGTTTCATCTATTGGAGAAAAAGATGTTAAAACAAGTTTCTAGGTAGTTTGCAGCATCATTAGCTTTGTGCCCTTTAAATGAGGTCATACCTATGTTCTTGACCCTCTCCTTGTTAAATGAAGGAGGAATTTATCACATTTCCCAACCATCTGCTTTTAAATGAAGGAGGTTTTCAACCAATTACCTTACCCTCTGCTCATGTTTGGCGGAGGTTTTAAACAATGATGCTATTTCATCGCTTTGTCCAACTATGTCATCTTTCCTTGTAGTCCCCATTCATAGTTAAGTAAATAAAAGTGACAAATTGACAATATGCCATGAGGTGAAATTCTCTGAGATATGTAATCCTATTGTTAAAATACCTTTATGCATCTTTAGACATCAGAAGCAACCTGACCAGTATCTACAGAGTATTACTTGTTAGTCATAACTCACTAACCTTTTGGCTGTGTTTACAGGAGCTCATTGAAATACCTCTTTGTCTAGTACTTGCATCCCAGGCTCTAAACCACATGAGAAGTAGTTGTCTTCTCATGTTAAGTTTAATAATTTCTTCTGAAAAAAACATTGAAACACTGTAAATCCACCTAATCTAAGTTTGACTTGTGGCATATGCACTGCTCAGACATCGAGGTTTGTTAGTGGCGTGACTTAAGGGTGTATGAAGCTTTATTTATAGAATAGGAAGTTAGCTATGACTGGTTGATATTATATAGAGGTTCTTTTGGCTTTAGGATAGTTTTCCAAGGGAGGAATGCCTAAAGCGCCACTACCTAACTTAGGGGAGACTTTTTTTGTCAAATTTGGAGTATTCTCTTTGGAGCTGATGGACAAGTTTGTATGAATGAGACTAGATAGGGCTTAAAAATTAGGTTTTATATCATCATGGGCTGATTTTAAAAAGGTAAGAGGGCAAAAATGTTTATGGGTGTTTTCTAGCTGGCAAATTTGACAAATTGGAGATCAGCTGCTAGAAAACTTGGCTTTAAAAACTAGTCATCATCAACAGGTGAAAAATATTGATGACTAACAGTGGAAACAGTGGTGTTGGGCTCCGCATCAATAATATGTTTTCCTTTTTCATTCCCCTTGTTAGGTTCTGATTCAGATTCAGAGAATGTCTAAATCAGAAGCCCTCATCTCGGCCACCAGCGACTGCTTGGCCCGACACTCACTTGTGATGTGAATGGAGCTCTTATGGAACTCACACCACTTTCCCATGTCCTTCTTTCGCTTTGTGGTGTTGTTCTTTGCTAGTGGCTTTCACAGGTTGTCTTGAGACACCATGCCCTTGCTCTGTCCTTTGTTATGCATTTTGGGAGAACCTTTCCTTTGCTTTTGATTTGCAGATCCAAAGTCTCGCTTCTTCTGTTTGAATTTCTGCTCAATCTTGGAACCATACAAGTATGCTGTACCGAGTGAGGAGATGTCAAGGAACTCCATTTCCTCCTTAATATATTTGTGCAGAAAACTGTGATACTTTAGCACCCGATGTTTCTCTAAATCTTTGATACCCAAATTTGTGCACAGGGTATGGAACGGATTCTTTAGCTCATGCACATCTTGATCCCTTTGTTGTCATAGCGTGGTCCATTATATGTACATTTCCTCATATCTCCCCACAGGATAGTATTGTTCCTTTATAGTGTCTCATAAATAATTCCAAGTGGGTACGGATGAGAACAGAGAGGATTCTGTGTCGTCCTTTTTTTCACATTAGGTTTCCCACCAGTCCTTGACATGGGCGGTAGCTTTGAGGAGTGCAAAAATAATCTTCTCCCAGTTGAAAAGCTCATGAACTGAGAAATATCCTTCTAATAGATTCAACCATCTATGTAAGGCATCCACATGTATTTGACCCTCAAATATGGGAATGTCAAAATTTACTTGTACCTTAAAGGGAGTCGCACCTCCAGAGTGCTGTTGGATGCAAATGTGCCACAAGTGGGCAGTCGTTGAAGGATCCGGGTAAAGTTATCTGTCATCGCATTCCTTTGTTTTTTAAGGACCTCCTCAAGCAACATTTTGATAGGATCCACTACAATAAAAAAGCGCATTGGTGAGGGTCATGATTGTGATGGACCTTTAAGGTCCGTCACCAATGTCACATATGGTGACGGTCCTTAAAAAACTATCACTGTAAGTGTATATAGTGATGGTTTTATATGGTCCGTCACTAAAGACATTTTCAATGACACTTTTGGTGAGGGTCGTTAAAGGCCCATCACTAATTCTCTCTTTGGTGACACTTGTAGTGATAAAATTTTAATGTCCCTCACCAATGCTTTTTTTGTTACTTTTGGTGACGGTCAAAAAATGTTTGTCATCATTGATCATTAAAAAATTGTTATTGTAAGTGCATATAGTGATGGTCCTTTATGGTACGCCACCAAAGAAATTTTCAATGACACTTTTGGTGAGGGTCGTTAAAGGCCCATCACTAATTCTCTCTTTGGTGATACTTCTAGTGACAAACTTTTAATGACCCCCACCAATGCTCTTTTTGTTACTTTTGGTGACGGTCAAAAAATGTCTGTCATCATTGATCATTCCAATGAGTTTTTGATGACGCTATGTGCCTGTTAATATATTTTTTGTCAAAAGATAATGATTTAATACCATTATTGTGGAGTATTTTTTATAATATTTCCAAGGCCATAGTGGTTAGGGTCAGTCAAATTTTTAAGAAGTAATTAGTGTGTATAATTTCCCTAAAGTAATGACTAGTCGAATAGAGATTTCCTATGAGTCAACACATGATTCATATCTATTAAGTTTATTATCTAACAAATTCCCTTCAGATAAAGTTCCACTATTGTGTGTAGGAAATATATTATTTAATACATAATCAAGCTCTGAAAATTATATTAATGAGAAAGACCTAACACTTCTCAACAATCTGGGCACACCTCAAATTAATGCTTTGGCACACACTAACATTACTTATCACCCCACATGTCTTGGAACATATTTGTACCTAGAACATATTGCGATGACACTAACGCCAAAGCACATGGTGGCATGCACTAGCACAACATGGAACTCTCCTAGCATGTGTTGGCATGCTGCATATAGTCCCTAGCATGCCTTGGAACACCTTGGTTGAATTCATTGACATACATTAGCACTTGGCACACAATGCCACTTGGCATGTATTGGGACCTATTATTAGTGTGCCTAGCATGCCCCTTTTCAAAAAGATAAAGTCCTAACTTATTAACCCTCTTATTGGTTCTTCCTTTTGTTTCCTTGACACATATTGACATACCCTGGCACCTTGCGCCACATCCCTAGCACCTAGCATGTATTGGCATATCTTGGTACTATTAATTGGCACATGATATAATTAGCACACCTTGGAACTCCCAAGCACACTTTGGGAATTCTTGAAATGCCTTGATATTCAGTAGCATGCCTTACCAATGCTTAGCATACCTTGTCACTTCCTCCTTGGCATGACAACTAACACTCATTAACACTAGTCTCTGGCATACATTCCTCATATTCATTAACTTCCATGAATTTTTACCTAGTGCTCCCTTAATGTTTTTTCCTAGTACTCCTTAACACTCATCAACATGCATTATCACTCTCTAGAACACCTTAGCACTCTTCAACATTCCCTTCCACTTCATATCATGCATAACACTAGTCCCTAACACATATTGGGGCTTGGCACGTGTTGGCACTTGGAAAGTCTTAGCACATGTATGGAATACGTTGAGATGCCTTGGTATGATTTGGCATGGTTTAATATTAAATTTATTTATGATGATCAATTGTTGGAAAATAGATGAGAAGCAACAAAGTAATACTTGGCACTTAGAATGCACTAAGACTTTGCACACTACACCTATTGCCACCTAGTGTTGGTGTGCCTAGCATGCCCCTCTTGGAAAAGGTAAGTTGATGACTTATTAACCCTCTTATGTGTTCATTTCCTTGTAGTTTAAATTTTTTCTCCCTTTTGTTGTTTTGATAGTCCCTGACATGCATTGACACACCCTTTCACATCTTGGCATGCCTTATCACTTCGCACATCTTAGCATGTTTGACATGTATTCCCACTATCTGGCACATCAAAGTGGTAAAGAGAGATGTAGTCCTAAAGTAGGTTGAGTACGAGGGCCGAGTAAGGGTTGCTAAAGGGAGGTCATGATCATCCTCCAAGATCAAGATCATCATGTGAGGGTTCAGAAGAATGTTGCATACCTTAATGGTTAGTTTGCACTAGGAAGTAGGATGGCATATTGTTGGTTCTCTTCTAGAAGATCAAGCTTAAGAGAGGCTTCTCATGAGAATCTGGGCATGTGATTTCAATTGTGTCTTTGTGTGAAGGCCACATCAAATTATGAAATGTTTAATATTTGCAACAAGAAACAGTGAGATTGTAAACCAGAAAGGACAAAAAAAATGCACCCACACTAGTGAGGAATTTTGATTGATCATGAGTGAGGAATGTGGGGCGTCTAATTTATTTTTCCCTTAAATAAATTGGACAATAAATTGTAATTTCATCTTATAAAAACGTGTGTCAGTTAATTAAGTCATGATGACTGAGTTAGCTCAAGAAATTATAGTTGAGGGTCTAAGATGACGCATCTAGAGGGATTCTAATATTTTTGCGGTCTAGTTGAAGTTGATGCATTAGTGGGGTGCAAGTGTAATTAGCTCAATTAAATGAGTTAAAATCAGTTTAACTAGTTCTAACTAATTTATGAGCTAGTGAGAGGTCCAGTGAATTAAATTAGATTTAATTCACAATGAGTGATCAATCAGATAACTGATAATTCGCTATTAATAGTTGCATGCATGCCAGTTTCAAGGAATACCCAATTGAGACAAAGGTTAATGGGAACATAAATATCAGTTGTATTCAGAGAAAATTTCCCATGTGCAATTATAAAGTCATTGGCATGCCATGATGGATTGCACGATCAAGGAAGACTGATTTTCCTAATTAATAAGGAGTTAATTCCCTAGGAATTGCATGAGCAAGGCAGGCTGACGTAAGGATGAGAATTGGCTAAATACTAGAAGAGTTTTCCTAGATCAACAAGAGCCAATTGATAGAGTGTTGGAGAATCTCATGAGGGATTAAGCATTGTATTGTTTCATGATACATTAACTTAATACACAATAGAGATAGAGGAGTTTTGAGAAGTTTCTTTCCCCAAATACATCATGTTGTTGTGCGATTGATAATTTATTTCTCTTACTTATATGTGATTGTGCGATTGTGTTTTGTTTCTGCAAATTGTAGGAAGGATTCAGTATGTTGTTTTAGTAGGTTACAAGATCAGATTGAATCTCGTTGGTTAGATTTTCTACATGGTATCAGAGCAGGAAGTTTTTTGGCGATGATTTTGCAAATAATATCTGAAGATTTTGGTGTAAACGTTTCAAAAAAAATAGAATATTTGGATTCCTTACAAAAATCTACCCAAATGGAGAAAAAAAATCGGTCGAATCGGAGCTCAGATGAGGGAGATATCATCAATTTAAAATCAACTCTTTTTTTGAAACTTTTTGTAACATCGGGGAAATTACACTGTGCGTGAGTCAAGAACCTATATGCACTTGAGGTAACAGATGCATGCAAAGCTTTGATGAGAAAGGTAGAAGTTAGAGACTTGGTGGTTTAGAGGGAGCATAAATTACCTCTCAACATGCATCCTCATGAGAAGCAGTCTCTGAAGGTTGTGGAGTAGTTGCCACAATTAGAGAAGCAGAGAGGAGACCAAGTGGAAGTGTCCACTCAAGCAAAGACCTCCATGAGGGGGAAATTTCGAGCCAAATGGGAAGAGGGAGAAGCCATACCTTGAGGTGTAAGGTGGGGTGATGTGTAGACATAATCCCAAGATAAGAAATTTGGGCAAGGTTCATTGAGATGGCATGTCTCATGGATCGAACCCTAGCCGACTACAAGGAGCCCACAGTACAATGGTAGTAGGAAGGATCAGTTAGATTGATGTAGTCAGATGTCAGCAAGACAGAAATCAGAGTGACAAATGTCAAATACTGGAGCACAAATCAGAGTTATCAACAATTCAAAGGGCACAGATGTAGATGTGAGTAGCAGCGCAGAGAGTCTAGTACTAGACAGGTGCAATAGCTAGCAGCAGTCAAAAGACTCAGATGATAGATGCATTATACTGATTCAGTTGTTCAGAGGATATTCAGTTTCAGGATTTGCAGGTGCAAACAACACTAGAGAAGTGTAGCATGCAGAACATTCCAAAGGTACTAGATGGGGATAGATTGAATTTATTTCTTGTTGAGAGGGAGTGTTGAAATTTGCAACAAGAAATAGTGAAATTGGCAACTAGAAAGGAAAAAAAAAATATGCCCCAACACTAGTGAGGAATTTTGATGTACCAGGAGTGAGGAATGTGAGGTGTCTAATTTATTTTTCCCTTAAATAAAATAAACAATAAATTGTAATTTCATCTCATAACAACTTGTGTCACTTAACTAAGTCATGATGATTGAGTTATCTCAAGAAATTCGATTTAAGGTGATCGAGGTGGATATTGGTGGCCACCCGCCTATTCCACTTGGGCCCTCACCATTATCTCTTTCATTTTTTCAATTTCCTTAATTATAGCACAATTTACTATTTTTGTCATTTTTTCGGGTCCTGAACTTTTGGAGCTGTTTTGAGGCCCCAAACAATGTTTTTTGGGCACGAAAGGTTTGGTGATCTCATAGAAATCACACTAGCAATTTTATTCCTCGCAGAGATCTTTATAACGAGGTATCATTTGCGTCAAACGAAGATCATATGACTAAGATCATTTCATCAAATACCCTGGTGAATGGGCCTTACAAGCTATTTGCATAGACAAACCCCACAGAAATTTTGTGATGGAAAAATATTCACACTATATTGAAGAAAACACCTACCAAATAAGGATGACATTTCAAATGGGGCAAGAAAAAATAGAGATATATACATCAAAAAAGTTAAAATTCTAGGGCAACAGGAAAGAAACTAGGTAGCATGGTAGAAAGAACAACAGAGAAAATTATAAAAATGCAACCTACAAATTAGCACCCATCCAAACATCACCACAATTTTTTCTTTAACTCTAAATCTCCAAATTCATCAAATTATATCCTGTATTCAAACAAGATCCTCTCTGTTAGCCATTCTGAAAATAAGGCTGATAACTTACTACATAACCATCACCGACATGTAGTGATCTTATTTTATGACTAGACAACCTACTTTCCAGAAGACATGGAAAGGTAAACACTCTCAGCCAAGATTTTCTATACCGCCAAGGTTGAGCAACCACATATACATCACCAGTTTTTTCTCTTCAGATTTGTAACTTAGAAGAGCTTTGTCTGACCACCTCCGAGTTGTTCTGAGAGTCACCCAGGCAAGCCCTCACAGCATCATCCTCTTTCTGTAGTACCTAATTAGTAATTTAATTAACCAAAACAGTTTCTTGATCATGCAGGTATTTCAAATATATTTCCAATAAGCATAAAGCTTTCATGTTAAACCAGGTCAAAATACTTTAGACTATGATGCAAAAAACACAAGGAAACCTCACCAAGACTCAAAGGACAAAAAAAGTCAAACCTCTACAAAGTATAAATAGATATCTGATAAACTTCATTCCACCACAAAAACATTCTTAACTAAAGAAAATTCTAATTATTGTGCTTTCAAGACAAAGCTTTCGAGGGTAGTGATGTTATAAACATACCCCTACACCTTGTGAACAATAAATCTGTGTAAGTAGACCATCATAAGGCCCATTTTAAACATCATTATTATCATTTTATAAATCATTTTTATTAAATCAACAAGAAGCAAGCAACAATTGCATTCAGGTCCACTGAAGAAAAGTATATGGAAGTTTCATATACTTATTATGAAGCTATCTAGATTTTCAACTTGATTGTATAGTCAACCAATCAGCTGTTGAAGCCCAATATTTCCTCTTTTGAGAATCAAAGTTACATCAAGATCTATGAAAATCCAATGTGTTGTGACCATTTCAAACACATTGATATTCAATACAATTTCCTAAGAATATTCCAAGTTCATTAGGGAGTTGGTAGTGTTGGACCACATTATAACAAAGTTGCATATGGTTAATAGTTTAACAAAGATCCTAACAAAGGGGAAGTTTGACAAGTTGGAGGAGAATCTTGGGTTATTGGAAAAAAAAAATTTCTCAAGAATGTTAGATTACCTAGTTGTTCTAGGTTGGTCTTACCTCAGCCTTGGGAAGTTGAGTAGCACCAGGATTGCAAAGCTAGATTGTGGTACACCAGTCGGAAATATTCTTAAATATAGCTAGAAGCTTATAACGACACCTTCAAGGATAAACGAATTAGTTGTTGGGTCACACCCACCAAGTATGGCACACTAGTTGAGGAGATTAACACCATCATCTCAGGTGCATTCACGAGTGCACACTTATGGAATGAGGCACCTTCAGGAGAGGATTTATATCTACTATGATAATGCACTACTCTAAAAGAAAAGCCTTGCATTCAAGGCAAAGTTACGAGGGAGTTACTCATGCTCAAGGGAAATGCACCACTAACGCTATCATTAATCTGTTTTCTAACAGCACCTTCTCTTAACTTATGAATGAAAAGGATGGGCACACTAGTTAGACATTTGTTGAAATAGATAATAAGAATCAGTGTTAGCTTGTAGGTTGTAGTAGGAGCTTTTTTGCAATGAAAACTTGCTGTGTCATTCTTCTATTTGAGTAATAAAGACTTCTCGACAATTGTTGTTGGAGCCTGCTCTTTTTATCCTGAATTCTCAGATCACAGATTTGTGTAGAATGGGCCTAATATATTTGTTGTTTTAATCTTCTATACATGATGTGTTTGCACTCTTGAATTTACATCCTTCAATTTTTGTTCATACAAATATGAAATTTTGATAGGCAGATACTAAAGTTTAGTCCCGTTGTTAGGATTTTTTAATTCTATGAGGGTATTCTCTTGTTTTCAATAGTATTTTCATATTTCTGCATCACAACTCATCTCTTCCATTTCATTCTACTATAATACAAAAATAATTTCCCGTATAGTTTAGTTTATATTTGATTTTTACTTAATTGATATTTTATTTTATTTTATAGGAGCAGTACTTAGCAATCTCATTTCGCACTCCATTTCTATTCACACTATTTTATATGTGTGTTAATTGGACATTATCTCATCTTTATATTATCTTTGAGTGCATACTTGTGTATCACAATTCACATGTTAGAATTGACAATCATGAATCAACAGTTGTATTTTTGTGTTGTATGACCTTAAGTTGTTTTTTCTAGTTAGTCTTGCAACAAGTGTCTTCATAGACAACCCTGCAACCATAATTCTAGCTAAGGAAAATAAACTTGTTGTGTCCAATGGTTGAAAAGCATGACAAATTAGATCTCAAAGATGAAGATAGTTCAATACAGAGAATGTAACTGAAATTCTCCAAAACTATACTTGTAGCCAAGTAGTATATCATTTTCAGGGAAATCCAATAAACACAATACAATTTTCTAGGGAAAAAATAATGTAGAAGCCAACACACATGGCCTTGGAAATTTTAAAGTCTAATATTTGCCGAGATAAAGCTAGGAAAAATAACCTTTTCCCAATTATAAATAGTTCTTGTGCTATAAATGTCATGAATTAAAAAGACACAGTGACAAGAAGTATGGAATTCGTTTATTGACCTATCATTTGAGTATATACTAAATGCCCCAACAATATTTTTATGGGGCTAAGCCAAATATCCATGCAATACTTATTGGCAACCACTACTCTTGATGCATTCACCCTTCAAAGGATATATCATCACATGACTCCAATGGTTATTCTTGTTGAGCCTCTGCTCCCCTCAAATCTTCATGAGTATACACAAAACTATTAGATATTCTAATGTATATTAAGGATTCAATGGAATATTGCAAGATCCAAATATGGGCACAAGTTAGACAAGGAAGCAATCTCAAATCCTAGAAATGACAAACAAGTAGAATGATAATCAAAGGAATGCCTCAGAAGAGAGATTGCAACAGTGGACGCACAAGTCTTTAACATCTCTGGGACTATAGCAATATTAATGCCAATGGTATAGAACAATACCCTTTGAGGGCTCATTGGCTATAATATGGATGATGGTTGTCTCTGGATAAAGAAGAGAGAGAGAGAGAGAGAGAGAGAGAGAGAGAGACCAGGTTCTAATAACACATATCACTAGTCTCTATTTAAAGTGGATGTATAGACACCAAGAAATATCAAGGTGAGATGAATGCTATAAAATTAAATCATTGGTTGAAAAAATTAAAATTTAGAAGTTGAATGGTAGCATTGGATGTGAAAAAATGGCATTCCTCATGTTCCCATGAAACCATCTACCCATTGGTTGGCAGGACACTAGCCTACGATAAAATTTTCTCATCTTAGATACTATACAAGTGACTTGGAAAGAGGAGGTAAAAATGGCAATTTTTGGCAGTTTTAATTTTAGGACATTTTAGTGGGGCATTGGATAGTAGACAGTGGGATTACGTTGAAATGTGGCTTTGCTACAACACTGCAGAATTATCTAGGAAAATTTGTGTACAAAAATTGAAACTAGAGGTAGTTCTAGCCCTCACAAAACTGAAACAAGGAGACTCTATATGTCGTTGTAACTATTCTATATGTTTTTGGTGATGTGTTATAGAGAAAGGCCATTCCTCTTAACACTCTTGTATGGGTAACTATGTTTGTGATGAAAAGTGAACATATTAATCTCTCGAATTAAACCAAAGAAACCAAGTGGAGGATTCTTGAAATTTAGCAGGTCATGATTGCAAAAAGAAAAATCATACATATATGGAGATTTGTTCTTCTTTTGAAAATCATCTAGATGTAGCAAGTCTTGTTGCTTGAAGGTTGGACATGAAGGTCTTCATTTTTTAAGTCACCTAAACATTTGTAGGATGAAGTGTTCTCTCCGAAGCTGAAAAATTCCTTGTGTGATAACATTGAGATTGAGTATTGTAAAAAACACACTTATCTTGGGAGATATTGTCCTAAAAAAAATCATCATTGAGGGTGTAATGAACATCTGTGTGGTAATGAACATGCTTGTTATAGGAAATGTGAATTTAATGATTTTGTGATATTTTCACTGAACTTGTGCAAAAGACATGCTCATTTCAGGACATAAGAGGTTCCATTGAGTATGAACATGTCTCTGAATGAAGTGGCACGCAGAAGGATGGTTACATTACCATGACACTTTTTGAAACATACCATGATGGTCTACATATTCACACACTAAATCCAAATGTTGCACGTTATGGTAATGTAAGATGTAAGGCTTGTAAGTATTTTTGTCAATGACCAATCAATCATTCTGGTTTACATCAAATGGTCTCATCGGAACATGAGGAATGCCATTTTTGCACCAGAACATGAAGAATTTTCGCTTGGATATTATCTTAGCCTCTAGTCTCACCTTCTATTTATATGCAATAGAAGGGCTTCATTTTGGCATCCACATTGGCTTGACAAGTTGTCACATGGCTTATTAACATCAAGCTGACCTAGACTCTTCTTATGCAAACCCAACCATATAATTCAAAAATTCACAACTCCTTCTAAGCCTACACGATCTCCATTGGCTCAGTCTTGTAAGCACTCATACTTTTAGATCAAATACCACTCATGCAAATCCCTCCAATCTTGGATATGCAACATCAGGATCCGATGAAGACTCTAGCCTGCCAATATCTAGTCCATCACATGAATCTATCTCAATCAACCTCATTTCGTCCATGCCAAAGAAACCCTCGAGATGTCCTAATTTCTAACCATCCATGACAAATCAATGAAAGTCCATGATCAAAAATCTTCCCTACAACAAACTTTTGTTCACTAGGCTCTCCACCAATCCACCAGAACTCCTAGCCAATCTCGCCTCCAAGCCAGTGAAGACCACATCTCCATGTCTTTAGCTGAACCTTTTGCTCCTTGATCTAGACATCCACAACTCCCTCTGAGTTGCTTCGCTGAGCACACTCTGATTCACTATCCCTCAAATTAGCTCAGATACCCTCTGATACCATGTTGTTTTTCCACGATCTTGGGTCTAGGATAGAGTCTTAAAATCTTTCACGCTACCAAACCAAGAATCACAATGATACTACTTTGCACAACAAAATATAAATAGGAGTAAATATACCAATGCACAAAAAATAAACAACTTCTTACAATTTTTAACCCAACTTTGTTATATTAATCAACATATAATACTAAAATCTAGGGCTCTCGTACCAGGGATAATGGACCTCATACACCCATTGATACAAAATACAAAATTGGTCTTGGTGTCAATCCATCGACAACCAATCTACCCTCAACAAGATACTCTGACCATGTCGTTACGTATTCTCTATAAGCTCTTCTCGGCCATACCCTCGATCTGTAACTCTTGACTCTATCAATGCTCCAAGTCCATCTAGCCACTAAAGCTTGGCTGCCAATCTTCTCACTAGTTGTGCCTTAGTCCATCAAGGGAAAAAAAAATCGAGAATCCTCTCGAATTGTTCACAACTCCGTTTGTGAACAATTTTCAGTATTCTCATTGCTGCTACTCAGTTACTTAGGGACTTCAACCCACTATGGTATTCCTGTGCTGCACCAATGAAGGCCAACATAGGGCATGAAGCGCTACCACCTTTCACTACAAGATGTCTATATCCCACAATGAACACAGGATAGGAGGACTTCCCATCATTATTTGTAGAAGTCCTTCTCCACACATGAGTCTAGTGCTACACAAAACTGCTCCTGGTTGATCAGACCCTTTACCTCTAGCAACCATCGAGGTTCATGAAGATGATGCACACCAGGCCCCAACATGGGTACTATCACACTAACCTCCAATAGACCATAAATGCACAATCCACGTTCACACTTGGCCCACTCTCACATTTCCCTCCAGTAGACCACGAGTGACCAATACTTGTTGTAGTATCTACCTCTAGCTAGGGCATCCTCACACTTAGTAAACCCTCCTCTTGGCTACCAATATACTTCTCTAACAGCCCTATCCTAGGACACCCCTTACTTCATTGCAAGATTAGCTCCTAGTTGGGGTTTCTTAACACCCAAGATAACCCCAACACATAGCTTCCATAGGTTGCATATGAGTTTGATCCAATCACCAATCATTACACTGGTTAGGGCTTCTAACCAACACATTAGCCCTCCCTTCTTTGCTTCCGTAGGCTATACTAAAATGATCCAACTATCCAAACTAGGACCAATAATTTAACACAAAAACATACCTTCTAATGTGTTGGTACCATTTTTTATTCTGCAATCTGGTTAGAGCTTATCCACAGTCCATGTCATCCCTCTCAACACTTGCCAACAATTCCTTCTATAAATGTGCCTTGCCTTCACCCTAGAGTTTCTCGCATACGCTTATTTTCCCTTAGTTAGGTTGTAGTAATTACACCTTACGACCCCTCCAACAAAACTAATATATACATGTGTTATCCCTGTAATAACTACAGTGCCTAAGACTCTCTTAAACAAAAAATATGGCACTCCTTTTGGTACCAAAACAACCCTCTTACCAAAGTATTTACGTAGCTACTTATCGACCTTGTTATATCTCCTAATCTGACCTCAAAATAGTCATTTCAGGCTTCAACCTTCTCTTCTTCAAGTTGTGGCTTACATTAGAAGGTGTTTTACTCCTAAATTTTTTGACTTGGATGTTATCTTAGCCTCCAACCTCACCTTCTATTTATACGAAATATAAGGGCTTCATTTGGGCATCGACATGGGCTTGAAAAGTTGTCACATGGCTTATTAACATCAAGCCCACCTAGACTTTTCTTGTGAAAATCAAACCATATAATTCTTAAATTCACAACTCCCTCTGAGCCTACACGATCTCCACTAGCATTTGTAGGGTCTTAGGGGAAAATAAGCATCAAATTCTAGCTCTTTGATATACTAACAAGTACATATTATATGAGTAGTCTATATGGTTTATATGACATTGAATCAACCTTGAGATGGAGGTTGTTATGTGTTAGAGAAATTAAGGAGATGGGAGTTAATCAATTTATCTTATCATGAAATTATCTTATGATGTTTTGTTATTATTATTTCTTCTTTCAATTTATCTTTTCTTATCATCAAGAGTAATTCCAATGAAAAAATAGAAGAAGACACAAAATGTAGGCACATGTTAGGGAAAAACCCCACCTTTTGGGGAAAACCCAGTGAAAATTCTTCCTTCATTAGTTTTAAGATGAGATGACCAAGACCTTAGACTATAAACTTCCTCCATCAAGTCATCCCTTCACTATGTTAGCACCGAGATCTCCATGACACCGAGATATCCTTTGCTTGCACCAAAACTCCATCCTCATTATTGATCGAGTTTTAGATAACAACATAGCACCGAGCATCATTATTGAGATCACTAAGCATCATCATAGCATTGAGAACCATAACTGAGATAATCAAGCATATTCATTGAATTGAGTATCATAACATAGCACTGATTCTGTGGTAGATCTTTGTTGAAACCGAGGCACTTTTTTGCTGCAACATCATATCATGGAAGTTACCCAATTCATAGCATAAATGGTTACCGAAATTCTGTAATATGTTTGAGACCTTATACTCCAACACTGAACCTATGATCATGATCTGAACTGTATCTGTGGTCCGAAACTTCATACATTTCCAAAATTATGTGGTAGAAATGAAAACTATACCCCTTTATATATAGTTGTTAGCCATAGTTATTGAGCCGACATGACAGTGTCAAGTGTTGTGTTTTGATTTGAGCCAACTTGAAGAGTGATTGAAGTCGACTTAAGGATGAAACTTTGATGACTTGTATCACTTGACATGAGGGTTGTCTTTAAGTAGATTTCGAGGATGATGACCTTGAAGAAGATGACTTGATGGAGGATCCTTTTGACAACCTAATGTTACATGATTTAAAAGCCCAAAAATTGGATCAATTTAAATTTGTAACAACTAACCTAGATGTCCACAATTGGGACCTTAATCTAAATACGACTAAAGCATGAAACCCTTGCTTTAATAATTCGAATAATAATAATTTATTTTGACAAATACATTTATAATTAAGACTGAACCTAGTTACATTCTTCCACATTATGACTCGTAGAGCCTCATCCTTTTTCTTTTTGATGAAAAAATTTTATTAGTTATCCCTTGGATAAGAACCACCATTTTCGTAAAGTCCTATAACTCTTCACTCTTCAAAAATGTTCCCATATATTGTGCCAAATTCCATAATTGTGTCCATTAAAATTTATAAGATTTATTTTGAAACTCATTATTTTGACCCATTGATTTGATCCTAGAGTTAGTCTGCAATTAGAAACCTTGAACCAATCCACTAAAAAAATCTGACCTTTTAAGAGCATCTAAAACTTGCATGAGACTTGTAGGCAACATGCTACATCTCAAACCATTAGCTTTAATACCATGTTGGAGAATCAAGGGATTTTTTATATTAGAAAACTCGTATTCTAAAATAGAGGTGGTGTCTAAATTCATTTTTATCACACCTAAGAACAACCAAACATAGTTCAACATACTAAGAACTGTAAGAAACAAAATTATTTCCATACACAACACATATAATCTACTGTTCACCATATAATAAATACACCCATAAGACCATATTTTGTAGCACCAAGATGCAACCAACACATTCCATACTTTTCTTAAGTTAAAATTGATAATAACATAAGAATGATTTGAATGCAAACTAAATGGAAATGACTCATGGTAGAATGGATGAATTCAAAAGTTTGAGTTGGAAATTCAAAAGATAATGCAAACCCTACATAAGGAACAAATGCATCACAAGTAATATTGACCTTAGACAATAATGATAACAACTCCTCTTAACCACCCAAGCTAAACCTAATTGAAATCCTAATTTCATTTTTATCCATTTCTAATGCTTTATATATATGAAATTGAAATGAATATTTTTTTTTCTATTTATAAAAACTTATACCTCGAGCTCCATTTAAATTTGGATAGTGTGGGTTGTCTTTAAAATAAACTTATACCTCGAGCTCCATTTAAATTTGGATAGCGTGGGTTGTCTTTAAAATAGATAAATTGAATTGACATTAAGCATAACCATATTGAAACCACATTGAGAACATGTTTTGGCATTAAAGAATTAAATTTGGTGATAGTGTGGGTTGTCTTTAAAATAGATAAATTGAATTGACATTAAGCATAACCATATTGAAACCTCACCGAGAACATGTTTTGGCAATAAAGAATTGAATTTGGTCATATAATAAGATTTAGAATTGTTTCTGATTGACTAGAAGCTTGTTTTCCTTATACACAAGGAAAAAAGTTAACTAAGAAATAAATAAAAAGATCTTGCAAAAGTGAAAGTCCACCCCTTAATGGCCTGCGAATGAATCATTTCAGATAATTTAATTTTAATTAAATAAAATTAATGAGTTATCTCTCACTCTATTTAGATTATAGAATACAATAAAAATTATTACTAAAAAATGACCTTTTTCAAATAACTTTCCATAAAATATGGTGATACAATATTAATAAAATTATACACTTGAAATAGAAGAGTCACTTCCATAGAATGAGAGGCAAAGGCTAAGATTTCTTTAACAAAAATCCAACACTAACATTTATCTTTTCCTGCCAGAGAGAGAAAGGGTTCCCTCCCTGCCCGCATCTACATTTACCCTGAAGACGAAAACATGGTTCCTCATTCTTAATGCTTTGTTTCTAAGCTCTAATCTTGCTCAAGATTTCCTGATACAGGTTGTTCAGTTTTACAAACATGTTGTGATCAAGATGCTTGTAGGTCATGAATGCATATTTTGTTCATTTTTTATGTTAGTTTCATCATATGTTTTAGCATAAAAGAAATAACCGCAGAGGTTTAAAACTGTAACCCTAGAATCAACTTCCTAGTGGTGCAACTTTTGCATAAAATCTCTGTTTGGGGAACACAATTAGTCCATATGAAAGAACTATATTTAGGATTATAAATTTTGGTTAACCCTAGGGAATGACATAAAAACCGCTGGACCCATAAATGGAAAAAAAAACATCATTTAGGGCCTACAAATGACCATTGAAGTTCAAGACCAAAAAATCCATAGAAAAATTGATAAAACAATAAAGAACCATTGAGTTAGTGGAAGATGTGGGTAGCCACCAAATATCCACCTGGATTAGAGTGTCACATACATTTAGGTTGGGAGATAAGGTATGTTTGCATTTTTATAAAGAACACCTCTTAAGATCCCAATGGAAGTTCCCCCTGACTCTCCATTCCGATATAGGCCTTACACCAACACAAAGGTTGTGGGTGAAGATGCTTCTAAATAAAAAATTCCCTTTTCTTTGGATTGAACCTTATACTTAATGTGGAGCTACTTCAACCATATTTTCCACCTCTCATAGGCACCTCATGTTCCTACTTTGGCGCACATGTCTCGCTAGGAGCCATATTCAGCAAAACTTTCCCCACTTGACGAAGGAACTTGACACAAAATGGACCACTTATTCATAAAGGCGGACAGTTGATTCAATAGAATACTAGTGACCACCCACTTGTTACATTGATTCAACATTATTCCATGTCTTGGTAGTTATATTATACTAGTGTTTTAGTTCTCAAACGTCTGGTGCCCTTTTTGGGCATTTCCCTTGCATTTTTGGCATTTGTCATAGGCCAAAGACACATAGTATGGATTGTATTGGTCCAAGAAATTTCCTAAATGTAGTTTGCATGCAAACATTGTAGCCCCAGGAAGTTTATATATCGATTAGCCTCTTTGGGCCCATGTTATTTTTGCATGCCATTTCCTAGGGCTAGGGTTTTGGATTTTAGATTTTTTGGATCTTAGGACGTCATACTTTATGTTCAAAGGTATTTTTGACATCTTGTAATGTTTTCTTGTGATTAAGAGTAGTTGACACACCGATCTTCATAAAGAAGCTACCTCCATTCCACTTAGTTTGTATCACTTTGAAATTTATAGTTATTTTCTATTTCATCCATTAATAGAATTTGGATTTTTATCTACTATTGTACTCTTTGCAATATCTTTTATATGTTTCGATTTATGTTTTTTCATAATAAAATCCCCTTCAAACCTTAGGTCTACCCATGAATTATTTTTTTAGTATAAGCTTCTACCTTTGGATGACCATGGGTCATAATATTTAAATATTGGAGCAAATTGTCAACTTTTTTATATCTTTACAATGGTTAAGAACATGTGCTTCGTCATAAGATGTCATAGGTTCAAATCTAAAGGGGTAGAGTATGTACACCTTTGTAGAATTTAGCGGACTCAAGTCCTTTGTCCTACAAACAAAGAGATCACAATAAGGTAAGATCACAATAAAAATCCTACAAACAATGAGATCACATTAAGGTCTCACTAAGATCTTAAAAATATATTTTTACTACTATATTACAAATATTAGCTCTATTTACCCTAGATTAACCTCTATATTTTTTAATGAGAAAAAAAAATATGCTTAAAAAATATAGAGTAATGCTCTAACTTTTTTAAGTAATAAAATTTTACAACTTGTTTTATTTATTTTTAATATGACAAAACATATGTCAAAAAATTATAACATTTGAACTTTGGCGGGTGTGTTAAACATTTGAAATTTGGTGGCTTATCAATTGGAGGGAAAGCTAAGGCATGAGCACAGGGTTACTGTAGATTTGAGGGTTCAACAGTTTTGGCCGTTAAACATTTTTTTGAAAACAAAGCTTTCAAAGATTTTGTGTAGTGATGGTTTCCAGGGACCTTTAAACAGGTGGAAAGGAGGGATTTTAGGTTGTCGTAAGTGAGAATTTAGGCATTTTGCTGTGCTTCATCGTGTTCTCAACTATCTCCATTTACTGAAATGCTGACTCATTCATCTGAGATTTTGGGGATACTGATATTATTGTAATGATTTTGACTGGTGTTTTGTTTTGATCTTTTGTTATATTTTGGAACGTAGATTGCCATGTTAGATGCTGGAAGGTCCTTCAAACTCGAGCTGGCATGCCACAAGAAGCAATGTCACATGACCAATCTATGAGATGCTTCATATTGTGGTTGGAATTCTAGTACCTGTTATTTTTTCTTGTGAATTTTATCCAGAAGTTGTAATATGCTTATAGGAACCAGGGTTGTATTACGTATGGCAAGAACCATTACTGAAGTTTCAGAGTGTGCTTCTAAGTTTTTTATTATGTAATGCTTCGTATGCAGGTTCTCTGCTCGACATGGAAGCTCGACATGAAAGGATGATGGCACTGCTATTTTCTCTATTGGCTATGATAAACAAGCTAAAATGTGGCCATTGATGACTAGGGGCCAGCCAGTGACTGTGGGTATGCATGATGCACCTATTAAGGAAATTGCATGGATTCTAGAAATGAACTTGCTTGCAACTGGAAGTTGGGACAAGACACTTAAGTATGTATATGATGGTTTTCTTTGATTCTGTCTCTCTTTGCTTATTTATGTTATGAGGTTGCTTGTAAATGTTAGTGGAGTTGTAACCTTATAAATTTTAAACCCATTTGAGCACAGTGCCAAAAATTTAATATCTTTTAGGATTTGAGTGAAATAGAAACTTCTCATCTGGCCAATTTTTTTATAAAATTATATGAGATAAAGAGAAAAATTTTTGTTAGATTAACCCAAGTCCTAGATTAACTACTCAACATTCGTCGTTTACTACCATAGCCTCGTACCTATGCAATCCTTGTTATAAAGAGAGACACCTTCCTTTTAATTTGGATTAGCATTGTATTCTGCAAATCTTCATATAAATTGTGTTGTCCCTGGTGATAAATTTTTAATGCTTGGATCTCCTGCTTGCAGCTGTCTATCACTCTCTCCTTTTATCCTATGTACTGATCCATAGGTACAGGACCAAAGGTTCACTGGAACATCAAAAAATTGAATTTATTTAAGACTGCATCAACCTCTCCTCCAAAATTGAAGAAAATTTTGAAAGCTTCCTCAGCCTTTTCCTCTAAGGCTCTAGCCCTGTCGAGACATTTACAAGCTTTAGAAAAATATATTATTTTCTCCAAGTCACAGAGCTAAGGAATTTCTACCCCCTCATCAGGATACTGTATTTGTCATTGAATGATGTTATCTAGCATATTTATAATATTCTCCAATTCTTCCTCGATAGGCACCGTCCCCTTTATATAATCATCAAACTTAGGAGTTTTATCTTTGATGCCCTGAATGCTCCTATAGAATTATTTCTGAACCGTACTCAGTTCCTCTTGGATCTTAAGTGATTTACCTTTGAAATCTTTAACTGAGTCTAGTCCACCTTGCTGCTGGAATTCTAGCTTTGTAATTCTTTGCTTATCAGCATTGAGTTCCAACTGAGAAACATAGACCTTTCTCTTTAGCATGGCAACATTATCACCTGTTGCTTGGGCCATGGTAACAATGGCAGCTGCAGTCATCTCTGAATCAAATGTTGTTTAATGAATGAGAACCTCCTCAGTGAAAATTTCTCCCCAAACCTTATCATTTTGGAAACTCTCCTACTGACTTTGTTCTTCTTGTATTCATACCCGAATGTTTCCAACACTACTACTGGGTCAGCCATGATCATGGGGAAAAATTTCTCCTTCTCCATTTCTTCAATCTTACATGGTTCAGCTAGAGACTGAGGAGTGGGGTTTATCTTCGGAGATGATGGAATGCCAAGGTGTTCAATCCTTTTATCTTTCCACATAACTTATTCCTTCTTATTTTGGAGTTCCTCATATATTTTCCTCCAAAGCTCTTCATCTCTTTTCCTTTTTTTTTCCTGCTTCTTGATTCTTTGTTCATTTTCCAAAGCCAATTATTTCACCAGGTCATCTTGTTTTTCTTTCCTTCTTGGTTCTTCTGCCTCCTTCGTTGCTTGCTCTTCTTCAATCCTCCTCTTGATTCTATATGATTCTTTCTCCAATGCTTCCTTCATCTCCGTCACCTATTACAACACTCTCTGGAGCTTTTCAACTTCTTCCTGGAGGTTGACAATAAGTGAAGCATGGGTCTATTTGGCCTTCTTCTAAGGTCCTTGATTTATCTTTTCTTTAACTTCAATGGATAAATAAGTCTCTTGAATATTTCCTCATTAGTATCCCTCTCATGGGTATAAGACCACATTTGGTTGACAACAACACAATGAATAATAACAAAAGCTTCAGGATCATGTTTCCTGAATCTTATCTCACTAAAATTATATGATTCAATTTGAATCGCCTCTTTCATGGCTTGGCTGGTGCGATCAAATACATAACATCTGATCCTAATAGGAAACTTAGGCCATATGGACCACTTTTCCCTCTGAAGAGTACCTATCACTCGATGAGCAAATGTCTGATATAATATTTCCAATAAAACCAATATGTCTGGAGCATATAAAGGTAGTAGATGAGGAGCTCTTGATGCACCATCTCCATTACACCATTACACCATACACCATAGGGCTCACAAGAGGAAAGATGAAAAAAAAATAATACACCATCAATCTACTCTCAGAAGAGATGAAAACAATGCACCATCAATCTCCTCTCAGGAGAGATTAACATAGTGCACCATCAATCTCCTCTGAAGAGATATGAAAATAGTACACCATCAATCTCCTCTTAGGGAGAGATAAAATTTGTACACCATTAATATCTTCTCAAGGAGAGATGAAATTTGTACACTATCAATATCCTCTCAAGGAGAGATGAAATTTGTACCTCATGATTGCAAGCCTCAAAACCAAATTCACTGACCACATAGGTCTTACGGTAACCCGATGATGCTATCAAACCAATGCTCCCTCTCAAAGGGATCCTTAGCCATTCTAGGATTCTTACATAATATTCAACCTACTCAAAAGAAGAAAGGTATCTAGGGTGGATTTCAATACTTGTTTTATTAGTAACATCTAGCTATTCGTCCAGCTTTAACCAAAGCTTTGAACAAAAGCGAACACCAACAACCTATCAATGTTATTTCTTTGCTCAAAAAAATATTCTTGCAACTTTTTCTTCATCAAGGAAGTAGCCATGGGCTCACAATCCATCATGCCACATTCTCAACAAGCATTTTATTAGGTTCATCTAACACTTTAAATCAACTCGCTCTTACACTAAAGAGGTTCTCATCCTTTGTGAGAAATATATCATCAACACAGAGAGAGTTTCATGAATTCGTCTTCAGTAGATCAACTTCTTCCTTTAGGACTTCAAGCCATATTCATATTTGAACTTGTAAAGTTATGTAGATGTTCTATGCTTGATGCAACTTTACTTTCACTACAACAATCACACAATCAAGCAAAGTGCTGATAGAACATATCAGTAGATCAACAGAATCTAAACCAGAAACAGATAAATATGTTGGTGCGTTACGGAAGTCAATAGGATGCTTCAACCAGCAAAGTCTCCTTGGTCAGCCAACCCAGCATGTGTCACAACAATGCTCAAAACAGCCACATAGTCAACTCAAAGTCAACCCCAAAAAATTCAATGCTACCCAAAAAAGTCAACGTAAAACAACAGCAAGTAGTAGCAACAACAAAAATAGCAGCAACACCAACAACAGCAGCAGCAACACCAACAACAACACAACATGGAGTTTGGATATAGTTGTCCATTTCTAACACTTCCTCTCAACTAGGGAGAAATCCATCCACCTGTGCAATCAAACATCATGCGTCATCCCACCGTAACTTCCTTTGTTGGCCTCTTTATTTTAGAACAGAAGTGGGTCAGTCACAAAGACATCATTCTCGGCTGAAAAATTCAACCCAGAGGTCTGAAACCTCTATAGGACTCACAAAGAGTCTCATACCAACCCAAAGTTGGTTTACCTGACCCAAAGTTAGTTGGAGGTCTGAAACCTCACATGGACTCAAAAAGTCACATACCAACCCAAAGTTGGTTTATCTGACCTAAAGTCAGTAGGAGGTTTGAAACCTCACTAGAATTGATCCCAAAAAAAAGCACCCTAACATCGATTTAAGCGCTATTTTGTGGATGTTTGATATTCATATGAAAAACATGGGAATTCTAGAGGCCATGCAAGTAAAAGGAATTTGAAAAATAGCGAACTGCAAGCTAAATCCAAGGCCTATGTTTCTTGAAGAGGGTTTATGTGGGGTTCTAAGCATCACAACGGTTTGTGAATGGTGCAAATATGGGAGTAATTGAGGTAGAAATCATGTTGGAAGCGATACCAGATGCCACATATTTTGTTGTAAATTCCCCCCATTATCCTTCTTCCATTTCTTGAGCTATTGAAACCCTCATGGGTACTGAATAAATTGCTAAGGTGAGACCGCCTCTTTCTTTATTCAGTTTCTTAAAAACCCGATGTCATTTACATGACATTTGACTCATTTGAGATTTTATATTCAAGAAAAATTTGGATTTAATGGAAACTAGGTCACAAATGGTTGTATATGTTGTAATAATAGATTGAAATTCCTTGAGGCCTCCACGATAGCCTTCTTTACTAATACTATTTCCATTCCTTTCTTTTCACAAACAGTGATCACATTGTTTTCATAATTGCAGCATTGCCTTTTTTACAAACACTCTTGTAAATCATCAAACTCTGCATGGATTCTTCTTTTCCTTGCATTGTTAGTGTTAACAAAGTAGGAAAAACCTGGGAATCAAAATGACAAAAATTAGCTCTCTTTTTCATCCCTTAAGATCTAGCTTGTGCTTTCATTTTACCATTTTTTCTGCTGAAATTTGCCTGGCATAACATCACCTTGGCCACCATGTACAAAATTCATGCGAACATAATTTCCATCATCAATTGCAGCATGACCTAATTTAGTTTCTATTGGCTCATCTAAAAGCATATGTAGTTTCCTATAATATCGTTCTTTAGCTCTAGACAATTCCAGTCTTTGTTTGCTAATATGTGACCCTTTATATAATGGAGATCAACTTGTACCTCATTCAATGCTGCATGCTTCCGCTACCTCAATTGTTTCAAGAAGCCCATGAGTATCTCCATATTAATCGTCTTGTTCCATATTACGCTTCTCAACAAGAAGAGTCAAGAGACAATCCAGCTCTTTTACTGAGACTTCCATATAGCTTCTAATTGAAGATTGGGATAGTTAAGGGAGCTTTCAAGCCTACTCTATTTGAGTTATATACAAGGTCATGGGCAATAACAGGTTTGAAACCCATACCTATGTTGAATAATTTTAGAACTAAACTTTATTTGGTATAGAATTAGAAAATCACAAAAAGCGAGTAAACTTCTCAAATAATCTAAACAAAACATAAGAATGAAAAAAAAAATCTAAGAAAAATATAATAATAAATAGAATTCTTCCCTGCCAACAAACACAAGACTATGAAGTCATTGTCTCTGAATGATGGGAATAATATATAGGAATACAAAATAGCAACAATAACTAAGAAGTACTAAAAGCCTTCTCATTTCTGAAAGAATGAAGTAAATCAACCAATATTAAGTACAAGTAGATAATATAAGATGAGATAACTATATTAATGTCCAACGAATGACCACAAAAGTAGTTCAATGGGACTGCAGAGTACAATGATGTCGATACAAGGAGGAGTACTAAAAGGTATCCTATATAAAGAGCAAGAAATAAGAAATAAAGCAAGAAATACATAATACCTGAAAACCAAAATGAAGAAAGTCCTGGACTCCAAGTGCAAAGGGCACAAGATAATGGTCCACTAAATCTCTCTCCTAATACTTGAGGTCGAATGCAAAAAACTCAAGATGTAGTGTTGTCTCGAGGGAAGGCTAGGGGAGGATTTGGAGCCTCTATAATGCCGCTGCCAAGAAGAAGTGATATGTCGTTGATGATTGGGAAATCTCAACTGCATGCTAGTAAGAGATCTGGTTCGGTAATGACTCAGGGGTCCTTGTGCTAGGGGGATGGCCCCTCTATCCAGCACTGATCTAGAGTCTGGCGAAACAATGTTATTAACTTGTTGCTTCATGCCTCTTGCTGACGAGAGCACTGTAAAAAATGACGTAATTAGTTGTGCGGGATCTGCTCTAGGAGGCTCAAGAATTTGTGTGTGAAGTCTTGTAGCCTCCTGTATGTACAAGGTTAGACATCTCTGGTCCATGTATCGAAAGAAGCTAGATAAGGTTTGTATCCCTCTGAGAAAGAAATGGAATCTCTCATGAATCATAGTAAATGGGGCAGCGGAAGATGAAGTGATCCTCCAACTTAGTCTCTCGGAGGTGGCACAACTGGAAAATCATGTCTAACCATGCAATCTGATGGTCAGACTCAATTGGAAGTTTATGCAAACCTACTTTGATCAGAACCAAGTGAATCCAAAGTGCGTGCATCTAATGGCAAAGCCTGTAATGAGGCCGAATAATGAGTCCATCTCTCAACATCATGAAGTGCTCAACATAGAAAGCCATCTTCAGACGTAACCCATCCTAAGGTTTTATCCAAATAACCTGTACATATTTCCTGTAAATATCCTCTCGGATGATTTTATTCATCTCTTGTTTGGTTGGTAGGATGTGGCCCGGTGCACACAAAGAATACTTAAATGGAGGGAGTTGGTTTATCTTGATACCAACTGAAGCAACGATATCTGAGACTCCAGCATACCAAAATTAGGATTGAGCCGAAGGAATCGCTACTAGAATGGACTCTGATGAAAGGTAGGCCAAGTATGGATATCGATCCCACCCCTTTGCTATATCTGCAAAACCTCAAACATGGTGAAAAAGAGGGATGATAGCAAACACTGTCTCAAGTCAAAAGGGGTGAGCTCCAAACTCTGCAAGAATGATGGCCTGAGGCACTGTCTGCTTACACTGAATGATGCGACGAAGAAGGGTGATCTACATTCTCTCTGTAGTAGGCCAATCAGACTCTAGTAAGCTAGAACCCCAAACCTCTGAACCATATAGAACTATGGGTCAAATAAGACTTTCAATCAGTGACATCTTGGATGATATGTCCTAAAAATGATTCCGAAAAAATTGTCTCTAGAGAAGGGCCAAGGATCCATAGCCCTTGTTGATTCGAGGATGGAGTGTAGGCTACAAGCTAAAGTGAGGTCCTATGAATAGTACCCCCAGATAGGTGTATGAGCTGGTGATCTCAATCTCCTCTCCTCTAAAAAAGAAATGGAGGTCACAAAGGAACTTCTTCGACGTGTTGAAGATAATAACCTTGGTTTTGCCTAGGTTAACCATCAACTGTCGAAGATCACTGAAAATGATCAGGGCATCCAACTGCCTTTGCAATCCATCAGGGGATGGGGTTAGAAGGACCACGTCATCTGAAAACAACAATATAGAAATCAAGACATGATGTATAAGGAAACCGTCACTATCCTAGATGTGTTCACGCAAGAAGGACTCCAGCTCATCAATATAGATCCCAAATAGTGTGGGGGACAAGGGACAATCTTTTTTTACTCCAATAGTGCTCCGAGAAAAATTTGATAGCCCATGTACAATGCATGGACGACCAAGGACCGACTCATATAAGCACAAAATGGTTGACAAGAGGGTCTTTGAGATGCCAATATCTCTAAGTCTCTAGAATAATGCTTCTCTAGACACCGAGTCAAAAGCTTTTCGAAAGTCTACAAAAAAACAATAGACTTTCGAAGAGTGATGTTGTGCCTCCTCAATGATGGCGCTAAGTGTAAGGATGTGGTCAATAGTCTAGTGCTTAGGTCAAAATCCAACTTGTCCTCTAGCTATAAGTTGTTTCCACTCAATATCCTTGGAGATTTGGAGGTGGAGGGATGTAGCATATATTTTGGAGAATGTTTGGCCCACCATGATAGTCCTATAATTGTTGGGATCCGAGTTGGGCCTCGATTTGTGTATCAGGTGAATGATGTGCTGAGACTTGTTGATGGGAAACCTATAAATACCACATGGTTGAATAGATCAACCAAGTATGGAGCCAGAGCACGAAGACCGTGTTTAAGGAACTCTGCTTGGAAACCATCCTTATTTTCTGCTTTGTTGTTGTTCATCACCCAAATGGCCTCTCTAATGTCACTATCATAGAATACGAAACCTGAAGAGAGCAGAGAGGTCGCCTGAATCTAGGGTTTCCCTGGGATGTCACATAGGGTGTACACATGGGAGAACATGGGTTGGGGGTTAAGGTCGGAGGGGAGGGGAGTGTGGCAGGGGAGGACAATACGCCAGAAGTTTTTAGGGGAATGAGAAAGAGAGGTACACAAGTCACGTCTTCTCTAGGAGACAAAGAGATGTTTCTTGCGATGGAGGAGGAAACGATATGAGGCTTTGATATTGGGGTAGGAGGGGTGAGTATGGATGAATGCATGTCGAAGCCGGTGGTGGAGAGCTTTGAATTCCTCATCATACCATCGATTCATATGGAAATAGGGTTTACGAGAGTGGGGGTAGGACTTAAGAGAAACATCCAAAATGATGGATGAGAGACAGTTCTACTTGGTCGATGCAGAGTCAAATAGTGAGAATTTTTCCATGGAGGGGAGCATCTGGTGAAGGTGAGAAGAGAAGATGTCTATGTCACCCTCATCAAAATGAAAAGTAGTATGTGGTGAGCCCTTGGGGGGTGGTGGGGTTGTTAGCACGAAGAGAGAAAGAAAGAAGAGCATGGTTAGCTAAGGGGATGGGCGAAACAAAAAAGTGATGAATGAAGGGGAGGAGGTTCTGGCTAGAGAGGACATAATCAACAATGATTGCTCCTCCACCATGAGCTCAACATGTGAAAAAGTGGGAGTTTGGGAAATGCGGGAGGCCATTAAGAATCAACAGCTCCTGAGATTTTCCCAAGTGTAAAAGATGTCGACAATAGGCGGTAAGGGGCCCCAATGCATCATCAGAAATCCTGTGAAATCCCACTAACTCTAGGTCAATCTCCTAGATGCAATAAACCTCCTCAAACTGATTTTGAAGAGGGATCTAGAGGGCTCTAGTGCGGGAGTTGAAGTCACCTAGAAGAATAACCTCCCCAAATGCTGAATACTGGGCTATGCTGACATAGAAATTGACAAAGGGGTCCCCACTGGGCCCATTATGAATGGCATATGAGGAAGAAGCAGGAGGGAAGTAACAAACAACAATGTCAGTGTCCCTAGGGAGAGGAGAGACCCCTCGAAACTGAACCCAAATAAACCTCGCAAACTCATTCGCAACCACCAAATAAAGCCTGCTCTAAAATGAATCTCTAATGAAGCAAGAAACTCCCCCAGAACCTCTGATACCATCGAAACTCCTCGTCTCCTACCTACAAGATGAGAACTTATGGTAACCTGTAATGTCTAGGAGAGGTCGAATAGGGCTCTCATGCATCTCGATGATGAATAAAATACTCAACAATCAAAGAGCATCATATAATAGACCTGTCGATGCCTAAAAATACCCATTCCCATTCCAACAACTGACGAAAATGGATGCCCCTTGTTTCCTCCCCTAACGAGCCTATCATTTAGAGGACTCGAAACAGGGCTTCCACCCAGGTGGAAAAGTCTCCTGAATCACTGCTTTGAGGTTCCTGATAACTGCCCATTTCCCTACTTGGTGTGCTGCTGTAACCAACTCCCTCGAGCGTTTGATCTCAACAACCTATGTTTTAGTGAGATCTTCATCAAGGAAGATCTTACTAGGAAGTGAGAATAGTTTTTGCTTAGCTCTAAGAGCTCGAAGGAGATCAGATACCGACCTAAACTAGAGAAAGAGAACAGAATCATACCCAAGCCAAGCCCTATCAAGGGTCACATCCTGGAGATCTAGTTTTTCATTGAGGAACAAGGTCCCAACCACCATGGGGTCTGAGGATGTGAGAGGCAAAGGAAGCCCTTTCACTTTGAGGATCAATCCTTGTGCTTGTCTAGTGCATTCTTCCATGAGTTTAGATTGTACCACCTCCTCAACTGTGGCTAAAGGGGGAGAGAGGGGGGTATCCCTTCCTCTAGCAACCTGTGCCTATGCGTTGATGTGTGTTTCTGTTTCTTGTTTAAAGGCCTCTTGCTGAGCTTTTATATCCTCCTATTTTATTTTCAGATTCAAAAGTTTAACATGTAGATTTTCTTTAGAGGGTTGGTGGTGAAGTGCTTGCTCCTTGTTGTCCATCAACAACTACTTAGTGAACCATTATCACCTTCCATTACAACTACTATGTTATTGACTTCATCGACCTTTCTTTTTAGTGCCTGGTTAGACGATTCAAGGGTTTCCAATCTCCTAAATAGTTCTTGAAAAGCCCTGTTGTCGCATCGAAATCCATAATTGGGAAAGGTGACGGTTCTGACAAGATTTGAAAGAAGTCTTTGACACCTATGTTTATGTCGGTAGGAGGTCGTGACAGCATAGTCACCTGCGGTTGATCCTGTTGTTGTGCTTGGGTGCCCGGGGATCCAAGCGTCATGGTGTTGACATCATTAACGAAGATCTGCATCTTGAAAGTGGAATAAAACTACTGAATATTGATCCCTGCACTTCCACAAGAGCTCTTGAAGAATCTCTCATCATCAAGGAGAAAATAGACCAGAGAGACGTACTAGTGCCATTAACATGGGCCAGGGCCCAAAGCAGACCTGATAATTGGTACTCCTTGAGGGGTTATGACAAAAAATTTACCTGAAAAGCCACAACTCTCGTCCATGCGCTTTCATAACAAGATTCCATGCATGAATGAGTGGCAGCCGATGGACAATCTCCAATCACGTGAATGAGTGGCAGATGGTGGATAGATCTATGTAGAGTCAAACTAAAGACTTTCTCTGCTACATCAATTATTCCCTGTTTCGAGATATAAAGAAGCATTGGTGAAAGATATGAGTGACGAAGAATTGAACTTTACAGTTGAAGAGAAAACCCAAATCTATTTCACAGGCTGCTACTCCTTTTACTCTGGTCCCCAATTATGTGGCTCCATTCCCTTTCCTTTCATAGGCCTTAAGAAGCACTGAAGCTGAGAGAATTTTATCACACGTGCTGTTTGCCTAGACTCTGACAGTGTGTGTGGAGTAGAGGGGGTTATCGATGGATCTGCAATTCTGGTGGATGCGATACTATTGATGCTACAATAACCAGAGTTGCTTTGATGTTTGGCCCACCATTGAAGTTACAATTCCACCACCGCTTTAAGCTAAAGGAAATATCTAGGATTGGCCCAAGAATACCATGATAGGATACAATTCAGGGAAATAGGAATGTACAATGGATTTAATATTAAACTCTATACCTGTCGAGTGATTGATATGTATGCAGATTCAGCGGATGTAGATGAAATTTGATTGATGTTGGAGTAACTGGAGCTGCATTGATGTTTCCAATTACACCACTGATAGGATCGATGCCCTGTATCTATCTGCTAGCATGCTTTTCTGCTAGCATGAGAAGGAGGTCTCAAACCAGTTATTGCAAACAAATGAGAATTTTCCTAGTATACTTCCTGAAAGTGATACCAGTGCCCCTGGATGCAGACTTGTAGCTAGCCATATCCCTAATCATTGTCTTGGACCCAACCTTAGACCAAAATAAACTCGTCCAAATAAGGGAAAATTTGGGAATAGGAGTTGTGATTTTTTTCTTCTTCAAGTATTAAATCATTTGCAGACTGCATATTAAAGCTGCAACACACGAAGATGGATATTTATAAAGATTCTGAAAGGTTGCGTGTTGAATTTGAGGAAAAGCGAGCAGAATTAGATCTTATACGGACTGAGATTATCATGAATACTCAATTGCAAATTGCTAAACTACTTTCTTGCAAGAATCACAGAAGAAAACCAACTGCTTTTACTTCTCAAGTTCATTTGACCATTGCTACTATTAACTCTTTATCTTTAGATACTGTGGTTCCAGTAAATTTCACTGATGTTAGTGGGCAGACTGTGCAGTCTGTTTTCCTTGGAAATGAGTACATTTTTTCTCATTTTTCTTTTCTACAACCCCAGGGACAGATGATGGCCATCAATATGGGATCACAGAAGTGGTGCTTTGGTGGATCGAGGGTTGATTATATCTGCTCTCACGAATTTGTATATGGTGTATGAATCTAAGCCAAATATCTGCATAAATTTCAAAATATGCTAGCAGAATCTAACAAATCATCAAAAACACTTCTTATGGTTGTAAACACTATCAAGAATGTCAGATACAGATACATAAGTATGCATCCTTTGGCAGCATTGGAATATCATCTTGTGTTGGTGCTATTTTATGTGTGTTCATTAGTAAAGACCCTATTGTTGAATAGACAACGAAAGCAACTAGACAAGTCAATTATAAAAATTTAACATCACCATAAAGCAACTTTATCAATGTACAAGGTCAATTCATGTATCATAATTCGAATACATTTTTATATGACACGAGTACTAATAATTATAAATTTACCTACATATAAATTATAGTAGCTACTTCAAATATGTTTTATAAGAGTATTAAGGGTCCTCCAATAAACATGTTGGTTAAAGGGATGCACTAGAAAATTGAGCCTGAATTAAATCTCCCTTAGCCTCCTAGCCCAAAAGGAGAGAAACGTTTTTTGTTTTCTTTGGTTGTTTTCCAAAAGAAGTAGATTCAGCAAACCAGAAATTTTATCTAGCACATCAATTCAGATAATCAAGTGTCATATCATAATGAAATAAATTCATGCACATAAAATAAATAAACGATCAAACACAATTCCATTTGATTCACCTCCATGTGTCTACATTCTCTAAATATAGAAGACAAACTTGTGACCAACTACACAGTAACATACATAATAAATTAAGGATTATTTCACAAGTTCCAAGCCAAATACACAACAAAAACCTAAATCATCATGCACAAATCATACAGATGACGGATCATCATCTTCTTGAATTGCCATTTCTTTACATGAAAGTGCCCATACAGATGACGATTTCCCTCTATAGGTTTCTATCTAATAAAAATGACTCCAGGTAGTTGTTTGTAAGAGTGGTCCTATAATGCTATGATTTGGGAACTATAATAGGATTAGAATTCCTTGTAGAATATAGTTTCAGAAGTACCATGATGAGATATTCATAATAACTCTTTTCATGTTCCAAAATACCATATTGAATTATCATATTTAGAAGTTGTCTCTGGGACTGCATAGTCAATTGGAACATTTTTATATGCAGAGACAAATTTCATGTCTCCATTCATTTCCTAGAAATGATGTATAAAAGGTTGATCGTAGACCCTGCTTGGATCAAGGTTTAATCCCTCTCTCATTACCAGATGGATGTTTGAACCAAAATTGTAATCATTGTTTCCAACAATGACTCCTTGCCCAAAGAAGTTATCATCAGGTGTATTTTTGAAAATTTCCCCACCCTGTGAAGCAAGGTGTATTTTCATTTCAAGCTGATTGTGATAATTCATCATCCTAAGGTTCCCTAGCGTTGATGTCTTATTCTGATTTAACCCATCATATAAGCAAGTAATTCACTAATAGGCTGTTGATTACCAGTTGGAATTGCTGAACTTGTAGTGCCAAGAGGATTAAGATTCACATTGCCATTGGATGTCGTCTGTCCTTCCTTCTCAGATGGAAAAATACCCACTTTTCCTTGAACTTGTAGCTGGTTAGGATACCCTGTAGATATACAAAATAAGGATTTAATCTCTTGAGATTTTGTTCTCTGATATCCCATGCCTTGCAAATTTGTTCTATATGTAGCCTCAAAGTCGATTTCTATTCAAGGAAGATTACCATATTTATATGTTGAACAAGGTTTTATATAAGATACATGCCATATAGTTGTAAAAATGTCTCTATAAGTTTCACTATTTTTTCCTCCAAAGTGTTTAATGAAATGTTTCTCTGTAAGTGTTTGAGAAAATTCTTGAAAGAAAATTCATAAGGTTAGGCACATTTTAGTGGGGATATTTGTTGGGAAAAAATACTGAGAGGGGGCGTGAATCAGTATTTAGTGCTGACTGAAAACTTTTTACTTTTTCTTTCTTTTAAACCCATACACTACTTTACTGAACACAACTCGTGTATACACGCGAATATCATTAAGAAAACTTGCATATGTCTAGAGATCTAATTATGCATTTAATTCTTAACTTAGATCATTGCATCATTCATTCATCAGATGTTTAGTAAGCAGTAAACAGGTGCAGTAAGAATAGGTTAAACCATCACACATAAGCAAGACACATGAACACCAGGATTTAAGGTGGAAAACCAATTTGGGAGAAAACCACCGTTGTCGTCGTCTTAGTCTTCCATATTTATTATATAAAGAAAACTTCTTACAACCATGTACTGGTGTAGACTCTTACCAGCACACAGGCACCCACATGCAAAAGGCTACAACCTTCTCTCGTTTACCAGCCTCTCTTGGAAGGGAGCTACAACCCCCTGCTCTCGTTTACCAGCCTCTCCTCGAAGGGAGCTACTACCCCCTGCTCTCGTTTACCAGCTACCACTGGAAGGGAGCTACTACCCCCTGACTGAAGGCTTCGACTCTCAGCACCACTGTAGACCTA
Organism: Pinus albicaulis; assembly: GCA_034641835.2. Lineage (NCBI taxonomy): Eukaryota > Viridiplantae > Streptophyta > Pinopsida > Pinales > Pinaceae > Pinus > Pinus albicaulis. The sequence continues at coordinate 51,269,052 of CM076578.1, forward strand.
ATTTCATCAATTTTTATACTAGATCAAACATCTTCAACACAACCCTTCACTTATCAACAAACATACTTTTCCCAATACTTCAAACAGAACAGTGAGACCACTGTAACCATAATATCAGAGATAACCCAGACTTCAGAATAGATATGCAGATGTAAACTCAACCCTGAACATTAATTCAAATGCCATACGTTGTTTTCCTTTATGTAACCCACGTATATACGCATATTTATTCACTCCAACCTGCGTATGCTTCAGTGTATATTAACTTTGTATACGTGACTTTTCTTCACCATTTCCACATATGCACGCGCTTTCCTAGAGTATACTTCTGTGTATGCTTTCTTTCAGAATTAGTTCAGACTCATATTCAGATCTGAGATCAGATTTCTGTTCAGACAATCTATCAACCATACAGAACTGTTTATACAGTCATTAGTCATTGAATCATCAACCAATCAACCAACAACTTGATCTTTAATCAACATAATTAGCAGCACAATCAACAGTTAAACAACCCAGATCTGTATGAATACATCATTGATAGATAGCAGTAAAACAGCAAAACAGATCAGACATTTCATTCCACATAATTCAACAAAACCCTAGATTCCATATGTGCTTTTATTTCACTAAACCTGGGTATATACGCTCTTTCACAGAGACAAACTTGCGTATACTTCAGTGCATTTTATTTTAGAAACCCTGACTACCATACGCACTTTTATTTAAGTGGACCCGCGTATACACATGCTTTTCATGAAACGAACCTGTGTATAGATCTATAAAAGATAAAATTTGCAGAACAGACCAGATCTATAAGCTTACCCAGATTTCTTCAATTTCTTCATCAGACTTGCGCTAGGTCTTTATCATTTCTTTTTAGATCATCCTAGTGATTCATCATTTCTAGATCTAGAGATCTTGAACCTTCATCATATCCATAGGTGCATCATAGATTCAGATCTATCAATTAAGAATAGAGTTCCACCATGTTGATATACTTCAGAGTGAATTATTCATTAAAACCCATACATATGCACACCTTGCACTATTATTCTCTTCTCCTTATATAGGTTTAGCCTTTATCAATACCATGAGTCAAAACCACACAACTTTTGATGGTATTCCTGGATGGGATCAAATAGATAATCCAACACTCAATACTGTGGGCCAATAGCATGGTAATTTCCCCTGGTTTTATAAATTTAGAGCGCAAATAGGCATACGCTACTTGGTACGTACTTTTCCGCGTACATACGCTACTTCACCTTTACAAACCCATGTATGCTTTGTGACATATCATATTGATCATTTTTCTGGAACTTACTGAAATTTCTTTCTCTACTACTTCTGAGCTGATCTGTAGATACATCAGATTTTCATCATTAATAAACTCATCAAGTATGTTTCCATCAACTTCATCAAGTAGGTTTCCATCAAGGACAACACATTGCATCATATTGCCAACAATCTCCCCCTTTGGACTTGATGGCAACCATGATGGTGTTTGATCACCACAACAGATAGATACATTGAATATAATCATTATGCAAACACCATGATACTCTCCCCCTATTCAAACACCATGAAACTCTCCCCCTTTGACATCAAGGGAAAAGGGCGGATCAAAACCAAAACAAGGTTTTTCTTCTCATGTAGAAAGAAGAGCTTTGTAGATCTGATGTGCACTGAAGTTACCATGCTCCCCCTGAGTTCATGTTGAATCTTCAAACATATTTTTCAATGAAGTACATGACTCTATGACCTTTCCTATCACCAAGGACTCAAACTTACATCAATGATCCAACCAAGTGGATTTACATATGTGACTCAAGTACCCAACCAAGTGGGTTTACACATTTTGACTCAAGTACCCAACCAAGTGGGTTTATAGATTTGATCAATGTCCTTACAAGACTGAATATTACAATTTTAAATTATAGGTCTCATCATGACCTTTTGTAATAAATACCAAAAATACCTCAAGAGAGAGATCATATTTCAGAACCATCATAATGCCAACAATGCATAATTCTTAGCAATGCTAATGCTCCCCCTAAACCCGTGCACCTGTTCTTGAGCCATTTTACTCCTTCATCTCCCCCTTAGCTTGTGCATCCTGAACACTTTCAACAGCAAATCATCAAGGCATCTTCATCAAATAGCATAGAATGAAACAAAAATATGAGAGCTGAAACATCACTAGAGATACCCAACAGCACCATAGCTGTGCTGAAGAATGTTGACCCAGAAAAATTTGTTAGAAACCACCAATACGTGATTTTATTTGTATAAACTTGCGTATATACGCAACTGTATTTTTCGAAAATCTTCATATCCAATTTAATCTTCTGCATTTAAGCAGATATGATCTTTTGTATGGCAGAGACTACTCCCAGCTTCTGTCTGAGATATTCAAACGCTTCCATGGGCAAAGGTTTGGTAAATATACCAGCAACTTGTTCTTTGGAGGGAACATACTCCAACTTCACCTTTTGTTCAAGAAATTGTTCACGCAACAAGTGATACTTGATGGGAATGTGCTTGGTCTTGGAATGCATAACAGGATTCTTTGAGATACTGATGGCACTTGTATTATCACACATAATGGAGATAGGAGGTGAACATTTGATTTGAAAGTCTTGTAAGGTTTGCACCATCCAAAGAAGTTGAGTGCAACATGATGCGGAAACCACATATTCTACTTCTGCTGTAGATAAGGAAATAGAGTTTTTCTTCTTGCTGAACCAAGATACTAACCGAGGCCCCATATAGAATGCACCACCACTAGTTCTATTCCGATCATCAACATTTCCAGCCCTATCTGCATCAATGTAAGCATGAAGAGTGAGATCAACATTCTTTGGATACCATAGTCCAAAGTCCTGGCTCCTTGTAGATATTTGAATATTCTTTTGATAGCCTGAAGGTCAGACTCTTTTGGATTAGCTTGGAATCGTCCAACAATCCAAATTGCATGCATAATGTCTGGTCTAGTCCCAGTGAGATAAAGTAGACTTCCTATCATAGATTTGTATTCTGATTGATTCACCGTGGGAGAATCATCATGAGAACTAAGATTACATCTGGTTATCATTGGTGTACTTACAGGTTTGCACTCTTCCATGCCATACTTCTTCGAAATTTTCTTAAGGTATTTTACGTGTGACAAGAATATGCCATCTGTAGTTTGATGCACTTACAAGCCAAGAAAGAATGTTAGTTCCCCAAGTAAAGACATTTCAAATTCTTGCTACATAACAGAAGAAAATTTCTGACTTATATATTCTTCATTACTTTCAAAAATGATATCATCAACATATACAACTACAGTCAATAGTTTATCATTTTCAATTTTTGTGTACAATTTGCTATCAGCAAACCCCTTTGAAAATCCTTGTTGATGAAGATATTTGTCAAGACGATAATACCATGCCCTTGGAGCTTGTTTGAGACCATATAGAGCCCTTTTAAGTCTACAAACAAGTTTTTCATCATTTCCCAAAATGAATCCTTCTGGTTGTTCTATATAAACTTCTTCTTCTAGATCACCATTGAGAAAAGCAGATTTAACATCCATTTGATAAACTTTGATTTGTTGGAAGCTTGAAAAAGCAAGAAACATTCTTATGGCTTCAAGTCTAGCTACAGGAGCAAAATTTTCTTCAAAGTATATACCTTCTTGTTGAGCATACCCCTTGCAAACAAGTTTAGTTTTATTTCTTATAACATCCCCATTCTCATTTAACTTAATTTTAAATATCCATTTAGTTCCAATGACTTTTTTGTCATGAGGTCTTGGTACCAATTCCCAAGTGTGATTCTTTTCAATTTGATCAAGCTCTTCATTCATGGCTTGAATCCAACATTCATCTTTGCTAGCTTGATTGACATTGTGTGGTTCAATAGCGGATAGAAATACCAGATAGCTAGAAGATCCCACAAGAGTCCTTCTTGTTTGTACACGTGATCCCTTTTCTCCCAAAATTTGAGATTCTGGATGATTCTTTTGAACATATCTGGATTGAGCCTTTTCAGATAAATCATCTTCCGGTTCTTCATTGGGTTCACTGTCTATATCATTTCTATTTGATGTAGAAGGATATATGTCACCATCGTCTTCATCTCTTGTTTGGTTTTCTTCTTTTGGAGCTGCAGGAGACTCATCAATAACAACATCAATACATTCAATAATCTTCCAAAGTCTTTTATTGTAACATTTATATGCTCTACTCCTCGACGAGTAACCAAGAAGTATTCCTTGATCTGCTCTGGGTTCAAACTTGCCAATTTTTTTATCATTATTTTTGATAAAGCATTTGCTTCAAAAACTTTAAAATGCTTCACAGTGGGGGGATTACCATACTAGAGTTCATATGGAGTTTTGTCACTATTTACACGAACATGTGCCTTGTTAAGAATATTACCATTGTATGAGCTACTTCTCCCCAAAATGTGTTAGGTGTTTCTGAATCATCAAGCATAGCTATAGCCATTTGTTGAACTTTTCTATTCATTCTTTCTGCTACGCCATTTTGTTGTGGAGTGCTGGCTATAATAAACTGTCTTTTTATGCCATGTTGTTCACAAAATTCAAGGAATTCATCTGAGGTATATTCTCCTCCTCGATCAGATCTAAGACACTTGATTTTTAGATCTAATTCATTTTCAACTAGAGCTTTGAAGCTCTGAAATTTCTCAAATGCTTCATCTTTGTGTTTAAGCAACCCAATCCAACAAATTCTAGAGAAATCATCAATAAACAACATATATTATTGTTCACCACGTGGTGAATTTTTCCTCATAGGTCCACATATGTCAGTATGAATGAGTTCAAGAGGCTTACTTGATGATCCTTCCTTGGCATTAAACTGTACTCTGGTCTGTTTACCAAATTGGCAAGACTTGCATATGATATTTTCGGGTAGAGTAATATTGGGAAGATCACGGACAGCTTTAAGTCTGCTTGATTTGTTGATATGAGAGAAGCTCAGATGCCCCAACCTTCTATGCCATAGCTAGTTTTCTAAAGATTTACTCAAGTAACATTGTTCTTTGCAGTTCTTCAATACATACAGGCTGCTTGGAGTTCTTTTTCCTTTTATAATTGTTTTACCTGTATCAAGATCACGTACCACACATTCTTTCCACACATTCTTTTGAACTAAAGACAACTTCAGTTCCTTGATCACACATTTGGCTTACACTTAACAGGTTATGCCTTAATCCATCCACATACATGACATCATTAGCTTTCACCTTTTCTCTTAGAAACACAGACCCTTTTCCCTTAATTACCGCAGGAGTATCATTTCCAAATGTAACCTTCTTTTCCTTTTCTAGAGCACTATATGCAAGAAGTTTGTTTTTGTCACCTGTCATGTGCCTTGAGCATCCACTATCAATGTATCATTGATTTTCTTCACCTTCAGCAAATAACGCTATGCCACAATTTTCAACTATTGGAGTTTGAAGAAAAATTCTCATTTGGCTGAACTTTGCTTCTGCATTCAGATTTTTCATGGCCAAAGTTATTGCAATAAGCACATTCAACTTCATTTAGAAGAGGAGAAAAGTTGTTATAGGTATTCTTCTTTGTTTCAATATCAATCCTTTTCTTTCTTGCTTCTCTTGTCATGATGGTTTTATATGAAACACACTGAACAGCTTTATGACCAAAATTGTGACATGAGAAAAATTGTCCATTGAAGAAGAAATTTCTGTGATCATGAAATATTCTAATTGAATTTACCTGTTGATTGGTGTTTCTTTAAAAGATATTCCTGTTAGTTCTCTTTGAATTTAGATGATCATGCTTTACCTGTAAAGATTCTTTATTCCCTTGCTGAGTGGCATAATGTTGTAAACCAGTTGTAGCTTCTTTTAGATAATTTGGTGCCGAAGCCTGAGAAGATTCTCAGATATATCCAAGACCTGTCTTTGTGAGAGGAGAACGTTGTACCTTAATAATCTCATCTAAGGTTTCAAATCCTTTAGCAAATATAAGATTTAGAGTCTTTACTTTCTCAAGTTCTTTTCTTAGACTTACTACTTCACACTCCAATTTCTGATTGCGTTTCTCCTTCTCTTCAAGCTGATTTTCCAGAGTCTCTATGGTTATTTTACTTTCTTCTAAGCGTATTTTGAGTTGATTGTTTTCTTCAAGAAAATCATTCTCCTCTAGAGCATCCACAAAAGTATCCTTTTCTTCTCTAGATTCTTTTTCAAATGCCATGAGAAGTCTAAGATCTTGTTCAAATTCTTCCTCACTATCAGATAACCCATCACTGTCTTCATGAGTGTAATAAATTTTTCTAGTGCTAAACTGATTCTTATTCCTTCTGTTAGCCATCAGTATTTTTTACATTGTTAGTGATGACTATATCTACAGCTGAGTTTTCTAGAAACTGATTTCCTTATGTCAATATGTCATCCAGAAAACCCTCCCAAAACTTTTTTTGCCCTTCTACCTATTCAATCCACCCCTGGCGAAATCAAAACCTCATATCACAATCCTATCCAGCTTCAGCCTTATTGGTCTGCCCATCATCTTTAAAAGGCAAATCCACATCTGTTTCAAAAGTCTTCCCTATGTTAGGAAGTGGCGCTCTAAGACATTTCACCTTTGGCAATCATTAAAAGGCCAAAAAACCTCCATCTGCAACAGACCTACCATGACTGATCCCTTACTTTGCAAATGAAATTGACAAACAGCCTTAAGTCACGCCACTCATATTCCCTAGGTCTCAGCACTGCATAAAGCCCAATCTCAAGCTGACTATTAGGTTTTTCACAGTGTTCTATGGTTTCTACAAAGGCAGGAAATATAACTTCATCTCAGGAGGAAATGCTTGATCTACAGTTAGAGGAACAACTGCTTCTAAATGTATTATGAGCCTGAGATGAAGCTGCAAAACAAAAGTCACTCATCAGGACCTTACAACTCTTTCCAGCATGAAAATCACAGTAAGAAAGGGTCACCACTGTCTCAGCAAACTGGTAAATTGTCAAGGCCCAGAACCTCCTTCATTTACAAGCAGAGGGTTAGGGCGCCTCCTTCATCCATAAGCAGAGGGCGCGGGCCAGTATTGACTCAGAAGGTTGCAAAGGTCCAGGTTTGCCTTTACTGAAACAATGAAACAATATCTTCAGGTTTTATGAATGTAATTGATGATCATAACAAGAATGGAGCTTGAAATATGCTAGCTCAAAGGAAAGGAGAGTCTGATTTGATAAAAGAGATCATCTGAAACTTTCAAGTCATGTGAATTTTTGAAATCTAGAAAGGCCTGTCATCAGTAAAACATTCCAATCATAAGAAGCCTATTTATCCACAAGATTAAATAGAGTAAATGCTGACAAAATGCCATTACACAGGCAGGAGGAGAGTTCTTGGTTTTTCAAAAAAGCACTGACCTTCATAGTCACAAAGGTTATTTTTCAAGTAATCTATCATGAGTTGAACAAGCCAAATGATAAATATCTCAGTCACCCTCAGAACAGTGCAGAGGAACAGTGTCACTGTGGCTAGGGTTTCTTCTGAAATACAGTGATGCTTGCAAGAAAAGATGCCAAGATTGAATTCAAGTGGTCCACTTACCATCACATTCAGAGAAAGGCTGTGTCAAACAGAGTTGTTGAAAAAGCCTTCAGATACCTTACCTGATGAAGAGCCTCCTCCATATATGAGCAGAAGATGGCTGAAAGCTATTGTAGGGCCCTAAAGCTATTGTAGGTTGTTGAAAACCGATGGGTCTAAAAAGTGCAGAGAAAGGACACAAAGAAATTGAGTAAAGGAGTCATCGCACAGGTAAGTGTTACTGTTTATGGTGCAAAGGTATTTTTTTCCCTCTTCAAAGAGCTATCTGTCAGATTGTACCTGCAGTAGAAAAGAGAAAATATTGAATATATTATATATGCTATTGATGTCAAAACGGGGCAGTTTCTTTAAGGGAAGGAATTAAAAAAAAAAAAAAACAATGCACGGTCAGATGCCCAAAGTCCAGAAGGCGCTTTTCAAGAAAGCAGAGAATTATGATTTAAAGGGAAGTAGCCAAAGGATAGCACCAACGTTGTTAAAAACAATAGCAGAGATAATATAGATATGCTTGGGTTATTTGTCAAAGTTTAAAGGCTCGGAGTTAGAGTGAATATTTGGGTTTGTATATTGAAATAACAAACCCACTGTTTTAAGACAAAACAGAGTCAAAAGAAACCGAAATTCATTTCCCAAAGTTTGAGACCGTTAAAGGCTTGTTTTGAATTGATATAAAGGAATGAAGTTGAGGGAAAATATTGTCAATTTCAAAACTAAAATCACCCCCGTGCCTCCCTAGCACCGAGACAAAGAGAATCTGGTCGGAAATTCACAGGTTTGCGCTAGAAAAAACTGCACGACGTGCCTGGGTTCGGGCGCGACGTGCCTGGGCAGACATTTACAAAGGCCACCTTCGTCGGCGCGACGTGCCTGTACAGTGGCGCGACGTGCCTGTACAGGCCGCCCGACTGCCCGACTAGTCGACCCGACAGGCCACCCACGGTGTTTTGTGCGCGAATGGCTGACTACAAAGAGTGCCGCGCCAGTGCTGGAGGGTTCCGGTGCATTTCAAGCTTCCTCCAAAATATTTCTCCTCAAAAATTCAAAAGGTACTTCGCCTCCTACCTCGAAAATCTCGAAAAATCAAGTTTAAAACCTGTGTGTCGTGGTTTGAAACTACGCATTGTTAAAAAGGCCTTGACCATTTTTGAAAAAGAGAAATTGTTCTCACAGTCCCCCACCCACTGCCACATTGTCAGAACAGTGAAATGCAACCAGTGGAAGGAATCATGACATTTTTTCTTTGAAAAGGAAAGCTCACACAGTTTCAACCTAAAGGCTTGTGGTCCTCTAAAAAAAAAAAACTCTGTCATTATCACCCCAAACCTGTGTGTTGACATTCTTAGCATATATGTGGTGATTTGCTTGGTATACAAACAGTGAAAAGAGGGCACACTTGCACAGGACATAATTGTTAGATGTTTGAAAGCCTCCTTGAACAAGGAGTTTTTGTGTTTAGGTTGACATCAAAGACTTTAAAAACAGAGTAATCAGTGGCATTTTCTCACAGCACACTACTTAAGCAGATTGCCTTTCATTCACTGTATTCTTCCACTGTGAATTTGTTAACAAAGAGTTTCCAAAGGTGAACAGCATATTGAAGGACAGAGGTTGTTGATGGTTAAAATTTTGACATTGAAGGCAGAGGTACAAAAGTAGTGTTTGATTTCTTAAAACTTCACAAGTGAAAGGGGCCATTTTCTAAAGAGCAGAGTTGTTAGTGTTTGAAGTTAATATTGGAAACAGAGGTATAGATGTGTTGGTGTATCTCTTAAACTCACAAGCAAAGAGTGTGTTTTCTAAACCACTGTGCACTGATTTTACACCTAAACTAGGTTTGCCTTTTCCTTGCACTGTATTGTATCATTCTGAAGATTTGTTGACAGAGAGTTTCCAAAGGTGACAGCACATTAAAGGGGCAGAGTTTGTTGATGAGAAGTTAAACATTGGAGGCAGAGGTACTAAGGAGCAGGGTTTTAATATTGAAGATTGGTCTTATAGATGCAAAATGCAAGGGTTGGTTGATCTCTAACAAACTCACCAGGAGGAATGATTGCTTAACACTACATACAGGAAATTTATACAGCATATTGTCTCATCTTTAATTGATGGTTTCCTATTGAGTATTTTACATGGCTGAAGTGCATCCAGAGTTGAAGGACTGTTTTTGAGAAGTACTGAGGTGGTTTATTCCAAGAAACATTGTTACATTTTATTCAACACCACAGGGTCCATATCTGTCCAAACAGTGTAGTGGCCAGTTTTCAATCCAGCAGAACATTTTTCATACAGTGAAGGGAGTTTGCCTCTTCCAAAGTTTGGTCAAAGTCAGAATGCCTCCAAAGCGAGATCACAAGAGCGGTCCACATAAGAGATATGAGCCTATCTCCATAGAAGAAATCAATGCTCACCCATCAGTGCTTTTCAATTTCCATGAAGTAGGTTGTCTTGATTTCTGCCAGAGGATAGAAGAAGTCAAGAGTTTCTCACCAATTACACATTTGTGCGCTTTGAGATTCAAGGACAAACACTTCCAGTTAGCAGGTCTTGACTTCAAAATCTCCCCAAGGTATGTATCCAAGGCTACCAAGATCCCGTATCATGGTGAAGAGTGGTTTAAACAAGCGCATCTTGATCTGGAGGATTATAAACCTTTCATCAAGCCTGAACATAGGGAAACCATCACTGCTATTTTCCCCTTCTCCTATCTTCTTGACAGTTATGCTCCGCTGATGAAAGCCATAATGAGATATTTCACTTGTGAAGGGAGGTTTAGCCAAATTTTTGCCTATCATGTTCACTTGTTGATGCATTTTACCAGAAGCAGGCAATTAAACCTTCCATACTTTTTGTCCAAAAGCATAGAGAAAATGGCAGCTACTGTCCAAAAGAAGGCTCCACCTCAGCAAATCCCTTCTCTCTTTCATCATTCCTTGATCAAGATTATCTGCTTACACCAGCTGGAGAAGAAAGGGGTTTCATGGGATTCCTTCATCAGCCATGCAGATTTCGCCACTGTCCCTCCTGTTCATGTGTCTCCTACTCAGCCTGTCCATCGCCCAGTGCCTTTGTCTAGTAGGCCTACCCCTAAAAAACTCAAGATGACCACTGGGCAGCCAAGTGAATAGGGAGAAGGAGAGGGCAGTGAACCACAGGGAGAAAAAGAAGGCAGTGAGCAGCAGCAGCCAGATTTTGAGGGACAACAGTAGTTGGAGATTAGTGAGCAGCAGCAGCCAGAGTTTGAAGATCAGCAGCAGCTACAGGTTGATGAACAGTAGAATACAGCAGTTGAGGAGCAGCAAGTTGGGCAAACAATTGAAGCGCCTTTTGAAACACAAATTGGACAGGATGTTGAGGAAGGACAGCAAGCTGAAGCTGCCTCCTTGACAGTGACCAAAACTGTTCCTAAAAAGAGGAAATTGCCCAAAAAGACAACTTCTAGCTTGCCAAGGAGAAAAAGCACTAGATTGGCATTCAAAGGCAAAAGTAAAATTGGAGAAAGTGCAAAGCATGGAGGTGAATTAGCTGTCATCCCTATCCCAAGCGATGACAGTGATAATGAGGCCCGCATCCTTGAAAACCTCCTCATTCACAAAGAAGGGCAAATTGAGGTGTTACAAGAAGATCTTCAAAGGGCGAGGAATTTCAACCATTTCTTGGAGGTTGAAAACAAACAAATGAAGTATCATGCAGCCATTCATGAGGCAAGGTCAATCAAGTACAAAAAGGAGGAAGAAAAGGCGCAAGTAAGAATTGAAGAGCTTATTGGCGAATTTGATGATGAAGAGGAGGAGGACCAGCCTAGGCGAAAGAGGCCTAGGACCATCGGGCTTAGAAAAGCCTTGGAGAAACAGAGAGCAGAAGAACAAGCTCAATTCGAAGCTTTTCCTCTCACCGCCCTCTTTGAGCAGGAAATTGAGGAAAACAAGGAAGCATGGCTTGAGAGAGCTAACCAGCATTTGGAATTAAAGCTTGAGAAGGAAAATAGAGATCTTGAGCTACAGAGAAAGAGGACTCATCACTTTCAGAAGCTAAATCAGTTTGCCAGGCGAAAATTAAAGGTAGCGCAAGAGAAGTTGAAGAAGTTGAAGGAGAGGCGCCTAGCACGGAAAGAAGCAAAAAGCATATCAGCCCTTGATATTTTGGCTTCAGCTTCGGAGCATGTTTCTATGGACCCTTGAGGGTCATGCATGCCATTTTTGGGCCTGTTTCGGAAACTTTTTTGTTTTTTGGCATTTTTGGGTTTTTTGCCAAAAACTCATAAATTCGCCATTTCAGTTTGATGAGTTTTCAAGGGAGGAGGATGATACCAATGGATGCCATAATTCCATGAGCAGGTCTCCAGCGATTTTCAGGGCATTTGAAGATCATTCGCCCCCTCAAATTGGCGGAAAACAGCCTCATTTTGCACATTCTGCCCGCCATATCAGCAGCCTGCTATTTTCTGGGTTTTTGCACACAGGTGCAGTTTTGAGAGACTTTCAGAGATCAGATTGAGGTTATTTCACTTGCGTTGGAAAATAGACACAGAGAGATTTCCAGCGAGCCATCATGAGCCTCATTTTGACACCGGGAAGGCTGCCATTTGCCTTCAACAAGTCAGGGGACCTTTTTCAGGCATAAATATGAAGTATTTTTGTAATTTTTGAACTCCAAAAATCTGCTTTTCCCAAATGTGCGTTAAGCTATTTTTATCATGGGGAAATCATGTATAGTCAATATAATTTCCGTTTTTAGCAGTTTTTTAGATATTTTATGGGATATTTTGTGCCTTGGGCTTTGCAAAGCCTCAAGGACAAGTTTAGATATTTTGACTTGGCCAATGGGATAGTTAGTTGCTCCATGAGGTTTTCCTCCCTCAAGCCTATTTATTCCATGGGTTTCATTGTAAATCAGAGGCTGAACTTGAGAGAAGAATTAATACATTGGTCATATGAGCTTTGAAGAATACACTTGAGTTATGATTTTTGGACTGCCTCTTGGATGCTTTTGAGGAATGGTGAAAGCTTGTTGATGGATTCCTTGTCATGGTAGAATGGTATAGTGCTTCTTAATGTGTTTTGTCTTCTAGTTCTCATTCATATTACATATTTCTTGCTGCTATAGATCAGTAGAGATTGATTTTGAGATATGCCCATGGAGGCACCTCAAAATCCCTGAATCTTCATAGCTTGATGTTTTCTTCCCCCTTAGTTATGCTAAAGAATTCTTAGCTGCTCTTTAGTAACCTAAGGTATTGTTGCTAAGTTTTATTTATAATTTCTATGTATGTTGAGTAGGATGTATGGTTTGCCCTACCTACCTATAAGCTGCCCATAGTTCTGTCCATAAAACTTTCTCTTAGACTGATTTGTTTATCATCTTGTTGAACCAAGGAGGCCTAGTCCCGATCTAGCCCTTTGCCTAAAACTATGAAAACTTGTTTGTCCAAGTGCCCAATGACTTAGAGACTATGTTTAGGCGTTCCGGCGCAGTTTATGAGTTGTTAGTTTGTCTTATGTGTTTTTCCCCAAAATCTGATGGTCTTATACCTCTATGTATGGCTGGAATGTTTGTTTTCTATGTATTAATTAGCTTATAGTTATACTTAGCATGATTAATGGCTTGCTATTACATGTTTATGTCTGTTATTAACTAGTTACACTTGAAATCCCTTGTCTTTCACCAACTTGTTGTCCATTGAATGCATTTTGCCCAGAGATCCCTTCTACCGTGAATCAAATCGGCCCTACAGCAGCTTTACATCATCTCCTCATAGCTTCCTTGACCTGTTTGACCCCATAGCCCAATTTATCTACATCTTGTTATCCAGTTTATGTATTTGACCAGTTTCACCCCTCACAAACTTAAAAACTAAAAAAAACCAAAAACACACTTCATAACTAGCCTAATATCAGAACATCGCAAGTAAACACACCGACATCTTTTGCACATATAGAGAGAGCCCTCTCTGAGTCCAGGAAGGCTAGGTCCTCGGGCTCCAAAGCTTGGTTTGATGTTACATCGTCATTTGGCTAGCCAATCGGCCAAATCACGGGACCCTAACATAATGGCGATCACGGTGGGACCCTGAGTGATTAAAAGCTTAGTTTCCCTCATCTCTAGAAGCCTTTAAGAATACTATCTGATTGACTTATCCCGCTGCTCACTAACATAGTGACACTCACAGTAGGACCTTCCGAGTTAGTGGCAATCTAAGTACAATTTAGTAACTCCCGAAGTCTCAGTCAAGCTTAGTAAACTTAGAGATTGTTTGAGGAGTAGAAAATAGCTCTTTCACCATCTTAGCAAAATGATGAGTCAGTTATAGGAAAACTCTTCCAAACCTTGTAGGCACATAAAACTCAAAAAACCCCAAAAAACACTCCTTTAGATTGGTTTTTGACATTACTGGTGGTGGATCATACAAATATATCTCATAAAAACCTGATTTTCCACCTGGCGACTCCACTAACTTCTAGTAAGCCTTACTATTTCACCAAACTCTAGGCTACTATCCGATAAACCTTTCACATCACTCACTAACATAGCGGGAGATGGTAAGACACTGAGTACATAATAGTCCAGCAAACTCTTATAGACTCTTTGGTCTTTAGGGTACCATAAACAAGCAAGCAGTCCATAGACCCATTTTTTAGAGTAAACTCTTTTTGTTCTCATCACCCTAGCAAAGTGTTGAAACAAGTCAAGGATACTTTAACAAACCATAGGCTGCACATAAAACTCAGAAAATCCAAAAACATTCTCAGATTAGTTACTGGTGGTGGACCATAGCTATCTTCACAACAACAACCCAGTTCCACCTGGCGACTCCACTAATCCATCCCTTTTATTTTGACCATCCTTCGCCTTAGTAGAACCTTAGAAAAATCACCCATCCAGAACATTCCCAAATACCATTCTCTTTAAACTCTGGATCTAAAATCTGGCTTCACGAAGAATCAATACCAGAGCTCATCCAGATCCAAATCCCCCTATCATAGTAGATGACCCAGAAAAGATTATGTGGCAAGCTTCCGAAACTGATCATCTAGCTTCTGGTAGATTCACCCGTAGAACAAGATCTGTACCGAAACATCGCACTATCCTACTAGATTCACCTTTTGAATTAGAGTCATCACAAACTCTTCCCAGAAGCAAATCATATAGTAAGATAAACTTCGACGATCTTGAACCCCTAAACCCACCACAGAGTCCTATTAGAGAAGCTTCACCCACTACTCCTCCTGATTTCCAGCTTCTTTATCAGTTTGGCTCCTATCATCCCAGATCTGCTCAAAACCAGATCACTAGTCCAAGTTCATCCGCCACACCTGGTCAAAACACCACTGTTCAAACCACTTCATTTCAGCCTACCAATCCTCATCTTGTACATCATCCATTAGCTCCAGTCATGGCTGCCTGGTACGCACCTTTGGTGTTACCACCACCTTTAGCTCCTCTCCCAAACAAATATCAAGACAAAATCCCACACTTTACTAGAGAAGACACCACCACACCTCAACAGCATATAAGTAGAATGACTGATGCTTATGAATACCTAGAGGTACAAGACGAGACTGTCAGAATGAGAATATTTGCTCAAAGTCTTGGTGGTGAACCTAAAGCATGGTTCAAAAGCTTGGCTCCAAACAGCATCCATGATATCCCCGAACTACATCAAGTCTTCAGAAATAGGTGGGAAATCCGAAGAAACCCCATTCAAATCCTGTCAGAATATAACAATCTAAAACGGGAAAATGGGGAAAGTGTCCAAGCTTACTGTATTAGGTTCAACAGTGTATATAACTCCCTTCCACCTCATTTCAAACCTCCACTTGGTTTAACTTTGGCAAAATTTCCCGAGGGTTTTGATCCGGACATGACATATCATTTAAGAGACAAGGATCCCCCTACCTTAGAGGAAATGCAACAAATAGCTATAAAAGCAGATGCCAACTTAGCTGAAAAAAGAGCTAGAACTAGATCAGAAAGAAAGGTCACATATAGAGATGAGGTTTCTACTTCATCACCTTCCCTAGATCCCAGAATAGATGAATTAGTCAAATCCATGGCTAAAATGTGGGAAAAGATCAATGAAAAAGCTCCTGTTAGGGACAACCAGCCAAACCCTCCAATCAGAAACCGAAACCAAAACTTTAGGAGGGAGCAGCCCCAAAACAGACCAAGGGATAATGACCAACAGATCAGGCCACCATTCAATGAAAACTATGTGGAATAAGATGATAGGGACTCAGAACCTCTTGATGAACATCATTTAAACCTCATAGGGTCTGACAATGAAGGTGAGGTGTACCTCACCGAAGAAGAACAAGCCTTCTTTTCGCATGATCAAGATGAGACCAATTATGAAGATCTTGACGACCCTGCCATAGATTTTCAGAATGCCATTATAGAAGCCCATAGGCAATATGACCTTAGAAGTAAAAGAAACCAAGACAATGTCAAGAAAGGTAACTCAGATACTGCTAAAGTCCCTAATACCATCCTCAAGAAAGCAGTAGGCAATGACAAAATCAAGGCTGAGAAGACTGACCAAAGCCAAGCTAAAGTTACCCAAACTAATCCTCTCTCAGATACTCCTGATACTTCTACAAAGGTCACCAAAACAACTATGGCAAACAAAACCCCTAAACAAGGTCAACAAACTCAGAACATAGACAAGGTCTTAGCTGAAAAAGCTGAAACAAACATATCTAAACTCCAAATGCCTTTTAGCTTTGAAGGCGAAATCGCTAAGATCAAAATCACCATGCCTCTTACTGAACTCATTGCCCAAAACTCTTATAAATCCCAAGTACTAAAAGTCTTAAATCTAGGGAGTGATGCGAACACTGTTAATCTCACTGATGACATTCCTGAAGTATTGTTTGGTCCAAAGGTAGAAGGAAAATTCCAAGAGGGAGTTACTCTTCCATTTTACATTAGCCTAAACATCCACGACCAAATCCTCCATAATGCCATGCTAGACTCCGGCGCCTCGCATAATCTTGTGCCGAAGGTAGTAATGGAAATATTAGGCTTGGAAATCACAAGACCATACAAAGAATTGTATTCATTTGATTCAAGCAGAGTCCAATGCCTGGGTTTGATCAAATACCTTTGTTTTAGTCTGGCCCAAATACCCGCGAAACATCTAATCATGGATATAGTAGTGGTAGACATTCCTCCCAAGTACGGGATGCTCCTATCCAGATCTTGGGGAGCCAAACTCCAAGGGAACATCCAACTAGACATGTCATATGCCACCATTCCTGTGTTTGGTCAGACCAGAATACTCTACCGCGAATCACACATGAAATACATGATTAGCAGTCAAGATAGGCCAGATAACATTCCAATGTGTTCTTTGCGCTCCGACTTAAATTCTTTCATTATGCATATTGATGTAAACATGGAGGAAGAGTCAGAAGAAACTGATATAGACTTAGATCCACCACATCAGTTGTCCCTGGTGCCTTATGATGAACTAGACACTCAAAACTACCATGATCATGAAAAACTGTGTCTTGAGGAAAGTAAGTTTCCCCTCTCCAAAGTAGGATTAGAGCAAGAAGCACAAACCCTCATGTACTATCAAGAAAATTGCTCTAGCTTTAGTCAAACACCAGCAGTAACTTGTGGAAATTTCTTCTGGGTAAAAGCTTTAGACGACCTACACATCATAAACCTATTTGGAACCTGGGAGAAAGGGAGTTTAATGTTTCTACCATACCTCAAAGATTTACCATCATGTGACCCTCCTACTGCAAATAAAACTTTGACCATAACCTCAGTAGCTCAACATCTTGAAAAAATGCCAGATGAACTTCTTATGAGCAAGGATGACAGTTATAGTCCCAGCATACCTGAACTACTGAAAGTGGCTCATATTTTGTCTTTTCATGAAGAACTTAGAAATGCTAAAAACAGGAATCTCATGCAAAATACTAATTTCTACAGAAAAAACAAGGGAAAACATTGTATCACTACCTTTTCCTCAAAGAACAACTTTAACAAAAGCAAACACAGCAAACTGAGACACACTGAAATGATCAAGGAGAAAACTAGTGGCCATAGAATTTGCTTTGATTTTAGAAATAATACTGCATCTCCATATAACAAAAATCAGGTTTTTTCTACTCAAGATCATGATTCACCAATTGAAAATGTTTCTAATCATGTCTTCTTACAAGATCATCTTTCAGATCATAATCATCAGATTCCTTTGCAAAGTAGACAACTTAAAGACTTTTTCCAGTTTGCGGGAGGTAAATCTGATTTCAAGTTCAAAATTGCTAAACCACCCAATATCAGAAATCTGTTCATGAAGGCCATGTTCCCAGTTTTAAATTTCTGTGTTTTTTCATACCTTGATGATGTCACTATCTATTTCAAGAATTATCAAGAGTACATACATTACCTGAAGAAAGCATACAGTAAGGAAAGGAGTGGAAATCAGATATTCAGAGAGGTACAGAGGGAGGATACCGGGCTGTTTAGAGATTCTTGCATGAATCCCTATGTCATGTTAGAGAGAGAAAATTTCCCAAATTTTTATTTTCAAGAGTTAAGTGGGCCAAGGGTGAGAGGAGATCCTTAGGAGGATAAGATGCTGAAATTCCATCATTTCCAAGATTTTTGAGTTTGAAACACTTTCAGTCATTGTACATACCATTGTT
Source organism: Pinus albicaulis (assembly GCA_034641835.2). Lineage (NCBI taxonomy): Eukaryota > Viridiplantae > Streptophyta > Pinopsida > Pinales > Pinaceae > Pinus > Pinus albicaulis. The sequence continues at coordinate 51,287,310 of CM076578.1, forward strand.
TGAAATATTGAAAAAATAGAAAAATAAAAAACAGTAAAAGATAGGAAAGTCAAAAACAGTAAAAAGCAGAAAAGAGGGCGAGTGAAGATAGAACCAAGGCCCCATGTTCCAAAAAATAGTCTTTCAGAAAGCGAGCAAGTCTAAATGCCGCTACTAGTGCTTCAATGTCTTGTTCAGCTATCTAGCCTAATCATAGCTGAGCATGTTTAAATTTATTTGCTGATAAGTTAGTGAGCGCCAAGATAGTCAACATTGTGTAAGATTGAATTATCACAGAGCTTAGATTAGGGAGAGATTCTGGTTCCACATGCCTAAAACAGAACCAAAGAGAGAAGCGAAGGATGAAAAACACATTGTACATCTTAACCCCGCTTGTCTAGTTTCCTTTATTGCAGAATAACATTTGTGTGCAGCTTGTCTTTTATGCCGCAAATGCATGACAAATCAGACTGCCTAATCCTGATTTGATCATTTTTGAATTTCATGTTGTAGATTAGAGAATGAAATCCTGTCAAACTGCTTAATCTTGACAGTCGATCTAGTTTTAGGTAGAGAAATGAAGGAGTTCATCAACTTAATCTGAACTCCCGGCAGATATAAGAGTAGAAATAGATAGGTTCATTTTGCAAAAAGAAAAATATGCATTGTCAAAAGGCTGCTAGTTCAAATGCGCCAAAGAGAAGAAAAAATGTTAGGAAAGATAGTGGGGTAGGTAGAAGTATCATTGATGTTAACCATGCTGTCACGTTTCAGAAATAACATCAAGAGAAGGGTAAATTTTGCGCCAATGGATAAGGCACTGGTCTTCATAAACCAAAAATCTGAATTCTGGACACCTCCTGACGAGGAGCTGCCCTCCCCAAATGGAGCCACTGTTAGCCATCAGTATTTTTTACATGTTAGTGATGACTATATCTACAGCTGAGTTTTCTAGAAACTGATTTCCTTATGTCAATATGTCATCCAGAAAACCCTCCCAAAACTTTTTTTGCCCTTCTACCTATTCAATCCACCCCTGGCGAAATCAAAACCTCATGGTCACAATCCTATCTAGCTTCAGCCTTATTGGTCTGCCCATCAGCTTTAAAAGGCAAATCCACATCTGTTTCAAAAGTCTCCCCTATGTTAGGAAGTGGCGCTTTAAGACATTTCACCCTTGGCAATCATCAAAAAGCCAAAAAGCCTCCATCTGCTACAGGCCTACCATGACTGATCCTTTACTTTGCAAATGAAATTGACAAACAGCCTTAAGTCGCGCCACTCATATTCCCTAGGTCTCAGCACTGCATAAAGCCCAATCTCAAGCTGACTATTAGGTTTTTCACAGTGTTCTATGGTTTCTACAAAGGCAGGAAATATAACTTCATCTCAGGAGGAAATGCTTGATCTACAGTTAGAGGAACAGCTGCTTGTAAATGTATTGTGAGCCTGAGATGAAGCTGCAAAACAAAAGTCACTCATCAGGACCTTACAGCTCTTTCCAGCATGAAAATCACAGTAAGAAAGGGTCGCCACTGTCTCAGCAAACTGGTAAATTGTCAAGGCCCAGAACCTCCTTCATTTACAAGTAGAGGGTTAGGGCGCCTCCTTCATCCATAAGCAGAGGGCGCGGGCCAGTATTGACTCAGAAGGTTGCAAAAGTCCAGGTTTGCCTTTACTGAAACAATGAAACAATATCTTCAGGTTTTATGAATGTAATTGATGATCATAACAGGAATGGAGCTTGAAATATGCTAGCTCAAAAGAAAGGAGAGTCTGATTTGATAAAAGAGATCATCTGAAACTTTCAAGTCATGTGAATTTTTGAACTTTAAAAAGGCCTGTCATCAGTAAAACATTCCAATCATGAGAAGCCTATTTATCCACAAGATTAAATAGATTAAATGCTGACAAAATGCCATTACACAGGCAAGAGTAAAGCTCTTGGTTTCAAAAAAGCACTGACCTTCATAGTCACAAAGGTTATTTGTCAAGTAAATCTATCATGAGTTGAACAAGCCAATTGATAAATATCTCAGTCACCCTTAGAACAGTGAAGAGGAACAGTATCACTGTGGCTAGGGTTTCTTCTGAAATACAGTGATGCTTGCAAGAAAAGATGCCAAGATTGATGTTGTTCAAGTGATCCACTTACCATCACATTCAGAGAAAGGCTGTGTCAAACAGAGTTGTTGAAAAAGCCTTCAGATACCTTACCTGATGAAGAGCCTCCTCCATATATGAGCAGATGGCCAAAGTCATTGTAGGTTGTTGAAAACTGATGGTTCTAAAAAGTGCAGAAAAAGGACACAAAGAAATTGAATAAAGGAGTCATTGCACAGGTAAGTGTTACTGTTTATGGTGCAAAGGTATTGTTTTCCCTCTTCAAGGAGCTATCTGTCAGACTGTACCTGCAGTAGAAAAGAGAAAATATTGAACATATTATATATGCTATTGATGTCAAAACGGGGCAGTTTCCTTAAGGGAAGGAATTAAAAAAAAAACAATGCACGGTCACATGCCCAAAGTCCAGAAGGCGCTTTTCAAGAAAGCAGAGAATTATGATTTAAAGGGAAGTAGCCAAAGGATAGCACCAACGTTGTTAAAAACAATAGCAGAGATAATATAGATATGCTTGGGTTATTTGTCAAAGTTTAAAGGCTCGGAGTCAGAGTAAATATTTGGGTTTATATATTGAAATAACAAACCCACTGTTTTAAGACAAAACAGAGTCAAAAGAAACCGAAATTCATTTCCCAAAGTTTGAGACCGTTAAAGGCTTGTTTTGAATTGATATAAAGGAATGAAGTTGAGGGAAAATATTGTCAATTTCAAAACTAAAATCACCCCCGTGCCTCCCTAGCACCGAGACAAAGAGAATCTGGTCGGAAATTCACAGGTTTGCCCTAGAAAAAACTACGCGACGTGCCTGGGTTCGGGCGCGACGTGCCTGGGCAGAAATTTACAAAGGCCACCTTCGTCGGCGCGACGTGCTTGTACAGTGGCGCGACGTGCCTGTACAGGCCGCCCGACCGCCCGACTAGTCGACCCGACAGGCCACCCACGGTGTTTTGTGCGCGACGGGCTGACTACAAAGAGTGCCGCGCCAGTGCTGGAGGGTTCCGGTGCATTTCAAGCTTCCTCCAAAAGATTTCTCCTCAAAAAATTCAAAAGGTACTTCGCCTCCTACCTCGAAAATCTCGAAAAATCAAGTTTAAAACCTGTGTGCCGTGGTTTGAAACTACGCATTGTTAAAAAGGCCTTGACCCTTTTTGAAAAAGAGAAACTGTTCTCACAGTCCCCCACCCACTGCCACATTGTCAGAACAGTGAAATGCAACCAGTGGAAGGAATCATGACATTTTTTCTTTGAAAAGGAAAGCTCACACAGTTTCAACCTAAAGGCTTGTGGTCCTCTAAAAAAAAAAAAACTCTGTCATTATCACCCCAAACCTGTGTGTTGACATTCTTAGCATATATGTGGTGATTTTCTTGGTATACAAACAGTGAAAAGAGGGCACACTTGCATAGGACAGAATTGTTAGATGTTTGAAAGCCTCCTTGAACAAGGAGTTTTTGTGTTTAGGTTGACATCAAAGACTTTAAAAACAGAGTAATCAGTGGCATTTTCTCACAGCATACTACTTAAGCAGATTGCCTTTCATTCACTGTATTCTCCCACTGTGAATTTGTTAACAAAGAGTTTCCAAAGGTGAACAACATATTGAAGGACAGAGGTTGTTGATGGTTAAATTTTGACATTGAAGGCAGAGGTACAAAAGTGGTGTTTGATTTCTTAAAACTTCACAAGTGAAAGGGGCCATTTTCTAAAGAGCAGAGTTGTTAGTGTTTGAAGTTAATATTGGAAACAGAGGTATAGATGTGTTGGTGTATCTCTTAAACTCACAAGCAAAGAGTGTGTTTTCTAAACCACTGTGCACTGATTTTACACCTAAACTAGGTTTGCCTTTTCCTTGCACTGTATTGTATCATTCTGAAGATTTGTTGACAAAGAGTTTCCAAAGGTGACAACACATTAAAGGGGCAGAGTTTGTTGATGAGAAGTTAAACATTGGAGGCAGAGGTACTAAGGAGCAGGGTTTTAATATTGAAGATTGGTCTTATAGATGCCAAATGCAAGGGTTGGTTGATCTCTAACAAACTCACCAAGAGGAATGATTGCTTAATACTACATACAGGAAATTTATACAGCATATTGTCTCATCTTTATTGATGGTTTTCTATTGAGAAGTTTACATAGCTGAAGTGTATCCAGAGTTGAAGGACTGTTTTTAAGAAGTGCAGAGGTGGCTTATTCAAAGAAACATTGTTGCATTTTATTCAACACCACAGGGTCCATATCTGTCCAAACAGTGTAGTGGCCAGTTTTCAATCTAGCAGAACATTTTCATACAGTGAAGGCAGTTTGCCTCTTCCAAAGTTTGGTCAAAGTCAGAATGCCTCCAAAGCGAGATCACAAGAGCGGTCCACATAAGAGATATGAGCCTATCTCCATAGAAGAAATCAATGCTCACCCATCAGTGCTTTTCAATTTCCATGAAGTAGGTTGTCTTGATTTTTGTCAGAGGATAGAAGAAGTCAAGAGTTTCTCGCCACTTACACATTTGTGCGCTTTGAGATTCAAGGACAAACACTTCCAGTTAGCAGGTCTTGACTTCAAAATATCCCCAAGGTATGTATCCAAGGCTACCAAGATCCCGTATCATGGTGAAAAGTGGTTTAAACAAGCGCGTCTTGATCTGGAGGATTATAAACTTTTCATCAAGCCGGAACATAGAGAAACCATCACTGCTATTTTCCCTTTCTCCTATCTTCTTGACAGTTATGCTCCGCTGATGAAAGCCATAATGAGATATTTCACTTGTGAAGGGAGGTTTAGCCAAATTTTTGCCTATCATGTTCGCTTGTTGATGCATTTTACCAGAAGCAGGCAATTGAACCTTCCATACTTTTTGTCCAAAAGCATAGAGAAAATGGCAGCTACTGTCCAAAAGAAGGCTCCACCTCAGCAAATTCCTTCTCTCTTTCATCATTCCTTGATCAAGATTATCTTCACACCAGCTGGAGAAGAAAGGGGTTTCATGGGATTCCTTCATTAGCCATGCAGATTTCGCCACTGTCCCTCCTGTTCATGTGTCTCCTACTCAGCCTGTCCATCGCCCAGTGCCTTTGTCTAGTAGGCCTACCCCTAAAAAACTCAAGATGACCACTGGGCAACCAAGTGAACAGGGAGAAGGAGAGGGCAGTGAACCACAGGGAGAAAAAGAAGGCAGTGAGCAACAGCAGCCAGATTTTGAGGGACAGCAGCAGTTAGAGATTGATGAGAAGCAGCAGCCAGATTTTGAGGAACAGCAGCAGTTGGAGGTTGATGAGCAGCAGCAGGTACAGGAGGAGGAACAGCAGCATACAGCAGTTGAGGAGCAGCAGGTTGAGCAAACAGTTGAAGCATCTTTTGAGCCACAAGCTGGACAGGATGTTGAGGAAGGACAGCAAGCTGAAGCTGCCTCCTTGACAGTGACCAAAACTATTCCTCAAAAGAGGAAATTGCCCAAAAAGACAACTTCTAGCTTGCCAAGGAGAAAAAGCGCTAGATTGGCATTCAAAGGCAAAAGTAAAATTGGAGAAAGTGCAAAGCATGGAGGTGAATTAGCTATTATCCCTATCCAAAGTGATGATAGTGACAATGAGGCCTGCCTCCTTGAAAACCTCCTCATTCACAAAGAAGGGCAAATTGAGGTGTTACAAGAAGATCTTCAAAGGGCGAGGAATTTCAACCATTTCTTGGAGGTTGAAAACAAACAAATGAAGTATCATGCAGCCATTCATGAGGCAAGGGCGATCAAGTATAAGAAAGAGGTAGAAAAGGCGCAAGTAAGAATTGAAGAGCTCATTGGAGAGTTTGATGATGAAGAGGAGGAAGACCAGCCTAGGCGAAAGAGGCCTAGGACCATCAAACTTAGAAAAGCCTTGGAGAAACAGAGAGCAGAAGAACAAGCTCAATTCGAAGCTTTTCCTCTCACCACCCTCTTTGAGCAGGAAATTGAGGAAAACAAGGAAGCATGGCTTGAGAGAGCTAACCAACATTTGGAATTAAAGCTTGAGAAGGCAAATAGAGATCTTGAGCTACAGAGAAAGAGGACTCTTCACTTTCAGAAGCTAAATCAATTTGCCAGGCGAAAATTGAAGGTAGCACAAGAAAAATTGAAGAAGTTGAAGGAGAGGCGCCTAGCACGGAAGGAAGAAAAAAGCATATCAGCCCTTGATATTTTGGCTTCAGCTTCGGAGCATGTTTCTATGGACCCTTGAGGGTCATGCATGCCAATTTTGGGCCTGTTTCGGAAACTTTTTGTTTTTTGGCATTTTTGGGTTTTTAGCCAAAAACTCATAAATTCGCCATTTCAGTTTGATGAGTTGTCAAGAGAGGAGGATGATACCAATGGATGCGATAATTCCATGAGCAGGTCTCCAGCGATTTTCAGGGCATTTGAAGATCATTCACCCCCTCAAATTGGCGAAAAACAGCCTCATTTTGCACATTCTGCCCGCCATATCAGCAGCCTGCTATTTTCTGGGTTTTTGCACACAGGTGCAGTTTTGAGGGACTTTCAGAGATCAGATTGAGATGATTCCACTTGCATTGGAAAGAAGACACAGAGAGATTTCCAACGAGCCATCATGAGCCTCATTTCGACATCGGGAAGGCTTCCATTTGCATCCAGCAAGTCAGGGGACCTTTTTCAGGCATAAATATGAAGTATTTTTGTAATTTTTGAACTCCAAAAATCTGCTTTTCCCAAATGTGCGTTAAGCTATTTTTATCATGGGAAAATCATGTAAAGTCAATATAATTTCCGTTTTTAGCAGCTTTTTAGATATTTTATGGGATATTTTGTGCCTTGGGCTTTGCAAAGCCTCAAGGACAAGTTTAGATATTTTGACTTGGCCAATGGGATAGCTAGTTGCTCCATGAGGTTTTCCTCCCTCAAGCCTATTTATTCCATGGGTTTCATTGTAAATCAGAGGCTGAACTTGAGAGAAGAATAAATACATTGGTCATATGAGCTTTGAAGAATACACTTGAGTTATGATTTTTGGACTGCCTCTTGGATGCTTTTGAGGAATGATGAAGGATTGTTGATGGATTCCTTGACATGGTGGAATGGTATAGTGCTTCTTAATGTGTTTTGTCTTCTAGTTTTCACTCATAATTCATATTTCTTGCTGCTATAGATCAGTAAAGATTGATTTTGAGATATGCCCATGGAGGCACCTCAAAATCCCTGAATCTTCATAGCTTGATGTTTTCTTCTCCCCTAGTTATGCTAAAGAATTCTTAGCTGCTCTTTAGTAACCTAAGGTATTGTTGCTAAGTTTTATTCATCAGTTCCATGTATGTTGAGTAGGATGTATGGTTTGCCCTACCTACCTATAAGCTGCCCATAGTTCTGTCCATAAAACTTTCTCTTAGACTGATTTGTTTATCATCTTGTTGAACCAAGGAGGCCTAGTCCCGATCTAGCCCTTTGCCTAAAACTATGAAAACTTATTTGTCCAAGTGCCCAATGACTTAGAGACTATGTTTAGGCGTTCCGGCATAATTTATGAGTTGTTAGTTTGTCTCATGTGTTTTCCCCAAAGTCTGATAGCCTTTTCCCGAAGTTAGAGGGTCATATACCTCTATGTATGGCTGGAATGTTTGATTTCTATGTATTGATTAGCTTATAGTTATTCCTAGCATGATTAATGGCTTGCTATTACATGTTTATGTCTTCTATTAACTAGTTTGCACTTGAAATCCCTTGTCTTTCACCAACTTACTGTCCATTTAATCCATTTTGCCCAGAGATCCCTTCTACTGTGAATCAAATCGGCCCTACAGCAGCTTTACATCATCACTTCATAGCTTCCTTGACCTGTTTCACCCCATAGCCCAATTTATCTACATCTTGTTATCCAGTTTATGTATTTGATCAGTTTCATCCCTCACAAACTTAAAAACTAAAAAAACCAAAAACACACTTCATAACTAGCCTAATATCAGAACATCGCAAGTAAACACACCGACATCTTTTGCACATATAGAGAGAGCCCTCTCTGAGTCCAGGAAGGCTAGGTCCTCGGGCTCCAAAGCTTGGTTTTATGTTACATCGTCATTTGGCTAGCCAATCGGCCAAATCACGGGACCCTAACACCTTCTTGCTACTTCCTTCCCTTTTGCAGATGTTTCTTTATGAGGACACTTAGCAGCATAATGACCAACTCTTCCACAATCAAAACATTTGAAAGGAAGCTTAGCTCTGAACCGTCCTGTGCCAAGTTGAAGTTTCTTTACAAAATTTGCCTTATCTTCTTCTGAGATATATCTTGATCCTTCTACTTCTTTTACTTATTTCCCTTTTGTAGAAGCTCTAAAGATGGCTTCTTTGACTTCAGATGGTCCTCCTCTTCTCATTTCATATGCAATTAGTATGCCATGAAGTTGCACCACAGTAAGATTTTGAAGATCCTGTTTTTCTTCAAGAGCAGAAACTTTTGACTCAAATTTTGCCATTAGAGATCTTAAAATTTTCTCAACCAAAGTAGATTCGGTTATTGTTTCTCTGAGATTTCTCATACGATTTACAACATCATCAAGACGTAAAAATAAACTGGCAATACTCTCATCACTATGCATCTTCAAATTTTCATATTCAATTATGAGAGTTTGGAGTTTTGCAATTTTTACCTTTGCATCACCTTCATAAGTTAGAATGATTTTGTCCCATATTTCCTTTACTGTATTCATCTGCATGACTTTGAAAAATTCATATTCAGTTATAATTCCCGTTAGAGCATTGATCGCCTTTGCATTTGATTCATAATTCTTATTTTTTGTCAAATCTGTTGGTATTGCGGCTGGATATTGATATCCTCCTTGAACAATGGCCCATATATCTGCTCCTAGAGACTGAAGATAGGATCTCATCCTTGTTTTCCAGAAGATTAAATTGTTTTCGTTAAAGAGAGGAGGCCTGATAGATGCTATTCCTTCTTGATTGCTCATCTTGCTTGATCTTCCTTCTAACGGCTAAGCTTTTTCAGAAGGACCTGCTTTGATACCAATTGTTGGGAAAAAATACTGAGAGAGGGGGGTGAATCAATATTTAGTGCTTACTAAAATTTTTTTACTTTTTCTTGCTTTTAAACCCATACGCCACTTTACTGAACACAACTCGCGTATACACGTGGATATCATTAAGAAAACTTGCGTATGTCCAGAGATATAATTACGAATTTAATTCTTAACTTAGATCATTTCATCATTCATTCATCAGATGTTTAGTAAGCATTAAATAGGTGCAGTAAGAATAGAATAAACCATCACACATAAGAAACACACATGAACACTAGGATTTAGTGTGGAAACCCAATTCGGGAGAAAACCACCACTGTCGTCGTCTCAGTCTTCAATATTTATTATATAAAGAAAACTTCTTACAACCATGTACTGGCGTAGACTCATAACAGCACGCAGGCACCCACCTGCAGAAGGATACAACCTTCTCTCGTTTACCAGCCTCTCCTAGAAATGAGCTACAACCCCCTGCTCTCGTTTACCAGCCTCTCCTGGAAGGGAGCTACTACCCCCTGCTCTCGTTTACCAGCTACCACTGGAAGGGAGCTACTACCCCCTGACTGAAGGCTTCGACCCTCAGCACCACTGCAGACCACATTTCATCAATTTTTATACTGGATCAAACATTTTCAACACAACCCTTCACTTATCAACAAACATACTTTGCCCAATACGTCAAATAGAATAGTGAGACCACCGTAACCAGAATATCAGAGATAACCCAGACTTCAGAATAGATATGCATATGTAAACTCAACCCTGAACATTAATTCAAATGCCATACACTATTTTCCTTTATGTAACCCGCGTATATATGCGTCTTTATTCAATCGAACCTGCATATGCTTTAGTGTATAGTAACTTTGTATACGCAACTTCTCTTCACCATTTCCGCATATTCACGCGCTTTCCTAGCGTATACTTCTCTGTATGCTTTCTTTCAGAATTAGTTCGGACTCATATTTAGATCTGAGATCAGATTTATATTCAGACAATCTATCAACCATACAGAACTGTTTATACAGTCATTAGTCATTGAATCATCAACCAATCAACCAAAACCTTGATCTTTAATCAACATAATCAGCAGCACAATCAACAGTTAAAAAACCTTGATCTGTATGAATACATCATTGACAGATAGCAGTAAAAAAACAAAACAGATCAGACATTTCATTCCACATACTTAAGCAAAACCCTAGGTTCCATATGTGCTTTTATTTCACTGAACCTGCATATATATTCTCTTTCACAGAGACAAACCTGCGTATACTCAGTGAATTTTATTTTTAGAAACCCTGACTTCCATACACACTTTTATTTAAGTGGACCCGCGTATACACGCACTTTTCATGAAACAAACCTACATATAGATCTATTAAAGATAAAATTTGGAGAACAGACCAGATCGATAAACTTACCTAGATTTCTTCAATTTCTTCATCAGACTTGCGCCACGTCTTTATCATTTCTTTTCAGATTATCCTAGAGATTCATCATTTCTAGATCTAGAGATCTTGAACCTTCATCATATCCATAGGTGCATCATAGATTCAAATCTATAAATTAAGAATAGAGTTCCACCATGATGATATACTTTAGAGTGAAGTATTCATTAAAACCCAGACATATTTACACCTTGCACTATTTTTCTCTTCTCCTTATATAGTTGTAGCCTTTATCAATACCATGAGTCAAAACCACACAACTTCCGATGGTATTCCTGGACAGGATCAAATAGATAATACATCGCTCAATACTGTGGGCCAATACCATGGTAATGTCCCCTAGTTTTATAACTTTAGAGCGCAAATAGGCATACGCTACTTGGTACGTACTTTTCCGCGTACATACGCTACTTCGCCTTTACAAACCCGTGTATGCTTTGTGACATATCATATTTATCATTTCTCTGGCACTTACTAAAATTTATTTCTCTACTACTTCTGAGCTGCTCTGTAGATACATCAGATTTTCATCATTAATAAACTCATCAAGTAGGTTGCCATCAACTTCATCAAGTAGGTTTCCATCAAGGAAAACACATTGCATCATATTGCCAACAATCTCCCCCTTTGGACTTGATGGCAACCATGATGGTGTTTGATCACCACAACAGATAGATACATTGAATATAACCATTATGCGAACACCATGATACTCTCCCCCTATTTAAACACCATCACACTCTCCCCCTTTGACATCAAGGGAAAATGGCGGATCAAAACCAAAACAAGGTTTTTCTTCGCATGTAGAAAGAAGAGCTCTGTAGATCTGATGTGCACTGAAGTTACCATGCTCCCCCTGAGTTCATGCTGAGTCTTCAAACATATTTTTCAATGAAGTACATGACTCTATGACCTTTCCTATCACCGAGGACTCAAACTTACATCAATGATCCAACCAAGTGGATTTACATATGTGACTCAAGTACCCAACCAAGTGGGTTTACAGATTTGATCAATGTCCTTACAAGACTTAATATTACAATTTTACATCATAGGTCTCATCATGACCTTTTGTAATAAATACCAAAAATACCTCAAGAGAGAGACCATATTTCAGAACCATCATAATGCCAATAATGCATAATTCTTAGCAATGGTAATGCTCCCCCTGAACCTGTGCACCTGTTCTTGAGCCATTTTACTCCTTCATCTCCCCCTTATCTTGTGCATCCTGAAAAATTTCAAAAGAAAATCATCAAGGCATCTTCATCAAATATTAGAGAATGAAACTAAAATATGAGAGATGAAACATCACCGGAGATACCCAACAACACCATAGTTGTGCTGAAGAATGCTGACCCATAAAAATTTGTCAGCAACCACCAATACGCGGTTTTGTTTGTATAAACTCATGTATATACGTGACTGTCTTTTTGAAAATCTGCGTATCCAATTTAATATTCTGCATTTAAGAAGATCTGATCTTCTGTCTGGCAGAGAATACTCCCAGCTTTTGTCTGAGATATTCGAACGCTTCCCTGTGTAGAGGTTTGGTAAATATATCAGCAACTTGTTATTTTGAAGGAACATACTCCAAATTCACCTTTTGTTCAAGCACTTGTTCATGTAAGAAGTGATACTTGATGGGAATGTGCTTGGTCTTGGAATGCAAAATAGGATTCTTTGAGATATTGATGGCACTTCTATTATCACACATAATGGAGATAGGAGGTGAACATTTGATTTGAAAGTCTTGTAAGGTTTGCATCATCCAAAGAAGTTGAGTGCAACATGATGTAGCAGCCACATATTTTTCTTCTGCTGTAGATAAGGCAATACAGTTTTGCTTCTTGTTGAACCAAGATACTAACCGGGGCCCCATATAGAATGCACCACCACTAGTGCTTTTCCGATCATCAACATTTCCAGCCCAATCTGCATCAGTGTAAGCATGAAGAGTGAGATCAACATTCTTTGGATACCATAGTCCAAAGTCTTGAGTTCTTAGTAGATATTTGAATATTCTTTTGACAGCCTGAAGGTGAGACTCTTTTGGATTAGCTTCGAATCGTCCAACAATACCAACTGCATGCATGATGTCTGGTCTAGTCCCAATGAGATAAAGTAGACTTCTTATCATAGATCTGTATTCTGGTTGATTCATCGTGGGAGAATCATCATGAGAACTGAGATTATATCCGCTTATCATTGGTGTACTTACAGGTTTTCACTCTTCCATGCCATACTTCTTCATAATTTTCTTAAGGTATTTTTCTTGTGATAAGAATATGCCATCTATAGTTTGATGCACTTACAAGCCAAGAAAGAATGTTAGTTCCCCAAGTAAAGACATTTCAAATTCTTGCTACATAACAGAAGCAAATTTCTAACTCCTAGATTCTTCATTACTTCCAAAAATGATATCATCAACATATACAACTACAATCAATAGTTTATCATTTTCAGTTTTTGTGTACAAGGTGCTATCAACGGACCCCTTTGAAAATCCTTGTTGATGAAGATATTTGTCAAGACGATAATACCATGCCCTTGGAGCTTGTTTGAGACCATATAGAGCCTTTTTAAGTCTACAAACAAATTTTTCATCATCTCCCAAAATGAATCCTTCTGGTTGTTCTATATAAACTTCTTCTTCCATATGACCATTGAGAAAAGTAGATTTAACATCCATTTGATAAACTTTGATTTGTTGGAAGCTTTAAGAAGCAAGAAATATTATTATGGCTTCAAGTCTAGCTACAGGAGCAAAAGTTTCTTCAAATTCTATACCTTCTTATTGAGCATACCCCTTGCAAACAAGTCTAGCTTTATTTCTTATAACATCCCCATTCTCATTTAACTTATTTTTGAATATCCATTTAGTTCCAATGACATTTTTGTCATGAGGTCTTGGTACTAATTCCCAAGTGTGATTCTTTTCAATTTTATCAAGCTCTTCATTCATGGCTTGAATCCAACATTCATCTTTGCTAGCTTGATTGACATTGTGTGGTTCAATAGTGGATAGAAATGCCAGATAGCTAGAAGATCCCATAAGAGTCCTTCTTGTTTGTACACCTGATCCCTTATCTCCCAAAATTTGAGATTCTGGATGATTCTTTTGAACATATCTGGATGGAGCTTTTTCAGATAAATCATCTTCAGGTTCTTCATTGGGTTCACTGTCTATATCATTTCTATTTGATGTAGAAGGATATATGTCACCATCGTCTTCATCTGTTGTTTTGTTTTCTTCTTTTGGAGCTGCAGGAGACTCATCAATAACAACATCAATACATTCAATAATATTTCGAAGTCTTTTATTGTAACATTTATATGCTCGACTGCTGGAGGAGTAACCAACAAGTATTCCTTGATCTGCTCTGGGTTCAAACTTGCCAATTTTTTCATCATTATTTTTGATAAAGCATTTTCTTCCAAAAACTTTAAAATGCTTCACAGTGGGAGGATTACCATACTAGAGTTCATATGGAGTTTTTTCACTATTTATACGAACATGTGCCTTGTTAAGAATATTTACCGTTGTATGAGCTACTTCTCCCCAAAATGTGTTAGGTGTTCCGGAATCATGAAGCATATCTCTAGCCATTTTTTGAACTGTTCTATTCATTCTTTCTGCTACGCCATTTTGTTGTGGAGTGTTGGCTACAGTAAAATGTCTTTTTATGCCATGTTGTTCACAAAATTCAAGGAACTCATCTAAAGTATATTCTCCTCCTCGGTTAGATCTAAGACACTTGATTTTTAGATCTAATTCACTTTCAACCAGAGCTTTGAAGCTCTGAAATTTCTCGAATGCTTCATCTTTGTGTTTAAGCAACCCAATCCAACACATTCTAGAGAAATCATCAATAAAAAAGATATAGTATTGTTCACCACGTGGTGAATGTTTCCTCATAGGTCCACATATGTCAGTATGAATGAGTTCAAAAGGCTTAATTGATGATCCTTCCATGGCATTAAACTATACTCTGGTCTGTTTACCAAATTGGCAAGACTTGCATATGATATTTTCGGGTAGAGTAATATTGGGAAGATCACAGACAGCTTTAAGTCTGCTTGATTTGTTAATTTGAGAGAAGATCAGATGCCCCAACCTTCTATGCCATACCTAGTTTTCTGAAGATTTACTCAAGTAACATTGTTCTTTACAGTTCTTCAATACATACAGGTTGCTTGGAGTTCTTTTTCCTTTTATAATTGTTTTACCTATATGAAGATCGCATGCCACACATTCTTTTGAACTAAAGACAACTTTAGTTCCTTGATCACACATTTGACTTACACTTAACAGGTTATGCCTTAATCCATCCACATACATGACATCATTAGATTTCACCTTTTCTTTTATAAACACAGACCCTTATCCCTTAATTACCATAGGAGTATCATTTCCAAATGTAACCTTCTTTTCCTTTTCTAGAGCACTATATGCAAGAAGTTTGTTTTTGTCACCTGTCATGTGCCTTGAGCATCCACTATCAATGTACCATTGATTTTCTTCACCTTCAGCAAATAACGCTATGCCACAATTTTTAACTGTTGGAGTTTGAAGGAAAATTCTCTTTTGGCTGAACATTGCATCTGCATTCGGATTTTTCATGGCCAAAGTTATTGCAATAAGCACATTAAACATCATTTAGAAGAGGAGAAAAGTTGTTATAGGTATTCTTCTTTGTTTCAATATCAATCCTTTTATTTCTTGCTTCTCTTGTCATGATGGTTTTATATGCAACACACTGAACACATTTATGACCAAAATTGTGACATGAGAAACATTGTCCATTGAAGAAGAAATTTCTGCGATCATGAAATCTTCTACTTGAATTTACCTGTTGATTGGTGTTTCTTTGAAAGATATTCCTGTTAGTGTTCTTTGAATTGAGATGATCATTCTTTACCTGTAAGGATTATTTATTCCCTTGCTGAGTGGCATAATGTTGTAAACCAATTGTAGCTACTTTTAGATAATTTGGTGCCGAAGCCTAAGAAGATTCTCTGATATATCCAAGACATGTCTTTATGAGAGGAGAAAGTTGTACCTTAATAATCTCATCTAAGGTTTCAGATCCTTTAGAAAATCTAAGATTCAGAGTCTTTACTTTCTCAAGTTCTTTTATTATACTTACTACTTCACACTCCAATTTCTCATTGCGTTTCTCCTTCTCTTCAAGCTGATTTTCCAAAGTCTCTATGGTTATTTTACTTTCTTCTAAGAGTATTTTACTTTCTTCTAAGCATATTTTGAGTTGATTTTTTTCTTCAATAAAATCATTGTCCTCTAGAGCATCCACAAAAGTATCCTTTTATTCTATAGATTCTTTTTCAAATTCCATGAGAAGTCTAAGATCTTGTTCACATTCTTCCTCACTATCAGATAACCCATCACTGTCTTCATGAGTGTAATAACTTTTTCTAGTGCTAAACCGATTCTTATTCCTTCTTGCTACTTCCTTCCCTTTTGCAGATGTTTCTTTATGAGGAAACTTAGTAGCATAATGGCCAACTCTTCCACAATCAAAACATTTGAAAGGAAGCTTAGCTCTGAATCATCCTGTTCCAAGTTGAAGTTTCTTTAGAAAATTTGCCTCGTCTTCTTCTGAGATATATCCTGATCCTTCTGCTTCTTGTACTTCTTTCCCTTTTGTAGAAGCTCTAAAGATGACTTCTTTGACTTCAGATAGTCCTCCTCTTCTCATTTCATATGCATTTAGTATGCCATGAAGTTGCACCACAATAATATTTTGAAGATCCTATTTTTCTTCAAGAGCAGAAACTTTTGACTCAAATTTTTCCGTTAGAGATCTTAAAATTTTCTCAACCAAAGTAGAATTGGTTATTGTTTCTCCCAGATTTCTCATACGATTTACAACATCATAAAGACATAAAAAAAAACTAGCAATACTCTCATCACTATGCATCTTCAAATTTTGATATTCAATTCTGAGAGTTTGGAGTTTTTCACTTCTTACCTTTGCATCACCTTCATAACTTAGAATGATTTTGTCCCATAATTCCTTTGCTGTATTTAGCTGCATGACTTTGAAAAATTTAGATCCAGTTAGACTTCCCGTTAGAGCATTGACCGCCTTTGCATTTGATTCATAATTCTTCTTTTTCGTCGGATCTGTTGGTACTACGGCTGGATATTGATATCCTCCTTCAACAATGGCCCATACATCTGCTCCCAGAGACTAAAGATAGGATCTCATCCTTGTTTTCCAGAATATTAAATTGTTTCCGTTAAAGAGCGGAGGCCTAATAGATGCTATTCCCTCTTGATTTCTCATCTTGCTTGATCTTCCTTCTAGTAGCTAAGCTTTTTCAGAAGGACCTACTTTGATACCATTTGTTGGGAAAAAATACTGAGAGGGGGGGCTGAATCAGTAGTTAGTGCTGACTGAATTTTTTTTACTTTTTCTTGCTTTTAAACCCATACGCTACTTTATTGAACACAACTGACGTATACACACGGATATCATTAAGAAAACTTGCGTATGTCCAGAGATCTAATTATGCATTTAATTATTAACTTAGATCATTGCATCATTCATTCATAAGATGTTTAGTAAGCATTAAATAGGTGCAGTAAGAACAGAATAAACCATCACACATAAGAAACACACATGAAAACCAGGATTTAAGGTGTAAACCCAATTCGGCAGAAAACCACCGCTACCATCGTCTCAGTCTTCAATATTTATTATATAAATAAAACTTCTTACAACCATGTACTGGCATAGACTCATACCAGAACTTAGGCACCCACCTGCAGAAGGATACAACCTTCTCTCCTTTACCAACCTCTCCTAGAAGGGAGCTACAACCCCCTGCTCTCGTTTACTAGCCTCTCCTAGAAGGGAGCTACTACCCCTGCTCTCATTTACCAGCTACCACTAGAAGGGAGCTACTATCCCCTGAGTGAAGGCTTCGACCCTCAACACCATTGCAGACCACATTTCATCAATTTTTATACTGGATCAAACATCTTCAACACAACCCTTCACTTATCAACAAACATACATTGCCCAATACTTCAAACAGAATAGTGAGACCACTGTAACCAGAATATTAGAGATAACCCAGACTTTAGAATAGATATGCAGATGTAAACTCAACCCTGAACATTAATTCAAATTCCATACGTTTTTTTCCTTTATGTAACCCGCGTATATACGCGTCTTTATTCACTCCAACCTGTGTATGCTTCAGTGTATAGTAACTTTGTATACGTGAATTTTCTTCACCATTTCTGCATATGCACGTGCTTTCCTAGCATATACTTCTGTGTATTCTTTCTTTCAGAATTAGTTCAGACTCATTTTCAAATCTAAGATCATATTTCTGTTCAGATAATCTATCAACCATAAAAAACTGTTTATACAGTCATTATTCATTGAATCATCAACCAATCAACCAACAAATTGATCTTTAATCAACATAATCAGTAGCACAATCAATAGTTAAATAACCCAGATTTGTATGAATACATTATTGACAGATAGCAATAAAACAGCAAAACAGATCAGACATTTCATTCCACATACTTCAGCAAAAGCCTAGATTCCATACATGCTTTTATTTCACTGAACCTGCGTATATACGCTCTTTCACAGAGACAAACTTGCGTATACTTCAGTGCATTTTATTTTTAGAAACCCTAACTGCCATACGCGCTTTTATTTAAGTTGACCCGTGTATACATGCGCTTTTCATGAAACAAACCTACGTATAGATCTATGAAACATAAAATTTGCAGAACAAACCAGATCTATAAACTTACCCAGATTTCTTCAATTTCTTCATCAAACTTGCGCCAGGTCTTTATCATTTCTTTTTAGATCATCCTAGAGATTCATCATTTCTAGATCTAGAGATCTTGAACCTTCATGATATCCATAGGTGCATCATAGATTCAGATCTATCAATTAAGAACAGAGTTCCACCATGCTAATATACTTCAGAGTAAAGTATTCATTAAAACCTAGACATATGCACACCTTGCACTATTATTCTATTCTCCTTATATAGGTTTAGCCTTTATCAATACCATGAGTCAAAACCACACAACTTCCGATGGTATTCCTCGATGGGATCAAATAGATAATCCAGTGCTCAATACTGTGGGCCAATAACATGGTAATGTCCCCTGGTTTTATAAATTTAGAGCGCAAATAGGCATATTCTACTTGGTACGTACTTTTCCGCGTACATACTCTACTTCACCTTTACAAACCCGCGTATGCTTTGTGACATATCATATTTATCATTTCTCTGGCACTTACTAAGATTTATTTCTCTACTACTTCTAAGCTGCTCTGTAGATACATCATATTTTCATCATTAATAAACTCATCAAGTAGGTTTCCATCAAATTCATCAAGTAGGTTTCCATCAAGGACAACACATTGCATCATATTGCCAACAATATTACACAAGGCCTGCTAGATTTTGAGGCTACAGTCCTAGTGTGAATCGCTTCACATCTTCTTGGTGATCTCTTTCTTACCAATTTAGGAGTTGCAATAGAGAATATAATTATGTCTACCTATAGCCCCTAACCATTAAATTAGTAGCCCTCCTAGACTGCATTCATGGCCTCCATAGCCCTAGAAATAAGGCATTGGAATTTCCTTTTCATTCATTATCAATTTATCTCTATGCCCTTTTATTATAATTTTATTTCTTATTTTTTGTTGAGATCTCTTTACTCCCATTTCATACTACAAAAATTGAGCCTAGCAACCATAGGGAAGTCTCCCTTGACTTGGGTATATCCTTTGTCTAAAGTGCAAAGGAGTGTTGGTGAGGCGACAATTGCCAACATCCTAGTTTCACATGTCTCCATCTAGGTGTGAGGAATTTTCATCCTTTGGTGTGAGATTGTGTGAAAACAGACTCCAATAATATTAGGAGTCGAGTTAATAAGTAGTAAACACATCAATGCGATGAACTAGGTAATAAAGTGTCATTAAAATCTAGTTAGTTAGTGGAATTCAATGGCCCAACCATGAACCACATGAATAAAAGGATATCAAACTCCGTAATATGTATAATGGACTCCATTTAGTAAAACGTTATATTCCACACATCTCCCATAGCATGTATATACTTAAAATCAACACTCAATGTGTCTAGTGAAACCATTTATCAATTTGTAACACTATACCAAACTACAACTACCAGCATGAAAACTTTTCATCATTATCACTATGACAAAGTCACATTACCAGATTGAAACTCTAAAGCCAAATTTTCTTAGAATTATTTGATGCCCCCGTGTATTGATTTCACTACTTTATGTATGCATTATCCTGTGAATTAATCTAAAAAAATGGTGAAACACAAGGCCCACTAAGTTTATCTTCAGTTATTTTGGTATATTAATACTAATTCTTTCAGATATATCTGCAAATTTTTTATCATTCTGGTGATTCTCCACATTTTCTTGAACTAGAAAATGAAATGAATTTACCTCAGATCTAATGCACATGATGCAGTTTTCCTGCAAGAGTAGAGATCAACTCTGATGAAGTGCAGGAAGATGATGCACAAAATCCAGTGCAATGCAAGGTGTTCTATTTTATCTTTTACCCCATCCACCCTCAACTATATATACTTACTTTTGTTTCCATGATGTTGGCATCCATTACTCTGTGCAAACCTCTCTTAAAAAATATGGAGAAAATAATTGTCGGCAGTAATTCCAAGCTCTCTGTGCATACTCTACATCACACAAGGGATGAATAATTTTCTTTTTTGTTATACTACCATTCAAGTTTTCCATTTATTTTAATTTTTCAAGGTTTGGCAGTTGGAGTCTTATTACATGTTCAAATCTGTTAGCACTATCAAACATAAAAGTTAATTATGGAATTTGGTCTGCCCATCACCTCCCATGCATGTGGATCATTTCGCCACTCTTGTTGAAGTTGCATTGAATGGTGCTTGTCATGATGATGTTACATAGTAAACAGATGCGTGTCAACATATGCTTCAGTTGTTGATATTATTTAGCATACATTAGCCAGCTGAGATAGATTTATACTATATAAAAAAAGTTAAAACATATTAATACAAATTAACATCATCCTAATATTTGCAACGGGATGTGGTTTAGTGTGAGGGATGGGAGGGCAACATGAAAACAACCCAGGTTCAAACCTTGACAAGTGTAGAGCCCTTATGTGCATGTGTGAGGGAAGTTGTTTGACCTCTCAGAGTTGGCTTCACTTCATCAACAAAGGGCCTTAGAAAAAGTTAGACTTGTGCTAAGTGGATATTAATGGGATATTTTATCTCTATTATTATAGAGCTTAGATGTATAATTAAAAAAATATATAAATACATATATTGCATGTAATAAAAGACTATATTATTCCGATTTTATATATTAGTTGACATACACAGTGCACACACACATATAATTGTATATGTTAGTTGATATATATATATATATATATATATATATATATATATATATATATATATATATATATATATATATATATATATAGAGAGAGAGAGAGAGAGAGAGAGAGAGAGAGTTCAGTTTCACATAAGTCAACCATAGAGGTCAATTAAATTATTAGATTAACAGGTTTTTTATATGCCCTCAGTAACTTATTTTTGTTATTTTGAGACATGGTTTAACATTATCTTGTGCTGGTTTTCACCAATATTGTAGATAATTTATGAGGAGCGGGGGCTCTTCCTTGAAATAGTTGACATCATTCAAGGCTTGGCGCTTATGATTTTAAAGGAAGTCATGGAAGCTCACAATGACAAGATTTGGGCTTGCTTTATTGTTAAGGTAGTGCCATGGTTGAAAATAAGATAATTAAATCTTTGACCTTTGATTCCATGTAAAGCTGTCTCTTTTATTTGTGTTTAGTTGCTTCAAAAGACCATGGACTTCAAGAATTGACATTTGGATTTACAATGAGAACATGCTATGAAATTTATTTTAAGCCTGCATGTGATTCTAGAGTTGGAGAAAAGCACTAGACCAAACAAATTGCTATGGCTGATGCTTAACAACTAACAATTGGATATTTTTCTTGGGAATTTTATTGTGTAGGGTTGAATACCATGGAATTCTCTATCTATCAACCTCTATATTTCACCATATGTGCTCATGAATCTCCTAACATATAGAACTCTAAAAGTACCCTAGCCTAATTTGTCACGTTGTGTAATTTGGCAATTTCATGATATTTTTTCATAGTAGTGGCTTCTTGGATTGGAAGTGAAACTCTAATGATGTAAAAAGATCAATAATTTTCTAAGAACCACACAAAAAATTGAAAATCATATTTTTTATCTTTACTGAGCCCTGGACATGCATGTTACTAAGGACAACTTGCACTTAGCATAAGACAGTGAAATAATTTTGGTAGACTTAGTACCCTCACTTAAAGGTGTAAATTAGAGGTATGGAAGTGTAGGAATATGCAGAAGGAGAAATAATATAGCACTATATTTTATGGCTTCTCCTTAGGTGCATCTGCAAGAGGTTGTGTGCAATTAGGTCAGGCTATAACACAAATTTTAATGTTAGGAATGCAAATTTTCCACCTGGCATGAAATTTTGACACTTTGGGGTGCATTATAAGTATGGAATATGATGTTTCATGGCATATAGGATAACCGCTTTTCCTTATCATCCATCAGGTTTTTAATTTATGTACATGGCGTGCATTTTTTCATGCAAGTGAACATTTTGGCACTATGAAAATAATAGGTAGAAAACAAAGTTGGTCTTACAGAAAGCATATTTTGGCCCCTGGAAGAATAAATCAAGGTAGGAGATGGTGTTGTTGAGAAATATCACTAGGTTTCCCCTCAAACATGGCATGACAAAAAATGATCATAGAGGCTAACCTGAAAATTTCCCATTCCAAAGACCTACAAGCATGGTATTGGTGATCAAGTTTGACTTTTCCAAACTGAAAGATGACATATTGCACGGTAGGATACTTAACGGTTTGGGAACTTGTCTTTTAATGATTAATGCCCATGAGGAGGATTGTCACCTTTGACATTGTAAAAGAGATTAATGTTGAGGACTGCAAATTACTTCCTTTATTACCAATGGATGAGAGTACATTGCATTAAGCAATATGGCCATGGCTTTTCATTCCAGAAGCTCATTCTTCATAAGGACATCACCTTAAACAACATGGCTACAAATAATTTGATCCAAGATAAACTCAAAGAATACGATACAGTCCATAAGGGGGAGGATGAATGGAAATTAAGGAGAAAAACTATCATTATATAAAAAAAAATCAAGGTGTGCACCCATGTATATGGTTAATTTCTCCATTTTTCTATGTTATTGCAATTTTGTGGGAAAATTTTAATGAATTTCCAGCAATAGACAAACAACAATATGGATGCAATCATGAACCTTATATTACAAAATAAATCCTTGAACTTTCCTTCTCTAGTAGATATTCAATTAGGCTCATAGGGGAATTTCCCATTAATACATCCATGCCTTTACAATGGAGAGAGCTCTTGTGTTATGCATTTTGTCATCCTCCTAGCCAAAATGTTTCCATGAAATGTGCTCATTTGACCAAATTCTATGGTTTACTGTGCCACATGTATGTATTCTCATTGGAATTCTTTTCAAGGTAGTTTCTTCACATCCACTCCCATTAGAATAACATTATCTGCCAAATCAATGGGGAGCTCTTTAAGATGTAGACTCTCTTGATTAGAGTAGAACAGGAAGGATTCTACACTTTCCTAGGTTTAAACATGGTATGATGTAAATTCTATTCCAATTCTTTATTTGGTACACCATTCTATGCATGGATTGCATAATTTTAGGCCTAACAAATATAATTTGCAATATGTGCCAAATTTGAACCTTCTGCATATGTTATTATCCCATCTCTTATTCATTTATTCATTGACATATTCATCCCCTTTTATTCTGGTTAGTAAATAAGCCTTTGTTAGCAAAGTGGGCCTACCTTTTGCCTAAATGGCATGACCAAGGTGTATCTATTTCATCAAAATTATGTAGGAAATTTCCTAGGACCAACTTCCTAGGCTTAGTTATCGAGGAGATATCAGATGATAACAAAAATGGACAACATTAATTCATGACATCATGTTCTTAAGGGGATATTACGCTTGAGTCTCTATAATGATAGCACATTCGATTTACCACTTGATCAGAACACGCTTGAAAAACATATTTTGGCAGGCCTTAAGGAGAACACGCAGTAGCCCAGGTCCATAACATGTACACAAGTGTAATCACTTCTGGATGGCGTAAGTTCAATGACTACCTCCACATGTTGGGTAAAGGCTATGTGAATGGAACTTGGTCAAAAGTGTTTGCCTTAAGGAGAATGAGGGTAAGCTTGGGTTTGCAATATATGCACATGGTTCATCAACTCCCAATGCCATAAGTTCAATCCCTTCCTAACCCCCATGGGTGAAGCCTGTGAGAATGGAATCTTGACCAAAGGTGTGAAACTCGTCGCCACTAACTGCTAGTCCCAAGCCTGTTGGGCATTGGTGTATTCTTCCCATATCTGGATTTTTTTTTCCATTTTTGAGCAAAATTATTTAGTTATTTGGCCTTTTCTACCAAGGGAGTCACTGTGTTGGGGGGTTCTCAAGGTGATATGACATGGTAGGATGGCAGGGTGGTTAATGAATTGTATCCATTTAGCTTTAAAACATGTTTCTCTTAGAATATTTTGATAAGAATGGCTCTCTATTCATGAGGAGTCACATCTGGAATTTCATTGCAAGGGAGCATTTGTCCCAACTTTGTTCTTACTAGTTACATCCTCCCCATTCTAGAATTCATGGATAATTGTGTTTACAGGTTTTTTGGCTCCCATGATACATGTCTGGTGCACTCATCACATGCAAGGAATTAAGGTCAGTTGTGGGCAAAATCTGTGCAATTCAGTACAATAGACTATTCAACATCTTCTGTGGATTAGGACATGTGGACAATTCAACCTATAAAGGTGGTGTGATGGGTGCAGCTGCAGTGGTTGCAACTTGCAAAGCCTCAGGTGTGGACAATTCAACCTAAAAAGGTAGTGTGATGGGTGTAGCTGCAGTGGTTGTAAAGCCTCAGGAGTTGTTTGTGGGTTGCCATGACTCATGAGGGATGAATTCACATTTTGTGCCCATTTATTTCCAGATGTTCCTCATTAAGTACTAGTTTAAGACTCAAGACTATGTTCTCTAGTGATAAACCTCAAATCAAAAAGTTTTACATGATATCTCCTTGTCCTTGATGCAAATATTTTAAGTCCGAACCTTGTACTTGTTCCTTAACTCAAAATTTATCTAATATGATATAAAATGTTAAGTCATGTTGAATATGGATTTTATTACTATAATTTTTAAAATTTAGAACAATATCTTCATAGTTGCAATCTGATTTTCTGCAAGATTTTTGTAATAATATCTTCAAAGTTGCAATCTGATTTTCTGCAAGATTTTGTAATAATATCTTCATAGTTGCAATCTGATTTTCTACAAGATTTTTGAAATAATATCTTCATAGTTGCAATCTGATTTTCTACAAGATTTTTGTTGAAATATGACCTTGGTAATTTTAGTGCCTTTTCATATGTTTAAGAGAAATAGTAAAATGCTTTAAATTCTGAAGCAACCAATCAAAAATTCTGCCATATCTGTAAATATAATAGCTGGTTAATGAGAACCTTATCATTTTCTTTTTTGGATTCATGTTTTTCGTCTTTTCAAGGATTAAATTAGTAAGACATTAATAATTTAATTATGGTTTTGATTGTTGGCTCATGTTATTTGGGACATGCAGGTCACATTGTAACACCATACTCACAATAAATCTCGAATGATGAAGTGTCTAAGCAAGCCTTTAAAAGGTTCAAGTCACAAAGTGTCAGATGGACACTACGTAGGGGTGCATTTGGAAATGATAATGTAATTTCGCATGTGGCCTTTAATGCCGCAGTAATCCGTAATTCATTATTGTGTATTGTCTTTTAAACTTCAATATTCTATTTTTTGGCTCTAACTAAGTTAGCATCATGCTAGTGATTAATTTGAAACTATATTTTAGTGGAAAAATTCACTGTCTTTTGGTGGAATAGTTCATAATTTATTTTGATCTTTTTTTCCAAGTGTACTAGTCATGATGATAAATGTGTGGTTTACTTCAGAGGGTTCTCAGTTATTTCTAGATATGCTTTTCATCATTTTATTTGAATACTTGTGTAGTGCTTTACCTTCATATTTTATCCCCTGCATAATTGCTTCTAAGGTCCATGTTGTTATGTTTATTGGTTTTTTCTATGGAAACATTTTCCTCAGGTTATGCAAGGTAAATCCAAATGCAAAATTTACTATTTTACATATTGATACTTGTTCAAGACATTGTTGTGTGATACTTGAATTTCATAAATCTATATTTATGTTTCGTTATCTATATCAATATATAAGAACAGGTTCATAGATTGTTCATTTTTCTCAAACTGTGGAGTTGTTCCTTTCTTGTTGCATGTTATTTTATATTGTTATGTTGTGATTCAAATTTCTAGTTGTGCTTTCCTGTTAATCTCCTACATAGTACATGCTTTGATAGATTATATCAAAAGTATTACCAATATGATAACATTGATTGTTGTATGTGGATAGTTTTGTTCAGGATGGTCCATTGCATAATCAATATGAGGAGCTGGATCATGCAATTGCACTTTCTCTTCTTGAAGAACTAACCAAACCAGATGGTATATGATGGAAATTTCATTTTTTTACAGTTAATTTTAGTTTAATTATATCATTTAGCTTGATGCTTTTCATATATTCAACTAAAATTTTGTTGCTTAACAAGACTTTGTCATTTCCATGTTTTAGTGAAATTTTTTATGGTTTGATATTCTCATACAACCTTTATTAAGTTACATGCACCCTCATTAGAAAAAACAAGAGAATTTTGCTTTCCATGACTATATTTCTTTGTCATTGTTGACTTAAGAAAGTCTTTTAGCTAAGAAACTAGTTTCAAGGTTATTGCATAACTTGTCATATAAATTGAACAAAAGTTATATCCAAAATGTTAACTTGTAAACTACATATCTAGTTTTAGGCTTTCCATTTAAGATCTACTTCATTTTGAACTTTGAATGAGTTGAGGACACTGAATTCTTTCAGTTTTCTTGGTTCTTATTCCTTTGGTGTATCTTTGCTCCTTTAGGTGCAATTGCTAGTTTAAAGTATAATTCTTTAAAGGGTGTTAGCTCAATGGAAGAGCACCTGCTTTACAAGCAGGAGGTTGGTGGTTCGATTCCATCATGCCCTAATATTCATAGCGAATGACGAAGATAAGTTTTTGGTGACGGATGCTCTTTTGACCATCACCAATGAGCTTATGGTGAAATTTTTCGACCCTCACCAAAGTATGAAATGGTGATGGTCAATGAATGCCACCATATATATGCATCAATAGTGACGACCATTAAAGGCCCGTCACCATAAATCATTGTTGTTGATATGAAATGGTGAGGGTCACTTTTTGTCATTACAGTCATTATTCATGACGCACCTTGATGTCACCAATGAGTTTATGGTGATGGTCAATGAATGTCGCCATATATATGCACCAATAGTGACGGCCATGAAATGTCCATCACAAAAAATATTTGTTGTTCATATGAAATGGTGATGGTCACTGTCCATCATTATAATTAATGTTTGTGATGGACCTTGAATGTCACCACAATAAATACTTTCGGTGATGCCACCTTTGGTGACGTTCAGTTTTTTGGTGACAGAGGCTATTGTCCGTCACCATTGCTCATATGAAATGGTGACGGTCACTATCTGTCACTATAAATCATTATTGGTGATGGACCTTGAATGTCACCACAACACCTATACTTTCGGCGACGCCACCTTTGGTGACGTTTAGTTTTTGGCAACGAAGGCTGTTTGGACCCTCAACAATGAGCTTATGGTGACCATTTTCACCCCTAACCAATGAAATTTTTTCTTGTAGTGATCTCCTACTCCCTCATATTTCTTTTCGTCCCACATGGTCGTTCGTTGGGGTTTGTGAGGCTGATCTTGCAAAGGTTCCACCAGAACGCCCTAACTCCTTGGGACATGCAAAGAAGGATCGAGAAAAAGTAGAACGATCTGATACTACTGATCTAGATTTATGTGAGAATGCAATAGAATAAACATATAACCATAAATAAAAAGATGCAGTGGAAAGAACACTTCATTTCATTAATATCAAAGAGCTGAAATTTTCTTACAGAAAGAATGGAAATAAACTAGCTAGGGCACTGGTAGTTATCTCTGAGAAGAGATGTGGTGGCTACAGGCCTCTGAATTGAGTTACAATGAGGCTCAAGGGTGTATTTATTATTTAGAAATAATGGAAAACCCTAAACATCCAAAACCATAACCCTAGGAGATGAAACGCCAAAACTATGGGCCCTGTTTGGGTAAATTGGTGTTTCAACTTCCCAGGGATGTAAATTTGGCATACAATCTCCATTTGATGCGAACCATACCTCATGAGAAATATCTATCTGAGGAATAAAAATTTTGTGTGAGAAAAATTGATCCATAGACACATGTTTCTCCAATTTTTCCCAAAAAACGTCGCTTAGGGCCTCAAAACAGCTCTGGATGTTCAGGTCATGAAAAACGGCTAAAAATAGTAAGTTGTGCCAAAACTGAAAAAATGAAAGGGACAATGGTGGGGCCCCAAGTGGAATAGGTGGGTGATCACCAAGATCCACCTGGATCACAACACCGCAAATTCAATCAAAAAAACCCTAGTTCTACTATACCTAGCCTGAAATAATTTTTATCGAGTCATTTTGGCTGTGATATTATTGAGAGAGCTCTCTCTTGCGTCTTTGGTTACCTTTTCTGATCTCTTATCATCCTCGGAGATCCAGTGGAGTGATAACATCTTGGCCAACATACTAGGGAAGAAATTAACACATATTCCCTTGTTTTACCATTAGTTATTCAAATTATTGGCATTTGGATGACAGGTGTAAGATTTCGTTGAGGCTGATCTAAAAAAGTTATAGAGAACCAAGTCACTAAACAATGAACATTCTAGCTTCAAGGAGATACACAAGATCAATTATGAATCTTTACACAGCAGATCCAGTTAAATATCCAGAGAGGCTTGTTCAAAAGGACGCATATCAAGGTACATAAATGTAGCCAAATTCTATTCCATCGGCAGATATTCCTTACTGCCTGCAAAATTTCTATCTCTGAAAGACATACCTTTTTATTTAAAATTTGAACTATCTTTATTTCGATCCGACTTTGAAACCTCACTATCTAATATAGTTGTTGAACCATTAAGGCTTTCTGAGGTAAAATAATTATTTGAGATAGATCTTAGTTCTTTAAAATTTGAAAAAAAAATTACCCTTTGAAGAAAATAAATCTGAAACAGACTTTGGCACTAAAGTCTGGAGTCAATTCTATAGGCTTGAAAGTTTAGTAAGCCAACTTGAATACCAGTCAAAAAAATACATAATCCAATATCAGGAAGAGTCAATACCTATCCTGACATAGTCACAGTCAGTTGCTACTTCTTCATCTGCAACATATAATTCATTACATATTCATCAAAGTCCTCCTATTGTCACTAGTATATTTCAATCAGAAATAATTGTGGCCATATTTGCACCCATCATCTTACCAGGTCAAATCCATGCCTTACCAAAATTTTATTGCGAGAGACTCCATATTTTTGATGAAAATTATCCAATCAGTGCAAAACAACACATAGTTAAAGTCACTGACCTTATTTATCTCGAAGAAGTAGATGAAGACGATGCTAAAATGAGAATCATAGTTTAGAGCTTTTTTGTAGAGGTTAAAACCTGGTCCACATCATTAAATGAAAACTCTATAGCCACATCAAACAAGTTACTATATGCTTTTATAGCTCGATGGGAGGTAAATAAGAATCCATTACAAATCCTTTCTCAATACAATAGTCCGAAAAGGGAACCAAATGACTCAGTAGAAGACATCACTGCTTGATTCAAAAAAGTATAGATTTTCATTCCCAATGAGATAAAACCTCCTCTAGGGGTGGCCCTCTTGCATTATCCAGATGGCTTTGGTCTGAACATGGCCTATTAGCTATGAGAAAGGAATAGTGCTACATTAGAAGACATGCAGAAGAATTCAATTAGTGTAGAAGCTAATTTGTCCATTAAGAAGTAAAAAATGAAGGGTGAGAGGAGAGTATCAATCAAATAAGAATCATCCTCATCCTCTAATGTAAAATAGACACCTTGATAAGAACAATAGAAATGATGGTTGATAGGATGTCCATTACCGAAATACAGTCGGAACCACACATTAGAAATCCTAACTTCAGAGGACAACAACAACCTCAATTCAGAATCAAGAAAGGAGAATATAGGGCATCTGAGAAAAAAACACAACCACAGTAGATTCAGATGCCCTTGTGGAAAATTTTTACTGAAGGAGGCGAGGAAGATTAAGAAGACCATATTGTTGAATAAAATCATTTTTTTATAGTTGATGGTCAGCCCATATTTTTGATATAAAATGAAGAATATGTTGAGAATACAGATGTGCCCAATGATGAAAACTATATTCTAGCCCAGGATCATCAGTTTGAGGTTGAATCTGATGATTATCAATGAGGTTACTTGAGTGTGCTCAACTCATAGTAGACGAAATACACATTGAGTGGTATAGATGTCCCAATATCTCCTATTCAGAAGCGGGCATCTCAATAAAGGATACTCAACCAAAAAAATATTCTCAAGGTAATTAGAATAAAGGAAAAGAAACTACAACTGTAAGTCAGACCAAGGTTAATCAGACATATGCAAGCTCATTGGGTAAATAAAATTACAACCAAAAGAAATAAACTACAACAAAGGATCATGCTGACAAAAGAGACATCATTAAAGAGCTTAACAAATCCATTTCTTTAAGCTTAAAACTTGGAATTTGCAAACGGAAAGTGTCAATACCTTTAGCTGAACTTTTCAAGAAAAATCAGTATAAGTCTCATGTAGCCAAAATGTTAAAAGTAGACCCTTCCTCTAATATACCTAATGTCGAAGATGACAAACATGAACTTATCTTTGGTCCAACAATAGACGACTAGTTAGAGGATAGCGAAGTTCCCCCATTCTATTTGAGTCTGATAATCCACCAAAATATCCTTCACAATGCTATGTTCGACTTCGGATCTTCCCAAAATTTGATGCCAGAAGCCATTATGGAGAAATTCAGCCTAGATGTTACTCATCCTTACCATGAATTGTATTCCTTTGATTCAGGTAGAGTCCATTTTCTGGGTCTTATTAGGGATCTAGTAGTTTCCCTCGAACAAATTCTACCAAATAATGTCTTGGTGGATGTGGTGGTGGCAGATATACCACCACGATTTGGTATGTTGTTGTCTAGATCTTAGGTAGAGAATTTTAGAGGAATTTTGCAACTAGACTTCTCTTATGCCACCATCACAATTTTTGGGAAATTAAGAAAGTTGTACCGACAAATGAAGATGAAGTACATGATAAACAAAAAATAGAAGCCTAATAATCATCAAATTAATGTTGTACATATAGATTTAGAATCATTTATTTTGTTGCATGATAGTGACTTCAATGATGTAGATAATCAACTTGTAGAACTAAAAGATATTCCACAGATTTCTAATTGCATTAGAATAGTTTTAGATAAGGAAAAAGAAAATATTCAAATTTCTTCATAGTAGTCATCATATAGGGTAGAGAAAGTTCATATCAGAGTCAAGAAGTGGCCCAAAAATTTGAGAAAGAAAAAAAATTAGAATTACAACACTTGGATGATGAAAATGGTCTATGAATCATGGATTTTGATGATGCCTTGGGGAAAGATAGGGTAGGCATCAGAATCTGGATCTGCAACCCTCTTTATCAACTTGGTAAGATTCCTAGGTATGTTAGATTATGTTCATACAAATTGGCTTTCGATTTTTATAACAATGAGGCGGAATATGAAGCATTGATCACCAGTCTCAAAATCTTGAAAACATTGCACGCAGGAAGAATTTCAGTATATGGCGACTACAAACTTGTGATAAAATAGGTAAAAGGGGAAAAATAGGCCAACCATCTATGAATGAGAGTGTATAAAAATGTTGTACTGGATATCCTAAAGATGTTTCCCAGACATACATTGTTAGTACTACTGAGAAGTCAGAAGCTCACGGAAGATTCAATTGCTATAGAAGCAAGTAATTTCGATATCCCTATATTTTCCAATAGAAAATTTGAAATGCATGTGAAACATCGCCCACTATTCCTAAAAAATTGCAGTATTGAAATTTATTTTTGGATGATAAGAATGTAAACAATTTTCTATAGAATGAAGGTGAATTTGAGAATTATTTCATTGACGAAGTTTATGACAAGGATTATCAGGTCATTGAAGCTACCCAAGTTGATATTTTACAGCTGAAGGATAAAAATATTCCAAGAGGTCTCATACCTTTGGAAGAATTGTTTGATCAAGATGATGTGGCTGGGAAGCCAACATTGGTTCCTGTTATCACTCTAATAATTCTTAAATTTTTGTGATTTTTAGTTCAAAGAATATCAAAGGTAACCAAAAACCTACTTTTAAGCATTAGGATCTAGCCTTCCTAATGCTCAGAGAGGTATCTCTCTATATGATTTAACTTTGTGGTTATATTTGATTTTAGGCTAGTTATATAGGGAAAATTGGTTTTGGGGTTTTGATATGGTTTGGTGGGGAAATCACTTACTTATATGGATATCTATAAATCTATATCCCATTGGGAAAATGGAGTCAATGTGTTAAGAAGTCAGATCAGGATCAAGGTCTAAAGGTAAATGTTTACAGGGCAAGATAGGAGAGTCACTTCAGATCTTCAAGGTTAATGGTGAAATGGTTTTTTACTCGGATAAAAGAGAAATTAAGAGTTCCTAAATCTAGATTAGGAGTGAAAAGGTAGAGGTTAATCGAAATCAGGGAGAAATTAAGGGTTCCCTAATCTGAATATCAGTAGAAAAAATTTAAATGATAATGGGTCAAATCAGAGTGCTTTTAACAAATTCTGAAATAAAAATTCCTAATTTATCATTAAGATTAAGAACAGATTCATGAATAGATGGAAAAAATAAGAAAATTACACGATAAAAAGTGAAACACTTCACTATAGTGGCCCAACACATTAATCCGGTAATATGATGCTTTAGTTCCTGTGATCTAGTCTCCTGACTTGAAATTGATACAAAAAACCCTTAGGTTTAGAACAATATAACCACATAAATTTTCAGTAATTAATCCACACTCAATACTTCAAATGATGAAGTATTTATAGTAAAACTTGTACAAAATATCCTAGAATAAACTTAGGAATGTTTCTTGGAAAATAAATATCTTCATGCAAGAAAATAATGACAACTGCCTAACTAATTGCTAGTTGTCCTTTTTATTGAAATTAAATAGCTCGTCATTTTTATTTTATCACTACTTTCTCTCTTTGTTGTTTGATGAAGGATATAGCTGGACAACTGAGGTGTCCTTCAAACTGGCAGTTTGATATTTAATCTAATTTTGTCTTTATCTTTCATTTGATAGAATTTAACTGATACACTTTCACCCTAATACTCTTTATTGCCAAAACAATTACTGCTGATGTAAAAAACAACAAACTCTATTTTTTCTTTTACTGCTCTGCCCTCACTGTAATCTGATCTTACAATATCTCAGTAAACTTCTCCCAGAACTTAGATTATGGAAAATTTATCTTCATAAGCCTTCTAATGTTTTCATTAGCTTCAGTCCATTTTGAAAATGTTGGTTTTTTCATAAATAGGTGTTTTACTTCATGCTACAAGTAAAACAGATTTTCAAAATTCTTATACAATACTTTCCCTTTTGGGATTCCTTGCAAAGTTGATTTATTTACCTGTTCTCTAGCAAATTCTCTCATTTTTTTTTCATAATCCTCCTGCTTCATTAATCTATCATTGATTACCAGAGGATTGGAAAGGCCTTTTTCCCTTAAAATATCGAATTTGATCATAAATCTTATGATTGCCATTTCCATGTTTTTCCACTTTTCCTCTAATTGTGCTATCAAGTTCTTTTTGGATATTATCTCCCTTACATCAAGCATGGACTCCATTCTATCTGTAATTCAAATTTCATCAATTTCTTGTCTAATTTTGGAATTGAGGAATTTAATAATTTCTAAGGGCTCTTAAGGTTTTTTACCTAGCCCCTCTTTTGTCTTATATATTACTTCTTTTGCTGACTTCAACAAATATTTATGTTCATAGATTACCTGTGCGGATGGCTAAGTATCATCGACTGCTTGAATGATATTGGACCATAATTTCTGCTTAACATGTGCCATAGGTTCCTTGAAAGTTAATTCTTTTTCCAAATTCTTAAGTTGTTAATTCAACCTATCGACATTTTTCTCTTCATTCTTGGAATTAATTTATGCAAAAATTTTGGCATCTTCAAGATTTTTAATTTGTTCCTTTAACCTGTTTATTTAATTTTTTTTGATAGACATGTCTTGCATTTCCTTTACCAATTTACTTTCCTCATCTGATTTATGTGATTTTGTTGTTGAAGATTATATGGTTGATGTTGTTGATGAAGTCAGTGGAACTATTGTGGCCATTGGAACATTGGGAGCTAGTATTTCTACCAAAGTAGATGGCACTCTTGTTGTAACTATAGGAATCACAGTGACAAGAATTTCTTGTGTTTCGTTGGCTTATTTTTCTTGGACCAATTTGTCCATCTCAAGTTCCATTTCTTTAATCCGGGCTCTGTAATATTCCCATTTATCCCAAGATAATGGGAATATTCATTTTTTATTTGTTTTGTTTTTCATTTCATGTTTATGAATAAAATTTAAAGGAAGACATGTAAAACTCGTAAAAACATCAAAATAAATCAATGTCTAATGTGAACAAGGCTAAATCTGGGCCATTTTATAAAACACACTTGGGTGTGAAAGAGGTTGATCACTTGACCAATTCAACCATGACCATATCTATAGCGCAGTGTAGATGCATTGAACCTCCTTGAGGCACATTGCAGTTCTAGATGGAGGTTCTACATGTGAAAGGGGCTAAACTAATGATGTTGGCAATATGATGCTGAGTGTTGTCCTTGATGGCAACCCACTTGATGAAGATGATGGCAACCTACGTAATGAAGTTGTTCTTGATGAGCTTGTGAATGATATACATCTGATGTATCTACAATCAGTATAGAAGGTGCAGAAGAAATAATTTCCAGAATGGGCCAGAACAGTGATGAAAAGTGTATGTCACAAGGAATACGCGAGTTTGTCTAGGGGAAGTCGCATATGCACGCGGGAAATAACGTACCAAGTTGTGTATGTTCAATTGTGCTCTAAATATGTAAAACTAGGGGTTACTACCATGGTATTTACCTATTGTATTCAGCGCTGGAGTGTCTATTTGATCCCGTCCAGGAATACCATCGGAAGTGATGTGGTTTTGACTCATGGTATTGATGAAGGAAAAATCTATATAAGGAGAAGAAAATCATTGTGCATGGGTGTGCAAGTGTCTGGGCTTTAATGAATACTTCACTCTGAAGTATATCTTCATGGTTGAACTCTTCTCTTGATTGATAGATCTGAATCTATGATGCATCTATGAACATGGTGAAGGTTAAAGATTTGTAGATCTAGAAATGGTGAATCTCTTGGATGATCTGAAAAGAAGTGATGAAGACCTGGCGCAAATCTGCTGAAGAACTTGAAGAAATTTGGGTAAGTTCATAGATCTGATCTACTGTGAAAATTTTATCTTTTACAGATCTATACACAGGTTCAGTTAGTGAAAAGCGCGTGTATACGGGGATCTGTTTCAACAAAGTCGCGTATGGACAGTTAGGGTTATTCTGGTAAATGCACAGATGTATACGTGGTTTCAATTCATAAAAAGTGAGTATATATGCGGGTCTGATTAAATAAATGCGCGTATGATATCTGATCTTATGGTTGCTCAAGGTTGAATGTGTTTCTGCATATTTATTCTAAAGTCTGGGTTATCTCTGATATTCTGGTTACAATGGTTTCATTGTTCTGTTTGATGCATTGGGAAAACGTTGTTCATTGACAAGTAAAGGTTTGTGTTAGAGCTGGTTGATCCAGTTTGAAAATTGATGAACGTGGTCTGCAGTGGATCTGAGAGTTGAAACCTTTAGTCTGAATGTAGAAGCTTTCTACCAGTAGAGGCTGGTGCTAATATCAGGGGGTAGTAGCTCCCTTCCAGGTGAGGCTGGTAAACGAGAGCAGGGGGTTGTTGCTCCCTTATAGGAGAGGTTGGTAAACGAGAGAAGGTTGTAGCCTTCGACAGGTGGGTGCCTGCGTACTGGTATGATTCTGCACCAGTACATGTTGTAAGAAGTTTTCTTAATAATAAAAATTGAAGACTGAGACGACAGCAGCGGTGGTTTTCTCCCGAATTGGGTTTCCACCTAAAAAAAAAATCCTAGTGTTCATATGTGGTTGCTTATGTGTGATGATTATTCTGTTCTTCCTACACTTGTTTACTGTTTTCTAAATATCTGATGAATAATGCAATGATCTAAGTCAAGAACTAAATGCATAATTATATCACTGGATATACGCGAGTTCTGTAAAGGATATCCGTGTACATACGCAGGTTTGCTTCAGGAAAGTTGCGTATGGTTCTTAAGAAAGAAATATCAAATTTTTATTGTCTGCACTAAATAATGATTCACCCCCCCCCCTCTCAGTATTTTTCCCAACAATTGGTATCAGAGGGAGGTTCTTCTGAAAAAGCTTAACCGCTAGAAGGAAGATCAAGAAAGATGAGAAATCAAGATGGAACATCATCTATCAAGCCTCCACTCTTTAACGGAAGCAATTTAATCTTCAAGAAAATAAGGATGAGATCCTATCTTCAGTCTATGGGAGCAGATGTATGGGCCATTGTTGAACAAGGATATCAATATCCAGCTGCAATACCAACAGATCTGACTGAAAAGAAGAATTATGAAATAAATGCAAAGGCAGTCAATGCTCTAACGGGAAGTCTAACTGAATCAGAATTTGTCAAAGTTATGCAGCTGAATACAGCAAAGGAGATATGGGACAAAATCATTCTAAGTTATGAAGGTGATGTAAAGGTAAAAAGTGCAAAACTTCAAACTCTCAGAATTGAATATGAAAATTTAAAGATGCATAGTGATGAGAATATTGCCAGTTTCTTTTTACGTCTTGATGATGTTGTAAATCATATGAGAAATCTGGGAGAAACAATCACGGAATCTACTTTGGTTGAGAAAATCTTAAGATCGCTAACGGCAAAATTTGAATCAAAAGTCTCTGCTCTTGAAGAAAAACAGGATCTTCAAACTCTTACTGTGGTGCAACTTCATGGCATATTGACTGCATATGAAATGAGGAGAGGAGGATTATCTGAAGTCAAAGAAGTTGTTTTTAAAGCTTCTACAAAAGGGAAAGAAGTTCAAAAACCAGAAGGATCAGGATATATCTCAGAAGAAGATGAGGCAAAATTTGTGAGAAGACTCCAACTAGGAACCGAAAGATTCAAAGGTAAGCTTCCTTTCAAATGTTTTGATTGTGGAAGAGTTGGTCATTATGCTGCAAAGTGTCCTTATAAAGAAACATATGCTAAAGGGAAAGAAGTAGCAAGAAGGAATAAGAACTGATCTAGCACTAAGAAAATTTACTATACAAATGAAGACAGTGATGGGTTATCTGATAGTGAGGAAGAATGTGAACAAGATCTTAGACTTCTCATGGCATTTGAAAATAATTCTAGAGACGAAAAGGATGCTTTTATGGATGCTCTAGATGACAATGATTTTCTTGATCAAAACAATCAACTCAAAATATGCTTGGAAGAAAGTAAAATAATCATAGAAACTCTAAAAAGGCAGAATGAAGAAGCAAAGAAACACAATGAGAAATTAGAATGTGAAGTAGTAAGTCTAAGAAAAGAACTTGAGAAAGTAAAGACTTTGAATCTTAGATTTGCTAAAGGATCTGAAACCTTAGATGAGATTATCAAGGTTCAACGTTCTCCTCTTATAAATACAGGTCTTGTATATACCGGAGAATCTTCTCAGGCTTTAGCACCAAATTATCTAAAAGCAGCTACAACTGGTTTACTACATTCAGCCACTCAGCAAGGGAATAAAAAATCTTTATAGGTAAAGCATGATCTTCACAATTCAAGGAACACTAATAGGGATATCTCTCAAAGAAGCAACAACCAACAGGTAAATTCAAATAGAAGATTTCATGATCGCAGAAATTTCTACTTCAATGGACAATGTTTCTCATGTCACAATTTTGGTCATAAATTTGTTCAATGTTTTGCATATAAAACCATCATGAAAAGAGAAGCAAGAAAGAAAAGGATGGATACTGAACCAAAGAAGAACACCTATAACAACTTTTCTCCTCTTCAAAATGAAGTTGAATGTGCTTATTGCAATAACTTTGGCCATGAAGAATCTGAATGCAGGAGCAAAGTCCAGCCAAAACATCATTTTCCTTCAAGTTCCAAAGTATGGAAAAATAAGGAATTACAGGTTGAAAATTGTGCGATAGCGTTATTTGCAGAAGGTGAAGAAAATCAATGGTACATTGATAGTGGATTCTCAAGACACATGACAGGTGACAAAAGAAAACTTCTTGCATATAATGCTCTAGAAAAAGAAAAGAAAGTTACATTTGGAAATGATACTCCTGTTGTAATTAAAGGAAAAGGGTCCGTGTTTCTAAAAGAAAAGGTGAAGGCTAATGATGTCATGTATGTGGATGGATTAAGGCATAACCTGTTAAGTGTAAGTCAAATGTGTGATCAAGGAACTGAAGTTGTCTTTAGTTCAAAAGAATGTGTGGTTCGTGATCTTGATACAGGTAAAACTATTATAAAAGGGAAAAGAACTCCAAGCAACCTGTATGTATTGAAGAACAACAAAGATCAATGTTACTTGAGCAAATCTTTAGAAAATTGGCTATGGCATAGAAGGCTGGGGCATATAAGCTTCTCTCAAATCAACAAATCAAGCAGACTTCAAGCTGTTCGTGGTCTTCCCAATATTATTCTACCAGAGAGTATCATATGCAAATCTTGCCAATTCGGTAAGCAGACCAGAGTTAAATTTAATGCTAAAGAAGGATCATCAAGTAAGCCTCTTGAACTCATTCATACTGACATATGTGGACCTATGAGGAAAAATTCACCACGTGGGGAAGAATACTATATCTTATTTATTGATAATTTCTCTAGAATGTGTTGGATCAGGTTGATTGAACACAAAGATGAAGCATTTGAAAAATTTCAGATCTTCAAAGCATTGGTGGAAAATGAATTAGATCTAAAAATCAAGTGTCCTAGATCTGATCGAGGAGGAGAATATACATCAAATTAATTCCTTGGATTTTGTGAAAAACATGGCATAAAAAGACAGTTCTCTGTAGCTGGCACTCCACAACAAAATGGCGTAGCAGAAAGAATGGATAGAACAATTCAACAAATGGCTAGAGCTATGCTTGATGATTCAGGAACTCCTGAAATGTTCTGGGGAGAAGAAGCACATACAACAGCAAACATTCTCAACAATGCACATGTTCAGGTAAATAGTGAAAAAACTCCATATGAACTCTGGTATGGTAATTCTCCCTCTGTGAAGCACTTTAGATTTTTTGGAAGTAAATGCTTTATAAAAAATAATGATGAAAAGCTTGGCAAGTTTGAACCTAGATCAGATGAAGGGATACTTCCTGGTTACTCATCTACAAGCAGAGCATACAGATGTTATAATAAAAGGCTTCGAAAGATTGTTGAATGTATTGATGTTGTTATTGATGAGTCTTCTGCAGCTCCTAAAGAAGAAAAACAAACAACAGAAGAAGATGATGGTGACTTTTTTCCTTCTACATAAAATAGAAATGATATAGACAGTGGATCCAATGAAGAACCTGAAGATGATTTATCTGAAAAGGCTCCATCCAGATATGTTCAAAAGAATCATCTTGAATCTCAAATTTTGGGAGACAAGGAATCAGGTGTCCAAACAAGGAGGACTCTTGTGGGATCTTCTAGCTATCTGGCATTTTTATCCACAATTGAACCACACAATGTCAATCAAGCTAGCAAATATGAATGTTGGATTCCAGCCATGAATGAAGAGCTTGATCAAATTGAAAAGAATCAAACATGGGATTTGGTACCAAGACCACATGATAAAAATGTCATTGGAACTAAATGGATCTTCAAGAACAAGTTAAATGAGAATGGAGATGTTATAAGAAACAAAGCTAGACTAGTCTGCAAGGGGTATACTCAACAAGAAGGTATAGACTTTGAAGAAACTTTTGCTCCTGTAGCTAGACTTGAAGCCATAAGAATGTTTCTTGCTTTTTCAAGTTTTCAACAAATCAAAGTTTATCAGATGGATGTTAAATTTTCTTTTCTCAATGGTGATCTAGAAGAAGAAGTGTATATAGAACAACTGGAAGGATTCATTTTGGGAAATGATGAAAATCTTGTTTGTAAACTTAAAAAGGCTCTATATGGTCTCAAACAAGCTCCAAGGGCATGGTATTATCGTCTTGACAAATATCTTCATCAACAAGGATTTTCAAAAGGGTCTACTGATAGCAACTTATACACAAAAGTTGAAAATGATAAACTATTGATTGTGGTTGTATATGTTGATGATATCATTTTTGGGAGTAATGAAGAATCTATGAGTCAGAAATTTGCTTCTGTCATACAGCAAGAATTTGAAATGTCGTTACTTGGAGAACTAGCATTCTTTCTTGGCTTGCAAGTGCATCAAACTACAAATGGTATATTCTTATCACAAGAAAAATATCTTAAGCAAATTCTGAAGAAGTATGGCATGGAAGAATGCAAACCTATAAGTACACCAATGATAACTGGATGTAATCTCAGTTCTCATGATGATTCTCCCGCGGTGAATCAACCAGAATACAGATCAATGATAGGAAGCGTACTTTATCTCACTGAGACTAGACCAGACATTATGCATGCAGTTGGGATTGTTGGATGATTCCAAGCTAATCAAAAAGAGTCTCACCTTCAGGCTGTCAAAAGAATATTCAAATATCTTCAAGGAACTCAAGACTTTGGACTATGGTATCCAAAGAATGCTGATCTTACTCTTCATTCTTACACTGATGCAGATTGGGCTGGAAATGTTGATGATCAGAAAAGCACTAGTGGTGGTGCATTCTATATGGGACCCTGGTTAGTATCTTGGTTCAGCAAGAAGAAAAATTCTATTGCCTTCTCTATAGCAGAAGCAGAATATGTGGCTGCCGCATCTTGTTGCACTCAACTCCTTTGGATGATGCAAACCTTACACGATTTTCAAATCAAATGTACATCTCCTATCTCCATTATGTGTGATAACACAAGTGCCATCAGTATCTCAAAGAATCTGGTTATGCATTCGAAGACCAAGCACATTCCCATCAAGTATCACTTCTTACGTGAAAAAGTGCTTTAACAAAAGGTGAAGTTGGAGTATGTTCCCTCCAAAGAACAAGTTGCTGAGATATTTACCAAACCTCTGCCCAGGGAAGCATTCGAATATCTAAGACAGAAGCTGGGAGTAGTCTCCACCAGTCAGAAGAACAAATCTGCCTAAATTCAGAAGATTAACTTGGATACGCGGGTTTTCTAAATGGAAGTCGCATACATATACGAGTTCATACACAAAAAACCGCGTATGGTTGGTTGCTGACAAATTTTTGGGGTCAGCATTTCTCAGCACAGCTGCAGTACTATTTGGTATCTATGATGATGCTTCAACTCTTATATTTTTGTTTCTTTCTCTGATATTGGGTGAAGATGACTTGATGATTTGTTGTTGAAAGTGTTTAGGATGCACAAGCTAAGGGGGAGTTTTGGTCACTTGGAAAGGATGCCTTGGTTGTACAGTTTCAGGGGGGGCATTAGCCTTGCTAGGTGTAATACATTTTTGGCAGTATGATGATTCTGAAATATGATCTCTCTCTTGAGGTCCTTTTGGTTTTGGTTATAAAAGTCATATGTGTAATTTGATGAAAAGGCTATGATCTATGATGTAATTTGTAATATTCAGCCATGTAAAGGGCTTGTTCAGATTTGTAAACCCACTTGGTTGGGTAATTGAGTCAAAATGTGTAAACCCACATGGTTGGGTACTTGGGTCACATATGTAAATCCACTTGGTTGGATCTTTGATGTACGTATGAGTCCTTGGTGATAGGAAAGGTCATAGTGTCATGTACTTCATTGAATAATAGGTTTGAAGATTCAGCTTGAACTTGAGAAGAAAAACCTTGTGTTGGTTTGACCCGCCCTTTGCCCTTGATGTCAAAGGGGGAGAGTGGCATGGTGTTTGAATAAGGGGAGAGTAACGTGGTTGTTGTATAATGATTATAATCAATGTATCTATCTGTTCTGGTGCTCAAACTCCATCGTGGTTGTCTGTTCTGGTGCTCAAACTCCATCGTGGTTGCCACCAAGTCCAAAGGGGGAGATTGTTGGCAATATGATGCTGAATGTTGTCCTTGATGGCAACCCACTTGATGAAGATGATGGCAACCTACTTAATAAATTTTTTCTTGATGAGCTTGTGAATGATATACATCTGATGTATCTACAATCAGTATAGAAGGTGCAAAAGAAATAATTTCCAAAATGGGCCAGAACAGTGATGAAAAGTGTATGTCACAAGGAATACGCGAGTTTGTCTAGGGGAAGTCGCGTATGCACACGGGAAATAACGTACCAAATCGCGTATGTTCAATTGCGCTCTAAATATGTAAAGCCAGGGGTTACTACCATGGTATTGACCCACTTTATTGAGTGCTGGAGTGTCTATTTGATCCCGTCCAGGAATACCATCGGAAGTGATGTGGTTTTGACTCATGGTATTGATGAAGGCCAAGTCTATATAAGGAGAAGAAAATCATTGTGCATGGGTGTGCAAGTGTCTGGGCTTTAATGAATACTTCACTCTGAAGTATATCTTCATGGTTGAACTCTGCTCTTGATTGATAGATCTAAATCTATGATGCATCTATGAACATGGTGAAGGTTAAAGATCTCTAGATCTAGAAATGGTGAATCTCTTGGATGATCTGAAAAGAAGTGATGAAGACCTGGCGCAAATCTGCTGAAGAACATGAAGAAATCTGGGTAAGTTCATAGATCTGATATGTTGTGCAAAGTTTATCTTTTACAGATCTATACGCAGGTTCATTTTCATGAAAAGCGCGTGTATACGGGGATCTGTTTCAACAAAGTCGTGTATGGACAGTTAGGGTT
This sequence comes from Pinus albicaulis, assembly GCA_034641835.2. Classification (NCBI taxonomy): domain Eukaryota; kingdom Viridiplantae; phylum Streptophyta; class Pinopsida; order Pinales; family Pinaceae; genus Pinus; species Pinus albicaulis. Next base: position 51,330,307 of record CM076578.1, read on the forward strand.
ATTCTAGTAAATGCACAGATGTATACGTGGGTTCACTTCATAAAAAGCGTGTATATACGCGGGTCTGATTAAATAAAAGCACGTATGATATCTGATCTTATGGTTGCTCAAGGTTGAATGTGTTTTTGCATATTTATTCTGAAGTCTGGGTTATCTCTGATATTCTGGTTACAGTGGTTTCACTGTTCTGTTTGATGCATTGGGAAAAGGTTGTTCATTGACAAGTAAAGGGTTGTGTTGGAGCTATTTGATCCAGTTTGAAAACTGATGAACGTGGTCTGCGGTGGATCTGAGGGTTGAAACCTTCAGTCTGAACGTAGAAGCTTTCTACCAGTAGAGGCTGGTGCTAATATCAGGGGGTAGTAGCTCCCTTCCAGGCGAGGCTGGTAAATGAGAGCAGGGGGTTGTTTCTCCCTTCTAGGAGAGGCTGGTAAACGAGAGAAGGTTGTAGCCTTCGGCAGGTGGGTGCCTGCATACTGGTATGAGTCTACACCAGTACATGTTGTAAGAAGTTTTCTTAATAATAAAAATTGAAGACTGAGACGACAGCAGCGGTGGTTTTCTCCCAAATTGGGTTTCCACCTAAAAAAAAAAATCCTGGTGTTCATGTGTGGTTGCTTATGTGTGTTGATTATTATGATTATCTCTATTCTTCCTACTGGTTGCACGTTCTAACATTCTGATGAATAATGCAATATCTAAGAACTAAATGTATACCTACGATCACTCTGGATATACGTAGTTCAGAAGGATATCCACGTACATACGTGGGCTGTTTCATATGTGTTACATATGGTTCTTAAGAAAGAAATATCAAAGTTTTATTGTCAGTACTAAATACCGATTCACCCCCCCCCCCCCCCCCGCCCCCGCATTTTTCAACAAATGAAGGGTTTAGGTTTGATGCACACCCAACGACGCGGAAGAGGAGAGTAGCATGAAGAGGTTGTTGAAGATATTATTTCAAAATAATTTGTTTTCTTAGACATTTATCATTCTCTATCTATTTAGCTGACAACAATGTTGCTTAGCACTTGGGTGTTACTGGTCGGGAATCCCACCTCCTTCCTAGAGCAGCTCTTGGAGGAGTTTTTTTTTTCTTTTCCACTATCAAGCTTGGTCCAAGCTTCACCTTACTCCTACAGTGCTGATCATGTTGAGGGTTGGGTTTTCTATGTGAGTTACAACAAGTGGGAGATAGATCTTCTCATATCTATGCATATCTAGTCTCTCTTTTCACTGGGAAAGTCTATTATCCCATTGGCAAGAGTGTCCTAGATCATTGGAGCTATAGAGCCAGACCTTGGCATTAGGCCAGACCATTATTGGAGCTTACAGGGCAGTTTCTATCCCTAGAATTTGTTATTTGCAAGTTTTCAGTTGCAGGGTGTTTTGTTTGCATTTTGGAGGAGAGATCTCCGGTGGTAGGATTCTTCCTCTCACTATGGTGATCCATGGATTGGCCATCCAATCAATCTTTGTTTTAGATATGATCTACTATTCTGTTATATGATTACGGAATTTCTGAATATTACTGCATATCTGCAACTCTAGATCTCATATCTACTCATGTACTCTCATGTTTGAACAAAACCCCAAGGGGAATGTATACATGAGATGTTTTCGTACAAAGATCTAAATCAAATCTATATTTTTATGTAAATATATTCTCTAGATTTGAGTGTTAATAAATTATTGCTTCATCCCTTTAAAATAATGCTGTCAGGTTTATGCAGAGTTTTCTTGTGATTGTAGCACCTCATTTCTGAGGATTTTTCCTGTATGGTCTTCTAATTTCTCTTGTACAATGTATGAGCTGTAATGTAAATATGATTTTATATTATAAATATGTTATTTTAGCCTCCATATTGGCCTACTACTTTTCCTAAGTGGAACTACATTATTTCGGAAGCAGTTTGTGCATATTGCTTTAGTCCCTTCTTTGGGAAGTTTTCAACTCTTTCTAGGTGTGGGAGAGCTGTTTAACCCACCTAGAGATATTTGTTTCTGATATCCTCTTGGATTTAGGTCTTATATACCTATATATAAGGGATCCAAGGGCTGATTTCAAGATCTGAAACATTCATTCCTGAAAAATGCATTTTGCAGGCATGCCTTGCTAGAAATACCAATTTTGGGATATTACAGTGGTATTAAAGCAACTTTCTTGGCTCAGCCTGTGAGCTTCAAGCATTATGGAGTCTTCTTATGGGGAGGAGGAGATCTACAAGAGAAACCAAAGCAAACCCTTATCGTATAGAGAAAATAGGTTCACAAAAATTCTATCTCAAGCTCTGTAAGGTATCAGAAAAGAAATCAAAGAAATGAGGAGGGAAAAGCATGAAGATCCCTCAACAAGATCAACAAGATATATACACGAGGAAGGTTGTAAGTCCTTATCCTATGGATATGAGGACTAATCCATATCACCAAATATACAATGTTCTGTTAGCAATATATTCATGATGAGGAAGGGAGGAGATGTGCCAAAAAGAGAGAATCACTTGATCTTCGAAAGGTCTTGCAAGATCAAGGAAGAGAAGGCTAAGGATATCATCGCAGTTAAAACAAGGGCACACCTAGATCCTCATGGAGAGGAAGAAGGGGAAATGACTCTAAGGAGAGGGAATATTTCACTCTTGCAAGAAGTTTCAAAGGATATCATATATGGAGATTATGGCACAATTCATGTGTAGCATGTTCCATCAACATCAAATGGTTAGATCTTGAAGATGGAAGAAGGATAAGAGGAGGGAAAGCATCACTTGATGAGGAGCATATACCCCTGTCTGTTTCAGAATTTTGATGCACAAAGAAGGCAGGAGGATCTGTGCAAGGAAGGGAAGGGAAAATCTATCCATACATATACATATCCTGCTCTATGCCTTGATGTCTCTTTACATGGAGGCATTCCACCAAGAAAACCTCCTGATGGGAGGAAAAATAAAGTTTTATCTCAACTATGGGGAACATATTCTTACTTGGCTAAGGAGGGAGATTTGGGAGAAACTAGCACAATCCAGAGAATATTTCATGGATTCAAAAGAGAGATCAACAATTTTCTGAATTGGACATTGCTATCTCCCTCTCCGTTATTTGCGCTGAAAGAGGAGAATTCAGAAGTCTATGATGGCACGGACACGATGTCATATGGAAACTCGATATCTTTGGGGAAGCCAATGGTATTTTCATTCACAGAGGAGGTTTCTGAACATGAAAAGAGGATATCAACACTCTTGCATGCATGAGATACCTTGAGGAGGTTTTGGAAGACAAGCACTTTCCAAGGGCAGGTTGACTTCCATCTTCTTCAATCTTGTCTTGAGAAAGATCAGCTGCAAAGGAGGAAGAAAACTTAAGTTGGTTGTATTCCAACATGTAACTTTGACATCAATCATGTCAACGAGGAGAGGCATGCTGTGGCAGGGGTTGCATTGTAGATTTCTATAGCATTGTCATTGTTGGGGAGCCTCGATCCAAACTGGGATTTCCAACTTTTGATGGAATACTCCAGGGACCTTTTCACATGTAAGGTTCTTGATGTGAAAATGATAGGTGTGAGGTATAAAGTAGTTGAGGGAGTCATTTATTCCCATGATAAGATCTATTTGGCTAGAGATTCCAAGTTTAAGGAGAGACTACTTAATGCATCCTATGAGATCCTGTTTTCAAAACCCACTGGTTTCATTAAATCATATCATACTATCTTAGATGGATTCATGTGGGAGAACTTAAAAGAGGATATTCACTCTCATATGACGAAGTGCATGGATCATTTTCTGGTTGAGGAGGAACATAACTCTTGGGAAGATTTATAATTACCACCTCCTTATTCACTAAGTGTGAGAGGGAGATCATCCATGAGCTACCTTGCTGATTTGAAACAAGTGTATCATAAACATTGTATTGCTGAACCTCATGATGTATTTATTGTCACTACTACATTTGGCGGAAATTCTGACACTTGGTTCTGACGCTTTTGACCAAATGTCGGAAATTTCCCCAATTTTTTTCCATCCCGCCCAAAACCGTCGCTATACCGACGTTTATAGAAAGGTGTCACAATACCGACATTTAGAAAAGTGTCGCCATTGCGACGTTTGGAGGAAGATGTCGCACTGGCGACACTATGGCCCAACGCGTCGCTATTGCGACGACTACAAGTGTGACACAATGTCGAAGTGTCATAATTCTGACGTTTGGAGGCATTCGTTGCAATAGCGACGCGTTTTCCGCCGTCGGTATAATGACACTTATATGCGCGCTAAAATACAAAAATGAAACTTATATGCACGCTACATAAAAATGATTTTATTGTTTCGTATCCATCGCAATAGCTATATTAACGTCTGATATCACGCACGCATCCGCCCTCAGCTCTTGCAGAACAGCATTCGCCCTCAGCTCTTGCAGAACAAAATTTTCCCTCAGCATTCGCCCTCAGCGTTCGCCCTCAGCTCTTGCAGAACAGATTTTTCCCTCAGCATTCACCCTCAGCGTTCGCCCTCAGCTCTTGCAGAACAAAATTTTCCCTCAGCATTTGCCCTCAGCGTTCGCCCTCAGCTCTTGCAGAACAGCATTCACCCTCAGCTCTTGCAAAATAGTAAGTTCTTACTGCAGGCCCTTCCTCCTATAGTAGGGTTGACTCTATTTGGGTTTTTTTGGTCAATTCCATTGGATTGTGTTAGGCTGTAGTGTTCTCTCTAGATGTCAAGAATCAAGATTCAATACCCTCTATTATCTTCATCACCCAATACAAGATTTAAATTTTTCCCAAAGAAACGTTTATTAATTTGGCAGCCATTATTTCTCCCTGCTTTAAAAACCCTACATTTAAATGAAAACAAGCATTTCATTTCAACTACAAAAATCTATTAGTGTTCAAATGTACATGTGTGCTACATTAACGTCTGATATCACGCGCGCATTTGCCCTCCGCTCTTGCAGAACAGCATTCGCCCTCAGCATTCGCCCTGAGCTCTTGCAGAACAGCATTCGCCCTGAGCTCCTGCAGAACAGCATTCGCCCTCAGCTCTTGCAGAACAACATTGGCCCTCAGCTCTTGCAAAATGGTAAGTTCTTACTGCAGGCCCTTCCTCCTATAGAGGGTTGACCCTACAGCCTAACCAAATAGCTCCACTTGAGAAAAATTTTCATAATCTTAGGGCTGGATATACTGCAGAGCAAACAATTGTAGTTATCATTCATGCTCCAATATATTAATATACTTTTTACATTGAACTGAAGAAAGGGAAACAAGCAAATGCTAGCCATCATACAATGCTTTGACATAAGAGTTTTGAGTGACATACTTGAAAAAAGAACTCATCGACTGATATTTATAATCATTTGAGTTATTCAAGTTAAATACAATGTCAAGAATCAAGATTCAACACCCTCTATTATCTTCATCACCCAGTACAAGATTTAAATTTTTCCCAAAGAAACGCTTATTAAATTGGCAGCCATTATTTCTCCCTGCTTTAAAAACCCTACATTTAAATGAAAACAAGCATTGCATTTCAACTAAAAAAATATATTAGTGTTCAAGTGTACATGTGTGCATCACTTGTGTAGGGTATTCCTTTTCCACTTTCACATTATCCAAGAATGTGTGCAGTATAGTTCATATTTTTTTTGATTTAGATTATCTTGAAAAAGGAAAGGTAAATTATTTCCCATGGAAAAAGAAGGTTTTCCCTTTTTACTACTGGAAATGATACAAAAAAGTTCCATTTATACCCGAAACTCCTATGAAACAGGAACCAAATAAAGGCCATGTCCTCAATGGACATCATTTGGCTTTGAAAATGGCCATTGCACCGTGTTGTTTCTTATATTACATCACGATATTTTCTTAGGTCATTTCTTATTTCTTGAGATGAAAAACAACCAAAGAAATCATGAAGATCCTTTTAAGAAATAAATGACCATTTCTCAATCATATCTCAACTATTTTTTATTTTATTCAGTGGTTGCTTACTTTGAGAGAAATTTGACACTTTTATAAGGAATATAACATAAAAACACAAAATGGGAAGGAATTGATGAGGTAGATGACCTTAGTTGTTGTCAATTAAGAATTGATAATACACGATGCATGTTCTGTACTACAAACTAGATTCCTTCCTGGAGTTAGGACACAGAGTATTGAATCAAAGTTGTAGTTTCTAACTTCTCGTATTGGTTCATCAATCTTGAAATTCAGACATTGCATGTCTTCATTGCTTCATGTTTGAATAATTTGCATCATATCGTACAATAGGAAATTAGGAATTATGATTATTATTACTTTATGGATCTGTTAAGTTATTTTTAAGTTTGCATGGTTTAGTGTGAAATTATTCTAGTCCCCAAACACATATAATCAAGGAATTATAACGTGATTTCAAACATTAAATATCAACAAAATCGCTTAAAGGATATTGAAAGGAAGAAGGTGATGGAAGATAGAAAGTGCCTTACTTAAATGCTCTAAGGATTTTTCAATAGTTGCTCCAAAAGCTTCACTTCAAGGCCTTTCAAGATCGTCTCCAACAATGCTATACCATCAGCTTCAACAATGTTGCTCCAAAAATGTCCTCAAGGTATTCACAACAAGTTTACTAGAAGTTGCTCCAACAATATATTCAATAAGGTCTTCATTGTCAACTCGCCTCTTGTTTGGGTGCCTTAATGTGCAATGACATGTTTCCAGGACTGAATTCAATGCAAGGCATATTTGAAACTCTAACTTTGTCGTCCGGTGTCTTATTAGAAATTATTTCAGTTTTCATTTTGTGTTTTTAAGTTAGATATTGTTTTCAAGTTTTACATTTATAATTTTATTGCAATGTGGCAGACTGATGAGAGCAGTGCAGGAACAACCCAGAGACGGGATGATCGCGGAAAGAGGCCAGCGGAAGAACATGTAAAGTGCCAGCATTGCTCTATATTCAGGTATTTTAGTTATTTACATAATTGAAATAATATTAATTTTGTTCAAATATGCAGACACCTAGACATGGTACGCCTGATGATTCCCTCTTTGAGGAAGAGCTTTCTTCATCCCTATCTCCAGTGCTCTTGTTGCGAAAAAAGGCACGAGATGCAAGGTCAGAATTTAATACTTTGATAGACGTGCCTCAAACACCTGAAACAGAAGAGAGGATAAAACAACTTATGAGCCAGCTAGAAACATATCAGGTAATAATAAAAATTCAAAAGGATATTTTTTTTGTTCTGCATGAGATGAATTGTGATAGTTTGATTTTAATTTTTACATTGACTAAACTAACAAAAATTTCTTTTGTATGTAGCGTTTTCTGGCACTTGCTGAACCCGGTGTTGGTGGTAGTGGGACACAAGGGCAAGAGATTGCCCAACAACCCTCTTGTACACCTTCTACTCCTTTAGGTGCCAGCCAAGAAACACACCCTGCCCAAGCAGACACCCAGCCAACCGCTGAACGTGTTGGCAATGATGAGGCTGATATGGCCAACTACATTATTGCGTTTCCCGGAGCTACACGTGTCAGCTCCACAGGGACCATTAATGGCACGTTGTTGGTGAACGATGAAGGTGTCCCTATAAAGCATGTACAACTCCCAGGTAAATTTTAATATTTTAACTATTTCATGTACTTTATCTAAAACATATTTATCACGATTTTTATTTTTAAATTAATGATAATATCTTCTTCTTCTTTTTCTGTGTAGGAAACAATGAGTTCTACAGGTATCTGGAGAGCCATGCGTTGGTAATTTTTGGCCCAAACATATGCACAGGGTGGAATTCCCAGAGTTCCAACCTGAAAAAAGAACTTCTAGATTATCTAGAAACCCTTTTTGGGGTCGGCATATTTGACAGAACAACGGTGGCTCGGGTAGCCGGAAAATATTTGAAATATACCAGGGACACCTATAGGACGCAATTGTAATTTAACCCTAGATATGAGCGTCCTCTCACAGTTCCAGAGAGTGAGTGGAGAGCACTCATCCATGACGGAAAAGAGAAAAGGGCAAAGAAAGAAGGAAAAATGCCAACTAGACCCACAAGGTAAATTACAACTTTAATTCAATAGCTTTAATTTTCTCTATGTCTAAAATAAAAGTGTGCTACGTCATATCTGACTTCAATCTTTTGATGCTAGGTTTCCTGACACCTCAAAGGCAACCAAAGCTAGGATTGAAAAAAGGGCCATCACAAGCTAGGCCAGGGCGGCTACTTGAAATTGGCCGCAAGAATTGTAATTAAGTAGCTAAACATCTTATAATTAATTGTATCGCCTTCCAACATTTTTGTAATCCTATCAAATATGATTAAAAATACATAATCATATGTAATGTAGGGTGATGACTTCGGAACAGAAACTACAGAGGAAGATAAAATATCGCTTTCCATTTCAGCTATCAAGCCGTAGTTGAATGTCGCATAAGCTTGGGGCAGGTCCCAAGATCCAGAATGCCTGATAAGGTAAAACATTAACCTTTCAATATGTTTGTTTTCGTCCATAAATTTAATGTCTAAAAACTTTGTTTAAATCAGGGGAGCAGCACTACCGACGAGGCAAATAACCCAGTTTTAGAGCCAGATGTAGATGATCCTCACGTGCAACTTGATCATTGTAGTGGGGACCAGGCCGACAATGCTACTATCAGTGAGGGCCGTGACGGTAATTAATTTCCACTTATAATTTTTTCTAATTATACCTTGATGGTTTTCCTTATAACATTTTTTGTTTAAATGACAGAGAATGTTTCCCTTGAGGATCTTACCACCAGAGAGGAAGATAGGGCAACAGTCCCAACGACGACCACTAGTGCACCAGGTAAATAATCTCATTGCAATTTTTTTATTAATATTACCAGACTAGTTCAATGATATTTAAAAAATGACAATTAAAATTTAATATTATCTTTTTTTTTAGGCGATGCCCCGTCACTGGATGAGACCAGACATCGTGACTACGCAACTAGGTCAACGCCGACAACTGGTGCACGAGGTAAATAATCTCATTGCAATTTTTTTTATTAATATTACCGAACTAGTTCAATGATATTTAAAAACTGACAATTAAAATTTAATATTATCTGTTTTTGTAGGCGATGCCCCGTCACTGGATGAGACCAGACATCGTGACTACGCAACTAGGTCAGCGCCGACAACTTGTGCACCAGGTAAATAATCTCATTGCAATTTTTTTTTATTAATATTACCGAACTAGTTCAATGATATTTAAAAACTGACAATTAAAATTTAATATTATCTGTTTTTGTAGGCGATGCCCCGTCACTGGATGAGACCATACATCGTGACTACGCAACTAGGTCAGCGGCGACAACTGGTGCACCAGGTAAATAATCTCATTGCAATTTTTTTTTATTAATATTACCGAACTAGTTCAATGATATTTAAAAACCGACAATTAAAATTTAATATTATCTGTTTTTGTAGGCGATGCCCCGTCACTGGATGAGACCAGACATCGTGACTACGCAACTAGGTCAGCGGCGACAACTGGTGCACCAGGTAAATAATCTCATTGCAATTTTTTTTATTAATATTACCGAACTAGCTCAATGATATTTAAAAACTGACAATTAAAATTTAATATTATCTGTTTTTGTAGGCGATGCCCCGTCATTGGATGAGACCAGACATCGTGACTACGCAACTAGGTCAGCAGTGCGGGTCGAAAGGCACGAAATAGGAGCAGAGCATGATGATATTGATGATGTAATTAGGAGCTTTAAAAATAGGAAGAAGAAAAAGAAAATTCGATAATGTAAAATATTGTATTATTATAAGACAAACGCTACCATACTTGGAACGTTTTTTGCGTTATATAAAAAACTCATTTATCATACTATTTTTATGTCAAGCATTAATTGCAATGTTTCCTTGCGTATTTTTTGTTGAATTGTTTTTTTATTAGTTATTGAATATTTTTTTTTATGCTCATGAAAGTAAAAAATGAAATATAGATTGGGTATTGGGGAATTGAGAGTGATGTGAGGGGGGGGGGGGAGGAGCCATAAGAGCTCCCACCTTCACGTGGTTGGCCCCGTTTAGTAGAGAATAATTTATTGGAGCGATTTAATCTTCGAGCAAACCTCCCTCGATCCAGCGTAGCAACAAAAAATTCATTGTTGACTTAGTTGCTACTCTTTCAGATCGTGGGAGGCTTGTTCCAAGTTCATGCGACTCCAATAAATTGTTCTTGAAATGAAGAGGAGCTTATTCAGTTATGTTTTGACATTTTCAACATATGTTCTAACATTATCATAAGAATGCATCTTAGAGAAAAAAATACTACATCAATTACTTGTATTTATTGTATAGATAATGATGGATTTTGATTGACTTGGCAGTGCAGGTACAAATCCTCTTGCATCATGAGAAATACAACTTGACAACCAGGGTCATGTCCAGGATATTTTTGCTTGTGCGCTTGACCATGTTCGTAATGTCACATTTTGTAAGTTCCTTTACAGTTCATAATTCAATATTAAGCTTGTTCATGATTATTATCTAGGTTTTTTGTATGTGTTTTTTCATCTATTTCATTGTAAGCAACTCTGCATGTTTCCTGTTGTTCACTATGATTTCTCCCATTACCACTCCCAGGATGAATCCGACTTTATTGTTACATAGGTTACTTTATTGTTACTATGATTTCTCCATTTACGATTTCATAGGTTACATCATGTAAAGTTGTCAATCTCAAGTTGGTGATGAGCTTTAGTTCTCCAGATTTGGGGCTTTTCTGATATTTTATCCCTCATGTCATTCCTGCATCACCTCGTTGTTTGAGCATGCCAATTGTCTACAACTTGTACCAATTGGCACATGTCAATCCCTGAGTGGTGCCACATTTCACCTATTTTCAGTGAGAGTTTAGGGTTTCTCTAACATAGCTTTAGAAATCCGATTCAGTGCCTGCTTGAATATTGTCACATAATACTCATGGTTTGGATTGATGAGCATGTTCTGAATGGTTGGTTGATTCATAAGAACCACCCATATAGTCATCTTGAGATATTTCAAAATTTTTCTCGGGTTTCCTTTTTCACCGTTTCTAGTGGGTGGGATGGTGTGGGGTGATCCATCAATACCGGTGCTCTTGTAGTAGGGAATTTGTTTTTGGGGATATAAAGGAGCATTTGATGTAGATATCCCATTGGATGCATTCATATATGGGCACGAGAGGTCAAGAATTTAAATTAAAAATATGCAACCTCTAGCATGGAAACCTGAAGGCCGCGAGAGACACTGGTTAAAGATTGTTTTGTGCTGGCCTTAATATAGTCATGATTTCTTTCTATTATCTTAATGCAAATATATAGTCCGGTCTCATTAAAATGAGGATTGTGGTTGTATTTCTCTTTGGTTGTTTCTCTCTTAATGCTCCAGAAGTTGCTAAAAGTTGCGATAGTTGTTTAGTTTGCCTGTTACAACTTAAAAGTGGTTTTTAGCAATGGGAGTCATGTTTTTTAAGGTTCATACTAATATGAAGATCTTGTAATTATATATTCAACATAAGAGAAGATGGCCTCTGCTTTGGGTAGTATGAAAACAATTTCCACATCTACCTCATTGGGTAACAATGGAAAGGGGAAGAAGTTGGGTGCAATGTTTGATAATTATGGCAGACAATTGTCTTCTCTTTCAATTTTTTCACCCATTTCCTTTAATCGCTCAAGCAGAAGAGGGACTCTGAGATTACGCGACAAAGAGAAGGTAGTTAATACAAGAGCTATGGAAAAGGAGTTGTACTTCAACAAGGATGGCTCAGTGACAAAAAAATTGCAGGTCAGAGAAAAAATTATGTTTAAAGGAAGGTCCCCTGCACGTGAAACTTCACCGTGGTGGATCTTTCCTTGTCCCCTTATATTCGATTTTAATGTGTTATTTTAATTTTTCATGGAGGGTTGTTATTTTAGATGTGTGCTCTGGTTTTCTTTTTAACATTGTATTAGTTCCCCTTCTTAAATGTCTTAGATTTGGTAGGCATAATTTGAAAACTCAAAGGTGAAAGGAAACATATTTGTTACCCAGTGGTCTAAAAGGAAAGGGTTATGGCTGAGTCAAATTTTATTTTTATTGACAGTGTAATGAAATGTATCTCAATGCTATGGTTTTGGCATTTTTATTGGTTGAATTAGAGGACCCAGTTGAAAATATTGGGGCCAAGTAGGCTGGTTTTCCTTTTTGCTGATGGTTTGGTGTATCTAATTGAATTAGTTGCCTAAGGTATTTTTGGTTGCAAACTCCTTTTCATTTTTCATACAGTATTGGCCTTGTGGAATACATTTGATTGTGTGGTCTGTTAGATCTACAACATTTGTAGTTGTTTAGTCTTATGGCCGAGGTGCACTTTTATTATGGAAATAGTTGATGCAATATTGTCATTTAATCCTTACTGCAGGGTAGCATGTTGAGAAGTTTCTTGTGAAACATTTGATATTCAAAATGACACTTGATCCTATACAGCATCATGCACTTGACTTCAAAATTCATATTCAAAGTGTGCCAGACAATTCTTGCAAAATTTCAAATATTTATGTTGTTTTAAACCATTATCTTTTTCATGTATCGGATGCTGAAAATGTGAAAAAGACTTTGGTATGAAACCAACTGGTGAATAATTTCCAGCAAAACAACCACTTCCAAGACATGATTTAGAAGTAGATCATATGTACTTATGAAGCATAGAAAGATATCCTTGATGCATTGTCAATGTTTGGCTAGGGTTATTTTTGGAGAAAATAACTCCTTATTCCTAGAATAGTGATCTTCAATACAAGTAAATGCCGGAGAAGAGAGATCATCGTGTGACGCAAAAAAACTGAAATTGGACCCCCAAGGAGAAAAGGTCATAATCATCACGCATTTTTCCCCCATTACCTGCTCTTCTCCCACCTATTCATTGACTTTTCTGTTTATTTATCACCAGAATTTGATGTTAAATAATCACAAATGGTTGGACTTTAATTTATATTCCCGACTTTATATTATCTCCAAGCCTGATAACCAATGTTTAACTTTTGAACACTTTGTATTTATACTCCACGTTTCTTTTTAATAAATAACTTGTAATGAACTTTCGGCTCTATATTTCACCACCCATCCTTACAACAATCATGCTCCAGACTTATGCTAATTATCCGCCAATCGTTTAATTAAAAAATTTCATTATACTCCGGCCCCACCTATATATATCAATAACCAATCAAACACTCGTATCGTACCTAGCTATCCTCCGCACACCTTAGTTAACCTCCGGGCAAGTTCAACGTGCGACCACCATCCGATGGCCCTTCTCCAAATCAACGACTCTTGGCAATTTCGCTCGGCTTCCAACGTCGGGCTTTAACGTGCGATGGCGCGGGTTAAATGGTGGTTTTCCGGGGGTCACTTCGCCACGTGTCGCTTTCCCTATGGAATCGCTCGCGAATAGGAAATACCGCCTACTCCGCAAAAGCGGTGCGATATGGGCAAACCGCTTTTGTGATTCCGCTCGTGGTTTTGGTAGAGGGCTTGACCACGGGTGCATGTCTGGTTCCGCTATCCTTTTGTTTGTTAACTCAAGGTCATCGCCTGGGTCAAAGTTCAAAGCCTAACAATCTTGTCTCATTACGGACGAGATTGTTGTGGTTCACGACCCCGGCCTTTAAGTCGAGCCCGCCGACTTCAAACGGCGATCCATAATTCAAACCAACACACCAAAATAACCTACTAGATGTCACACTCTTGTGACGCGAAAACCAAATGAATTCCGCCCTAATATTTTTCGGGTCCGGGGTTGGGCACAGACGAGGGAGAGTTGTGACGCGAATTTCTTATCACCCAATTCAATCTTTTCTATTTTCATTTGCCTCACCCTTTTGACTTTGTAAATAAAACAAATTGTGTCTGCGTCATTTTCATTGTTCCGTGCGCTAGCCAGTCTTCCATGCAACAAAATTCAAAAACCAACTGTTAACGCTTGCTGACCGTTACCTTGCTGAAGAGAATTGAATCCGAGTATTTCAGGGTTCTTCTGTCATAACCAGCGCCTGTTTAAACACGTTTCATTTCCCGTAAACAGGTATTTATTCCAATTCCCCGCTAAACTCTGTAAAAAATCCCGGTTTTAGTTTTAATTCTGCACTAAGGTCTGAAAAGAAGTTCAGTTTGGTCTTTTTCGTTCCCAGAACTACAATTATATTCCCAAAACTGGTAATTGTGCCCCTTTTCCACAAAAACCCCAAAATTCCATTTCTGAATCCACAAGAACCAGAAATGGAAGTTCCTGTAGCTCTGAATGTTGTGCCCATCAATGCCCCTCACAAGGACTTGGATTATTTGCCTTTAGCTGATATGGATTTTCAAATTAAGGACTTGCGTCTCAGTGAGAATCCTCTTCGAATATTTTGTCGCTGCAGAGACAATTATTTGAATGGTTCTGACATCTTTGGACTTTGGGAATCAAATATTCCTATGTACCTTCTCCCCTCAGTCCATATTTTTCCTGAGTTAATCCATTATTGCTACGCAAAGTATGATCCCAACCAACGAGCAGTTTTATCCCTAAGTCAAAATGTCCTTTTCCCAATAACTGCTCAGTCCATAAATGAAATGCTACAATTCCAACCTGGTCAAGCTCTCACTCCCCTGTCCATGGTTGAATTACTTGAGAAATCTACTAAGTTATCCCATGAAGAGTTAAACCACCTATGCCAAACCTTCATGTTACTAGAGCATCAGCCTAAAAACCCTCCCCCTTATGGTTATGCTTTCTTTACTGATGAGGGTAGAGTTATTTTAGACATGATATCTTCCATAATGGGCTTCAATACTATTGAGTATGTTGATCACTTAACCCTAGTATTGTTATCCATTTTTACCCCTGGACAGCCTCCTGCTGTCAAGTACGATTTTGCATCTTATATTGCTGACAAAATCCATGATCAGTTCATGAGATTTGAGAATGAGAGAGTATTTAAGTATTCTTCTGTCATATATTATCTCATGATTTACTTTCAGTCAGAAAATTTCCCTTTTTATGTTAAGAAACTTGATGCCAAAGGGAATCCTAGGTCAGTCATATTTTGGTCTGCCATTACTCACAATTCCTCTGATTCTCCTTATTCCTATAATGAGTTTGTCAACCTTTTTGTTCATCCTGCAACTACCTTGTTGACAGGAGTCTCTCCTCCTAGAATTAACAATGAAATCAAGAAAATCCTTCAGCTCTTAAAGCATTACAAGATAGGTGACTGGTACCTATATCAAAACTACACAGAGATCAAGATATATGGATGTGAATTATGCCCATTCAAACTGCCCAAGTATGTCCCAATGAGACTCTTTGCATTAGAATATTTCAGGCAGATGAATAATTCAGATATAATTCATTTTTGCAATGCAAAGAAAAAGGATCAACTCGGGATCAAGAGCCAATTAGGTCCCTTCATTTGTAACTCTAGGGAAGCTGGAAAGGAAGCCGAAAGGATTTTAGAAGACTATCTCAGACTACAAAAGAGTTTCTACTGGGTGCCTTATGATCCAAACAACTTTATCTGTGATAGAAGAATGAAAAATAAACAGTCACCATACATCCATCAAAGAATCCCGGAAATAGAACAATATGCTAATATGGATGAATGGACAGAAGGGACATTGGTTGAAAATGATAGTGAGCAGGTCAATGTTGAAAATGTAATGAAAGATCTTGAAAAGATACTTGACCTAGATTCTTTTGGACAGGTGCAGGGATCTTCTTCAGCCAGGACTTTACAACAAAATTTGCAGGAGATTAGTACAGTAGCAGTAGAATCTAAAGGAAAAGAAAAGGAGCCTGATATACAAATAATTGAAAAATTCATAATGACAACGCAACTAGAGACTTCTAAAGAACAAGGTCAAGGACAAATTCCTCCTACTCAGATCAGTGAGCCAGAAATTTCTATTTTACAAACTCCTCTGAATATAGAAAAGGGAAAAAAGAGAGAGGCTGAAACAACTACTCCTATTGGTGGCTCTTCTGAACAGCAAGATGTTAAAAGGCAGAAATTAAATCCCCTTCCAGAAGATGAATCATTTCAGGAAATCCCTAACAGCCAGGGAAGAGAAGACAGTCAGCAAACAGATACAGGTAGTGGGACATCCACTAATTTTCAAAAATAGGGAATACAGAGGCAAAAAAGTGCAGAAATATCTTCTTTCAAACCTCCAGTAAAAACTGCCTGGGACATCAAAAGAACATTCACCAATATAAAGGCCAGGAACGATCCACTTAGACTTAAAGTGTACAACCAATATTTGAAGATGGCTCCGAAAAATCAAGAAAGATTGATGTCAGCTTATGACATCCAACACGGTAAGATGTTAATGAGCCATTTGAAGCCCAAGGTGCGGCAGCCTCAGACAGCTGCAGATTACGTTAGGACTAATTTTGAAGTCTTAGTAAAGGATATCCATCCTTTAGATCAAATTGAGCTACACAAGAAAACAGGTGAGATGATTTATTCTACTCTGACGGATAAATCAATGATGACCCATAATTTGCAGGATTCTTTGGATAATACTAATACACAGTTGCAGCCTGAAAAAGCCTCCTCCCAGGCTAAGGATAATAGAATCAAAACTTTAGAGGAAATAATCATTGGTTTGGGTCATAATCCTAAAGATGTGAAAGGTATTGAAGCTTTGACCAAGAGAAAAGATGATGATATTGCAGCTCTGAGAAAACAATTAAAGTTACCGGCCTCAAGACATCCACAGACTGCAGAAATCATCAAACAAAATTCTGAGGAAGAACTAATGGATTTGCTCTTAAAATTGAATGAGCAACTTATTGCAACTGAAAAAGAGCTTGAGAATGCATTAAAAGATAAGCAGGCAAATATTCTAGTATCTACAGCAGGAGTAGTGACAGGTACAGCAACAACAGTTCAACCAGCAGAATTGTCACAGAGCAACACTACAAATTTGAACACTGATGAATTAACAAAGTCAATGGAAGATATGAACATTCAGGCCATAGAGCTTCACAAAACAAAGGAACAATTGGCCACTCTAGAACATAAATATGTTCTTTCAAAAATGAGTGTTGCTGATAAAACAAGAGAAGTGAACAAATTAGAAAAAACAGTCAAAGCATTGGAAAAGGATCTCACATTGGAGAAACCTTTAAAAGAAATAAATGATATTCTTTGGGATAATATCATTAAATCAATAAAGGATGTTTGGTCCTCAATTCAGATAATGGATGAACAAAATAACTTAGTGAAATTGGCTCTGGATGAGATTGAGAGATCAAGACAAGAGTTGGGAAATATACCAGAAGAGGCCAATAGACTTATACATTTTTTGAATACTCAGACTAAGAATCAACTTGCAGAAATTGGTATTCAGGACAGGACCGAAACAATTCTGGAAATAAAGAAAGTTTTTACTAAAAGAACTCTGGTACATAATTTAGAACGAAGGTGCTCAGATATGCAAGAAGAAATCATTGCCTTCAGAGAAAGATTGAATATTTTGTTAAATAGAGGATTGCCCAGTCCTATAGTTGCAGAAGATAAGCTAATAGACCTTGATAGTTATGTTGAAAAATTGGACAAATATGCTGATAATCAAGCTAGTTCTTCAACCAGTTCATCAACAGCAGCATTGCCTACAGGGAAAAACCTTCATGACAGATTGGAGAATTTATTTTATCTCGAGCATGAAGTAAATCATTTGTTCCCAAATCAGCCTAATTTCTTCAGATATACTGAGGCTGATGAAACACTAAGAAAGTTGCAAAGGACCAGAGTGCCAGAAGTTCAATGGTGGGAAGAAATGATGGAACTTTTGTAAAAAATTACCCTTACATAAATTTTTGCCTATTTACCACAGTATATCATGATAAAAAGGATAAAGGGATGAACAAAGGTCAAAGAGTATCAGAGCAGTTAAAGAGTATCAGTGAAATGAAATAATCAACATAGAATTACTAAAGAGGACAGCAGCAAGCCAATATATAGGGCCTGCCTCCAGCACATTCTTAAAAGAAGGAAACAGCACAACATCAGTTATCATTTTTCTTATCTACGAGACAATCTGTCTCTATATTGTTGTAATGACTTCATGGACTATTTTACTTCATATAATATATTAAAAACAATGTTTTTTCTCTTGTCAAAAAAAAATGATTAATGTTTATCACTCTGCCTTCAAAACTAGCGATGTTGGTCTATGTTGTTGGTTTATTGATATGGTCTGATGGTCTTCCTCACATGATTAGCGTTTTTCTCTGTTCATGGATTTTGGGTACTTTAATTTGTATTTGGAACAATGGACGTTGGTATTCTATCTGTTGCTTTACTATTCTACATACTGCTATTTCACTTTCTTATAGATGCCTCGGGCATATTTGGATGCTTTCTCAGATTGTCGATAATCTCCATGTGGACCGTTACTGGGTTTTATATCATGTCCCTGTATGTGACATGGGGTATTTTTCTATCATTGTCTGGGGTGGGACTTCCACTTTTCTGGATGGATATTTGGGTTCCAATCTTCAGATGTGAAAATGTAATGACTTCAGGGACTGTTTTACTTCATATAATATATTCAAAACAACGTTTTTTCTCTTGTGAAAAAAAAATGATTAATGTTTATCACTCTGCCTTCAAAACTAGCGATGCTGGTCTATGTTGCTGGTTTATTGATATGGTCTCATGGTCTTTTTATATTTGGGACATATCTTAGTCCTCACATGATTAGCATTTTTCTCTGTTCAAGGATTTTGGGTACTTTAATTTGTATTTGGAACAATGGACGTCGGTACTCTATCTGTTGTTTTACTATTCTACATACTGCTATTTCACTTTCTTATACATGCCCTGGGCATATTTGGATGCTTTCTCAGATTGTCGATAATCTCCATGTGGACCGTTACTGGGTTTTATATCATGTCCGTGTATGTGACATGGGGTATTTTTCTATCATTGTCTGGGGTGGGACTTCCACTTTTCAGGATGGATATTTGGGTTCAAATCTTCAGATGTGAAAATGTAATGACTTCATGTACTATTTTACTTCATATAATATATTCAAAACAACGTTTTTCCTCTTTTAAAATTTCATTTTTTTTTTTTAAATTGAACCTTCCGTCGCAATTCCGACGTCTCGTAAGCGTCGGAATTGTGACAGTTTACAGACGTCGGAAGAGCGACGTTCAAAACGTCGGACCACATTTTGTCGTATCAGACAAGCATAAGACGTTTGGAAGAGCTATCAAAACAACTCAATTACATTTCATCGTATTAGACAAGCATAGACGTTTAAGCAGGCCATGTTAAAAACGCTGGATCATTATCTCCGTCGAATTAGACAAGCATAGATAAGTCAAAGAGCTATTAAAATGACTACATTAATACTAGACAACATAGATGGCCGAAGAGTTTATCAAGCCAAAACGCTTCGACCACATTTCAGCTAAGTGCTATTAGCTTACTGAATGGAAGTGCTGTGACGATTAGACGCTGAGTGACGCTTGTTGGAAGCTACTAAGGTACGAGCATCACACACTTTTTAGTTGTACGAACCGCGATTGTGATGGTAAACCACGCTATAACTACATTTTCTTAAAACTCATGTGCAGGTATTGGCTCCAAGAGGGGGCACCTTTTCTTATGGGCTTCATGAGCCACTTTGGGCCATGAAAAATGGTGATGTTGGTCATTCCTTGGGATTTCTTGGAGAGATGATGTACTCTTCATGGTGTCATTCATCAACACCAACCATCATACACCTTCTCCAAGCATACAAGAAGGATGAGGTAGCAAACAAGTGTTGGGGAAAACACTTGTCATATCATATCCTATGGTAGTTAGTAGTAAAATTGTGTTGGTTGCACATGAGGGACCATTTTCCTTCTCCTTTATTGCATATGGCAGCTAGCAAGACCTTGATTATGATACCATATGCTAGAGATGTTCTTATCTTTGTTGGGGGCATGGTTGAAGGAGAGACACATATGTTGGATGTGTCCTTTGGGAAAGGAGTTTCCCACACTTTTTTCACTACATGATTCAAGGGGAGCATGGGATGTTATATGGCCACTATGGTAGACCACTTGTTTCTTTGTAGGGTGAGCCATATGGTTGTTTGGGACATGCCTCTCATAAGTATTGGAGAGGCATTTTTCTATGAATTTCCAAGCTAGGAGGTGATTCAATTCATTTGGATGATAGCATGGAGATGGGAGTCTTCATGGATGATGAAATTCCCCATGATTGTCATCACTTCTATCTTGAGGAGGCCATGGATCAGCAAGAAGGTTTCCACATAGACCTTCCATTCCTTCATAATGAGAGCCATTGGGTTTATTCACCAAAGGCGGACTTGCACATTGGGGAGGGACCGTTGGCAAACATAACTATTGCAGAAAATCTGAAGCAATGGTGGAGACTATTGGATGAGGGGGCCACAAGAGAAGAAGGGGAGATTTTGTAGCACTCACCTTATCAGTTGCTTTAGGACAAGCAACATCTTGGAGGGGAGGACTATAATATTCCCACTTAGCCCAAGCTAATTGGAATATTCAAATTTTCTTTGTTTTGTTTTGCATTTCATGTTGATGAATAAAATGTAAAGGAGGACTTGCAAAAATCCTGAAAACATAAAAATAAATCAGTGCCCAATGTCAACAAGGCTAAATCTGGGCCATTTTATAAAACACGCTTCAGTGTGAAAGAGGTTGATTACTTGACCAAGTCAACCATGACCATATCTACAACACATTCTAGATGCATTGAACCTTCTTGAGGCACAACATAGTTCTAGATGGAGGTTCTACATGTGAAAGGGGCTAAGCTAATGAAGTGATTCAGGGTTTGACACAACTCCAATATTATAAAAGGAAGAGGAGAGCAGCATGAAGAGGTTGTTGAATATATTATTTCAGAAGAATTTGTCTGGTTAGACATTTATCATTCTCTAGCTATTTAGCTGAGAACAGTACTGCTTACACTTGGGTGTCCCTGGTCGGGAATCCCACCTCCTTCCTAGAGTAGCCATTGGAGGATTTTTGCTTGTCTTGTCCACTATTAGGCTTGGGCCAAGATTTACCTTACACCTATAGTGTTGATCCTATTGAGGGTTGGGTTTTCCATGTGAGTTGCAGCATGTGGGAGATATATATTCTCAGATCTATGCATATCTAGCCTCTCTTTTCACTGGGAAAGTATGCTATCCCATTGGTAAGAGTGTCCTAGATCATTGGAGCTACAGATCTATACCTTGGCATTAGGCCAAACCATTCTCAGAGCTTACAGTGCAGTTTCTATCCATGGACTGCGTTATTTACAAGTTTGCAGTTGCAGGGTGTTTTGTCTGCATTTTGGAGGAGAAATCTTCGGTGGTAGGATTCTTCCTCTCACTGTGGTGATCGATGGATTGGACATTCAATCCATGTTTTTTTCAGATCTAATCTGCTGTTATGTTATATGATTCAATAATTTCTGAATATTATTGCAGATCTGCAACTCTAGATCTCAAATCTACTCATATACTCTCATGTTTTGAACAAAACCCCAAAGGGAATGTATAGATGAGTTGTTCGTGTACACATATCTGAATCAGATTTATATTTTTATATACAGATCTAATCTAGATCTGATAATTAATAAAATGCTACTTCAGCTCATTAAAATAACGATATCAGGTTTATGCAGAGTTTTCTTGTGGTTGTAGCACCTCATTTCTGAGGGTTTTTCCTGTATAGTCTTCTACTTTCTCTTGTACAACGCATGAGCTATAATGTAAATCTGATTTTCTAATATACATCTGATCTTTGAGCCACCATATTGGCCTACTTCTTTGGTTCAATGGAACTGCATTATTTTTGAAGCAGTTTGTGCATATTGCTGCAGTCCCTCCTTTGAGCAGTTTTCAAGCCTTCCTTAGTATGGGAGATCTGTCTAACCCTCCTAGAGAGATTTTTTTTTTGATCTCCTCTTTGATTTAGGTCTTAGATACTCAGATCTAAGGAATCCAGGGAATGATTTCAAGAGTTACAGTAGCCATTCCTGAAAAATGTGTTTTTCATGCATGCCTTGCTAGAAATACCGATTTTGGGATATTATAGGCTGTGAGCAGTAAAATGAGACTCATCATCTCATATTTTTTATTAGAATCCTATAAAATCTCCTTAGCTTGAGGATTATCAGTAGGGGAAAGCTTCAATTTTCTCTTAAGTGAAACAATATCACCATTTTTCTTTTTAATTAATTATTCTGCAACTTTTATATTCTGAGGATTATATCCTACCTCAATCACTAGTTCCTCCTAGGATTATATCCTACCTCCATCACTAGTTCCTCCTAGGATTTGATTCTAATATCCTTTGCATATGATGATGCATTTTCTAGTTTGAGTTGATTTCTTACATTTATCAAAGAATTTTGAAGCTTCTGTGCACGCATGGCCTTGGTGGTCATGGTGGATTAAATCATCTCTCCTGCCTGCTTGTGAAACTCTACTTGATCTAGAGGATGAATATCCTCTACTCGAAATTCAAAGTCAATCTTTTTATAATCAGAGGATGTTTTAGGAGCTGACACTATGGGCTGCAAAACTGTCATCAACATCTTTTTGTTCTTGTAACGAAAGGATGAAAGCATCCTATTCTGAATTCTAGGAGTCTAGTTTAAGTACCGAGAATATATTTGATTCTTGATTTCTGCATTTTTAGCCTTAGTCTCCTTGTACCTTTCCTTGATGCCCATATCATTTTATTTTGTTTTCCTTGATGATGAAACTTCTATACTATGTTGTTTCTGAGTTAATTGTGTATTAGAAGAGGTTCGCTATTGTTCCTCTTCAATTACTGTAGGAGGTACAATATCATTCTCTGGAATACATGTGTCTATGACCTCTACTATCTCTTTTTCTTTGCTGGAAGGATTAATTTTTGGCTTTTTGTTGTACCTGAGTTTGAACTTTGTCTCTGTAGTAGTCTTTGCTATGTAAGACCCTTGTTGCCTATTTCTTTTTACACTTCTGTCTTCCTAGACTAGAGTCTGCAAAGTTGGACTAGTATCAATTTGCTTCTCAGTCTCTACCAGTGTATTCTCTAACCATTCAAGTTGGTTTGAGAAATTCTCAATATCAGGTTTTTTTTTCATGCATGTATGGATTCAATTTGCACTTGACCCTCATTTTGCTGATTATACTAAGGGGATCATAATACCAAAGAAAACTATGACTAAATTTATATTCATGCAACTGATTTTCTCCCTCTGGACCTAATTCTCTGTTATTACAAATGGATGGGCCAACCTGCCTCTTAAATTTAAATTGTGTTTTATTCTTTGCAATCAAGAAATTTACAGCATCTGAATTCAAATTCTGCCTTATATACTATAAAGAAAATAACCTCATGGGGAGTTATTTTGGCAATTTGTAAGAATAAGGTTTGACCCATAGACTCTACTTTTAGTGTGGTTTTGGTATAAATACCAATAACCTGACCTTCTTTTCTTAAATAGTTGTAAAAATTTCTTGACGTCATTGCTAATCCTAGGCTGCACAATGTTATTTAGCAGATTGAACAAGGGATAGATAAAATAATCTGTCAACTCTAAATAAGTAAACTCATTTGACTTCGTCCTTATTAAGGATGTCTAGAATATGACAGATTGTGGATTTCCTTCCATATCAATCTTCTGAATATTTATAGGAAACTTTTTAGACTAGAAATAAAGGAACATTTGGAAAAGGAATGAAGAATACCTAAATATACCTTTAGTAGGCAGTTTCACTAGTTTCTCATCAATGGTATCAGCAATATATTCGACAAAGTTAAAGATCACTACAGGGGGCTGTTGAGGTAAGAGAATGGATAAGGTACCAAATACTCATACATAAACACATTCATCTATGAAATATCCAAGGATAAATTTAAGATAACATGGAAATAATATGTCTAGTTCTTTCTGAGAAATTTGAAGAGGACTATGGAGCATTGAGTTTAGGTATTTCCACATAGGATTGCATGATGGTTTGAAAATTTTGGAATCTCTTGGGAAAATTAAACTCCTAATAGAACTTAGTGAGTGCTTCAATAGGTAAAGGAGATTCATTAAGCTCAGGATGTAATTGAAGCATCTGGTTGATACATTCATCTGTAATGGTAAAATAAAATTCATTTTCAGTGTTCACAACAACTCTTTGATCAGGAGAATAGCATGATTGGCATAGTCTAATTGCTTCTCAGCATTGATGAGTATGGGGAACAACATATTTAGACAAGTTTGATTCCCAAACAAACACTTCATCTTCTTGATATAAGGATTTCTCTTGGCTCCAACAGTGGAGCTCTAGAAGGTTAAAATATGTTACAGGATTTATTATTTCGAAATCTACATCTTCTAGGCGAATATGCTCTACATCTACAATAGGAGGTTATAGAGCGTTGATCACAATAGTGCCTTTGGAAGCCATAGATTTGTTTTATTTATCAATTTAAATATTTTTGACCTTTAAAACACTGATTTAGGCCTGTTAAATACTTTTGTAAGTTTAAACAATTTACAGAAGGATTTTATATATGACAGGGGTTCTAGCTTTCGCTACAAAAGGTATATTTCTGATAACTTTGACTCAAACTTTATTTTTTGTATCAAAAGAGTAATTTTCCTGACCTTATAGTCTCAAAAAAATATTTTCAAGGGTTTATAGTGGACTTTTATGGGATAAAACAATCTTAGAACATCACATTTTATGCAAAAGAGCTCCTGGGTACTGTAGAAAATATTTTGGAGGTCTTATAGGAATTTTTAAGATCTACAGATGGCCAAACTCAATCAAAATTTGTGTTTAAACCAGGTTTAGGCTTCAGAATCTATAAGTAATGCTCAGGGTTTGTATAATTGAAGGATTTATGAAGCAATGGGGTATTCTTGAGGTACAAAGGCTCCTAAATGATTCATTTAACAATATAACTCTTTCATATTGATGAATGAGTCTTTTTTCTCGGAAGAATATCCGTAAAATTCAAAATTTTTCTATGAAGAAGGGTTTTTAGGGTTAGAAAGATTTCAAAAGATTTTTACTGGTCTTTATATGTACTTGAATGGCTTCTTCAATTTTGTAACAGTCGAATTCGATGATTTATGATTGTTTTTAGTCTGAAAACATAAGCAACAATGGTCTAATTGGTTTCGAATGTTCTTTCTGTGCAAAAAAACGGTAACAGAAGGATAAAAAATGCTTTTTGGATCGCTTATAGGTAGTTTGTTTGAAAAGTGAACAAATTAAATAGAGGTCAATTGAAAATAGAAATGTGGTTTAGGCACGGGGAAGGGAATAACCACCAAGCAGTTTCGCATGGTTGAAATATGATAAGTGGGATTGATTCAATTAGTGCGATGGAATGAAATTTGGATGCATGGAGGTGAGAGAAACTCCGAAAACAAATTTTATCACAAGGTTTGGGTTTTCTTATCATTTGAATTGATAAATATGCAATGAGGGTTTGTCACCATTGGATCTGGTGGATAGGAGCGAATGATCGAGATCGTGCGATGAAGATGCGAGGTTGAAAGGCGTGGTGCCCAGGATTTCTATCAGGCAAGATGTTTGTAAAATGTATTTAAACATATTTTTAATACTTATTTTGGTTATGAAATAGGATAATCGGGTTAATATTACAAATGAAATGGATATAAGTGTAATATTAACATTGGTGGGGTTAATGTATAATAGTAATAGTTTTAACTTATGGGAGCGGGAATATATATCACATGGAAAAAATAAAACATAGGTTTGAACCTAAAATATTGGTGGGAAATATTAATAAAAGGAATTAATATAACACGGCTAAAAGGTGAATAAAGGAGCTAATATGTAAATTAATGTTTAGTAATGAAATGAGATAAGAGAGATAAAATAAAGTAAACCTAATGTAACACATAATATAGGGATGCGTTTCACTGTTGAGGGTTTCAATATAATATGTTTAAATTTAAAATGAGGGAAAAATTCTTTTTCGGATTTTTGGGTATTTTTAGGGTGAAATGGGAATTAGTCAAAGGGTTTTACTTTCCCCACGTATAATGATTTTTACACTTAGGAAAAGGGAATATTTGCAAGTGAAGCTAAATGATAATGGGAAAAAACAAAAAAAGAAGGGGAAATAATAAAATAGAGGGGATGAAATGTTTTTACAAAGGGGTGATTTTTGAAGGAAATTAGTGGCTGAATGACCAATTTCCTTCTTATCTGTGATTGTAAAAAGTGCTTCTACCTACCCATATGCTACCCTAACATTTTTCTTCATTTACCTGGCTGCATTTGAGCTTGCAAAACCTTGTTCATCTTTCTTCTAAAACAAAAAACTAACTAATTCTATCCTTACTTCTTCCAAGGGCTCAGATTAAGCTCTTGAGCTCCTTATTTTTCTCTACCTAACCACTGATCTTCCAGTATTAAATTGTTTGGCTAGATATTTATTCTCTATATAATAACATGAAATTTAAAATATGGGAGGTTAATATTAAACTATTTAACCTCCATGGATTGTGGCATTGTAACAAAGTGCACATAATCTTTATGTCATAGAAAAAATAAACAGTAGTGGTATTTGGATTTGCATCACTTTCATGTTTTGTTTTATCTCTTTTTTTTTATTTGGGGTCCATTTTTCTATTCTTTTCTATGTTTCTTCTTTCAAGTCCTTTGATTTTTATTTTAGGATTTTTAGCCTATTTACATATTTTATTTTATTTTCTGATATGGGAAAATAATTTGCAGAAATCAAAGTACGTAGATATTAAAAGACTAATCAAAGTGAATTAAAAAATTATGAATCCCATTATTATAGGACCCTAACAATGACTCCACATGGGGATGGAATTTTCTAGTGAAATGTCAAGAACTTTGAGACTAGTAGCCTTTGAATTTTGACTATGCGAGCCTTGGAACTTTTTTTTGAGCTCTGCATTATTCTTAATTATGATATTTTATCCTTCAAATCTTAGGGCCTTCTCTCTGGGCTTCAAATTTTCTATGAAAAACATCCAATCCAATCGAAAATATGCAAGGTTGTGTACAATGAGTAATGTAAACAGAGTGAACTATTTTATACTATAAGGAATAGTAATGCTTTAGCATTCTGCCATTGACAGGTCGACCAAGCAGATCTAACCCATCCAACTCCTTCAAAAATAAATCATTGTTACCTTTGTAACCATAAATAACATAAGGTTATTTCCATAATAAATCAAATTTCCCATGTTTACCTTTCTATTCTCTCCTTGAATCCCACTTTAGAACTTTGTCACCTATATAGAGATCATCTTCCTTAGTCCTTTTGTCAAATATTTTTTTAATATTTTCTTGGAAAAATTGAGACATAAGATAAACCTCTTTCTTGGTTTTCTGCAAGTGCATGGTTTGGTTTATTCTTCTTTGAATATCATTGGTTTCAAATTGAATTTCTTAGATTATCCTCATTACTGGTACTCCTAAAGAAGATGAAAAACAACATCAATCCCATAGACAAGTTGGTAAGGGGATCTACCAAAAAATTTCTTTGTGGTAAGTATATCTACCCATAAGGCATTCACTAACCTCTTGTTCCAAGTTTTCTTATTATCTTCTAGTAGTTTCTTGATGATGTTCACAAGGCTTCTATTGGACGATTCAACAAGGCCATTACCTTGAGGGTGATATGCAGTAGAATGGCCAAGGGTAATGTGGTATTTATGACATAGGTCAATCATATTTTTGGACTTGAATGTTGTTGCATTATCAGTGATGATCTTTTGGGGGCATCCAAATATTGAGATTGTGTTGTTTCCTAAAAGTGAAATTATGACAGTGTCAGTGGCTTGCCTAGAAGGTATGGATTCTATCCACTTAGTGAAATAGTTTGTGGCTATCAAAATACGCTTGTGTTGGGCTAAGGATGGAGGGTGAATTTCAGCAATGAAGTAAAGACCCCATTGCTGAAAAGTCATTTATGTTGAGATTGGTTTTAAGGGTAAAGGTAGCAGCTTTTTCTTTCCTTCAAAGATTTGGCACTTGTGACAGGAGGTCACATACATTTTTACATCTGCAAATAAGGTAGGGAACTAAAAACCAACTCTCAATATTTTATATGCAATATTATTCTAGTATATATGTCCCCCACAATCATCTGAATGAAGCTCTTACAAAACTTTATCAACTTCTTCTTTAAGTAAACAATTCAAAAAAATTTCACCATAATCTTTTCAAAACAGTGCATTGTCTATAATACAAAATCTTATTTCCTTTAACTTTAAAAATCTAGCATTAGTTATTGATAATCTAGGAGGAGCTTGTAAATATAGTAATACAAATATAATATATGCATACCATGGCGATTCCCAAAAGGATTCATTGATCTCTGGAGTTGCCATCTCTTCTTGATTATCTATTTGGGCAGTAAAATTGATATCTAAAGCATGACAATCAGATTTAGCCATGAGTTTGGCTAAACCTCGACCTTTTATGAGTTTTGTGGGTTTGATCTCTATGTCATATATCAAAATGGTGGCAATCCACTTGACTCTTTTTCCATCAGGCCCATTTTGTGTTAGAATGTCCTTTACAAATAAATTTGGAACACAAGAAATGATATGTGCATAAAGGATGTACACTCTAAAGTCTTTGATAGCTTTCACTAATGTTGGTGCCTGCTTTTCCATTATGTTATACTTGAAATTGGCATCTCTAAGTGATTTTATGAAAAAAGGAATGGGCTTCTCATAGCCCTCATCATTTTTTTGTAGTAAAACAACAACAATAGTGTGTTCTAAAGAAAAGGTAAAAATAATGAATTTTTTTTGGAAATCAGGAATTATATAGACTAGTGTTTTTGTCAAAGCTTGTTTAATTGATTCAAATGATTTGTTGGCCTCCACATTCCATTTAATTACTGAGTCTTTTTTCAACATATTGTTAATTTCTCTAATTATTTCAGCAAGATTTGAGATGAATCTTCTGAGAAAGTTAATTTTACCTAAGAAAGCTTACAATTATTTAATATTCCTAAGAGGAATAATGTTTAGAATGGCCTCTATTCTAGCTGGGCCTATCGTAATTCCCTCTTTAGATATGATATGTCCTAATAGTTTACCTTCTTCCAGTACAAATAAAGTATTTTTATGATTTAGAGAGATGCGAAAATTCCTTCATTTAAGAAAGACTTGTCTGAGATGATTTAAATGTTCATTGTCAGTATTTGAAAATACAGTAATATCATCTAAATAAATTACAAGGAATTCATGAATTTATTCAGTAAAAGCTATATCCATATCTCTTTGAGAAGTGGCTCCTACATTCATTAATCCAAAAGGAATTTTCACATACATGAAAGTGCCCCAAGGAGTAATGAAAGCAGTTTTAGGTTGGTATTCTGGTTGGACTAAAATTTGGTTATATCCAAAGAATCCATCAAGTAATAAAATTCTAGAATAACCAACCACCCTCTATAGAATGTGATCCATCTTGGGAAGAGGGTAGTTTACTTTTAAGGACACTTTATTCAAATTTCTGAAATCAACAAAAAGTCTGATTTTCCTTGTCTTTTTCCTAGGGGGAACTACATTTGAAACCCAATCAGAATATATGATTGGTCAAATTATTTGGGCTCCATACATTCTTTTGACCTCTTTCTCCATTAAATGCATCAAAACTGGATTGATCCTTCTAAGCTTCTATTTGAAATCTTTTCGATCTTCTTTCATGGGTATTTTGTGTTGTATTATGCTAGTGTCATAGGATTTTAAGTCCTTCTAACTCCATGCAAATACATCTTGAAATTCCTTAAACAAAACTACGTATTTTAATTTTTCTTCATGAGATAAGGGTTTTGAAAGTTTAATCATCTTAGGCTTTAACTATCTTCCTATATCACACTCTTCAATGTTATATCTTAATGGTTCCATCTTAGGTTTCCTTGACACGTCATTAGAATAAAAAATATATTCTAAAGGGGTTAAACCCTTAGGTAAAAATTTGTCCTTGAGGTTTAAAATGTCAGAATCATTATCAGCTAACTCTTCATACCCTACTTTCTCTAAATTATGTATTTCTGCTTGAGAAAATTTACTGGTTTTAGTAAAGTATAAATTATTTACATCTATATTATTTATATCAATCTCACTATCTATGTTTTTATCTACTATAAAATCTGTATCTATATTACAATTCTGATATTCTCCTTCATTGTTCAGGAAATGATAAATCTGTTCATCTTGTGAAAATATTTGCCAATATTTAAGATTATCAGGTATTGTAGGCCTGTGTTTAACTTATCCTGTATATTTGTGATTTGGTTGAAACTATAGATTATAGGTACTAGCAAAAGTTGCTAAGCTATGTGCCTGTATGTTCTATTTTCTAGGGATTTAAGCAAAGTCACTTTCAAGTAGTTCCTTAATCAGATCTAAAATAGTATCTCTATATTGTCTTAATATTGGATTATATAATGAATACTCTCCTATTATCTGTTTCACAATTAACTCAGAGTCTCCCATTATTAACACTTTTTTGGCTCGTAAATTTCTAACAATCTGCAGTCCAAAAATAAGAGCTTCATATTAAGCCATGTTGTTTGTGCATTTGAAATTTAATCTAAAAGAATGAACTTATGCATGATTTTTTTCGATATTGTGTATCCAAACTCCTGCTCTTGCTCGTAATTTGTGAACTAATCCATCAAAATCTAGGTGCCACAATGATCCATGAAATTTTTTTTCACTCTCTCATGCTCTCTTTTTTAGTTTTAGTTCACTGTTATTTTGAATGTTAGTTTCAGAATTACATAAAATGAATGATTCTGTATCAGTAGGTGTAGATTATATTGGATACTTTCGAGGACTTTCTACACTACTAACCATGTAATTCATTAATGTTTCTCTATAAAGTTTCTTGTGCTAACCAAAAACTGATATTGTTGCAAAAGACATATTAAGTTGTAGAGATCCCTACAGTTTAGCTCCCCATGAGAGAGATAACAAAATTCCATATTTGGGAGGGATGTTAGCTACTACAATATCCATGAATATGCCTTTTATAGGGTGTTGAGGTAAAGTAACACATAAACCTTTTATCAAGCCTAAACATTTCACTTTACTGGAGTCAAATGAGAAGAGATCTTTATAAGGTCTAGTGATATCTAGATTCAAGGTTTCCATTATTGAGTTTGGAATCAAATTATGTGAACCCCATGAATCTAGCATTTCATTATGTAAAATATTATCATTAAGAGTTAAGCTAATGTGGAAAGGTGGAATTGCTCCATCTTGGTGTTTCCCATTAACATCAAAAACAAACATTAGTTCTGCATGATCATCACTCAAATTTACTGAATCTTCTCCATCATTCATATTTAAATTCTTAGTGATATGTGTTTTGTATAAGTCATGTTTTACCAACTCTATCAAAGGAATTGGTATCTTTAACTTGGGAGTTTCAGCTTGGAAATTAAATGGTGCTTGTGATTTTACTAGCTGAATTATTTCTTCCTTTGTAACTATAGTTTGGGTGGGTTTGTATTATTTTTCTCCAATTGGTTTCTCATTCTCTTATTGTGTTTCCATTTTCGTATTGCTTTTAATTTTATTTTCAGGGACAATTTGAGATGGGGTGGAAGTCTTTGCAGATTTTGTGTTTTCAGCAGTTGTTTTAGCAGCGGCTATTTTAGGATCAACTGATTTTGGATCAACAGTAGATGTTTTTTAGTTTGAAATTATTGTTTTAGGAAAAAATGTTGTCTTGGTAGTAGCAAATTTTTGAGGATTTGTTGATGTTTGGACATCATCATCTGTGAAGTCAATAATTTTAGGAGTAGGTGAAATTTTGGGACTTGAAACATCCTGAGTTGAATTAGAGTTTTGCTTGGTTTCCCTAGGGAGAATTTGCAGAAATATAGTGGTAGGAGCCTCTACTGTTTCCTTTGTTTATGTTTGGGCAGATTTTTTAATATAAGGCTCTACATTTTTCTTGCTCCTAAGGTTATATTGCTTATGAACTTTATTAATTGCAAATTCGTAACCCTACTTGTAATGAAAAGACTCACGAGAATTTAATTGTAATTATTGTAATTCATATAACTCTTGTTCTTCTTTTGTAATAAAAATGGTGTTATCCTCATTAATTCCCATTAGATTAATTGTTTCTTCATCATCTTCATTTTGATGAGAACTTTCAACATAGTTCTCTTGGAAAGGTGGTCTTATTGTTTGGTCGGGAGCTGATTCTCTAGATTTTCCAATGTTAGAGCTTTTCCTAAAATTGGGATTTCTAATTTGAGGTCCTTATTGTTGGTTATCCCACTATGGCTTCCTTTCCATATTATCTAACCTATCCATAATTATCTCTAATGTTTTTTCTAATTGATATATTTTCAAATCTGAAGTAGATGTTTCCTCTTTTATTGTCACTCTTCCTTCATTTCTTAATCTAGCTTTCTTTGCTGACAAATTTCCCTCTACACTAACAACATTACTTTGCATATGTTCTAAGGTTTTTGGATTTATCTCTCTTAGTTGATAGACTATATCTGTATCAAATCCATCAAGGAATTTGATAAGGACAGAGTCTAGCGGAGGCTTAAGATTAGTAGGAATTGCATTATAAATACTATTATATCTAGTACACTAATCTTGAATTGTTTCATTTGGTTCTCCTTTTATGCTTTGGTTCTCCTTTTATGCTTTCAAATTTAGATAAGATTTGTAGTGGATTTATATTCTTTTGCCATGTATTAAGAAATAATCTATGAAAAAATACTAAATCAACAATAGTACCAGAATTCAAACCTTTAAACGATTTTTTTACCTCACCAATTAAAGGTTGAGCAAAAAGTCTCATTTGGACATCAACATCATCTATTTCATGTAGTTCAAAATATTTTTTCATCTTAATAACATGTTGTTGGCTAGTATAATTGGTTGTTCCATCAAATTGAGGGATTTGTTTTTTTGATAATCATGAGGCATGTCATGTAACTGTGCTGGTAGGACCAAGGGAGCATAATAGGTAGCCATGGCTTGGATTATAGCTTGGCTAGTAGGTAAGTTTGAAGTACTTGGTGAAGAACTAGAAGTACTTGTTGATGTAGTTAAAGAACTTGTAGATAATATTGGAGTATAAGAAGATGTAATGGTTAATGTGGTCAAGATATTAGAAGATGAAGTTGGGATGATTGAAGAGGTGCTTGGGAATGAGAATGATGTATTGGAAAATGCCGTAGAAATACTAGGGGATGAACTTGAGGTGGTGGAGGATGGAAATAATATTCTAGGTTGAAATTGTTGCTTAGGAAAGAATGAATCTATGGAATGGAGTGTGGTGGAAATAATGGATGAAGTGGTAGTGAATAGGGATGAACCTACATATACTAAAAGGCTGGTATCTAAGTGGGTTATAGAAGCCTTAGGGGTATAGGCTGATAAAACACTCGATTCAACTGAATGTTGTAAATAAGCTTTATCAATTTCTTTAATAAAAGTTGCAGTTATGGAATCAAGTTTATCATATACTTCAAAAAATATTTACTCAGATTCAACTGAAACAGTTTGCTTCTTAGTTTCAATGAATCAAATAAAATTAGGATCTATTACAGTATTATGTAAGTCACTTTCTGATTTAGTTCTAAACAGAGAATGTTCAAAATTTAAATCAAATTCAATGTATTGTAAGCTTGATAGTTGTTTGGGAAGTGAATTTGCTTTCACTAATGAAATATTATTACCTAAGTCTTCTACTATTTTGTTTTTCTTTCCAATTCCATCAGGATTGTCTACTATGATAGTGGGTTGTGGATCTGGATTTGACCTGCTATTGTAGACTCTTCTAGAAGCCAGAATTAAAATTTTTATGAAAATATACTCGTAACTTATTTAAAACAATATTAAGGTGAAAAGATGCATGAAAATATTTCCTTTAAGATCTATTTAAAATATGAGGATTGGTTATTCCCAAATGGATTCGCCAGTAGGTTATCTGATCTGAATGTGATCGAATAAAGTGCTTAAGCAATTTGATTAGTTTGTCCTTTAGACTGATTGTTAACTGAAGTATGCTTTAATGAGAGATGAAATAAACAAGCAGCAATAAATGATTAAATAACAGCAATAATCAAAGCAAAGAAGAAACAAATAGTTTGATGACAGAGCTCTTCCCTCCTAGACTACATCTCTGGGTCCGCTTTTAAGTAGGCATCTATTTTTATTAGGATTGATCTTGAAGAATATTTACACTAAAATGGAATAGAATGACTGTGCTCACATGCACTTATGAACCTTGTAAATAGAAAGTACTCTTCCTTGCCTTTTTGACGCCTATCTCCATCCTCAATTCCAACACCCGATGGCTAAGTAATGCTGCGAACAAAATTGCCTCCAACCTACTGAAACTGATCTCAAAAACTCACTATCTTCACAAAACCAAGATTGAATTTCATGAGAAAATTTCCATGGATTTATAAAGTTTCCTCGAACCTTTGTTTACTACATTTAGCAATTGGTTGAGTAATTTAAGTGATAAAGGTCAAATCCCTTCTCCATATTCATGAACATACAACCTAGGGATGAAACAACCTTTGACCTTAGCACTGATATAAATTCAAAAACCCATATATAAACCATATAATATAATTTCAGCCACAATGTTAGCTAATCAGGCAGAGACAACTAAACGTCGACATGTGATCAACACCTTTGACCTGCGGTTGCATCTTGAGCCCAACGGTTATGGCTTCTTCTCGATGGTTCTGGTCTGGCTACACATAGAAATTTAACTCTACGGTTTTAACACTTGTTCACATGGTTTATACAAAACCCATCACAGTTTTAAAACGTGAGTTTACAACTATTAATCACAACATTCCTTCCATGGTATATAGACCTGCCACATGTGCATCCTTTCAATGCGGTCTATGCTTGATGCTAGGAAGCACCGTGGGTTTTTATAAAGTTTATTATAATTCTTTTAATATTCAACATCTAAACATTGTTTAATATACACCAAACCTTCATATCAAGGTTTATAACATAGGTTTTGTACCATGGAAATTTGTGTTAGGATTTTAATGTTTAGATTTAGGTTTAGTATATGGTTTAGGACTTAGGGATAGGTCTTTATAACATGGTTTTGCGCTTAAGTTCTAGGTTTGATTTCTTAGGTGTTATACTTAGGGCTAGGTTTTGACATAATATTTAGATCCTTAGTGCTAAGATTAAACCTTAGAATTAATGATTAGGTCTTAGCACTTATAAATATTACATCACCATTTTAACCCAAAATTCACCTTCTCATCACACATATGACAATCATACCATGAACCTGAACCTGAACCATGAACGAATTTGAGGTCCTCCTTCGGACGATACTAACAGAGCTAGAAAAACTGCGTGTACAAAGACTGAACTGGACATCGAACTGTTGGAGTTGACTGGACCTTTCTGCTAAACTGTATTGATCAAGATCCTCTTGGATCATTATCACTCTAATAATTCTTAAAGTTGTGATATTTTTATTTTAAAGAATATCAGAGGTAACCACAAACCTAATTTTAAGCCTTAGGATCTAGACTTCCTAATGCTTAGAGAGGGTTCTCCCTATATTATTTAACTTTGTTAGTTATATTTTATTTTAGGCTAGTTATATAGGGAAAATTGGTTGTGGGGTTTTGATTTGGTTTTGTGGGGAAATCACGTACTTAAACAGATAGCTATAGATCTGTATCCCATTGGGAAAATGGATTTAATGTGTCAAGCAGTCAGATAAGGATTAAGGTCAAATGGTAAATGTTTACAGGGCAAGATAGCAGAGTCTCTTCAGATCTTCAAGGTTGATGGTGAAATGGTTTTTTATCGCGTTAAAAGAGAAATTAAGGGTTCTCAAATCTGGATTAGGAGTGAAAATGCGGAGGTCAATCAAAATCAAGGAGAAATTAAGGGTTCCCTAATCTAGATATCAGTAGAAAAAATTTAAATGATAATCAGTGAGAACATATTGCTTTTAACAAATTCTGAAATAGCAATTCCTGATTTATCATTAAGATTAAGAACACATTCATGAATAGATGGAAAATGATGCAGGGATTCTGCTAGAAAGCATATCCTAACATATAAAAAGCTCATTACTTCACTCAATCTGAAAATGCTCAATTTTTCCTCACATAAAACCACAAAAATATTCAACTTAAAATTTGCATGAAGGAGAAAGAGCCATTCAATCAACTATAGATATAAAAATATAAAGATTCTTTGGCCAAATATTACAATGGAGATCTCCTCAGCTCTTGGTCCTTTATAAAATTTCTCCAATAATATCTCACATTCTCCTCCCTTCCCACTCTCTCTCAACTTATTTTCTTCCTTACACAACTCCCTTATTTATACATAAATATGGATTTAATCGATTCCAAAAATCTCTCCACATAAATCTCAACTAAATCTAGTTTAGATTCATTCTAGGTGTGGACTCAACAAAGTCCCATACATAGAACTGATACTCCCTAAATTTGCTACCTAATTCTATTTCACTCATATCCTTTTAATTATTAAAAGAATATATACAAAAAATCCTCACCTTTTCTCTTAATTTATTAAAATAAACAATTTAATTAATAAAATAATTAAAATGTCTCACCCCCCTATTACATAATTAAATAATGAAAAACTGATCTTGATTCTCTTGCATCAGACTCCCAAGGTTGAAATTAACCATGATCACCTGATCATATGTTTTGTATCTTTGTCTTCCTGGATCCCATATCTTGTGCTACATCTCCATTTGTTGTTTCTTCTGTCTGTTTTTCTTCTCCAGGTCTCCACCCTTTATGCTGCATCGCCCCATTGGCTATGCTTTCACAATATTTTGTTGTCTTCCTCTTACTGTTTCTTCTTTGTTTTACTGCTGCTGGCTTCTTCCAAGATACTTTCATCATTATCCACCTTATCATTTCAATTTCTCTGTCCAATAGATTTTCTCCAACATCTGCAATAAAACCTGTACTCACAAAAAAATTATCGAAATAAAAAACATAAGGCCTTAGTGCCTCTTTCTCCTCTGGAAACATTTCAGTTTGTTGCTCTGAAATTTACTCTTTCATCAACACATTAGTATGCTGATTTAAATCCTCCATGACACTATTAGCTAGTCTCTCCTCCATATCACCTGTTTCAAGAATGTCTCCCTGTTCTAGTTCAAAATAATGAACTTTTTCAAATTTTTAAATCATACCTCCTTACTTTTTGTTTCCTGATTATTATTCAGAAAAATTTCTTTGTCTTTCTCTTTCCGAAATGCACTCTGAGTATAGATACTCTATTTTTCCAACTCTCTTCTCCAAAGATCTAACTTTCTATATAACTTAACAATCTCAATTGGAATATAACTTGGAAACTTTACACTACTTTCCATACCTTCATTTGCTGTTGACCAATCATCAAATGGTCCTTCTTCCTATGCTTCAATATTCTACTAAATATTTCCATGAGATCCCTCTGTCTTCATTTCTTTCTGAGATCTTGCTATCTTAGCATCATTTTGAATAGAATTCAGATTCAACTCTTCTTCTTGAACAAAATTCGAAGTTTTTTCAACACCTTGTGATGTACTTGCCATCACACAGAGATCATTAGTCTTAAAAACATAAGACCTTGTGGTCCCACTTGATGCTTCAATCAACATCTCTCTTTACTACTCTAAATCCTTCATTTGATTCAGTTCCTTTGTAGATTTAACTTCTATCTCATCACTAGTTCCACTCGTCCTTTGGAAATCTTCCTTAATTGTCCTAGTTTCAACATCATTACATTGTAAAATTTTGTCAGCAATTTCATTAAACAAATACATTTGTTTACATCCTTGGAATTTTTCTTCAACATTTCCACTTTCTTCCTGTTCCATAACAGCTTCAACTTGTTTTCTTACCCCAAATAAGAATTCATTTATGATTTCTTCCTATTGTAACCAATCAACACTTTCTTTCTCTGAAAGGAATTCTCTACCAGACTTTACCTCAAGAGTTTCATTCTTCTTTGTGACAGTTCCGTCAGACTGCTCACCGTCTTTCGCACATCCCGAAAACATACATAAACTATGAGAAAAAATGTAAGGCTTCATGGCCTCACCTGTTTCTCTCGCCAACACATCTTCAGATGCTTCTGAACTATCCCAATAGTTCATGAGATCTTCCTCATTGATCTCTTCACCCAGAATTGTACTATGTTCCGGGCCACAAATGGAAACATCCATCTTTAACTCAACCTCTCTGAGCTCTTCACAACTCAACATCTGCTTGAGCTTCCTCAGCTCTTCCATCAATTGTATGTTTACCTGCTTTTCCCTCTTTGTGTCTAGCTTCTTCCACTTCACCTTCTTTTTCATGGTTGAACCATGTGTCTGGTTTCTCAAATTTTCTTGCAACAAATCCATTAACAATTCAAGGAGAATTGTTATCTCAGCCTTCTCCCACTCGTACTCTGCATCTGTCAACTATTAACATATGCCACTTACCTTGGCATTTTCCTTCTTCTCCCCTCTACTGTGGTATTCATCAGATCTTTAGAAATGAATATCAATAGCCATCTTCCCTTTCTTTGTGAACTGCATCTGTTCAAGTTTGGACTTCATTTAATCCACTTCTCAGCAATCCTTCACACTCGCCATTCATCAAAATTCAAGTTCTCCTCCTGCGCTTGGCTTGTCTTGGTTCTCTGTCTTAGAACCAATCTCTGGCAACCCTCTTGCTGTAAACAACACTTTAGTAATTCATGTGTTACAATAACCAATTCTTTGGGTGTCGTGCTTCGCTGATCATGCACCCCATTACATTCAGACTTTGGACCTATCTTACGACTCTTTGACTTCAGACATACACCAATCTTTCATTCTGGATGAAAATACTCAATCTCAATTCAAACTATATAGACTTTCATTTGACTCTAACATCTGTTTTCACTTCAAGCTTTGTCCCAATAACAATGATAGTGGATATTTTGACTTAATTGAAGTTATATAATTCTTCAATAAACATACACCCCTAATATTTAGGATGTAAATCTTCACCCTCTTTCATACTTCATTCTTATGAAAATAATCAATTTTCCATATCATTTCACATGATACTGAAGTATTTAGTCGAATTACAATTCAAGTTTTATAAGATTTATTTTAAGGTAAAAATAAATAAACCATTCAATCTTCAATGTTAAAAATACCTTCATGAATTATCATACCTCATGCTCCTGTTAAGATTTTTACTAAACCTGTCTTTCTACAAACTCAACCCTCTAGTTTCCATTATTTTGTGCCATATTTTTCATTGTCAATACTTGCATGATCACAAGTTCGTCATCTTAAAGCAAACATTTTCCTGCACTTATATACACCATGCAACATCAATTCACATCTCTTCACCTGTGTATAGAGAACAAGTAAATTCTTCGATGAATGATATACAACTCATACATTGTGTTCATCCTAAAGATCACCTCCTTAAATGTCGTCACATGATGGTAAAAACTAAGTTTTTACAACATTAAACAACTGTGGTTTGTTTTTGTTTTCAATCATAAACACAAATCACAAAAGTCCTCCCATTTCCAACTACAAACTTTGATCTCAAAATGATGTAACCAAAATTGCGAAGAATCCACATTATGCATCAAAATGCATGTTTCAAAATTTCAATACACTTTAGCATGGTGAAAATACACATCACTTAATCAATAAAAGTTCACACAACTTTATTGGTATTTTATTAGCACCATCACTGTGTTATCCTCCATGAAATAATAAACATTATGATTTATCTTCTGTGCCCATAACACATTTACCACTGCTCTCTTTAGTTTAAAATCTCCACTATCTTTAGAACTTTGAAAATGAAGCCTTATGCATCAATAAAATGATTTCATGATCAACAGATATATTCTCTCCAAAGATGTGTGAAAACCCTTGTTTGTTTTCAAAACCATATTCACACCTTTTCACGCTGATTGCACAATCATTCTATCATAATTTGCTTTCCAAGCCTCTCTAAGGCCTCTCACTTAGCAATTTCACGCTAGCTATAGTTTTTTTTGTATCCAAAACTATTTCTAATTCCCACTAATTGGAATCACACATAAATTCGTCCTTCACACCATAACTCCATAGTGCCATCGATAGTCCTCTCCAATTCTTTGGAATCTATTTAGAAAACAAACCAACATAAGTTCCATGACTAAATGTATGACCAGAGAAATTCAAGTTCATTTAGTTATTGAGGCCCACTACCCTCGAAATTTTCTTTTAGGAAACCAAAACCCCATCAGTTTTTCGAGTTCACATCTCCACAACCACCATAGTAAATTACGCAAACAAACACATTCCAACATTTATACGTTGGAATTTTGATTTAGACTTGCATGACTCTTTGCTTCCATATGGTGGTTTGACCACTTCCAAACGCAACCTTTTCCAATCAACACAACATGGTTCGATCTCTCCTTTACAAGATTCCAACTCGCTTCTCCAATGGAAATAACTTACGTTCTTGGCTTCCTGCACGAAGGCACTATTGGTGTTCCCATGTTTTGGCCAGATTGGCAAGACCAAAAGATGAGACAACATCAAACCACTTTCAGAACTCAGGATCTAGCCCTCCTGGGTCCAGAGAGGGATCTCTCTATGATTGTTAAAGGTAATGTCTTTGAAGGTCATAGGTTTAGGATATTAGACTAGTTAAAAGGCTCGGAGTTTGTTTGTTTGGTTGCTGGTTATTAGGAAAGAAGAGTTCAAAATAAGACAAGGCTGAGTAAAGAGGATTTATGCAGGGGTGAAGTATTCCAGGGAGCATTCAAAACCATTGGGAAATGGAGTCAGAAAAGAGTTTACTTGCTATTCAATGTGCAGGCTTTCATTTGGGCTAGTCATCTAAAACATTGGATCTTAAAGATGATTGTGTGGTATGAATGATAAGAGAGGAGGAAAAAATAAATATTTAGAGCACAAAGTTAAAGACCTGAGATCAGAGAGAGACTTTGAACTCTCAATGCTTTGGCCTCTAGCTTGAGGGATCTTAGAAAGGTTTAATCAATTGAAAAGGATCTTAGTGAGATAGAAACAGGGTTCTAGACCTCCCAGTGTTCCCAATTCTTTCGATTAAATCCTAAAAAAAACATCTAAGAACAGATTCATTTAATTCATACATCAGCTAGCAGGCAATAACATCCACTACACTGGTTAAATCAACTGAAATCAACTCTTAGATAATCACATTTATTATAAAACATCAAAGGCAAGGAAAGCAGAAACATAGGGTACCTAACAAGGGTAAATCCTATGCCAGATTTCTGATGTGAGCCAGTAGAAATGAAATGAAACGGAATGTAAGTTAAACAAAAATACTGAGATAGAAAAACATCACCGCTGCTTTAGATCAGGATCCAAAGAAATGTGCTTGTCATATTAAAAGTCAACACCAGTCAAGTACAAAATTACCAATAGCTGGACACTTAGTCAGAAAACATCTTCCTCAGTCTATCTTACTACTTTACACAGAGACTGTGTCTCAAAAGAAACTGCTTTCAATTATCTGATAACTAATCAACAACCTTTACAATGAGCTTCTTCATGAATTTTATAGCTGTAAAGAGCAGAGGAGGTAGGTGAAAAACTAAATGAAGCATTAAAACTCAAAAAGAATGAGGGCCGAAACCCATTCTGTTTTAAATCCAGGGCATTTATCTATGGAACTCTTTTGGGTGAAAGAGCGGTCTTCTCTAGGTTTCCAATTACTCCGATATGTCTCTAGTGCACTTTGCTGCAGCACTCTGTAGTACTTCTGGCGAATTAACATAAAGGTAAATAAATGATGCTAGGGTCTGCCATACTATGAATCAAATGCTCTGATAGCGTTACGACTGTTGTCAGGACCGCAAATCTCCCTAGAACACGGTATAGAATATAGATGGTATGGGAAACTTGTCCTTAGACAGAAGAACATTCTGCTGATGTAAAAACCCTGCTATTATGGTTTTCTGTGCACTGGACCTTCTAAGCGATCCACGGGGTCTTCGATTATGGTACCTTGCCTTTTAAACACTGGATTAAGGCTTAATTTCTTCAACAATGTGTCTTAGACCTTTAATTCTCTCACTGATACTCCTTGCCACTTTGAACTATCTCTGCCAGTGAAAAACCGAGCTTTAATTGTTGGGAAAAATACTGAGAGGGGGGGTGAATCGGTATTTACAGCATATTCAAAACTTTTTCTTTACTTCAAAACCCATACGCTACTTTCCTGAATCAGACTCGCGTATATACGCGGATACCCTATATTAAACTCGCGTATACACATAGAACTAATTATATCATTAATTCTTTACTTAAACTCCATCATTTATTCATCAGATATTCAATAAACAGTAAACATGTGCAGTAAGAACAGAATAAACCATCACACGAAGCATCACACATGAACATCAGGATTTTTTTTTAGGTGGAAACCCAAGTCGGGAGAAAACCACCGCTGCAGTTGCTCAGCCTTCAATATTTTATTATAGAGAAAACATATTACAACATATGTGCTGGTGCAGACTCCTACTAGCACACAGGCACCCACCTGTGCTCGTTTACCAGCCTCTCCTGGAAGGGAGCTCCAACCCCCTGACTCGTTTACCAGCCTCTCCTGGAAGGGAGCTACGACCCCCTGATCTCGTTTACCAGCCTCACCTGGAAGGGAGCTACAACCCCCTGACTGAAGGCTACAACCCTCAGCACCCCTTCGGACCACGTTTCATCAATTTTCACATTGGATCCAACAACTTCAATAGAACAATACTTGTAGGCCACGTTTCATCATATTTTCAGACTGGACCCTCTTCATACATTTAAGCTC
The DNA here is from genome assembly GCA_034641835.2 of Pinus albicaulis. Lineage (NCBI taxonomy): Eukaryota > Viridiplantae > Streptophyta > Pinopsida > Pinales > Pinaceae > Pinus > Pinus albicaulis. Next base: position 51,373,196 of record CM076578.1, read on the forward strand.
AATCATACAACCAAAGTGATGCAGACAACTCAGAACAGTAGAATACAGATAGCAGCAATACAGCAGAATAGATCAGTCATTTCTTACCACAGACTTTAGCAAACCCTAGTTTGAATACGCGCTTTCACTTCACTGATGTCGCGTATATACACGCTTCCATTCACACAAACCAGCGTATACTTATGTACATATTATAGAACCAATTTAATTGCGCATACGCGCTTTTCTTTCAGTGAAGCCGCGTATATACGTGCTTCCTCTTCGGCGAACTAGCGTATGGTTATTCAGAGATTTTAGGTCATTGCATTTCTTCAGAACAGATAATTCACACAGATTTAACCCTTCACTTCAGACAGATGTTCGCCTCTTCTTGGATCTAATCATTCCATAAACAGATCTAGCAAATACAAGCACATTTCAGATCTAGATCCCCTTCTTCATCATTGGTGCATCATACATTCAGATTTATCATTCAAGTGTAACCCTTTCCATTCAGATCTACTTCAAAGAGAAGTATTCATTCAAGCTCAGACATCTTGCACCTGCACTCATGATTTGCATAATGAAATTCATCTCTTTATATAGGATAATCCTTTTTCAATACCATGAGCCCTTTTTTCAATACCATGAGCCCAAAACTACATTACTTTCGATGGTATTCCTGGACGGGGTCAATTAGGCGGATTATTACCCAATACAATGGGTCAATACCATGGTGGTTACCCCTGGTTTTGCAATTTTTGAGCGCTTTTTCCCATACGCGACTTGGAACGTTCTTTCCCGCGTGCATACGCGACTTCCCCTAGACATATCCACCTATGAATAGAGACATACTCTTTTCATCATACTTTGAGCACAATCTGAATTCCTTACTTCATTGCCTTCTATATACACTGTAGATACATCAAATTTTCTTCATCAAGAACATATTCTAGCAAGCACAACTTCATCAGGTAAGTTGCCATCATCTTTATCAAGTGGGTTGCCTTTTAGGGACAACACTCAACATCATAATATCAACAAGCATCAAATCACATCAGATTTACATCATTTACTAAGCCCATCAAGTCAAGAATAACTTCATCAGGTGGATTGCCATCAAGGACAACACATGTCAACAGTCGCATGTCTTCATCTTCATTCAGTGGGTTGCCATCAAGGACAACACTTTGCATCATATTTCCAACATTAATGGCACCGGAGAGGTTTTGCAGAGTTTGAACTCTGTCCTTTAATGAAATCTATGTTGCAGACACCTTTCTGGACATTTTCCTGTAATACCAGGCTCTGAATTTAGCTTCTTCTGCACACTGTGCCATTACAATAGTGCGTACAAATCATGGCAGTTATCTACCTATCTGTAACCCTGCAAAACATACAAACACGTTAGCAAAACCATGCATAGGGATGGACGGATGTAGCGGGGGTGATGAGAATGACCGTGTAGAATGATGAGATGTTGGAATAGCGTAGGGTGATGGTAGAACATACAACATAACAGTGGAAGAAGGCCATGGTGAAAGCTGGTGGACTGTGGCGAAAAATTTAAATGAAAACCTTTGAAAAATGACCTCTGAATGAAATATCAATGAAATAAGGAGGGCGGAGGACAACGTGATAAAAACATGTGGAGAGGTGACGTGGCGGGACCCAGTCGATGGTGAGGCTGACTTTAAATCTGGACCGTCCGATCTCAGGAGGAGATCGACGGTGGAAAACGTATCAGAGGGTGATGGACGGTGTTCCAAGGGTATGATTTCCTTGGGTTAACTTCCGCGCATCTTCGGGGGGCGATTGCCGTTGTATGGGTAGCTTTGGATCGGATGGTGCACATGCATATCGCGTCGGGTTTTCTGCTGAACAATAATGTGCAATGGGGGGGGGGGGGGCGGTTTTCAAACAGTGACAGAGCCACGTGTCGGTCGGTGAGTGGAATCGCTCCGAAAAAAAAAATACCACCCACCTCCCAACGGTGGTGCGATAAATGTGGGCAGTTTTTGAACAGGCACATTGGCGTGGGGACCACCGAGGCGACCGGACTCCGGACCGCCGGATCTGTGAGTAAATGAACGGTTATGATGTGATGAACCAGTGGGGGTAAGGGACGCTACGGAGCTCACGATGGCTGTTCGATCAGTGCAGATTGACGGCCCACGACGCTCCCGATACATATTTGAGATAAGCACTTTTTAGGCTGGTGGGTGGTTCTAGCGCCTAGATCACACGAGGGGAGATGGTTCTAGGGGCCAACCGAAGGGGGCTAAGATCCCATAAGGTGGAAAATGGATTTTGGCCCATTTTAATGAAATTTGAGGGCATAAATAGGTAATGATAGAGGGAAAAATGGGAAAATAGGCCAAACAAGGGGTGTGTGCAAGATGTAAAGGGGATTTTGGGAGGATTTAGGGGATCAGAGGGGAATTTGACAAGGGGAAAACAAAGGTTAAAATGGGGCATTATACAGGGGTACAAGGGGAAAAAATAGGCCTTTTGGAGCACAATTTTTTGCAATCAGTGAGACCTTATAATGGGAGTCAATAGAGGGAATTTATCAAAGGGAAGGGCATAGGAGGCTTCAAGGATGATGTGTTTTCAGAGGAAATGCATTCCTTGAAGGCTCAAAAACATTTTAGCCCCCTGTTTTCTTGTCAAAAATTTATAGGGGGCTAATAGTGGCTCCACATGGGGATGGCTTCTTCTTGAAGGAGTCAAGAATTCAAAGAATAGATCTTTGGAGTAGGCCAAATTCCTGGTACCTTGAGCCAGCTTTCTTCCTTGATTTTCAGCTTCCACAAATATCATCAGTCAACAGAAACATTCCCAAACAATCTACCTATGCACCCTACAATCCTAGCATTTTTTCTTCTAGGGTGCATTTGAACTAGCAGACCCTTTACATCATTTTTATTTTCTACAAACAAGAAAATAAACCTATTCTATTTCTACCCATATTGCTCCATGAGACCAGATTAAACTGTTGGCCTCATATGTTTCTCTACCTAATCTAATATCTGTTGTGATTAGACTGTCCAACATATTTCTTCTCTACATTCTACAACAAAAATTCAAAACAGTCAAACTAGGATTAGATAGTCTAGTTTGCTGTGGATCCAAGGCATAAAGATAGTTGCACATGGACAGAGCTTCACAGAAAATTGAAAACAAAATCTTGAAGGCTCGAAATCTGAAGTTTGAAGCATCCTTCTTTCTTTTGTGACTCAAGTTTTGAGCTTGTTAGAGTTAGTTTCCTTTTTTCTTTTTTTTCAGCTCTGGTTTTGGGCTTGTTAGAGCTGACTCTTTTTCTTCTTTGCTGGTCCAGGTTTTTAACATGTTTGAACTAGCTATATTTACTTCCCTTGGCTCAGGTTTTGATCATATTAGAGCCAGTCCCTTGAAATTCTGAGGTTCATGTTTTGAGCATGTCTAAACCTCTCCTTTCTCTCTATTTTTTGAAACATTTTCTCTTTTTCTTTGAAAACAAAACAATGCAATGGTATGTAAAATGGAAATGGAAACTGGAACTTGGAAATCAGCAGAACTAGTGTTTGAACATCCTGCCATTGAAAAGACCCCCAAACAGCTCTGTACCATCTATTTCTTGTAGAAAAAACGCATTTGGACCCACAATGGCCTGGATGATGTATAGACCTTGCCACAAACTATCAAACTTGTCGTGTTTTCCTTTGTCCTCTCTCCTTGAGTTCCACTTTAGAACTTTATCTCCAATTTTGAAATTAGAAGCTTTGGTTCTCTTGTCAAACAACTTCTTTATGTTTTCCCGAACTTTGATAGCTCTGTTATATACCTCTTCCCTTGTTTGCTGGAGATGAATTGTTTGGTTTATCCTTCTCACCATACTATTTTCTTCTGTCTGAATCTCTTGGATCAGCTTGATCACTGGTACCCAAAAGTTGTAGGAAACACTGCTTTTGTTCCATAGACAAGCTGGTATGGTGACATGCCAATGGATTTCTTTGTTGTAATCCTGTCATCCCACAAGGCATGCACTAACTTGTTATGCCATGACTTTTTGTTCTCTTCCAGCAGCTTTTTAATGATGGTCACCAAGCTCTTGTTTGATGAATCAGCTAAGCCATTACCATGTGGGTAGTAGGCATTTGAATGGCTAAGTGCTATTTGATACCTGTGACAAAAATCAAACATTTTCTTTGATCCAAAAGTAGCAACATTATTAGTGATTATTTTCCTTGGGTAGCCAAAACAAGAGAGGATATGACCTTCTAGGAACCTAATGACGACTGAGTCTGTGGCATTCGTAGTAGGTATGGCCTCTATCCACATAGTGAAGTAGTCTGTGGTTGTCAAGATCCACTTGTGTTGTGCAGAAGAAGCAGGGTGAATTTCCCCTATGAAATCTAGGCCCCATTGCATAAAGGGACCTTCAACGATGATGGACTATAGAGGTAATGGGAGGAGTTTCATTTTTCCTTCGAAAATTTGGCATTTGTGGTAGGAAATTACCATCTTATGGATGTCATTGAAGAGTGTAGGCAAATAGTAGCCAGCTCTGAGTATTTTGTTTGCAGTGGCTTTCCAGTTCAGGTGGCCTCCACACTCTCCAGCATGGAATTCTTGTTTAATCCTCTCCGCTTCAGACTCAGGAAAACATTTAAGCAATAGGAAATTTGTATTCTTCCAGTATAAACATTCATCCAGAATAAAATAGCTTCCAGTTTTCAACTTTAATAATCTGGCCTTGGTATTTGATAGTTCAGGAGGGGCATTGAGGTGTGTAAGCACATGCAGAATGTCAAAATACCAAGGGGAGCTCTGAAAATTTTCCTCAACAGTGGGATCAGGCAATCCCTGCTGCTCATCCAAGGCATCTACCATGTTAACTTCAAGGGCTTGTAGATTTGATTTAGCCATTAGTCGAGCTAAGCCCTAACCTTTGATCAGTTTGGTGGGTTTTATCTCAAGGTCATATTCTAAAATCACAACAATCCATTTTCCCCTCTTCCCGTCTGGGTCTTGGGACAAGATGTCTTTAACCATTATATTTGGCACATAGGCTATGGTGTGGGAATGCAATATGTACACCCTAAATTCTTCCAAGGCCTTAACCAAAGCATAGGCCTGCTTTTCCATTATGTTATATTTCAAGGGTGCATCTCTGAGTGCTTTGATGAAGAAAGAGATGGGATGTTCCATTCCCTTTGGATAAGCTGCTAGGTAAACGAGGCAGCTCTTTGTATGCTCGGAAGAAAATGAGAAGATGAGGAAATCTTTTGAAAGTAAGTTTGATTGAGATAGAGGAGCAAGGTGAGTCCATGATTTAAACTGATTTAAATGTTTCTTGGCCTATGGATCACTTATCCTCCCCACTTTCTTTATTTTTATTAGTCATATTCCTAAGGTGTTCAGCTAAGTTGGGAATAAACATCGCGAGGAAGTTGATTTTCCCAATGAAAGACTGTAACTCTTTGATGTTTTTTGGGTGTGCGATTTGTAGTATTCCCTCAACTCTTTGTGGGTCTATCCTAATCCCTTTCTCAGATATGATGTGGCCAAGAAGCTTACCTTCTTGCAGCCCAAATACAGTCTTTTTAGGATTCAATTACAAACCAAAACTTCTACATTTTTCAAACACTCTTCTCAGGTGTTCTAGGTGTTCTTCCTCAGTCTTGGAGTAGAGTGTTATGTCATCCAGGTAGATGACAATGAAGTGTCCTATTTCATCTGAAACAACTATGTCCATTGCTCTTTGGAAATTCACGCCGGCGTTCATCAGTCCAAAAGGCATATTTACATACATAAAAGTGCCCCATGGAGTGGTAAAAGCGGTCTTCAGTTGGTCTTCTGGGAGTACTAAAACTTGGTTGTAACCTGAAAAACCATCTAGCAGGGAGATCCTTCTTGAGCCTACTACCCTCTGAAGGATGTGTTCCATTCCTGGCAAAGGGTAATTGTCTTTGAGTGAGGCTCTATTAAGGTTTCTGAAATCACTACATAGCCTAATCTCCCTTGTTTTCTTTCTCACAGCCACTAGGTTTGATACCCAATAAGAGAACCTCACGGGCACAATTATACCTGCCTCATACATCTTCTTAATCTCTTTTTCCACAGCAGGCAATTGTTTTGGGTTTATTCTGCGAATTTTTTGTCTGAAGGGCTTCTGATCTTCTTTCAAGGGTATTTTATGCTATATGATGTTTGTGTCATAGACCCTTAAGTCCTCATAACTCCAAGCAAACACATCAATGAATTCCTTGAATAGGTCAATGTATTTCCTTTTCATGTTTGCAGGCAGGGACTTAGCCAATTTGATTATCTTAGGTTTCTCTTCAGTGCCTATGTTTCATTCCTCCACCTTAGATTCTGAGTGTTCTATAGTGGGATTTTTAGCTACATCATCAAATTAAAAAAGGTCCTCTAAACGTGTCAGACCTCGAGGTATGTTCTTATCTTTGGCTCGCAGCACCTCTACTTCTTCACTATCTGCGTTTTCACATTTTTCGTTTGGATTCCAAATCTGTTCGTTTAAAGTGTTTATTTCTATGTTACATGGTGTTTCTTCCTCATGTGAGGACTCTTCACTTAGGTAGCTACTGTTAGATTTAGAGTCTGAATCAGAAAATTAAAACTCGTTTCTTCCTACAAGGAAATATTCAATCTGTTTATCGCGCTTGAAGACCTGCCAATATTTTTCATTGTTTGGCACTGCAGTTTTGAATTTGGTATGAATGATGATCTGTTGGTCACTAGGAGGCTTATGATATGAACTAGCCATGCAGGCTAGTCCATTTGTAATTTCGTTCTGACCTCTAGGGACAAACACCAGATCATATTCCACAAAATTTTTCAATAGATCCATAGCGTCATTCCTGTATGCCCTCAGTATGGGATGTTTTGCTGTATATTCACCATTCACCTGTTTAATGATCAGCACAGAGTCCCCACGCACATTTATCCTACGGGCTCCTAATTTTATCAACAAGTTTAAGCCTAGGATAAGAGCCTCATACTCTGCAATATTGTTTGTACATTTGAAGTGCAGGTTGCAGGCATGGCTCTCTGCATAGTCACTCTTTTTGTTATGTATCCACACTCCTGCTCCAACAGTTTTCTTGGTGCATGACCCATCGAAATTAATTTCCCATAAGGTTTCATTCTCGGGTTTATCATTGTTTCGTTCTTGGTGTGGTTTATGAACTTGTGAAGGGTGACCAATAGGCTGACTACATTCGGTTTCAAGTTCGCTCTGAGTTTTTGTTTTAGTGCACTGTTTCGAGTTTTATATATCATTCTCCTCCGAGTCTAGAGCAGCCATTATGTTAAAGTCCATGGGCTCTGTTTCCTTGCTTGTATCTATGTTTCTGGACTCTGACCCTTCTAAGGATTCGTCATTACAGAGGATGAAGGAGTCAAGGTTTGTATGTATAGAGTATAAAGGTGAATTTTTAGGATTTTCGGGGCTACTGACCAGAAATTTCATTTGTGCCTCTCTGTACAGTCTTCTAAGTTGGCCAAAGATTGGGATTATGGCATAGGCCCCATCCATCTGCATTGTGCCTTACAGCTTGGCTCCCCATGATCTTGACAATAACGTGCCATACTTGGGTGGCACATCTGCCACCACAACATCCATGACCATACATTTTGCTGGAATCTGGGTAAGGCTTACACACAGGTCTTTGATTAGGCGAAGACACTTTACTCTGCTAGAGTCAAATGAATATAGGTCTTTATAGGGACGGGTTATCTCTAGGCCTAATCTTTCCATCACTACTTTAGGCATCAGGTTGTGTGATGCCCCAGAATCATGCATTGCATTGTGGAGAATCTTATCATGGATATTACGACTGGTATAAAAAGGGGGCACTACCCCTTCCTGAAACTTTCCTTCTATCTTTGGACCAAACAGAAGGGCAGGTTGATCATCACTCAGATTTACAGTGTCACTGTTCTCTCCTAAATTTAATGCTTTCAAAGTTTGGCCTTTATATACATCCTAAGTGGTCAGCTCAGAGAGTGGAACAGAGATTTTAATTTTTGCAATCTCACTCTCCAAATTGAAAGTGGACTGGCTCTTTGGAATGCTCAACTCCATTTTTTTAGTCACCATCTTAGTCGCTGAATCAGTGTGCTAATTCTCATTATGTACAGTGTTGATGACAGTTTTATCAGGAGCACTAGCTGTAGTGTTGGTGCTATTAGTTGGTTTAACTTGTTTATCATTGTTTTGGTTGTCTTTTTCTTTGTTCTTTCCAGAACTCTCAGCTGCTAATTTGTTACTTTCAGCAGTCACTTTAGAAGTTTTCTCAGGCCTTTTCTTGATGGTAACCTCAGAAGCTTTCGATTTGGAATTATCTAGGCTTTTCTTGCTCCTAAGTTCATACTGTCTGACCTTCATGATGGAATCTTCAAATCCAAGTCTGTAATCCTCTGATTCTAATCTTTCCTCATCCCAATATGGTGGTCCCCTCAAACTCTTCTATGATTCCCTCATCTTCATCTAAAAATTTCTCTTGGAATGAGGGAATAACCTGCTGATCTGATTCTCTTTATCTGTTGGGGGTGGCATTGTTTCTTCTAAAGTTTTGGTTCTGGTTATGGTGTTGATTTCTGTTTAGGTTACTAACTGGGAAAACCGTTTTTTCCATCATTTCTTGTAGCTTTTCCATGTTTTTGGATATGCGATCATTATTGGGGTCTGATTTGGAAGCTACATTGTCATCTCTATATGTTACCCTTTTCTCAGCTCTCAATATTGCTTTTTTCTCAATCAGATTTGCCTCTACACTCATTGTTCCTTTTTGCATGTCTTCCAATGTGTTGTAATCCCTCTCCCTAAGCTGGTAGGCCATGTCAGCATCCAAGCCTTCAGGGTATTTCACTAGAACCATACCTAGGGGAGGTTTCATGTGTAGTGGAAGAGCATTATAAACACTGTTAAACCTTGTAGAGTAGTCCTCTACACTCTCTCCTACGTTTCTTTTTAGGTTCCTGTATTTTGCTAGGATTTGGAGAGGGTTGGCCTTAACTTCCCATTTTTTTATGAAAGTTTGATATAAAGCAGGAAGGTCTTGGATACTATTTGGAGGTAGGATTTTGAACCATTTCTTCACATCACCTCCTAATCTCTGGGAAAATATTCTCATTCTGACCGTATCATCATCTATTTCCATGTAGTCAAAAGAATCTTCCATCCTATCTACATGGTGTTGGGCTGTGGTAGAATCCTTTGTAGTGAAGTGTGGGATCTTTGATTGATAATCATTAGGTAAGGGTACTAGAGGGTGAGGTAAAACCAGAGGTGCATACCAGGCTGCCACGATGATGTTTTGATGAGGTAAAGGGTTGGCTTGAGCAGTTGGTATATGGATGATAGGGATATTACGACCAACAGAAAACTGATGAGCAGATTTGGGGTGGCAGAGCCCCAAGCTTTGAAGGAAATGAATATCAATGGGTGTGGATGGAGGGGTCTATCTATTCCAAAGGTGTTTACCACTTTGAGGTGGTGAACCATGAAGCTCAAGGTCTGTATGGTCTAGGACACTGAATGACCTAGTTCTTGGTAAGTTGTTTTGAGTGCCTAGGTTAAAAAATGGGTCTGATAGAGCTGAAAAGTATTCTGGTGTAGAGTTAGCTCTATGGATGTGGCTGGAAATAGTTGATTGTTTAGTCATAGGAGATCTCTTTAGGATGCTCTCAGGGTTTTCAACTATTTCAGGGGGGTTTGGGTTAGGGTAAGCTCTTGTGTGAATGGTTCTGAAAGCCAGAATGTTGTTTTCTGACAGAGAAGCTTAATCCTACTTGTTAATTTTATTATGGTTGATGTTGTAATGGCTCTGGTCTCCTAGTGGAGTCTAATGTGAACCAAGATAATCAGCAGGCCTACTGATCACCAGTGGAGTCTTTAAATCATTTAGGAATTATGGAGTCGCCAGGTGGAAGGTTTAGGATGCTTCTGGGGGATACACTGTCCACCACAGTGCTTATGATATGTCCCTTTTCAAGGGAAACTTTAAAACACAACAAAATCTAACCAGAGATCGACTGGGAGGGATTTTACCAGATATGTCACCTCTAAAAGAGTGTGAGATCTGGATGCTACCTGGCCCTTTCTAGACTCTTTCTAAGAGTGTGGGAGAAAACACAACAAATGGTATAGAGGTTGATCTGTGAATAGGAGTGTTTAACTGCCAACCTAACCAAATATTGTAGGTTTATGAGGCTCTTATGATGTATTAAGATGAGAAATACTCAGAATTTCCCCGGCGGAGTTGCCATTACATTGGTGTTCCCATGTTTTGGCCAGATTGTCAAGACCAAAAGATGAGACAACATCAAACCACTTTCAGACCTCAGGATCTAGCCCTCCTGGGTCCAGATAGGGATCTCTCTATGATTGTTAAAGGTAATGTTTTTGAAGGTCATAGGTTTAGGATATTAGACTAGTTATAAGGCTCAAATTTTGTTTGTTTGTTTGTTTGTTTGGTTTCCGGTTATCAGGAAAGAAGAGTTCAAAATAAGACAAGGCTGAGCAGAGAGGATTTAGGTAGGGGTGAAGTATTCCAGGGAGCATTCAAAATGATTGGGAAATGGAGTCAGAAAAGGGTTTACTTGCTAGTCAATGTGCATGCTTTCAGTTGGGCTAGTCATCTAAAACATTGGATCTTAAAGATGATTGTGTGGTATGAATGATAAGAGAGGAGGAAACAATAAAGATTTAGAGCACAAAGTTAAAGACCTGAGATTAGAGAGAGACTTTGAACTCTCAATTCTTCGGCCTCTAGCTTGAGGGATCTTAGAAAGGTTCAATCAATTGAAAAGGATCCTAGTGAGATAGAAACAGGGTTCTAAACCTCCCAGTGTTCCCAATTCTTTCAATTAAATCATAACAAGAACATCTAAGAACAGATTCACTTAATTCATACATCAGCTAGTAGGCAATAACATCCACTACACTGGTTAAATCAACTGAAATAAACTCTTAGATAATCACATTTAGTAGAAAACATCAAAGGCAAGGAGAGAAGAAACATCGGATACCTAACAAGGGTAGATCCTATGCCAGATTTCTGATGCGAGCTAGTAGAAATGAAATGAAATAGAATGTAAGTTAAACACAAATACTGAGATAGAAAAACATCACCACTGCTTTAGATCAGGATCCAAAGAAATGTGCTTGTCATATTAAAAAGCAACACCAGTCAACTACAACATTACCAATAGCTGGACACTCAGTCAGAAAACATCTTCCTCGGCCTATCTTACTAGTTTACACAGAGACTGTGTCTCGAAAGAAACTGCTTGCAATTCTCTGATAACTGATCAACAACCTTTAGAATGAGTTTCTTCATGAATTTTATAGCTGTAGAGAGCAGAGGAGGTAGGTGAAAAACTAAATGAAGCATTAAAACTCAGAAAGAATGAGGGCCGAAACCCATTCTATTTTAAATCCAGGGCATTTATCTATGGCACTCTTTTGGGTGAAAGAGTGGTCTTCTCAAGGCTTCCAATTACTCTGGTATGTCTCTGGTGTAATTTGCTGCAGCACTCTGTAGTACTTCTGGTAAATTAACAGAAAGGTAAATAAATGATGCTAAGGTCTGCGATACTATGAATCAAATGCTCTGATAGCATCAGGACTATTGTCAGGACTGTAAATCTCCCTAGAACACGATATAGAATAAAGACGGTATGGGCAACTTGTCCTTAGATGGAAGAACATTCTGCTGATGTCAAAACCCTGCTATTATGGTTTTCTGTGCACTTGACCTTCTGAGTGATCCACGGGGTCTTCAATTCTAGTACCTTGCCTTTTAAACACTGGATTAAGGGTGAAGATCTTCAACAATGTGCCTTAGAGCTTTAATTCTCTCACTGATACTCCTTTCCTCTTTGAATTGTCTCTGTGAGCGAAAAATCAAGCTTTTATGGCGTAGGAGAGGTTTTGCAGAGTTTGAAATCTTTACTTTATGAAATTTATGTCGCAGACACCTTTCCAGACATTTTCCTATAATACCAGGCTCTGAATTTAGCTTCTTTTGCACACTGTGCCATTACAATAGTGCATATGGATCATGGCGGTTATCTGCTTGTCTGTAACCCTAAAAAACACGCAAACACGTTAGGAAAAATATGCATGGGAATGGATGGATGCAGCGGGGGTGATGAGAATGACCGTGTAGACTGATGAGATGGTGGAATAGTGCAGGGTGATGGCGGAAAATATAGCATAACAGTGGAAGAAGGCCATGGTGAAAGCTGGCGGACTGTGGCGAAAAATATAAATGCAAACCTTTGAAAAATTACCTCTGAATGAAATATGAATGAAATATAATGAGGGCGGAGGACAATGTGATAAAAACACGTGGAGGGGTGACGTGGTAGGACCCAGTCAATGGCAGGGCCGACTTTAAATCTGGATCGTCCGATCTCAGGAGGAGATCGATGGTGGAAAATGTATCAGAGGGCGATGGACGGTGGGATAGGGGTATGATTGCCTTGGGTTAACTTCCGCGCATCTTCGAGGGGGGATCGTCGTTGGATGGGCAGGTCTGGATCGGACGGTGCACGTGCATATCCCATCGGGTTTTCTGCCGAACGATAACGTGCGATGGGGGGGCGGTTTTCAAACAGTGACGGAGCTACATGTCGGGAGGCGAGTGGAATCGCTCCAAAAATAAAAATACCACCCACCTCCCAACGGGAGTGCGATAAATACAGGCGGTTTTCGAATAGGCACATTGGCGTGGGGACCACTAAGGTGAGTGGACTTCGAACCGCCAGATATTTGGGTAAATGAACGATTATGATGCGACGAACCAGTGGTGAAAGGGTAGGGTAATGGATGCTACGGAGCTCGTGATGGCCATACAATCGGTGTAGATCGATGGCTCACGACGCTCTCGATACATATTTGAGATAAGCGATTTTCGGGCTGGCGGGTGGTTCTAGCGCCCAGATTACATGGGGGGAGACGGTTTTAGGGGCCAGCCGAAGGGAGCTAAGACCTCATAAGGTTGAAAATGGATTTTGGCCCATTTTAGTAAAATTTGAGGGCAGAAATAGGTAACGATAGAGGGAAAAAGGGGAAAATAGGCCAAACAAGGGGTGTGTGGAGGATGTAAAGGGGATTTTGGGTGGATTTAGGGGATCAGAGTGGAATTTGAGAAGGGGAAAACAAAGGTTAAAATGGGGCATTCTACAGGGGTACAAGGGGCAAAAATATGCCTTTTGCAGCACAATATTTTTCAATCAGTGAGACCTTATAATGGGAGTCAACAGAGGGAATTTATCAAAGGGAAGGGCATAGTAGACTTCAAGGATGATGTGTTTTCAGAGGAAATTCATTCCTTGAAGGCTTAGAAACATTTTAGTCCCCTATTTGCTTGTCAAAAATTTATAGGGGGGCTAACACGCACCACCAAAACACGACTTCACTGGTCCCTGCTCGAACCACACCTCACAAACTCAACATTTCACCCTTCCTTGGTTGTGAGAGGTGAATCTCATCTGTGGGGCGACATAATCTGCAACTCGATGACATGAAATAAAAATCTTCTTGCATTGTGTGTCGTTTGCCTTTGTCTAAAACTTTGTGACTTTAAGAAAATTTTACAATAGAAATTGTGTCATTGCATACCTGATCGCAAATAATAACGCAAGTCTGCATACCTGATCTCAGAATATGAGAATGGAGAATCAGATCTTGTAAATACTTCATTTTTTTCTTGATTCGATTTCTTCAAATATTTGAAGAAATCGATCCTACAGGAGATCACAAGGATCACCACAACAATCAGATCAAACAGACATCCTTGCTGACGGCATTAACGGTACTGTTAAGCTCAGGGTACCTTTATGCAGATGATGACAGGAATTTTCTTGTCGATTTAAAGATTCCACTAATTCTTTATTTTCAAGGGACAAATATCCATGCCCATCATTAATCTAGAGAACCAACGGTCTCTTTCTGGGATGTGGAAAGGCCTCCGCACAATAGTAGAAAAAATGTTCTGCCTGCTCTGGTGCTAACTATAAAGATACTTCCGCTCCCTAATTTTTTCCATTGGTTCCTTCAAATTCACTTAAAATGGTCAAAGACGAGTATGCTTTGCAATTTGGCAAGACAACACCACCAGAGTTGGAGTTGTTTAGCTGATTTTCTCTCTTTCGCGTCCAGCAGCTGTGCACCTATGTCTTCCACCGGGCTCAGTTCCATCGCACCCACAGACAACAGGCTTCATCCTAAACAGTTCAGAAGTTAAATATACAACATATGAACAATCCAAATACAATAATTAGACTAGTCCAGCATGGTACTAGTTTAGAATAACTAGTGCTCGAAACATACACACAAAAAATTCCTGCTAATAAAATGGTCCACCATCACCTAAGAATGGAAAAGAAAATGAGCTTACGTATGTGCATTTGAAATGGAGTTTGGAAATATTTCTATATTACTGATCGGTCCCCAGCCTCTTTTGGAGGAACAATCACTATAGGGCAACTACAATGATTGAAGTAGTATTGACTCACACTCCCTTGGAATACACTCTTGAAAATAACCCACCCTCTTGTTCCCATTACAAGTGAATCAGGCTTGATTCTTCCAGCTTCACGACAAATTTACTTACTTATGTCACCCTCCTACCGACTGTTTTCACCATGGCAACTTCATATTCTTTTATTGCAAGCCTTCCCATTAGAGCTTGTATGGCTCCTAACAACACCTCTTCATCTGAATGGGGAACAACATGAACAAGGTGGAGGGTATCGGCCATGTGACAGAGATGTACAATGGCCCAATCAAATGCATGTTTTCTCTGCGACATGTGACTCCAGCTACAACCATAAAAACGCTCTTTTCCAGTGCATAACGTATCTTCAACTTTCTCTTTTCGTGACCATGCTCCCTTGTTTTGATGGCAGTATTCTACACTTCACACACTCCAAAAAATATACATGTAACACACACACACACACACACACACACACACACACACACACACACACACACATATATATTTCAGATTCAAACAAAATCTAGAACATGAATATTTCATCTCTGATACCAAATGATGCAGGGATTCTGCTAGAAAGCAGATCCTAGCATATAAAAAACTCATGAATTCACTCAATATGAAAATGCTCAACTTTTCCTCACATAAAACCATAAAAATATTCAAATTAAAATTCACACAAAGAAAAAAGAGCCATTCAATCAACTACATATATAATAATATAAAAATTCTCTGGCCAAATATTACAATGGAGAGCTCCTCAGCTCTTGGCCGTTTATAAAAGTTCTCCAATCATTCCTCAAATTCTCCTCCCTTCCCACTCTCTCTCAGATTATTTTCTTCCTTACAAAACTCCCTTATTTATACATAAATATGGATTTAATCCATTTCAAAAATCTCTCCACATAAATCTCAACTAAATCTAATTTAGATTCATTCTAGGTGTGGACTCAACAAAGTCCGATACATAGAATTCCTACTCCCTAAATTTTCTACCTAATTCTATTTCGATCATATCCTTTTAATTATTAAAATAATATATACAAAAAATCCTTACCTTTTCTCTTAATTTATTAAAAAGAACAATTTAATTAATAAAATAATTAAAATGTCTCACCCCCTTATTACATAATTAAATAATGAAAAATTGAGCTTAATGCTCCTGCATCAGAAAACATAAGAAAATTTACAAGATAACAAGTGAAATACTTCATTGTAGTGGCCCAAAACATGAATCCTGCAATATGATGCTTTATCTCTTATGATCCAGTCTGCTAACTTGAAATTGATACAAAAACCCCTTAGGTTGAGAATAGCACACGTACAAATTTTTTTAGTAATTAATCCACACTCAATACTTTAAACGATGAAGTATTTATACAAAAACGTGTAAAAAATATCCTAGAATAAACTTAGAAATTTTTCTCTAAAAATAAATATCTTCATGCAAGAAGATAGTGACAACTCCTAACTATTTTCTAGCTTTCCTTTTTATTGAAACAAAATAGCTTGTTGTCCTAATTGTATCACTGCTTTCTCTCTTTTCTATTTGATGAAGGATGCAGCTGGACAACTGAGTTGTCCTTCAGGCTAGTAGTTTTATCTTTAATCTGATTTTTTATTTATCTTTCATCTGATAAACTTTCATCCTGATACTCTTTACTTCCAAAATTGTTACTGTTCATGTAAAAAACATCAAACTCTGTTTTTTCTTTTACTGCTCTATCATCACTATAATCTAATCTGATAGTAGATCAGTAAATTTTCCCATAACTCAACTTCTGGAAATTTTATCTTCATAATCCTTCTAAAGTTTTCATCAGCTTCAATGTATTTTCAAAATACTGGTTTGTTCACAAATATGTGTTTTACTTCATGCTGCAAGTAAAACAGATTTTTAAAATTCTTATACAATACTTTCCCTATTGGGATTCCCTGCAAAGTTGATTTATTTACCTATTCTTTAGAAAATTCTCTCATCTTGTGGTCATAATCCTCCTGCTTCACTAATCTATCATTGATTACCAAAGGATTGGGAAGGCCTTTTTTCCTTAAAATATCAAATTTGATCATAAATCTTGTGATTTCCATTTCCATGTTTTGGCACTTTTCCTCTAATTGTGTCATTAAGTTCTTTTTGGATATTACCTTCCTTACTTCAAGGATGGTCTCTGTTCTATCTATAATTCCAATTTCATCTAGTGCTTGTTTATTTTTGGAATTGAGGAATTTAATAATTTCTAAGGCCTCTTCACGTTTTTTACCTAGCTCCTCTTCTGTCTTCTATATTGTTTCTTTTGCTGACTTCAATAAATCTTTCTATTCATAGGTTACCTGTATGGATGGCCAAGTGTCATTGACTGCTTCAATGATATTGGACCATAATTTCTTCTTAACATGAGCCTTAGGTTCCTTAAAATTTAATTATTTTTCCAACTTCTTGAGTTGTTCATTCAATCTATTGGCCCTTTTCTTTTCATTCTTGCAATTAATTTGTGCAAGTTTTTTGGCATCTTCGAGATTTTTAATTTGTTCCTTTAACCTACTTATTTTGATTTTTTGGATAGATATTTGTTGCATTTCCTTTACCAATGTACTTGCCTCATCTGATTTTTGTGTTGTTGTTGCTGAAGAGTCAGTGGATGATGTTGTTGATGAAGTCATTAGAACTGCTATGGCCATTGGAAAATTGGGAGCCAGTGTTTCTGCCAAATTAGATGGCACTCCTGTTGTAGCTATAGGAATCACAGTGGTAGGAATTTCCTATGTTTTGTTGGTTTCTTTTTCTTCAATAAATTTGTCCATCTCAAGTTCAATTTCGTTAGTCTGGTTTTTGAGTTGTAAAATGATACTCATCATATCATCTTTTTTTATTAGAATCCTATAAAATCTCCTTATCTTGAGGATGTTTAGTAGGGGGCAGCTTCAATTATTTCTTAAGTGCAACAATATCAAGATTTTTATTTTTAGTTAATTCTTCTACAACTTTTATATTCTGAGGATCATATCCTACCTCAATCACTAGTTCCTCCAAGGATTTGATTTTGATATCCTTTGCATATCATGATGCCTTTTCTAGTTTGAGTTGATCTCTTAAATTTAGCAAACTATTTTGAAGCTTTTGTGCACTCATGGCCTTGGTGCTCATAGTGGAGTAAATCATCTCTCCTAATTTCTTGTGAAATTCTATTTGATCTAGAGGATGAATATCGTCTACTGGAACTTCAAAGTCAATAGTTTTGCAATAAGAGGATTTTGTAGGAGCTGGCACTCTGGGTTGCATAACTGTCATCAGCATCATTTTGTTCTTGTAATCAAAGGCTGAAAGCATCCTGTTCTAAATTCTAGGAGTCTACTTTAAGTACTAATAATATATTTCATTCTTCATTTCTTCATTTTTAGCCTTAATCTCCTTGTGACTTTCCTTGATGTCCATATCCTTTTCTTATATTTTTATTTGATGATGACACTTCTATATTATGTTTTTTTTTTAATTAATTATGTATTAGAAGTGGTTGGATGTTGTTCCTCTTCACTTACTGTAGGAGGTACAATATATTTCTCTGGAATATCTGTGTTTATGACCTCTACTGTCTCTTTTTCTTTGCTAGCAAGATTAATTTTTGGCTTTTTGTTGTATCTAAGTTTGAACTTTGTCTCTGTAGTAGTCTCAGTTGTGTAAGACCCTTCCGACTTATTTATTTTTACGCTTTCCACTTCCTAGGTTGGATTCTACAAGGTTTGTTTGTATCAATTTGCTTCTCAATCTCTACCAGTGTATTCTCTAACCATTCATATTGGTTTGGGAATTTCTCAATATCAGGTTTTTTTCTCATGTATGTATGGAGTCAATTTGCACTTGACTCTCATTTTGCTGATTATACCAAGGGGATCAGAATACCAAAGAAAACTATGACTTAATTTGTATTCCTGCAACTGCTTTTCTACCTCTCGACCTAATTCTCTGTTATTACAAATGAATGGGCCAACCTAGTTCTTCAATTTAAATTGTGTTTTCTTCTTTGCAATCAAGAAATTTACAACATCTCAATTCAAAATCTACCGTATATACTTTAAAGAAAATAACCTCATGGGTATATTATTTCAATATGGTTTTGGTATAAATACCAATCATATGCCTTCCTTTGCTCATATAGCTGTAAAAATTTCTTGACTTCATTGCTAATCCTTGGATGCAAACTATTATTTAGCAGATTGACAAAGGGATGGATAAAAGAATCTGTAAAATATGAATAAGTAAACTCATTTCACTCCTTCCTTATTAAGGAAGTCCAAAATATGACATATTTTGGATTTCATTCCACATCAAACCTCTGAAGAGTTATAGGAAAATTTTCAGACTAGAAATAAAGGAACATGTGGAAAAGGAAAGAAGAATACCTAAATACAACTTCAGTAGGCAGTTTGACTATTTGATCATGGATGCTATCAGCAATATATTAGGTAAAGTTAAATATAACTACAAGGGCCTGGCTAGATACAAAAATGGATAAGAAACTAAGTTATGATGCATCAACATGTTCATCTATGAAATATCCAAGGATGAAAGATAACATGGAAATAATATTTCTAGTTCTTTCTGAGAATTTTGAAGAGGAGTATGGAGAATTGAGTTTAGAAATTTCCACATAGGATGGTATGAAGGTTTGAAAATTTTGAAATATCTTGGGAAAATCCAACTCCAAATAGAACTTATTGAGGGATTCAATAGATAAAGGAACTTCATTAGGCTCAAGCTGTAACTGAAGCATATGGTTGACAGACTTAGCTATAATGGTAAAACAAATTTCATTTTAAGTGTTCAAAATGGCTCTTTGATCAGCAGAATAAAATGATTGGTATAGTATAATTGCCTCTGAGCATTAACGAGTATGGCGAACAACATATTTAGGCAAGTTTGATTCCCATATAAACACTTAATCTGCTTGTTCTAAGGGTTTCTCTTGGCTCCAGTAGTGGAGCTCAAGAAGGTTAAACTCTGTCACAGGATCTGTAATTTGTAAATCTACATCTTCCAGGGGAATATTCTCTACATATAAAATAGGAGGTTGTAAAGGGTTGATCATAATAGTGCCTTTGGAATCCATATATTTGTTTGAATTATCAATTTAAATATTTTTTACCTTTAAAACATTGATTTAGGCCTATTAAATATTTCTATAAGTTTAAACAGTTTACAAAAATATTTTAGATATGACAGGGGTTCTATATTTGGCTGCAAAAGGTATAATTCCAATAACTTTGACTCAAGCTATCCTTTATGTATCAAAAGAGTAATTTTCCTGACATTATAGTCTCAAAAAAAGGTATCAAGGGTTTACAGTGGAATTTTATATCATAAAATGATCTTAGAACATCAAATTTTATGCAGAAGGTCTCCTAAGTACTGTAGAAAAGGTTTTGTAGGTCTCAGAGGGATTTTTCAGGTCAACATATGGCAAAATTCAATCAAAATTTGTGTTTAAACCAGGTTTAGGCTTCAGATTCTGTAAGTAATGCTCCTGGTTTGTATAATTCAAGGATTTATGAAGCAATGGGGTATTCTTGAGGTACACAGGTTCCTAAATGATTCATTTAACAATACAACTCTTTCAATTTGATGAATGAGTCTTTTTTCTATGAAAAATACCTGTGAAATTCAAAATTTTGCTGTGAAGAAGGGTTTCTGGGTTTGGAAAGCTTTCAAAATATTTTTTCTACTCTTTATATGTACTTGAATGGCTTCTTCATTTTTGTAGTAGTCTAATTCAATGATTTTTGTTTCTTTTTAGGCCGAAATAGAAGCGACAGTGTTCTAATCGGTCCAGAATGCTCTTTGTGTGTGGAGAAATGATAATATAAGGATAAACAATGATTTTTGGGTGGTATATAAGTAGTTTGTTTGAATAGTGAATGCATTCAATATAGGTCAATTCAAAGTAGAAAGGTGGTTTAGGCATAGGGAAGGGAAAAAATGCCAAGAACTTTTCGCACGATCGAAATATTGTAAGCAGGATTGATTCAATCAGTGCGATCGAAGGAAATTTCAATGCGTGGTGGTTAGAGAAACTCTGAAATCAGCTTTTATTGCAAGGCTTGGGTTTTTTTATCATTTCCGTTGATAGATATGCGACGAGGGTTTGTCACCATTGGATCTGGTAGATAATAGTGAATGACTGAGATAGTGCGATGAAGCTGTGGCGTTGAAAGGCGTGGGCCTAGGATTTCTATGAGGTGGGATGTTTGTAAAATTTATTTAAACATAGGTTTAATACCTAGTTTGGTTATGAAATAGGATAGGCGGGTTAATATTTTATTTAACAAATGAAATGGATATAAGTGTATTATTAACATTGGTGGGGTTAATATATAATAGGAATAGTTTTAACCTATGGGAGCGGGAATATATATCACATCGGAAAAATAAAACATAGGTTTAAAACTAAAATATGGGTGGGAAATATTAATAAAAGGAATTAATATAATACGGGCTAACAGGTGAATAAAGGAGATAATATGTAAATTAATGTTTAGTAATGAAATGAGATAAGGGAGATAAAATAAAATAAGCCTAATGTAAAACATAATATAGGGATAAGTTTCATTGTTGAGGGTCCCAATATAATATGTTTAAATTGAAACTTAGGATAAAGTATTTTTTTTGATTTTAGGGTATTTTAGGGTAAAAGGGGAATTAGTCTAAGGGTTTTACTTTCCCTATGTATAATTAGTTTTACACATAGGAAAAGGGATTTTTTGGAGGTGAAACTAAACGATAATGGGAAAAAAGTAAAAATGAAGGGGAAATAATAAAAATGGACGGGATGAAGTATTTTTACAAGGGGATGATTTTTGAAGGAAATTAGTGACTGAATTACCAATTTTCTTCTTATCTAAGATTGTAAAAAGTGCTTCTGCCTACCGATATTATACCCTAACATTTTTCTTCATTTACCTAGGTGCTTTTGAGCTTGCAAACACTTGCTCATTTTTTTTTTAAAACAACAAACTAACTAATTCTATCCTTATTTCCTCCAAGGGTTCAGATTAAGCTATTGAGCTCATTATTTATTATCTACCTAACTATTGATCTGCCAAGATTAAAATATTTGGCTAGATGTTTATTCTCTATCTAATAACATGAAATTTAAAACATGAGAGGTTAACATTAAGATATTTAACCTTCATGGATTGTGGCATTGTAAAAACTGCACACAATCTTTATTTTGGAGAAAAAATAAATAGTAGTGGCATTTGGATTTGCATCACTTTCATGTTTTATTTTATCTCTTCTTTTTTTATTTGGGGTCCATTTTTCTATTCTTTTTGATATTTCTTCTTTCAAGTCCTTTGATTTTTCTTTTAGGACTTTTACCCTTTTTACATTTTTTTATTTTATTTTTCTGAGATGGGAAAAAACAATTCAGAAAGAAAAGTATGTACATATTACAAGACTAATCAAAGTTAATTAAAAAATTATGAATCCTATTATTATAGGACCGTAATTGTTCTTATGGAAAAGGGTGTGGAGGATGTAAACATCAGAACTCCAGACAAGCCTAAGATGGTAAAATTGTCCAAGTCTTTATCTCCTGAGGTAAATAACAAGTACATTGATTTACTTTTTGAATTTTTTGATGTTTATGCTTGGTATTATGCAGACTCAAAGGTTTATGATGAGGGTATCATACAACAAACCATTCCAATTAAGCCCGATCAGAAGCCCTTTCAGAAAAATTTAAGAAGGATCAACCCAAGGTTGTTTCCATCCATATAAAAAGAAGCGAAAATACTCCACAAATTAGGTATCATTATTCCTATAAGGTTTTCCGATTGGATATCAAATCTAGTCCCGATAATTAGCTATTGACTTTGCATAGATTTAAAAATTGTAAACAAGGTATCTCTTAAGGATAATTAGCCTCTTCCAAAAATGGATCACATTTTATACAGAGTGGTTGGGGATTCCTGAATGTATTTTCTTGATGGATATTCAGGATACAACCATATTTTAGTGCATGATAAGGATCCAGACAAGAATTCCTTCACTACACCTTGGGGTACGTTCAAATATGAAAAGATTCCATTTGGACTAAAGAATCCATACGCTACCTTTCATCGAGCGATGGATATAGCCTTTCGAAAGGAGAAATATGTTTTACTTGTGGTCTATTTAGATTATTTGATAGTTTATCCCATTCCTATGATGAAAACTTGTATCACTTACGGATTGTTTTTCATAAATTCTCTTAATCCGAAAAAATCCTTTTTTCCATGGAGGAGGGAAAACTTCTCGATCACACCATCTATAAAAATGGAATCTGGATTGACCCTTCTTGAGTTGAGGTAATTCAGCTAATTGAATTTACATGGAGAAAAATATGAATTCAGTCTTTCAATGGCAAGATGGATTTCTTACACAGATTTATTCCAAATTTGGCTGCGCATCTTCGAGAAATAACCAACCTGTTAAAAAAAAGAGAATGAGGTAAAGTTGTCAAAGGATTCCAAGAAGTCCTTTAACTTAGTGAAGTTTTCCTTAACCACAACCCTTGCTTTAATCAACCTAGACTATTCAATTTATTTTCTCATTTTCTCATTTTCCTTTGAGCATGCATTGGTTGCAGCCTTGATGCAGTAAAAGAATAAGACCAAGCAACCCATAGCATTTTTTAGCTGAACCATCAAGGATGTAACTCTTTGATATAATAGAATATAGAAACAAGCATTGGCTTTGGTAAAAGGATTGAAAGATTTCCATTTCTATATTTTACATTCCCATATTCTGGCTTATGTCCCCAATACAACAGTAAAAGATGTTCTTATGCAGAAAAATATGAAAGGTAGAAGAGGAAAATAGATAGCAATAATGTTAGAATATGACCTCGAGATGAAGCCCACAAATATGATCAAAGGTTAAGGCCTAGCAAAGCTCATGGCCAATTCAAATTTGCATTTTCTAAACATCAACCTTCAACATTGTCCAATGAAGAAGAGGATGTCACTCTTATACAGGTATCTGATATGTTTCTTTAATCTCCTTTCTATTCTAATATCATATATTTTCTTTAGCATTTGAACCCTCCTCTGGGCATCACTAAGATTAAGGGTAGGTCTTTACTGTTGGAAGCTTCCAAATACTAGTTTTTGGACAACACCCTTTATTGGAAAGATCCAGGAGGTATTTTGCTAAATTTTTTAGTTGAAAGTGAATCCAAGAAGTTATGAATGATTTTCATAGTGGAGAGTATGGGGGCCATCTGTTCTGGAAGACCATGGCTAATAAAGTTTTGAGAGTGAGATACTACTGGCCAACTCTTTTTGTATACTTGTGTAAACAAATAATGAGTTTCCATGAGTGTCAAATGTTTCAAGGTAAAACAAAATTTCTTCCTTTACCATTGCAACCTATTTCAGTTCATGCACCTTTTTAGTAGTGGGGACTTCAATTCATTGGAGAGATTCACCCTACATCATCCGCACAACACAAATGGATATTAACGACCACCAAATACTTCAACAAATGGATCGAGGCAGTCCCAACAAGGTCAGCAATAGATCTAGTAATTATTCAATTTTTGGAGACTAACATCTTGCCTCATTTTGGTTGTCCTCATAAGATTATTACTGACAATGCTACAGTATTCAAATAAAAAATGATGGTTGAGTTTTGTGACACATATAATATCAAGTTGGGACACTCAAACACCTATTATCCACAAGGTAATGGCTTAGTAGAATCCTCTAACAATTATTTCATTAAAATCATAAAGAAGATGTTGGAGGCCAACAAGAAGAACTGGCACAGCAAGATTGTAAATGCTTTGTGGGCAGACAGGGTGAGTAGTAAGAAATCTATTGGAATGTCTCCTTTTTAATTATTTTTTTGTGTAGACAGTGTTTTTCCCACATCACATTCAGTCTCAGTCATGAAATTTTTGCAAGAATATAGAATTGAGGAGAATGATGTAAAACACCGAATAAATCATATGATCCACCTTCAGCAGACGAGAGATGAGGTATTTTAGATGTAATATCCCAAAATTGGGAGAGAAGAAATATAGCACATAAAAGTGGAAAGAAACATTAAATATCAGTAAATCACATATGAGCCAAAGATAGATCCATGTTATTAAGTATAATAGTATAAAATGAGTACAATATCTTGGGGATCAAGTCCCTCAAGCTAGGCAAGAGAAGCCTCCAATGCCTTAAAGCACCAAAACATATAATACAACTTATAAAGAAAAATACTGAAGCCAATACAATGCAGTTTTAGTGAATAATACTGCAGATGGAAATATATATAATTGGAGCTGATAATATAATGCTTATACAATGCTATAAATGGAGATCTAAGCTCCCAAATACTTTTCCTAGACAACCTAGAAAGGGTTTCCAGAAATATACAAAATATAAGATGGTGATTTAAATCCCTAGGACTGAGGAGTAAATGCAACTGAAACACATAAAAGGAGGTGGCTAAAAATGATATAAATTTGAATGTCACTCCTCCAATACACCCCTAAAGTGAAAGGCTGATCCCTTCACTGAAAATAAAACACCCCAAACGAGGCACAAAAGTCTCCCCTACAATTGATCAATAAAATAACATAGTATAAGATTGAAATTGCATTATAGGGGATGACGGTGACTTGGAATGGTGCCAAAATATGATGTGATTCCCAAGGACCTTCTTTATTGGTCCCCAAATGGAAGGAATGCTTCTTCCATTGAAAAATAGCTCAACAATGGCCTAATGAAACCCTTCACTACTACACCCTGCAACACAAAACAACTCTAAATATAAACTAGGTTGTAGAAGAAAGATGTAGCTTGGCCTAGCGCCAAAATGTTGAAATTTAGCCCAATAAATTCTCCTAAGTGGGCACTCAAAATCCCCTGAGGATGAAGATGGGACTCTCGCTCAAGAACATCCTTGTGCTAAGTAGTACTGTAGTCTATGCTAAACAACTAAAGAGAGAACCAAGTCATAACAGAACATAATAAAAATAATAATCAAAACATGCCCTCCATGGCTGTCGTCCCCTTACTTATATGCTTTGTGAGCCTTCTCACCTTGGGCCCCACTCATTAAATCCACTCCTTCCATGCAATGAATATCCCTCGAAAACTACATACTCTCTCATTGAATGTCCACTCCCTCCATACTAGCTCTATTGATTTGGTCAAAGTTGACCCATTCCACATGCTTCATTCCCTATTCACACACAAGGGTGCTTTATCCATCTACTTTGATGACATCCATTCAAATTTGGAGTGATTTTATTTCTACTGACGAGATTTATGGGTCTCGCTACCCCCTTATTATCCTACCTAAGTGACAAAATAAAAAATTAATATTCGAATTAGTTGCATGCTAATTTTAGAATATTACAACCCTCCCCTCCCAAATTTTTCTTGTCCTCAAGCAACTACAAGGATAGAATTGAAGGGCCTCCTCTCCTCCTCCTATAGAATCCTCATATGATAATTTCCTCTAATGAACAATATGCTCTCTCATCAATCCATCCCATAGTTTCTCCTCCTAGGTGCACGAGTTAGCCTTTTGTGACAAATCCAAATGGATATCATCATGAAGAAGTGGGATATCTATGGAGGCAAATATATGCTCTCTAATTGCCTTCTTGAGGCATGGAATTTGAAAAGTATACGAAACCCTCATTCCCATGTGAAGCTCCAATCCCCAACCTATCATCCACACAAAATGAGTCACCCTCCAAAGTGGTAACTCTTGGAGAAACATCTCCCAAATGCTCATGAGATGCATCTCCCAAATTCTCAATTCACCCAAATGGCTCATCCCATAAGGAAACAATAGGTCTAATGTAGAAATAATTTTTTGACTAATGTTCTCCCTGAAGCATGAAGCATAAGAAATTTGGGTACCCTCATTACCAATGACACATCCAGCATATGTGTCATCCCTCCAATAATGCCCAAAAAAATGATAAGAGCATCATCAAAATATGGGATCACAATAAAAGTCATACTAGCTACCATGCATAATACTAGAGAATGACAATGGTCCCTCAAGTGAAACCAAAGGATTTTTACTCCTAACTACCTCAGAATATGATATGATGAGTGGCTTCCCAACCACTTGCCTACTTCCCAAATCTTCTCACATGCTTGGAAAAGGTGTATGACGCGTGGTGCAAATTGAGCACACCTTGAATAAGATATCATAACCCAAACATCTCCTAGGAAGTGGCCATGCTCATCATTTCTTATGGAACCAAGTGGACCATGAAGTCTACAAGAAAGAGTACCCCCTCTTGAAGTAATGACTTGTACATGGATGGCAAGGAAATATAAGTACGAAGTGAGTGAATCTTGATGCACATAAACACAACCCGTACGATGTACCTTGAACAAGCTATTGGAGTGGTTAATATATGGGCCTCCTCTCACTCTAAATGAGAAGGGAAGTGGTTGTGATAAATCTACCAAAGAGCTATGTCTCTCCTCAATCTCTAAAAAATCCACCCATCTCCTCATATGATGGTGCATCTCCCTGTTGGGCCATGAATATGACCACTTCTTAACACTTATTTCATCCATTTTCACTCTTCTTTATCATATCATTTATTATAATTTATCATATAAATCTATTTTATAATGATTTATGCTCTTATGGATGAATATTAATTCTTCTCCTTTATTTTTAATAAATTGATGATTATTATGCATAATTTTATCAATGATGGTTTGTTAATATATTTTGTAACATCACTTACCATTTTAGCCTCCAAATATAATTTCCAGATTACAGATTTGATTTCCAAATCATTATGAAATATTCCAACTCAGAAATCCACTGGAATAAGAAGTGACGGTTTTACGGTTGAGATTCTGGGCAAATGAAGAAGAATCGGGAAAATCCGGAACATGGGTTTTGTCCAGAACGGACCCAATAAACTTTAACATAGAAAGGTTTGCCCAAATTCATCCTGTATTGAGAGGAACGTAGAGTTATTTGAACATGATTTTCTCAGTTCTGTTGTTGCGGCCATCCTCCAAATCTCAGCTGCAAAGCCAAATTCGCCTTGCTCTTGTTTAAATATTGTTGTAAATATATTTTCTGGTTGATCATATTGTTATGGAAGATTATATTTTCTATTTAATTTCTCCTCCTTCTGATTATAAAAGGAGAACATGATTATGTATTGGGGAGGATGGAGGGGAGAATGGAGAGACTTTTCTGGTTGTAATTTGCAGAATTGTGCATCGAATCTTGTTAAAAGAGTACGAGCTATTTGTAAACATCATTCATGCTTGATTAATAAAAGAGTTTGCTCTTGTTCCATTTCTCAAACGCTGGAGTAAAGTGCAGCAGCGTTTCACCGGTGGCTGAGGGCCCGGCCCTGGTGGAATCGTTCTGCTGTTTGTATTTCTATTCTTTTATTTCTGTTGTGTGATAAGTGCATTTTGACTTATTATGATTACAAATTTGTTATTATTGCTCATTATACACTATTTCTGCTCATTTTTTATTTACAACTTTGATTTGCAAATAGATGAGTTTGTTGTGTAACCGGCTCAAAAAAAAGAAGAAAGAGATATCCCGCCTTATAAATGCGAGGGGGAAACCTCCGATACATTACATAAATGAACAATTCTTGGATGATACAATTTACAAAACCTCCTTTCTATATATAGGAGTCCATGGGGCCATAATGTAATCCTGGTGGGCCACAATGTAATCCTAGCCGACCTAACAATAATAATTTAAGGGCACAATAATAACAAAATGGGGGTTACAAGGGTACAATAATAACAATAAGGGGGGCTACACTAACATACTAAGGGCTACACTATTAATATAGGGACTTAACATGCCCCTCTCCTTCAAAAAGTGTTGTCCTCAACGCTTGATTATTTCTTGATGCTTCTGTATAAAATTCTCATCCTCCCATATGAAATATTCTACAGGAAAGTTCTTCCACTTGCTGAGATACTCTGAAATTGATCGTACTTGTTGAGTTCTTGTTTCTATGACTGCTTCATAACTTCTTTCGATATGATGTTGATCTTCCTGTTGTTTCATTAGATTTTGCACCAAAGTTGGGTTATCCTTTGAGAGTTCGAGAACTTGTTGTTGATGCTCGCTGTGATCTTCCACTAATTTATCATCCATATTAGCTACTATTTGATCCTTAAAACCATCCAACTTAGCCTCCATTTCTGCTTTTAAACCATCTATTTCATCTTCGGTTGCTCTTCGTAAGATCGAAATTTGTTGCACTTGGTACCGTAATTTTGATATCTCATATTGCAATTCTTCCTCCTCATGCGTCATAGTATAGCTTTCTGAGGGCTTAATGTGTATGGAATTATTTTTTGGAGGCATAATAGAACCCATTACTGACAAAAATTCTCCAATATTCCCTTGGAATCAATTCAACTTGATTCTTCAAACAAGACTTATGCAATTCGGAAAAAAACAATACACACCTTTTACTAGCTTTTAGGAGATCGATATTGAAATTGAATTATCTCTGTAATTGAAAATCTTCAATATCTGAAATTCCGCCCTGTAGTAGCCCTATGAAGCTTCTTTCAAATGCCACAGATCTGACCTGATTTTGATTCTCCAAGACAAAGTTGTGTCCAATCTCCCACAATGACCTAATTCTGGACTGGTTGAATAGAGCGAACTTGTACGACTTGCCACGTGTCACTGTTTTGTCCTTTGTCTCTGAAATTGATAGCGAAGAAACTACAGGCCGTGCACCTGCGACCACTTTTGATGGCACTCCAATCCAATATTCAGAGAGAGAGTTATTGAACTTTTCCCACGATTACCTCTTTGAGATGAAATTCAGGAGCCTGAAAAAGCACTACCTTCCACAGATCATATCTCAAAAAATATTGCGAATCAAGCTCTGAAATTGTTTTATGAATTTCCTCAGACTTTCCGCTTCGCACCATATGAATTTCAGATTCTGAAACTTCGTAGAAAAAAAATTTATAGCACAAATGCCACGATGACCTGTTTAGGAGCCTGAACAAATACCTGACTTCCACAGATCATATCTCCGAAATTATTGCGCACCAAACTCGGAAATTTTTACACAAGCTTCCTCAGGATTTTTTCTTCGCACCCTAAAAATTTCAGCTTCTGAAACTTCGTAGAAAAAAAGTTATAGCGAAAATGCCACGATGACCTGTTTGGAGCAGCGAAACCCTAGAATCCAAACCTCTGATACCAAATGTTGTGTAACCGGCTCCAAAAAGAGAAGAAAAGAGATATCAACGCCTTAGAAATAAGCCACTTCGAGGGGGAAACCTCCATTACATTACATAAATGAACAATTCTTGGATGATTCAATTTACAAAACCTCCTTTCTATATATAGGAGTCCATGGGGCCATAATGTAATCCTAGTGGGCCACAATGTAATCCTAGCCGACCTAACAATAATAATTTAAGGGCACAATAATAAAAAAATGGGGGTTAAAAGGGTACAATAATAACAATAAGGGGGGCTACACTAACATACTAAGGGGCTACACTATTAATATAGGGATTATGTATTGGGGAGGATGGAGGGGAGAATGGAGAGACTTTTCTGGTTGTAATTTGCAGAATTGTGCATCGTATCTTGTTAAAAGAGTACGAGCTATTTGTAAACATCATTCATGCTTGATTAATAAAATATTTTGTTCTTGTTCCATTTCTCAAACGCTGGAGTAAAGTGCAGCAGCGTTTCACCGGTGGCTGAGGACCCGGCCCTGGTGGAATCGTTCTGCTGTTTGTATTTCTATTCTTTTATTTCTGTTGTGTGATAAGTGCATTTTGACTTATTATGATTACAAATTTATTTTATTGCTGCTCATTTTATACTATTTTCTGCTCATTTTTTATTTACAACTTTCAATTTGCAAATAGATGAGTTACAGTTATATGCTCCTGTTCCTTTTCAGATTGCGTTTCCTTTAAATTGCTTTTATTGAATTTTCTTGTGTTTCATTTGCTTTAAGATTTCCAAATGTCGAGGATAGAGGCTTTTGCTTCCAAGTCCCCAAAATTGGTAATCTTGCATCGATTTCTAAGGGAAAGAGTTATTGCTACTGCATCCCTGATCGATGTTCTGCAAGATTGAAGTAGTTTAATATTTCCATTCTTGTTACTGTAATTAGGTTTCTTTACAAGCATTTTTTACCTTTGCATTTGTTCTGTACTACATCTTCACAGCATTACTCTTGGATAAATTGCTGCCATAGACTGAGTACACTCTTGAAATAAAAAGTTTCTCTCGGATTGATAATTAATGTGAAATAAATAGGTGTTAAAAATATAGCTTTTTATGCCTCGACACTCCTCTTTGAAGCTTTCCAAAATGAATCCCTCCATGATAGTACGATATGCTACTATGAAATTAGTTTGGATGGAGGGAAAACCCTCATATACGACATGTAGTAGCTTCTCCTTGAGATTAGAGGCTATAGTCAAGAATATCCTACTCTGAAAATAGATGAGCCCATCTCTCACTGCATATCTCCCATATGATAACTGGTCATTAAGTACTTTGCATGAAAATATATCCTTGGACTATTCCACCAACAACTGGGATCTCCAATAAGGATCTACACTCAACAATGAAAGCGTTGATGTTCTACAATGTGAAGCACCTATCATGTTGCTTCCCTCTTCTTTGAAATATCCCATTAAAATGTTAGAAACCAGGATGATGCTATCATGCCTCCACTGCTCATGCTCTAGTGAAGGTTGAATTTTTTGGAGGCTAGCCTTCCATGGGAAGACATCACCCATCCAAAAATTTATGATTTTGGCCAATGTATGTATGAATGGCCACCAAAATTTACCATATGTGGAATATTCCTCCCTCTGTGGAAGTATCCTCTGATTCTCCAAAGCCATGGACTGCTCTCCTTGCACCATGATGCTGCCATCATCCATCCCTCAAACATCTTCTCTCAGTGCAAGATGTTTGGTGAGAGTGGGTATTACTAATATTAGGAGACTTCCTCCCACCTCCTTGAGCCTACCCAAGACTATTTTCATTGTAGAAAGTCCTCCCAAGGTCCTCAACATAGCCAAATCTATCAATGTTGTGCCATGTTGTGAGAACTCTTTGATCAGCTCCCAATCGGGGGGTCTCCTTGGTGGAATGCCTCCATGTAATGAAACATCAAGGCCTATAGTAGGTTGTATATGTGAGTAGGCTGATTTGTATATGCCTTCATAGTGCAAATCATTCTCCTGCTTCTGTGCATGATCCTCCTTAAATAGATAGGGGTGTGTGCTCCTAATCACTTGATGCTGGCCATCTTTCCTACCTTCCCTTTCCATATGTTAGGTCTCACAACTTATCAATGCTAGAACATGCTGCTCCTGGATTGTGCATAGGTCTCCACATGTTGGATCCTTTATAACTCCATGCAAAGATACAAGGGATCCTCTTATTGGAGTAACTACTCCATTTCCATCTCCAAGTCATACTAGATCTCCTCCTAGTGTGACAGTGTTGTTACCTCCTACCTGCTCTTCCCCTTCATAATTTTTGGAGGATACCTCATCATAATTAAGAGGCCCTTTGTCTTGATCCTCTTTTAAAAATGGAATTTCCATGTCTTCCTTATGAGAAGAGAGGTCTTCTCGAAGTGGGGATCTTGCCTTTGGCAAGGTATTCTACAAGTTTCGAATCCACCCAATAGAATTTTGGAATGGATTTGGGCTTATGGATCCTTCCAACTCATGTAAATTTTTTGACTCTTTGGGCTTGGCTATCTCAACCAAGGATTTTTCAAAATGTTTTAGATCAAACATTTTCACTAACCTCCTAGTGAACCCTTCATAAACAGCTACATTTGAATGAATCAATGAAGAAGAACTATTAAACCACCAATCATGAGCCTTACCTTCAAGATGCAGCGCTGCTACTTAATGGCCTCTTCTTCTGAAACTTGGTGTAGCTAAAAATAGGTGTCTAGCTTCTTTACCCAAGCCTTAGTTGTGAATTTAGGTGACCCATCAAAAGTAGGTAGAAAGAATATACCCAAATCGTGATATTTTCACCCTTTGCTTCTATTGTGATTGCCAGGCCTTATATTCTCCTTGATTTGGAAAAACCCTTCGAATTTTAGATGCTCCTTGAACCTCTGATATTGAGATTCATATTCTTGCCGGTAGTCACCAATAGTCTCCTCCTTTGGTGCATCTCCTTCCTCCATCTCTCTTGATATGAATTTAGGCATGGTACAACATTGTGGATCTGATTGTGTGGCTAAATTATCACACCCATAATATGAAGAACTGGATCTTTCTTCATGTGCAAACCTTTTAGAGGAATCTTTATGTATTTCCCTCCTCATTTCCTTGATTTATCTATTAATATCATGCGTAGTTTGGAGAATAAGTTTTGAAAATTACTTTACCCTCATTTCTCCTGATATTGGAGTTTCTACATAGTATCTTCTATAAAAGTTATCCTTTTTATGAGAAACTTCTTATTCTTCTGATAACATTGATGTAATGTCACACAGGCGGAGCCAAGATTATGCTCTGATACCACTGTAATATCCCAAAATTGGGAGAGCAGCAATATAGCACATAAAACTGGAAAGAAATAGTAAATATCAGTACATCACATATGAGCCAAATATAGATCCATGGTATTAGGTATAACAACCACAAATGAGTATAATACCTTTGGGATCAAGTCCGTCAAGCTAGGTAAGGGAAGCCTCCAATGCCTAAAAGCACTAAAACATGTAATACAACTATTACACAAAATAATGAAGCCAAAAAAACACAGTTTTAGCGAATAATACTGCAGATGGAAAATATATATAATTAGATCTCATAATATGATTCTCCTACAATGCTAGAAATGGAGATCTAATCTCCAAAAGAATTTTCCTAGAAAACCCAGAAAGGGTTTCCGGAAATATGCAAAATATAAGATGGTGATATAAGGCCTTAGGGCTCAATAATCATTGCAAATGAAGCACATAGAAGGAGGTGGCTGAAAATTATGTAAATATGAATGGAACTCCTCCAATAGACCCTTCAAATGAAAGGTTGATCCCTTCTTTGAAAAGAAAACACCCCAAATTAGGCACATAAGTCTCCCCTACAATTACTCAATAAAATAACGCAGTATAAGACTCAAAATATAGTGTAGGGGATGATGGTGACTTGGCCTGGTGCCAAAATATGATATGATGTGAAAGGACCTTCTTTACCGACCCCCAAATGGAAGGAATGCTTCCTCCACAGAAAACTAGCTCAGCAATGGCCCAATGAAACCATCCACTGCTGCACCCTACAACACAACACAAATATAAATAGAAATTGTGATGTAGAAGAAAGTTGTAGCTTGGATTGATGCTAGAATTTGGAAATATAGCCCAATAAATTCTCCTGAGTGGGCAGTCAAAGGCCCCCTAGGATGAAGTGTTGGAAATATGATGCAATATTTTGTCCTTGATGGCAACTTACTTGATGAAGTTGTTCTTGATGGAAACCTACTTGATGAAGTTTTTCTTGATGGAAACCTACTTGATAAGCTGCCTTTTGATAAGAAACCTATTTTTTAACGATGTAAAAATAATGTTTCTACAAGTCAGTTCAGATGTGACAGATAAAGGAATTCCAATAAGTGCTAGAAAAATGAAACATGAAACATTTCTCAATGTATACATACGTTTGATGAAGGAAACCTACATATGGAGGCAATGTATACGGTACTCGCTATACAGGCAACCCACGTATACATCAAGAATTAGTATATGTGAAATTTTTATGACAAGAAGTCGCGTATACACGTGGGTACGAAGAAGAAAAATCACGTATGCATTTTCTGCTCTAAAATTATGATACCAAGGGGCATTACCATGGTATTAGCCCAAATATTTAGCGATGTGTCATATATTTGATCCCATCCAAGAATACAATCAGCATTTGTGTGGTTTTGGCTCATGGTATTGGTAAAGGATAAAACTATATAAGAAGAAGAAGATCATAGTCCAAGGTGTGCATGTGTTAGGGTTGTTACTGAATACTTCTCTATGAAGTATATCTGCATGGGGTGAGCTTTGCTTTATTGGTAGATCTGAATCTATGATGCATCCTTGTATACAATGATGGATCAAGATATCTAGACCTGAAATAACTATGTACTTTATCTATTGAAGATATGATTAGATCTATGACCTGGTGGATGTTTGCTCAAGTGAAGTGAAGAAATCTTGGTAATTCAATAGATCTGAAAAATTCTAAAAAATTAATATTTACATATCTATATGCTATTTCATCTCGGTAAAAACACGTATATACGCATCTTTTTCTCAAAAAGGGCGTGTATGGAAATCAGGGTTTTCTGAAGCTTACTGGATAGGTTACCTGTATTTCTACTGTCTATGAATGAAGTCTTCATGTAGATATGTGTTGCTTAAATAGTGTATATGATGTAAGTTGAATATGTAAAAATTCGATCAATGACTGAGTAAGTATGTGTAATGATGACTCATTGATTAAGGGTTCTGCAATAATGAAAATATGACTAAGTGAAAGCCTCAGATCTAGTTCTAATACTGACCATATTCTAGAAGATCATTATTCTCAGATCTATATGTAGGTTGATGTGAAGGAAAAAGCGTATACACACGAGTTTAGTAAAGCAAAGTAGTGTATGCATTTTAAGATAAAGAATGATCGGGGTTGAGATTGTTTCCACATGCTGATTCTGAAATTTGGGTTTATTACTGTGTTCTAGTTACAATAATCTCACTGTTTTGATTGAAGTTTGGGTTATGTATATTACTGATGATATTTTTGATGAGTTGTGTTCAAGCTGTGGGATCTAGTGTGAAAATTGATGAAACATGTTCTACAGTGGTTTTCAGTATTGGAGCCTTGAGTGTGGAAGTAGAAGCTTCCTTCCAGTAGAAGATGGTGTCCTGATCACAGGGTTGGAGCTCCCTTCCAGTAGAGTCTGGTAAATGAGATCAGGGGGCTGTAGCTCCCTTCCAATAGCAGCTGGAGAATGAGAGAAGGTTGCAGCCTTCTGTAGGTAGATTCCTGCATACTGATATGAGTATGCATCAATAGAATATTGTAAGAAGTTTTCCATGTAACAAATAGTGAAGATAGAGATGACAACATCAGTGGTTTTCTCCCGAATTGGTTTTACACCTTAAATATTGGTGTTCATGTGTGATGCTCTTGTGTGATGATTTATTCTATTACTATTACACATATTTAATGCTTAACTATCTGATGAATAACTGATAAGGTGAGTTAAAGGTTATTTTAGAAATTTTATATAAAAATAAATTTATCTCAGTATACGATAGTTTTTGTTGGTGCATCCACATGTATATGTGAGTTGGGTTCATTAAAGTCACGTATAGAATTCAGTAAAGAAAACGTGGAAGTTTTTAGTGAGCTATAAATACTTATTCACCCCCCCTCTCAGTATTTTTACCAAAATTTCATATCAGAGCAGGTCCTTCTGAAAAATCTTAATCGCTAGAAGGAAGATCAACTAAGATGCGCAATCAATATGGGTCAACATCTATCAGGCCTCCTCTCTTCATAAGAAACAATTTAAACTTCTGGAAGACAAGGAAAAGATCCTATATTCCATCTCTTGGATAAGATGTATGGGCTATAGTTGAAGGATATTATTAATATCCAACGCCAATTCCAACAGATCTAGCCAGAAGGAAGAACTATGAAGCCAATGCAAAGTCGGTCAATGCATTATTGGGAAGTTTGACTGAATTAGAGTTTTTCAAAGTCATGCAATTGAATAAAACAAAGGAGATATGGGACAAAATAATTATGAGCTATGAAGGTGATGCCAAGGTAAAAAGTGCTAAACTCCAAACTTTTAGAATTCAATATGAAAAACTGAGAATGCATAATGAGGATTGCTAGTTTCTTTTTACATCTAGATGATATTGTAAATCATATGATAAATCTGGGTGAAACCATAATTCACACTACTCTAGTAGAAAAGGTTTTAAGATTTCTGACTCTCAAATTCAAGTCAAATGTGTCTTCTATTGAAGAGAATCAGGATCTACAAACTCGTACTAATGTTCAACTTAATGGGATTTTGACTACATGTGAAATGAGGAAAGGAGGTCCATCTGAAGTCAAAGAAGTTGTTTTTAGAGCTGCTACAAAAGGAAAGGAAGTAGAAGAACAAGAAGGATCAGGGCATGTTTCAGAAGAAGATGAGATAAATTTTGTAATTAAGCTACAACTTGGCATTGGAAGGTTCAGAGGTAAGGTTCTTTTTAAATGTTTTTCTTGTGGAAGAGTTGGTCATTATGCTACTAAGTGTCCCCATAAAGATAATCATGAAAAGGGAAAGTAAGCGGAAAAAGAAAATAACAAACATTTTATCAATAGAAAAAGATATTATACTCATGAATATAGTGATGGCCAATCAAATAGTGAAGAAGGAGAATCTAATCAAGATATTAGACTACTCATGGCTTTTGAAAAAGACTCTAGTGACGCTAAAGATACTTTTATGGACGCATTAGAAGAAATTTTTTTTCTTGAAGAAATAAATAATCTCAAAATATGTTTCAAATAAAACAAAATTTCCATAAATACTCTAAATAATCCGCTTATAGAAAGGGAGAAGCATAATGAGAAAGTAAAATGTGAAACAGTAAGTCTAAGAAAGGAAATTTAGAAAGTGAAAACTTTAAATCTTATATTTGCTAAAGGATCTAAAACCTTAGATGAAATTATGAAGGTACAATACTCTCATGTTGTAAAGATAGGTCTTGGATATATTGGAGAATCCTCTCAGTCTTCAACACCAAGCTATCTAAATGCAGCTGAAGCCACCCTGCCACATTTTTTCACTCAACAAAATAATAAAGAGACTACACAGGTAAATCATGACCACTTCAATACAAGGAAGAACAATAATGGAAATATCAATCAACAGGTAAACATAAATAGAAGGTTTCGTGATCGAATAAATTTCTTCTTTAATGGGCAATGTTTCTCATGTCATAATTTTGGTCATAAAGCTGCTCAGTCTATTGCATACAAAACCATCATGACTAGAGAAGAAAGAACACAAAGGAATGAGACTGGAATAAATAAGAATACTTAGAAAAACTTCTCTCCTCTTCAAAATGAAATTAAATTTGCGATAACTTTCGACATGAAGAATCTAACTGCAAGCGAAAACTTCAACCAAAAGAGCATATACCTTAAAATTCCGAGGTATAAGGACTTCAGGTTGAAAGTTGTGGCATAGGTTTATTTGTAGAAGGGGAATAAAATCAATGGTACATTGATAGTGGATGCTCAAAACACATGACAAGTAATAAAAATAAACTCCTTTCATAGAACACTCTAGAGAAAGAAAGGAATGTTACCATTAGAAATTACTCTCCTATTGTCATTAAAGGAAAATGTTATGTTTTTATAAAAGAAAAGGTGAAAGCTAGCAATGTTATGTATGTGGATGGATTAAAGCATAACTTGTTGAGTGTGAGTCAAATGTGTGATCAAGTAAATGAAGTTGTCTTTAGTTCAAAAGAATGTGTAGTACATGAACTTGACACAAGAATAACGTTAATAAAAGAAACTAGAACACCAAGCAATATGTATGTATTGAAAGGTGGCAAAGAGAAATTCTACTTGGGTAAGTATTTAGAAAATTGGTTATGGCACATAAGATTGGGACATTTCAGCTTCTCTCAAATAAGAAAATCTAGCAGATTCAAAGTTGTATGTGATCTTCCCAGAATCACTCTACCTAAAAGTACCATATGAATATCATGCCGATTTGGTAAGAAAACTAGGGTGCAATTCAATGCCGAAGAAGGATCAATAAGTAATCCTCTTGAACTTATACACACTGATCCATGTGGTCCTGTAAGGAAAAAGTCACCTCGTGGAGAACAATACTATATTTTATTTATTGATAACTTCTCTAGAATGTGTTGGATTGGCTTACTGAGACATAAACATGAAGAATTTGAAAAATTTAAGATCTTCAAGCTTTGGTTGAAAATGAATTAGATCTAAAATCAAATGTATTAGATCTGACCGAGAAGGAGAATATATAACAGATGAATTATTTGATTTTTATGAACATCATGGCATAAAAAGATAATTTTCTGTAGTTGGAAACCCACCAAAAAATGGCGTAGAAGAAAGGATGAATATAACAATTCAACAGATGGCCGAGGCTATGCTTAATAAATGTGGAACTCCTGATACCTTTTGCAGAGAAGTAACACTTACTACAATAAATATTCTTAGTAAGGCTCATGTTCATGTGAACAGTGATAAAACTCCTTATGAACTTTGGTATGCCAATCTTCCCACTATAAATCATTTTAGAGTTTTCGGAAGACAATGTTTTATCAAGAACAATGATGAAAATCTTGTCAAGTTTGAGCCTAGAGTAGATGAAGGAATATTTCTTGGTTACTCTTTTATCAGTAAATCATATAAATGTTACAATAAAAGACTTCAGAAGATTGTTGAATGTATTGATGTTGTAATTGATGAGTCTCTCACAGATCCTAAAAGGGAAATAACAACAAAAAATGAATATCATGATGATGTATATTTTCCCTTATCAAATAGCAATAATATAGAAGGTGAACCCAATGAAGCACTAGGAGAAGATCTATCTAAAAAGGCTCCATATAGGTGTGTTCAAGAGAATCATCCAAAATCTCAAATTCTGGGAGAAAAGAGATTATGTGTCCAAAAAAGAAGAACTCTTGTATGATCCCATAGCTATATGACATTCTTATCCACTATTGAACCACAAAATGTAAATCAAGATAGTAAAGATGAATTTTTAATTCAAGCCATGAATGAAGAACTTGATCGGCTTGAAAAGAATCATTCTTGGGAACTGGCTCCAAGACCTCATGGTAAAAATCTTATTGGAACAAAATGGATATTAAAAAACAAGCTAAATGAAAATGGAGATGTTATTAGGAAAAAGGCTAGACTTGTTTGTTAATGGTATGCTCAACAAGAAGGTATAGACTTTGAAGAAACATTTGCTACTGTAGCGAGACTTAAAGCCATAAGAATGTTTCTTGCTTTTCCAATTTTTCAAAAATTCAATGTTTGTCAAATGGATGTTAAATCTTCTTTCCTCAATGGTGATCTAGAAGAAGATGTTTATATAGAACAAATAGAAGGATTCATTTTGGGAAATGATGGAAAATTTGTTTTCAAACTTAAAAAGGCTTTATATGGTCTCAAACAAGCTCATCGGTTATGGTACTATCGCCTTGACAAATATCTTCAACAACAAGATTTTACAAAGGGAATTTATCACAATAGTTACTTAAACACAAAAATTGAGAATGATAAACTATTGATTATAGTTGTGTATGTTGATGACATCATTTTTGGAAGTAATGAACAATCCATGAGTCAAAAAGTTTCTTATTTTATGCAGCAAGAATTTGAAATGTCTTTACTTGGGGAACTAACATATTTTCTTGGCTTACAAGTGTAAGATGCAATAGATGGCATATTTCTATCGCAAGAAAAATATCTCAAGAAAATTCTGAAGAAGTATGGGATCAAAAACTGCAACATGTTGGGTGCTAAAAGGTGTCTTTTAAAACTCCTAATTGCCTCACATTAATTATCAACCTTGGTAAGTCATTTTGTTTCAGGAGTGTACAGTATGTGCAAGATATAAACCTAGAGAGTAACGATTTAAGATAGTATATTAAATTCAATACAAGAGTAAGCAGATGCAATCATGAATCTCAAATTGCAATTTTTAAAGGAAATAATACATCTAAGCATCAAGAATTAATCTCGAGCAAAACTATAATCCAATCTTAAGAAAGAAATTCAATTGAGAATAACACCAACTGAGAACACAATAGTAATAATCGAGCTCTTTCGGTTGGATCTATCCTAATCATACTCTTATCGTAACCAATGAGAATCAGTGTCTTAACTGATAATTAATTCAATCTGTAGTGAGCATTAATGAAATCAAATGACAAAGTTGTGAAGTACATGAGATTAGAATAAAGGAAATTAAACTAACTGCAATATAAACTCACAGGAAATCAGATGATATCAAAAAGAATAAACTCACAGGAAATGCAAAGATATAAAATGGAATGAACTTACGGCAAATGGAAAATCATCAAACATGGAATAGTAGTAAGATCTGCCAGAGATCGGGCCCTAGCCACCATCGAATACTGCTGAGCTACTTCAGAATATTCGAATGAACAACAATGCAAGTTATATATTAATCATCAAATTCACTTTCCATTACAATATGATCTCCTTCACAATAAAATTCCATATATTGAAATTACAATTAAGGTCCCCAGTGAAAAGCTAAATCTCTCCATTATCCATTCTCCTCCTATCGTATCCTATCTGTATCTAATCTAATAAACCCATTCTTTGATTTCTATTTTTCATTTAAATACACAAAGAGAAGAGAGAAGTTACAATAGAGTTGATTACAAAATGATTCCCATAACAAAATTGGATTTTTCACAACAAATTAATCAACAAGATCA
Organism: Pinus albicaulis; assembly: GCA_034641835.2. Classification (NCBI taxonomy): domain Eukaryota; kingdom Viridiplantae; phylum Streptophyta; class Pinopsida; order Pinales; family Pinaceae; genus Pinus; species Pinus albicaulis. The sequence goes on from CM076578.1 coordinate 51,414,255, forward strand.
TATATGAAATATCTTTCCATCAAGATTCTATAGGAACAGGTCGAATTTTGTATTGCAACTGAGATAATTTGGAAAATGGCCAAAACAACTAATTTGAGAAAATCCTCTTCAGAGAACCTACCATTTCTCTTAATACGAACCGAATTTGGGAAAATTGCTCATAATAAAACTAATTCGGTCTGTTCTACACAAAACCCATGTTTCGCATTTTCCAGATTCTTCTCCATTTTCCCAAAACGTCCAATGCAAAACTATCACTTCTTATTCTAGCAGATTTCTGAGTTGGAATATTTAATAATGAGCTGGAGGTCAAATCTGCAATCTAGAAAACATCTTGGAGGCTAAAATGGTGAGTGAGGTTACAAAAAAATTATTAATAAACCATCGTTGGTAAAATCATGCATAATAATCATCAATTTTTTAAAAATAAAGGAGAAGAAATAATATTTATCCATGAGAGCATAAATAATTATAAAATGGAATTACATGATAAACCATAATAAATGAGGTGATAAAGAATGGTAGAAATGGATGAAGTAGGTGTTAAAAAGTGATAATAATAATGATAAACTAGCGGCCCAACATACCCCCAAACTAAATATATTGCATGTCCTCATGCAACCCAAAGCCTCTTTATTAACTAAGAAATAATACAAAAATTGTTCATCCCAACTCATGAAATGGATGGAACAAACGAATTCTTCCTGAAATAATGAATATTCAATTTTAGCAATCTTGATGAAGGTGTAACAATTTTTACATTTCACTTTCAACTATATGTATATGAAGTTTCAACAAAATATGATATAAGTAACAACAAACTTCATTAACCATTTTCTCAAAAACTAGATTTCTACTATATTAATGCTTCTATGATGCAAAAATCAGATCGTTTTGATGCACAGATCATGAGATATAAAAAAAATGGCTGTAGGTGGTAGTACATGATTTTCAAAATTTTATGAACTAATTTAGCATGAAATTATCTGGGTTTGTATATTTTGATGATATCTCTTTGTTATCCAAAAATCACAAGAATTCAGTTCATAGTTATAAAGATATATACAAATCAATTTCTGCACTATATAAAAATGAAATTGTATGCCTTAAATGAGAAAGAAAGGAGAAAAAATCCATCATGTGTAGCAATGCCTCCCCCAAACTGAAGAATTAGCATTCCCTCATGCAATGCTAGAAAACGAATAGAGGTGGTTGCTACAATTTGTTCAAATCTATGCTTGGTGTAAAACAACATGGAATAAGGGAGGTGTTGAGAATGAATAAGATGGCCATAATAAATAGATAAATGAAAAGAACACTCCCCCAAACTGAAATATTTTGTCCTTGAAGAATGGGAAGTGGTAAAGATGTTGAATGAATGATGATAAATAATGCTCAATGGATTTTTCATGAAATTCTCCTAAATTCATAATAAATCAGAAAAGTATGCTATTTTACCTCAAGTTTTACCTCTGAAAAAAATGTGGAATGACATGTATGGAATGGAATTTGTTGAAGCTAATGTAGGCTGAGCAGATACTGAAAGTGATGCAAAATGTGGAAGCAATGCAAGCACGTCATGTCTGAACAATTGTGTGCATTAGCGAGTTGTGCAAGCCTCTGTTGTTAGGGGAAATAGTCTTGTTGAGAATAGAATTCACCCCATACTTGTTGTTCTCCTATAGCAAGTCACTATTTTGCATGCAAATTTCTTTAATCCACAATTTTAGTTTTGAATAGAAATAGATAAGATGCATGCAAAAATTTTAATCAAAAAAACTTTTGTATAAATGCAGTACTAATATTTTGTCAAATCATCAAGTTATGCCAGAGTTCAATAATTATATCGCATGTTATCCCATAATGCATACATTCCCCCCTCCAATTGGAAAAGGGATTCCATGGCCATAAAGCATATGAAAGGTGTTGTGCTGACAGCAAGGAAAGGGAATGATCAATATGGCAGTAAATGAAGCAGAGTACACATATCAATGATAGGATTGCAATAGGTATGGTTATAATGAGAGTGGAGTGTGTAAATATAGTTATGAATAAGAGATAGGATGCTTTGGATTGATGATAAGTTATGCGAAAAATAAAAAGACAACAATATGCCAAAAATGTGCTTTTCTAATAGTATTCTAACCAGAAATAATGCAATTGATTGGAAAAAAATTTCTCATGCGTAAAGGTTCAAAACAGGGAAAAATTAAGGAAATAACTTCTTCGATAAAAAAAAAAGAATAAGAAAAGGGTATTATAGTAATAATTCATGATAAGATATGACTTCAATACCATAAGCAGAGCCTCTGCTGCCAGCAGGCGTCCATAGCCTCGACAGGGTTTCTTTTTAACCCGTATGAGCTAGGATCCTCAAATTTATAAATGGAGAGTTCCAGTGCTATTCTACAGAAGAGATCAGTGTGCTAGTGTGGTAACCAAATAACCACACTACCATTCACTGGAATGTAGAAAAAGTGATCAGGTCGGCTCATGATGAGACTTCCTGTTCCAAGGATATTTTGGCTATCCAATGGATAATAAACCTGGTGTGGTGGCCATAATGGGAATGTTACTTCGTTACATCCTTATGAAGATGGTAGACTGGCTCGTAATGAGACCCCATATCTTCCATCTACAAACAAAATTTTGTTGTAATGACACAGTTTTATGATAAAAATAGGGAGGCTCAGTACTCCTTAAGAGTAGATACGGTGGAAGAAGTTGAACATGTCAATAGAAAAAATATATACCCATAATCTCATTTATTATATATAGAGAAGATTATAACCAGGAAGGGTGGAGCCAACATGGTATTAAGATGATTAATCAATATCATGTACAACAAAAAATAATGTAGTAAAGTAGTATATAAATAATTGTGTCCCTTTTCTTAAAAATAATCTCTCATCCAGAAGTTGTCCTCTTAAAGATCATAATGTTAATGATATTCACCTGCTTCAATAGAATTCATAATACTTGTCCTCATAGAAGTATTGTGCTTCATGTCATGAAAGGGAATCAAAAAAATGGGGCTGACATGAGCTAGGAATAAGTCCATAAGAGGAAAAAGGTACTTGTGAAATATAAAAAAAATGTGTTGTTCAGAACACACAAAAATTGTACAAGAAACAAGAGTGTTGTTCAAAAATTGGAAAATAAACAAAAAAGAATGATGTTCCAATGATGGAACAACAAAATCAAAAAGTGTTGTTCCGAAGATGAAACAGCAAAACAAAAAAGTGTTGTTCTAACGATGGAACAAAAATACCAAAAAGTTTTGTTCCAAAAATGGAAAAAAAAAACAAAATGTGATGTTCCGAAGATCAAACAGCAAAATCAAAAAGTGTCGTTCCTAAGATGGAACAGCAAAATGAAAAAGTGATGTTCCGAAGATGGAACAAAAAAACCAAAAAGTGTTGTTCCGAAGATGGAATAGAAAAATCAAAAAGTGATGTTCTGAAGATAGAACAACAAAATGAAAAAGTGATGTTCCGAAGATGGAACAAAAAAATAAAAAAGTGTTGTTCTGAAGATGGAACAACAAAACCAAAAAGTGTTGTTCCGAAGATGGAACAAAAAAATAAAAAATTTATATTCCAAAGATGGAACAACAAAACCAAAAATTGTTTTTCCTAATATGGAACATCAAAACCAAAAAGTGTTGTTCCGAAGATGGAACAACAAAATCAAAAATTGTTGTTCCAAATATGGAATAGAAAAATCAAAAAGTGTGGTTCTGAAGATGAAAAAACAAAACCAAAAAGTGTTATTCCAAAGATGGAACAACAAAACCAAAAAGTGTTGTTCTGAATATGGAAAAACAAAACCAAAAAGTGTTGTTCCAAAGATGGGACAACAAAATGAAAAACTATTTTTCTGAAGATGGAACAGCAAAATAAAAAAGTGTTGTTCTGAAGATGGAACAAAAAAATCAAAAAAGTGTTGTTTCGAAGATGGAACAACAAAATCAAAAAGTGTTGTTCCGAAGATGGAACAACAAAATCAAAAAGTGATGTTCCAAAGATGGAATAGAAAAACCAAAAAGTGCTATTCTGAAGATAGAAAGGCAAAATCAAAAAATGTTGTTCCGAAGATGGAACAACAAAATTGAAAAGTGTTTTTCCGAATATGGAACAGCAAGATCAAAAAGTGTTGTTCTGAAGGTGGAACAACAAAACCAGAAAGTGATGTTCCGAAGATGGAACAACAAAATTAAAAGGTGTTGTTATGAATATGGAACAATAAAATAAAAAAGTGTTGTTCCGAAGATGGGACAAAAAAATAGGAAAAAAATAAAATTGAATCAACAATCCTATTTACAGTTTACAAAATAAATGATTTTTTACAAAGATGAAGTTGCCGAAGAATTATCTTCTACAGCTAAAACTTTCATGGTGGGGTCCTCATTGTTCAATCGCCAATGGAGGGAAAACTACAATTTGAAGGAACAAGCACCTGAAACACAAAAACATAAGAGAAATCAGAAAATAAACAACACTTTATTTAAAAACAGGATATAAATAAATTAAGTTACAACAACTATGATGTTATTTCGTAAGGGAATATCAATCTGTCAATGGAAAAAGAAATGATCTCTTGGAAAAATGTTTTGGCAGCAATGACATGAATCTTCGAATGGGAATCAATTCTTTGCTTTTTCTGTTATGAATCCGTTAGGTAATGAATTGGATGAAATTCCCTTGTTTCATTAAAATTTCTTTCAAGAATCACTCATCCATAAATTGACATTCTTTATTATCCTAAGACCTGCAAAAAAAATGAATGTCTACTTGCAATAAAACATTAAATGATGGAGAAAGAGAGGTGATTGGGCTCCCCTAATCTAAGAACTATGAAAAAAAACTAACAAGCAGTTACTCTGTAAAACAAATCCACAGACAAAATTAATTTATTACCTACGGGAGAGCAGTGGCCAATCATGCTAACCTGTAGTGTTTTAATCATAACTTATTTGTTTTTCGTCCACTTTGAGTGATTCAGAAGCCAAATGAGAGCTACCTAAAATATATATTACCAACAGAAGTAGGTTTTTTTAACAAATAAATGATATGATATGTAAATTCTACTTAGAACAACCTACATAACAGAGTCATTTTCGATTACCCATCTTAGACCAATAATGGATATCTTAAGCATACCTTTTCCGTTTGATGATAGATTAAGTTAATTCAAGTTGGAAATGAAAGTATATTAATTTATTTATCTCCAATAGAAACATGTTTTTAGGACAAGAAGAATTGATGGGTCAAATACTTTAATGAAAAGCTGGAAAAACGAAGTTTTAAGAGTGCTAATTTAGGATAGAAAATCAGTATTTGGGTCATATCTTTCTCATACAATATCGCAATCGAGTGATTCAAATTTCCTTGTAAACTAGATTCATAGAGGAATATACCATATAAACAAGTTTTAAAAATATAGTCATTTAGGCCTCCAAAAACTCATTATCCCAACTCTGTTCTTGAGCTGCTTACTAGACGCCCTGTTAATATTTTGGTTATAACATTTTCATTTCAAATCCAAATGGAATGATTCAAATTGGGTTGGATAGTGGAAATCAAGGGCTACTTAGGATAGAAACAGGGTTTTAAAATATTCACTTTTGGTCCCTCAAAACATGACCGTCCCGACTCTGTTTTCAGAAATTTCATCAAGCCCGCAAGCCAAAAAGATATGATATTCAAGAAATTTTTCCATATTGGCAATAAAAATGAATATGAGTGTTTGTAGAACTGTTATTTTCAATATAATACATCTACATACACAAATAAATTAAAATATTTATCACCGATGTTGATTTCCACAGCGTGTTGCAACAAAAACAATTATTTTTACATAATAATAAAAATGTATTTATTTATGTCCTTATTTATTTATTTTCTACACTAACCTACTATTCTTTAAAAATTAAATATGCTTTGGTATAAGAGTACTTCCAGTGGAACCATTTTCGAAATAAGGCCTCTAGTATGTACATACCCACATTTGAAAAATGCATGTTAGTAAATAGTAGGGTATGAGAAGCCAACTTCCCTTGAAAAGATGGTGCCAAAAATTGTTGAAGTATGGAGTCATGCTGCAAACAAATGGAGTGAAGCCAATCTTCAATGTATCCCTTATTTTATTGATTTCCCATAGCCATCATATCATGAAGTTATTGAGTGTTTAAAACGACTTTTTGATGCAGGCTACAAGAAACCTCATTTTCTTTCATAACCTCTAACACTGTTACTGATGAAATAGGTAACCTGACATCAAAAAGGGAACTCTAGCCCAAAAAGACTCAAAAAACATGAAAAAACACCCCAAAAATAAAAAAAAGTGTATTCCAGAATGCACTTGGTTTTTTTTGAAGGTCAAATTTCAACATTTTATAAAAGTATGCTAAAAACAAAATTGTTTCTTGCAAAAAGAATTGAAAAAACACCCTCAAAACAAAACAAGTTAACGCTGGAATAACAAAAAAAAAAAAATTGTCATATTTTTGACATTTTTAAAAATAGAAATAACATTTTTTAATTTTTAAAATTCAAATATTAAAAAAAAACCTAAAATTTAAGAAAAAAAATAAATTTAAAAAACAAAAACATTTTAAAGCTTAAAATTTAAAAATATATAGGAATAAAAAAATAAAAATAAAAACAAAATAAAAATTTTAATTCAAACATTGAAAAAACCTAAAATTAAAGAAAAAAATAAAAAAATTTAAAGATTAAAATTTCAAAATATATAAAAAGAAAATAAAAATATTAAATTAAATAGAAAAAAAGTTAAAAAAAAGAAAGAAATTATAAAAAATAAAATATAGAAATTAAATCTAAAAAAAGAAAAAGAAAATGTTTATGGAATTTAAAAAAAAATAAAAAAATAAAATAAATTTAAAGAAATATATTAAATTTTAATAAATTTAAAACTTAATATAAAAAAAACAAACATTATTGAAATTAAAAGTAAAAAAATAAAAAATTAATTTAAAAAAAAAAATAATACAATAAAAATATTAAATTAAAAATATATATATATTAAAAAAGCAAATAAATTTTAAAAAATATATTAAATTTAAATTATATATATATATATATATATATATGAACTTAAACTAAAAATATATATATTCGACTTTATTAAATTTTAAAAAAAATATGTTAATATTAAAACAAGAAATTAATTTTTTTTTAAAATTATTAAATTCTAAGAAATAAATGAATAAACAAATAAATTTTCAAATAAAAATTAAATTTTAAATATAAAAAGAAAAAAAAAACATTGTTAAAATAAAAAGTTAAAAAACTTTAAAAATCAATTAAAATTGGAAAATTGAAAAAAATAAATTAAATAAAATATATTAAAAAATAACAAAAATAAAAAACAAATAAATTTGAAAATATTATGTTTACCTAAAAAAAATAATTTTAAATACACAATTTTAATTGAAATAAAAAAAAAATATAAAAATTTTATGTAATTAAAAAAATAATAATAAAAAAATATTAAATTCAAATAAATAAAAAATACAAAATTTACTAAATTTTAAAAAATTAAATGAAAAAACTAAACATAAAATTTAATAATTAAAAAAAATATATGAAAAAAAAAATTAATAATTAATTAAAAAAATACAAAATTTAATAAAAATAATTAACAAAATTTAGAAAAAAAAAATTGAAAATTAAAAACAAAAAAATGAATAAAATTACAAAAAAAAAATTAGAAAAAACAAAAAAAATTAAAACAAATTAAATTTCAAATATAAAAATTAAATTTAAAAAAAAAAAATTTAAAAAAAATCAAATTAAAAAAAAAAATATTAAAAATAAAAAAAATTAAAAAAAAAAGAATTTTTTGATCGTGGTAGCGCCGCCAATCGGCCTCCCGCCCAGGTAACGGTGGAGGCCGGCCGCTAGGCGGGAGGCTGATTCCGAGAATCACCCTCCCACAGCGGGAGGCCGATTCCAGGAATCGTCCTCTCATGGCAAGAGGCCGATTTCGGGAATCGCCATGAGGCCAATTCCGACTCGTGGCGGGAGGGTGATTCTCGGAATCAGCCTCCCGCGACGGGAGGGCGATTCCCAGAATCGGCCTCCCGTAGCTGGACGGCGATTCCCGGAATCGGCTTCCTACCGCGGGAGGGCGATTCCCGAAATCAGCTTCTCAACCAGGTGGCGGCGGAGGCCAGCTACTCGGCGGGCAGGGGGCTGGATGCAGCCTCCCTACCCACCCAGCGGTTGACCTCCGCCGCCACCTGGGCGGGAGGCCGACTGGTGGCGCCACCATGATCAATTTTTTTTTTTTTTTTAATTTGATTTTTTTTTTCATTTATTTTTTTAAATTCAAAAGATTTAAAATTATTTTTTTTAATTCAAATTTTTTATTTTAAATTTAATTTATTTTAATTTATTTTGTTTTTTTTTGTTTTTTTTTTTAATTTTGTTTTTAAATTAATATTTGAGATTAATTATTTTTAAAATTTAAAATTTATTCATTAAATTTATTAAATTTTAATTTAATTTAATTTAATTTTTAATCTTTTAGTTTATTTGGTTTTTCATTTTTAACTTTATAAATTGTTTCATTTAAAAAAAAACAGTAAATTTATGGATATTTGTTTTTTAATTATTTGCATGTGGTTTTTTTCATTTTTTTTGTTTTTTAATGATAGTTTTTTTTATTATAATTCTTTTATTTTAATTTTCTTTTTCAATTTTAAATTTTTTTTTTTTTTTAATTTGTTTTTTTTGTTAATTTTAAAATTTGTATTTTTGTTTTCTTATTATTATTATTTTTTTAATTTAAATTTTTAAATTTAATTTTTTCTTTTTTGTATTTTATTTTTTTTTATCTAAATTTTAATTTTGTAATTTAAATTATTTTTAAATTTTCTATTTAATTTTTTTTTTAATTATATGGATTTTTTTAATAACTTAGAAAAAAATGTTTGTTTTTTTTTTTTTAAATTTTTGTTAATTTTTGTTTTTTTCCTTTAAATTATGTGTTTTTTTTCAATTTTTGTCATTTCTTTTGATATAATTTTCGAATATTTTTGTTTATTTATTTATTTATTTTTGTTTAAATTTTTTATTTTTACGAGTTAGTTTTGTTTTTTTTTACATTTTTATTGGTTATATATATATATTATCTAAGTTTTGTGTTTTATTACCAACATGAAAATCACCACTCTAAAAAAAAAGTTGATGCTACATCAATACGTTTCAAAATTAGCATGAAAATCACCGCTCTAAAAAAAAAAAGTTGATGCTGCATCAATACGTTTCAAAATTAGCATGAAAATCACTAACATTTTAAAACAAATATTCATACTTCATAAATAAAAATATTAGTGTGTCCAAAATGTCCTAAAAAAAAAAGGTGATTATGCATCACCACTTTTCAAAATCGAGTGCTTTTTATGCTACCAAAAAAAAGTAGGTAGCAGTGCGGTTACCTATTTCATCGGTAACAATGTTCTCTACAATTTTTGGATTTGATACATTCTAAATCTCAGTATAAGTTTTCTCCAATGGTGCATGTGAGATACAATGGGTGGGAAGGGTAGGTAAATTTTGCAGTTCAACACTGTAAGCATGTTGTATTGGTTTATTATGGTGAGGGTGTGGAATGAGTTGAGTAGGAAATTGTGTAGGGAATGGAACATTTTGATGATTTAGTTGATTGGGTTGAGTGGGTGATTTTGATAGGTAAGCAAGATTTTATGGAAGAGCTGGTGGAGAATATGGAGGATTTGTTTGTGCTACAAGATGAGGGAGACTAGTCATGCAATCATAAGATGAATCATGCCAAACTTGTAGATAAGATTGGTGGGGGTTATATTGAGATTCACATTGCTGCCCTAACACATGCGTATTCCATAATGGATTATAAAAGTAAAAAATTGGAGGGGAAGTGTTTTGAACCATACATGTAGGCCACAATTTCCATGGTTTTGACATTGTTGTAGCTTCCCCATCTTTTTGATATGCTACTTCCATCCTAGATAAGGAAGACTGAGTATCTATGGGATGCTCCTTTTGACAATGAGTAAAAACATTTCTTCAATTTCTTGTTTTTTCTGATCCTGTAATCCAATTGTGAATTTAGAGAGGTAATAAAATAATATTTAAAATTTTCAAATAATACATTGATTTCAGCTCTTATGTCTCCTCTTCTTGTAGTAGATTTGGAAAAGAAATAAGAAGCTTCTCTAGAATTCTTACCAACCTTGGAGATTCCTCTTGAATACCTTATGCATAATTCACAAACATCATCATATGATAACTAAAAAGCATCGCCTTTTCTTATCAGATTTAAGGGTTCTAAAAATTCATCTTTGGTTCCTTTGAGTAGGAGTGTTTTTAATATCTCTTTCTCCAAATACTTATGCTTTGATTTTTGAAGGTTGTATCGAAATTGCTCCACATAGTCCTCCAAGCTTTCATCTTCCCCTTGTATCATATTGAAAATATCTTCATTGGCCTTGCAATAGTCTTGGTACTTCTTCAAGAATATGTTTTTCATGTCCCCCCAAGTTTGGATGCAATTCCCACCAAGGTTCATGAACCATCGGAGAGCTGCTCCTTTTAGAGTAAGAGGAAACACTTTCAACCTTCGATAATTAGTACAATAATCATATCCTCTACAAAGTATTTCAAACTGAAATAAGAATGTATCTGGATCTTCATTTGTCAAACCATGAAAATTTGGTAGAGACGATGGGGGAATTATGTGCATTTGTGTCACTCCTCCTAGATCTTTGACAGGGAATTCAAAAGTTGCAATGTGAGCCATTTCTTACCATAGTAGAATATTTTCTTCATGTGTTTCTTTGAGGATCCTCCTTCAAATTTTCTTGTCAATTGCTTAGTGAAATGGGTGGTGCTTACATCACCACTCGAGTGGAACTACAATATTTTTTTCAAAAAATCTACCTCTAAAATTTCTACTTCAATTCCTATGCAATTCCGCTGAAAAGCGGGAAGAGGAGAAAGTGCTTTACTTGCTCATTGCGCAGGTTCCTACCTTCCATTTTTAATACCCAATTCTTTCACAGTAGACAAACATCAAACACCTACTTCAACTTCTATGCAATTGTGCTGAAAAGCGGGCAGAGGAGCAAGCACTTTACTTGCTCATTATGTAGGTTCTTACCTTCCGTTTTAAATACCCAATTGTTTCCTAGCAACAAATATCAAACATACATCACTCTTTGTGAAATGGGAACACTCTCCCTGGCAATGGCACCAAAATTTTGGGTGTTAAAAGGTGTCTTTTAAAACTCCTAATTTCCTCACATTAATTATCAACCTCGGTAAGTATTTTTGTTTCAAGAGTGTACACAATATGTGCAAGCTATAAACCTAGAGAGTAATGGTTTAAGATAATCTATTAAATTCAATACAAGAGTAAACAAATGCAATCATAAATCTCAAGCTAAATTTTTTACAGGAAATAATACATCTAAGCATCAAGACTTAATCTTGAGAAAAAACATAATCCAATCTTAAGAAAGAAATTCAATTGAGAATAACACCAACCGAGAACATAGTAGTAATAATCGAGCTCTTTCAGCTGGATCTATCCTAATCATACTCTTATCGTAACCAACGAGAATCAATGTCTTAACTGATAATTAATTCAATCTACAGTGAGCATAAATGAAATCAAATGACAAAGTTGAGAAGTACATGAGATCAGAATAAAGGAAAGTAAACTAACTGCAATGTAAACTCACAAGAAATGAGAAGATATCAAATAGAATAAACTCACAGGAAATGCAAAGATATAAAACGTAATGAACTTACAGGGAATGGAAAGGTATCAAATAGGGAATAGCAATAAGATTGGCTAGAGACCGGGCCCTAGCCAGTAGCGAATACTACCGAGCTAATTCAGAATATCCATATGAACCACAATGCAAGTTATATATTAATCATCAAATTCACTTGTCATTACAATATGATCTCCTTCAGAATAACATTCTGTATATTGAAATTACAAATGATTTCCCCAGTGAAAAGAAAAATATCTCCATTATCCCCTCTCCTCCTATCCTATCCTATTTATCTCTAATACGATAATCCCATAATAATCCCATTCTTTGATCTCTGTTTTTCATTTAAATACACAAAGAGCAGAGAGAAGTCACAACATAGATGATTACAAAATTATTCCCATAACAAAATTGGATTGTTCACAACAAATTGATCAGCAAGATCATATCTGAAATATCTTTCCATCAACATTCAACACGAATAGGTCGAATTTGGTATTGCAATTTAGATAATTCGGAAAATGGCTGCAACAGTGAATCTGAGAAAATCATCTTCATAGAAAATTTTATTTGTCTTAATACAAACCAAATTTGGGAAAACTGCTCATTGTATTGTAAAATTAATTCGGTCCGTTCTAGACAAAACCCATGTTTCGGAGATTCCAGATTCTTCTCCATTTTCCCAAAATGTCCAATGAAAAATTATCACTTCTTATTCTAATGAATTTCTGAGTTGGAATATTTAATGATGATCTGGAGGTCAAATCTACAATCTGGAAAATATCTTGGAGGCTAAAATTGTGAGTGATATTACAACAAGTATATTAATAAACCATCATTTATAAAATCGTGCATAATAACCATCAATTTATTAAAAATAAAGGAGAAGAAATAATATTTATCCGTAAGAGCATAAATGATTATAAAATGGAATTATATGATCAACCATGATAAATGATGAGATAAAGAATGGTAGAAATGGATGAAATAGGTGTTAAAAAGTGATAATAATAATGAAAAACTAGTGGCCCAACACAACCCTGTGAGTACTCCAATCGTAACTGGATGTGACCTCAGTTCTCATGATGATTTTCCCATGCTGAATCAACCAGAGTATAGATCCATGATTGGAAGTGTGCTTTATCTAACCAGGACAAGACCAGAAATTATGCATCAATTGTGATTTTTGGACGATTCCAAGCTAATCCAAAAGAGTCTCACCTTCAGGCTATAAAAAGAATATTAAAATATCTACAAGGGACTCAAGGCTCTGGTCTATGGTATCCAAATAATATTAATCTCACTCTTCATGTTAACACAGATGTGGATTGGGCTGGAAATGTTGATGATTGAAAAAGAAATAGTGGTGGTGTAGTTTATATGGGGCCCCGATTAGTATCTTGGCTCAGAAAGAAACAAATTTCTATTGCCTTATCTACTGCGGAAGAAGAATATGTGGCTATCTCATCATGTTGCACACAACTTCTTTGGATGATGCAGACACTACAAGGCATTCAAATCAAATGTTCACCTCCCATTTCCATTCCGTGTGATAATACAAGTGCCATTAGCTCTCGAAGGATCTGGTTATGCATTCCAAGACAAAGTACATTCCTATCAAGGATCACTTCCTACATGAACAAGTGCTTGAATAAAAGGTTAAATTGGTGTATGTTCCCTCCAAAGAACAAGTTGGAGATATATTTACTAAACCTCTTCCTAGCAAAGCATTCAAATATCTTAGATAGAAGTTGGGAGTTATCTCTGCCTCTCTTATCAAATATGCTTAAATTCATAACATTAAATTTGTTACGCTAGTTTCATAAACAAGAATCGCATATACATGTGAGTTTTTGTGCATAAAATTGCGTATGGTTCTTGCTGACATAATTTCTCTGGCTCAGTTTTCATAATAGTCTATGGTGCTGGGTAATCTCTGTTGTTGTTACAATATTCATCTTACTGTACCTATCTTTGATATTTATCTCCTTGATGAAGATTCTTTGATGAATTGGTTGTGGAAGGTGTTCAAGATGCACAAGTTTAGGGCGAGCACCTGCCTTGTTGAAAAGGATGTATTTTTGGCATTCTGATTAATTTCTTATTTATGATCTCTCTCTTGAGATATTTTTGTCCTGTTTATAAAAGTTCATATCTGTAATTTGATGAAAAGGTCATTTTGAGACCTATGACGTAAAATTATTATATTGAGTCATGTAAGGACCTGTTCAAATTTGTAAACCCACATCGTTGGGTGGTTGAGTCAAATATGTAATTCCCTTTGGTTGGATCATTGATGTAAGCATCAGTCCTTCATGATAAGAAATTTCATACTCGTTTGAGTTATAGATTCATGTATCTCATTGAAATTGTTTCCTAAAGATTCAACATGAACTCAGGGGGAGCATGGTAAATACAGTGCACATCAGATCTACAGATCTCTTGTTTCGGTACTGATCCGCCCTTTACCCTTGATGTCAAAGCAGAACAATATTTTTGTGTTTGAATAATGGTTATGATTAATGTATCCAGCTGTTGTGGTGATCAAACACCATAATGGTTTCTATCAAGTTCGAAGGGGGATATTGTTGAGAATATGATGCAATATGTTGTCCTTGATGACAACTTACTTGATGAAGTAGTCCTTGATGGAAACCTACTTGATGAAGTTTTCCTCGATGGAGACCTACTTGATGAGTAACCTTTTGATAAGCAACCTATTTTTTAAAGATGTAAAAATAATGTTTCTACACGTCAGTTCAGATGTCACAGAGAAAGGAATTCCAGTAAGTGCTACAAAAATTAAACATGAAATATTTCTTAACATATATGCAGTTTTGGTGAAGGCAACCCACGTATGGAGGCAATGTATACACTACTTGGTATACAGGCAACCCGTGTATACATCCAGAATTAGTATATACACATTTTTTATGACATGAAGTCACGTATACACATAGGTACGAAGAATAAAAGTCGTATATGCCTTTTGTGCTCTAAAATTATGATACCAAGGGGCATTACCATGGTATTAGCCCATAGCATTAAGTGTTGTGTCATCTATTCGATTCCATCCAATAATACCATTGGAAATTGTGTGGTTTTGGCTCATGTTGTTGGTAAAGGCTAAATCTATATAAGGATAATAAGGTCATAGTGCAAAGGTGTGCATGTGTAAGGGCTATTACTAAATACTTCTCTCTGAAGTATATCTGCATGGGGTGAACTCCGTTTTATTGGTAGATCTAAATCTATGATGCGCCCTTGGATAAAATGATGGATCAAGATCTCTAGAACTAAAATAACTATGTACTTGATCTATTGAATATATGATTAGATCTTTGACCTGGTGCATGTTCGCTTAAGTGAAGTGAAGAAATGTGGGTAAGTCAATAGATCTGAAACATTATGAAAAATTAATACTTACAGATCTATATGCTAGTTCCTCTTGGTAAAAGTGCGTATATATGCGGCTTTTTCTCAGAAAAAACACATATGGAAGTCAGGGTTTTCTAAAGCTTACCGCAGAGGTTATTTGTTTATTACTGCTCTATTTCTGTTGTCTGTCAATGAAGTCTTCATGTAGATCTGGGTTTCTTGAATACTGTATATGCTGCTAACTTGAATATGTACAAATATGATCAATGAGTGAGTAAGTATGTTTAATTTGATTAAGGGTTCCACAATACTGAAAATATATCTAACTAAAATCCTCAAATCTAGTTCTAAGATTGACCATATTATTGAAGATCAATATTCTCATATCTATAGGCAGCTTGGTATGAAAGAATGTGCATATAAACATGGGTTCAATAAAGCAAATTAGCGTATGAATTTTAAGATAAAGAATGAACAGGGTTAAGATTGTTTCTACATGTTGATTCTCAAATCTAGGTTTATTACTGTGTTCTGGTTATAGCAATCTCACTGTTCTTATTGAAGTTTGGGTTAAGTATATTATTGATGATATTTATGATGAGTTGTGTTGAAGCTGTGGGATCTGGTGTAAAAATTTATGAAACGTGGTATACAATGGTTTTCTGGGTTGAAGCTTTCAGTGCGGAAGTAGAATCTTCCTTCCAGTAGAAGATGGTGTTCTGATTAGGGGGTTGGAGCTCCATTCGAGTGGTGGCTGGTAAACAAGATCAGGGGGTCGTAGCTCCCTTTTGGTAGTAACTAGAGAATGAGAGAACGTTCTAGCCTTCTGTAGGTAAATTCCTACATATTTATGTTAGTCTACATTAGTAAAATATCGTAAGAAAATTTCCATATAATAAATATTGAAGACAGAGACGACAACAATGGTGGTTTTCTCCCGAATTTGGTTTCCACCTTAAATATTGGTCTTCATGTGTTATGCTCTTGTGTGATGATTTATTCTACTATTACTTCACATATTTACTACTTAAATATATAATGCATAACTGATCATCTAAGTTAAATGTTGTTTCTAAAATTTTATCTAACAATAAATTTATCTCAGTGTATGCTAGTTTCTGTTGGTATATCCACATGTATATGCGAGTTGGGTTCATTAAAGTTGAGTATAGAATTCAGTAAAGAAAAAGTAAAAGTTTTTAGTGAGCTATAAATATTGATTCACCCCCTCCCCCTCTCAGTGTTATTCCCAACATGAAGGTGGGATTCCCAATTGGGAACACCCTTGTGCTAAGTAGCACTGCACTCTCTTCTAAACAATTGAAGGGAGCAATGATTCATGAAAAAAAATAATAAAAATAATAATGAAAACATGCCCTCCATGGTTGCCATCCCATTCCTTATATGATTTGTGAGTCTTCTCACCTTGGACCCCACTCATTAAAGCTACTCCTTCCATGTAAGGAACCTCCATCCAAAACAACATTGTCTCTCATTGAATGTCCACTCCCTCCATACAAGCATTGTTGATTTTGTCAGAGTTGACCCATTCCACATGCTTCATCGCCTATTCACACATAAGGGTGCTTTATCGAGCTACTTTGATGACCTCCATTCACATTTGGAGTGATTTTATTCCTACTAAGGAGATTTATGGGTATCCATACCCTCCTATTCTCCTATATAAAGGATAAAATAAAAATTAATACTCCAATTAGCTACATGCTAGTTTTGGAATATTACATCAGAACACCTCTAAGCTTCATGAGAAGATAAAGAAGGTGTGTGACCACAAAAACCAGCCAGATGATTTTAAACTTGAAGATGTAGTCCTCTGGTGGGATGCAAGGAACAAGGAAAAAGGAAAGCACATAAAATTTTAAAACCTATTTAAAGGCCCATAGAAGATCTCAGAATTTTTTGGACAACATGCTTTCATATTACAAGAGACGAATGGAGAAGAATGCTTTGGTGGACCGGTCAATCGTTCGCTCCTCAAGCACTATCTTTTCTGATGCTGATTTCAAATTTCTCAACTCCATTGTAAATATCAGTTTAACTTTATGAAAAATGTGAAGTGGAGAATCATTGAAGCTTGGAGCCTGAGGTGAAGGCCATAAAGTTTCATTGGTTTTCTTCTGTTTTCAAAAGTATGTCAGTCAAAGTCAAGTCAATTTATAGTCAATGTTTAGTCCGTTTTCAGTCATTTTGATGTTTTTTTCAAAACAGTTTAAGGTTTCAATCTTCAATTTTTTTTAAGCTTTTGAATCCATGCCCAATGGATAGGAACTTTGTCTACAGTGTTATTGCCACCTCCAAGGAGCTACCATCCCTAGTTGGAGCCAATGTTAGTGTCAGTTTTTGCATCCTTCCACAAGTGATCAAATAAAATATTTCATGTCATGTTAAGGCTCGCATTCTGAAATTTTGATCATTCCATTAGGTCACCATGCAAAAATGTGGTCACTTAGTCCAGATTTAGGTCAACTATCCCCCCTTTCAAAATTTTATAACTTGCTAGCTGATTTCACCACCTTGCTGAGTGTACCATCAATCTTGACTTTTCATCATTATTTAAGTCATTTTCAGCATGGTTTCATTCAGTCAGAGTCTCCATTAGGTCTTAGGTTTTCCAAGGTCATAAAATCACCATTTCATTTCATAAAATCCTAGAAATTGAAGGAGTTCCAATAAAGAGATTTTCATCAGCAAGTTTCATTTGTAAATTTGATTTTAAAGAAAAATTTAATTTTCTCTTTTCCTAATTTGTAATAAATTCTCAAAGTTCTGAGTAGTTACACACTCAAAGTTCCATCAGAAAATAAGCCAAAGTTTCAAAATTCAAGATGAATTTCAGTGATACAATTAAGAAATTAAAGAAAACAAGCAATGCAAATCTAATGTTAAGAAAGGAAAAGTGGGTCCCAAATTGGTGTAATGACATTTCTCCAAGTATAAATTCTCCCAAAGACTAAGAAGACATTAATTTGTATCTTGAAAAATTCAAGCCCTTAGTCTCTAAAGCAAAAAACTGAGTTTCCCTTCAAAAATTTGAATTTTGGGCCATTTCACTACGCTTTTTCCACAGGCGCTACACTTGCTCCAGTTGCATGCTGCAATTTTCCTAATTTTCGCTGCGCCTTTTCCCGATTTTCATTGTGCTTTTTCTCTTTACATTGCATTTTTTGTAGAACAGAACCATGGTCCCTAAATTTCATTGTAGAGCTTTTCAACATAAATTTAGGTTTTATACAACTGTTGGCAATTAAGTGGCACCTGTATACCCTCCTTTCAGCTTGAAGTGTCAATTTCATGGTGTATACCCTTCATTTCATTTTAGGCTATGTTTTAAGAAATTTAAACCCTAGTTCCTAATTTACAAATTAATACACTATCTGAAGGACTCATACAGCTTCCCTACACATTAAATTACTCCCCACTACTCATACACTTACATATTTCCCATTCCCAAAGCCCTATTTCCTAAACCATACCATTCTAGCTATTCTTTTCTAGGCAGCTAGATACCCCCCTATAATACAATTTCCTACCCTATTTCCCTAATTATTTCATCATCCCATTACATCCCTAAGCTCACTAATACCTTCCTATATTCCCTAAAATTTTCCCTTACCCATTACAATCCCGTAACCCATTATCCTACTCCCTTTACCTTCCTTTTCTTCCCTAGGGTTTTCAAACACAAACTAATCATAATGAAGGGAGAAGGAAACAGAATGGAGGAGGAAATAAATGACCCAGATGAAGAAAAGAAAACATCTAATAAAGGAGGTAGGATTTTGAGATTAGAGCTAATAGAGACAAGAGAACTCATGGCCTCACCCTTAACGTTCAGATGTTTCTAGCATGTGGATTTCATTGAATACTATGAGATGGTACACAAAGTTCAAAGTCACACTACTTTGACCATGGTTTTGATCAGTAACCTCCAAAAAACCAAGTGACTATAGCAATGGTGACCTTCAAAATCTCGACTGATATCATAGCAATAGAAATAAGGATACCCAATGTGGGTGAAAAGTGGTTTAAGACCAAGAATTTGGATTCCTAGTTGTATAAGCCTTACCTCAAGGCACCTTAGAAACAAAACATGAAAACAGCCTTTCCTTTTGGCCAATTTTTGAACGTATTCTCCCCCATGATGAAAATAATCATGAAATATTTTACTTGTGAAGGTAGATTCTCTAGATTATACAACTATCACATCAAGTTGCTCATGCATTTCACTAGGGTGAGATTTCTCAGCCTCCCCTACTACTTGTATAGAAGCATCGATAAAATGGACTTCAATAACCAAAACAAATATTTTTAGATTTAGATGAACAACCTCTTCCATCACTCTCTAACAAAAATCATTATCCTTCACCACCTTAATGAGCTGAACATATAATGGGAGAATTTCATTGAGGATGATTTCTTCACTCCAGGTCCAAGTCAACCGAATAGACCTATTCCACCCACAGTTTGAGTTTGTGATAGGAAGGCTAGACAAACTAGCAGGGCTAGAGTGGAAGATACGAAAGAGGTCAAAGAGACAAAAAAGGTAAAAACTACCAGAGGGGACTTAGGCAAGTGTTTTCTCCACAGACTATAGAAGCGGCATTGCCCTCCTCATCAACAAATAACGGAAAAAAGAAAGAAAGAATATACAGTTGTCCATGAGGATAAAGACTTTCATGAGGAAGAAAAATATTTTGAGTTGATGGAATTAGATGTCCAAGATGATCATGAGCCCTCAAATCTTATCATCAAAGGGAAGGATGCCATAATGAAATAACTGAAGGGAAACATGACAAGAGCCCAATTTTTCATGTCATTCCGTGGAAAAGAGAACAAGCAGTTGAAAGAAAAGAAGGTACTCATGGAGTTAAAAGACAAGACATCAAAGGTAAAGAAGTGATGGAACTTGATGACTCTGACCATGATGTGACTTAAAGTACTAAGACAAGATGAATAAAAAAAAGGGTCTTAAGATAGCTTTAGAGAAGGAGCAACACGAGGCAAAATAACTCATTTTTTAGGAAATGACTACAAAAGAAATTGAGGATGATAGGGAGGCATGGATTGACAGAGTTAATCTTCATCTTAATAAGATCATCCATAAGGCAAACAAAGACAATGAGATGCTCAGACACATGGCCAACAAATACATCAATAGAAAAAATATTTGCAACATTAAGCTCAAGGAGTTGGAGGAAAACCACAAGCAAACCCTAATGAAGCAAAAGGAGGAGGAAAAACTTGAGATTCTTTTTGATGCCTCCCTGATTGATTGAGACATCTCATCAACACTCCATCTAAAAATTTTGATGAATTTTGGGAAAGTTTTCAATTTTTTGTCATTTCTGATAATTTTGATGGACTTTTTGCATAGTAAGCCTGCAAAAAGTGCAGTTTTGCTGCAAAAACTGCAACATGGGCCTCACTGTGCCTTTTTTGGATGCCTCCAAATGACGAATGGGTTGCATATTTGGACCCAGGGTGAGTATACTTGCAATTTTGACTATTGGCACTAAAAAATTTTAGCTTTTGACAAGTGAAAACTGCAGAAAACCTGTCAAAAATCTACTTTATGCCTCCTTTTTCAAACCTTCGGTGCGCTTTTGGAGCAGTATTTTGAGAGTCAATTTTTGAGGAGATTTCCTTAAATATTTTCATAACTTGAAGGCATGTTTGAAAAGTAGACTAGAATATCATTCTAATGAGCCATCTTGGGCTAAATTTGGACCCCGTGAAGCAAGTCAAAAATTCATTTCAAGGCTCAAGCCGTGCTTTTTCGTAGCCACACTACGCATTTTCCAAGCACGCTGAGCTTTTTGTAGTTTCTTGTTTTCTTCAAATTTTTCCAGTTTGATAAGTTCATTGATGAATTCAATGATTTTTTACTGATGTAATGATGAAATTTAAATGTAATTATCTCAAAATAGTTACTAGGGGTAGATGCATGATGTAAATAGGTAATTTTTGCCAAAGTGAGTGAGTTTCATGAATGATAGGGATGAGTTGGCTAACATCCATAATCACAAGGATTCTAGTTGAGAACTTTGTGGATCATCTCCACAATTCAGCGATTCAACCCCCAAGCTAGCGAGAATCAATTTCGATGTATATTATTCACTTATTTTCTCATAGAAAGGGTTGGATGATGTGGATTTATCACTAAACACTATTATAATCAAACTTTTGGCAAGTAATAACAGATTGGGTTGCATCTAATTTGATGGAATTCTTGTGTTAGATTTATTTGACATTATTTCTTCTTATTTTTTTCAAATGTGTGAATGTATTGTGATTTCATATTCATTCCATTTCTGAATGTAATTATTCTTAAGTCTGAAAGATATAATTCATTAAGTTTATGCTCTATTTTGGAGGAATATTTACAGTTTGTTTCATATTGTTCTTAATAGAAAATAATTCATAATTATTATGCTATTTTCTCAAACCCTAGCAGCCTAAACCACTCCATCAAGATATCCTTTTGTGTTTAACTTCTTACCTACCTTGCTCCATCATATCCCAACAAATTTGATCCTTGTTTTCCCTGACCTAGTTCCTTCTCTCACCTATTCACCATCTAGTACCTCAAATTCAATCAAACAAACCCTAGTGCTAATATACCTAGCCCAAAATAATTTTTATCTAGTCATCTTGGCTGTGATATTGTGGAGAGAGCCCTCTCATGCATAGTATGGCTAGCTACATGGAAAAATATTGATCTGTGGTTACCTTTGTTGGTCTCGTCTCAGCCTCGGAGATACGGTGGAGTGATAATACACCATGGAATGCAACATATGCATTTAACACTGAATTTAACATCTTTTATTAACTCCAATTTTTCACCAAAAAACATAACACCACTTGTGTATCCCCACATTATCACCACTTTTTCACCACTATTTAAAAATCAAAGATTTATCAATTCCTTTACAAATAATGGTACTAATGTGAGGCTAAATGGACCTTATTCTTGTAGTGTTTGGAGTGAAATTAGGGATGATGTGATACACTTGATAATATATCACAATTCTTAAAAGTTATTTCTTTATTCCACTTTCACCTTAGTCATCATGATTAATTTTGTAGTGAATTTTTTCCACTCCTAAGGAAAGGGAAAATTTTGAAGGCATTGCTAAAAGTAACATGTTCATGTCTTTACATACTTACTAATATCCATCTAATCTGTATTTGTTTCCATTTATTTATGGTTTTATGTTACATGTATTCTAAAAAGGTTGACATTCATAGTCCCATGAGAGGGAGGGGCTTAGATATTTGATGTTGAGAGAATTGTATTAAAGAAAAATAGAGGGAAAGAGCATGATATAAATTTCAAAATACAACAAGAAAATGAAAATGATGTTAATACAAAAGGAAAGATACTGTAAGATTGAGTTCTAGCCCCAAGCTATGACGTTATTTCCTGAATTCCTATGAAATGAAGTGCATAACTCAAGAATATTGAGTTAAATTTTAGCGCCTCCTATGCAATATAAAAATAATATAGAGAAAAGAAAGAAAAATGGAAATATGATACATTTTCTTGAAAAAGGGTTACTCAATTCATAATATTTTTGAATATCTTATGTAACCTTACATATCAATGACACCATTACCATAAGGTAAATAATATCTCATTCGATTGACATGATTATTTTTTTTCGAAATATTTTTTTTTTTGGGTAGTGTTATAGCTAATATGACTAAATGATTGCACTCCCATAGACAAATTGATTTTTAAACTATAGTTCATTTCCACTAAAATAATTCACAAAATTTATGAAAATAAACCCAAATACTTAATTACTTTTACATATGATATTTCTATTTTGATGTTTATGCATGTAATATGTAATATGCTAAAAATAGAGAATATTTTGATACAATTACCTATAAAATGCAATAATAGAGAGTAGGTAAATACAACCAATCAATAACTACAAGTAACATCAACATATAATTATGAAACAGTTACAACAAAAACCAAACTAATGGAGCTAAATGGTGAAATGATGCAAGTACAAAGGAATAGACAATATCTATAGAGTTAAATTTCACCCATGGTCCCTAGGTTGACATGGAACTCTCTCAAATAATGGTGGGAAAAAGTGAATGACATCAAGTGGAATAAAGCCTCCATAGGAACTTGGCTTGACATCATTCTTGCGCTCTTGGAAGGGTTTGAAATGCATACCATGCAATGAATTTTTTAGACCCCATAAAATTCTATTTAATGTCCCAAAATCCATTCCTAATCTGAATTCACCAAAAGGAACATGCTGGTAAGAAAATGACCTTTCCTATTCATCCAGATATGGATAAAAAATAATATAATGAATTAATATTTATCACAAAATATAGAAATTTCATAAGCTATTAAGAAAGTGTGATGTTGAACATGATACCTAGGTCAAATTTATATTGTATGACCCCAAATTTCAGTTAAGTGGGGTAAAATGTACATATAATATGTAAACGTATATGTGAATAGGCATATAAGGATATCATGTAGTCATTATTAAGAAGATATGATTTTCCATTATATGAATGTATTTGACTATTTGGAGTAGGGTATCTTATTATTTAAAGAGTTCTATAAATGATCTCTTTTATCTATATTAGAGTTTTTCTTCATGTTCACATTGTTTTACATAGTGTATACTTAATTTTTTTCAATTATTTGCATCATAACATTTGGTATGAGACTATGATCCTAAATTTTTTCCTCTTCTTTTCTCCATATTTTCTTTATTGGAAATTTCAAACTATTAAGCTTATTGATGAGAAATAAGGATAGATGGGAAAATTTCAATTATTCTTTAGCTATGCTTTTATAGATATACCTTGTAAGCTAGTGTTTACTAGTTATATTGAATTAAAATTCAAACAATTCATCCTCGATCTTTTGCCATAATTTTTTTTTTTTAAGAGATTGAAGAAAAATATCAAAATATAGTTGATAAAAAATTAATATTTTTGATATGGATTTTTGTACATATATCAGCTATGGAGGTTAAAGTTTATGACTAGTCCTAAAATCATCTTTTTAATGGGTAGGCATGCTATGTTATGTTTACTGTGACATTTTCTCTAAAAAAGTTAGAATATGAAATCTAGTTATAAATTTAAAAATCATATATGAAATTGGACACATGGCATTCTGTAAAAGTTCACTTTTAGGAAGCGAAAAAAATATCATCTGTTTTTTGGAAAGTTATTATAATTTCATATGGAACACCCAATTTTGAAATGGGATTATAGACAAAACGTATAATAATAGTACAATCTATAATTCAAGAGTCAATGGAGCCAACATTATAGAGATGCAATAGAAAATATGTCAGGTAAAAGAGAAGACTCCAAAACAAGGTTTTGAAAGGTGTGTTAATGTAAAATATCATAAGAATTGATTGAGATTTCTTGTTTAGGTGATTCAAAATAGGTTGGAGAGATAAATCATGAACTAGTATATTTGGAAAAGTTTCATATTTACATGATATCACTAAAGTTAATTTATAAAAGTTTTAAGTGAAGGGTTTAGGTTAGACCACACTAAAATATATTTTAGGGAGAGAAGGATAAATATAAATGAATCCTAGAGAATGGTTTACGATGTTTATAGCAGATTATTCTCAGAAAAGTTATAATTTACATAGCAAAGCAGGGAAGTGGTGGATGTGTATTTAATAATATACTAGATTAAAAATCACATGGGAAAGTTTTGAAGGAATCTTATCAAGTAAATGGAGAAAGGAATTAAAAATATAAGAGATATATATAATGGAACATGAACTAAATTAATATAATTTAAAAAATTCTAAATTATAGAAATATAAGGATAAATTAAAAGAGGATTTTAATAACAAGGGTGATTTGAAAGTTGTAATCACATAATGAATCACTAGAGAAGGAGGTTAGGAACTTAAAGCAATAGAATAATAGCAAAATAAATTGAAGAAATAACGGTTTAAGGGAAATTTTGAAAATGAAATATGAAAGAATAAAATGGTTCTCTAATAATAATAAAAGTATTCTTAATAATTTTAAGAAGTTGGAAAGCCAATTACAATAGAAAAAATAAAAAAATAGGGATGTGCATATTACCACTAAAATTAATACAAAGAGTGTATTATGAAAAACTTGTAAGATAAAAATGAAAGAGAGCTAAGAAATCCATAAATACTAAAGTTATATATATGAGGTTATATTGTAGTTGTAAAATGAGAAAGAAGGCAAGATTTAAGGACACTAGAAAATACTTGAAGAAAATGATCTCAATGTAGGGGATATACCTCTCAAATATTATGATGGTATTATCTACAAGGATAGATTAATAAAATATCTAGATAAGAATATAGATGAGGTCATTAATTTTAAAAGCAAGATATATGAAATGGGCATGTGGAGAGAAGGAAAGACGTCAAATGTGAAACGATATCAACATCCTCATTACCATTAAATATTTTATAGAATACAAGAATATCAATATCAAAATTATCAAAGAGGAAGTTGTAATACTCATATATATTCATAGCTTTAGTGTACATCCATGTTAACTCAAGATCCACCAAGATCAGAAAGAGATCAAATCTCATTTCGTTTTAAAAGAGATTTACATACCAAGAGATTTGATCCACGTAAGTGCTTGGTAGAGGCATAGTTAAGATGGATTTAATCTCCGTTAATTTTCACCTTTAAATAGGCTACCTCATTAAGGAATACCATACTAAAGTCATTACTAATTCATTTTACTACTTTTATTTTTACTTTTACCTATTTAAAATTTTTACCTCGAGTTATATCTTTATATTTACATTACTTTACAACATCTTACCATGTTAGGGAAACCTCTAAGTTAATCATTAATTTTTTTATAAATATTTTTTTAAGTATTATATATATATAGTTATTAATAATTGAAACATCTCATGCCAACTCCATATTAAAAGTGAAATGAATGATGAATCTCCCTAAATAACCTATTAATAGAATACAATTTCTCTCTCTATATAATTCATATCAAACTTATATTTTGTTATTAATATTTTTTAAATGCTATATCTCAACTGGATATTAAGAATGCAATAAGTTACACATATCCCTTACAACTAAAATTGAAAATATCATAACTTTTTTAATTCAAATTACTTTGTTTTTATTTATTTAAAAATTAAATTAATTATTTTCCTTTTCTTTTAATTACTTTATCTCTATATTGAGTGGATGTAAAATTAACTTGAAAATTAGTATTTTTATTTATGGGATACTATTATTTTATCTTTGTTATTAATATTTTATTTAATTAGTTATTATAAATATTACTTTATTACTTTTAAATGTAATGTTAAGTAATAAAATCTCCCTAATATTGAGTGTACACCACCTCTGGGCACAAAAAAGGACCACAAAACTATTACTTAATAAGATATTATCAATAACCAACAACTACTACAAAATTGAAGAAGTCAAAGAACAACACATGGAATCAAATGAAAGAAACTTATCCAATAACCAATCATCCATGACTAAGAGTGAAAATAATTGATATTTTTTTTTATTGATGGATCATCATCAATGACAAGAAGAGTGTTTAAATATAAGGAAATCCTATAATTTTGTTTGATGGCATGTAACGCCCCTAACAAAAAAAAAAACTTTAGGATGAAGTTTTTTGAGGTAAGGTATTATGTTTAGAATTAAGAGGGGCATATATTGTGCCAAATGTATATGATATGGGCTTAAGTGGCATCATGTGTGGGGTTAAATATATATACAATATGTTAATGTATGTGTAATAACGTCTTCCTAGTGTTCAAGTGGCGATGTGTGGAATGTGTAAATAAGTATATATAGAGATCATGTAATCATTACTAAGGACATGTAATTTGGATGTGTAAAAGTATTTTAATGTTTGGAAGACTCCTATTATTTAATAAATTATTGTATAAATTACCTATTTTATATGTATTGTAGTTGTGGTAAAGGATCACATTTTTGTATATGTTGCACACTTCAAATTTTTCATGTATTTACACAATGTCATACCTAATGTGATCTACCTAAATAATTCTACATTAAGGACAACTCACATTCTATGTTTAATTTACACTTGTACATACATAGTATGGTCACCTCTAGCCCATAACATTTTTTCACACTAGATTGAGGTCGTTATATATTCTATGGTAGGTGTTGGAACTTTTCATGACTTGAGCGATTTCAGAAGATATCTTAGCACCGAGTATATTTGAGAAGTGGCACCTTCGAAATGAGATGTTATACCTTATATCATGATGTGGCACTTCAATGATGCATTTTATACTTTTCCTTGATTGAAAATTTAATGATCATGATATCACACCTTTTTGGGAGTTCTATAAGTCTTTATGACAAGAATTGTAGACCCTAGAATGAACTCATACACACTAATACACTCATACAAACTAATACACATACGCACTAATTGGATTGAGTTGTCATGTTTTGTAGGCCATTCAATCTAGTCTTATAGCACACGCTTGTCAGGGACTCCTTCATATTTAATTTTTTTCACTTCATTTATGAATAATCATTTAGGGTGTTGAAAAATATCTATTCTTTATTATAGATATTTATATGTTTTTTCATTATCTCTAGGATTTGTAAGGATAAGGGAAATGTATTATGTCTTTATGGTTTCAATTACATGAAGAGGTGAAGGGTTGGTCACTTTTGAATTATTGTGACTTGTGGATATATACAACTAATTTTTTACTTTTACTCTCTATTTTAGGTTTTTATTGATGACTAAATGTTCCTCATTGAGGACACTTTAAAAATTATATGGACTTTTCATGGTCAATTTTTAAGGGTGAAAAATCACTTTTCTAGTAAAAGGCTTCTATATTTCTGGTATACTTTGTTAGTCGTAAGGGTGCATTCTAATCTTATAGTTATTGGATAGATCCTTTATTTTAGATCCTAGGAATATTTTTAGTGGAAATATTCAAAATATTGAGTTGTGTGTTTGGTCCAAATACATAAAGAATTAGAAGTACACACCATATACACGAATGTGAGCATTGAGTAAAACTACATTATGGATAAGATATATAACTTAGCCAACAGTTATATTAATAATGGGAGAAACACCTGCAAATACACAATATATTAACGCATACAAATCACATATCCTGAATCATGACTATATGGTATCTATATACACTTATTCATACATTTCATGTGTAGCCACTTCATCACTAGGCTAGCCCGACTACATATAAATTTACATATCACTAGTGCATTTAACACCCATATATGTCCCTCCTTGGGGTCCTACCACACATTTGACCCAATAAAGGCCCCCTTTGGGGTAAGAACATTGTACCCTTATTCTATTCTAGCTTAAAATATGTATTAGTTATCACCTTCCTTTACCAAGACATAATGAGAAAGCAAGGAAGGAGATAACAAAAGTAGTGGATAACAAACAAAAGAAACCGTGTATGATATCATATGATAACAACCAAAAACATAATTATATCACGTACATACGTAAATATAATACTACTATACAATTACAACAGTTATATTAAGTAACCGAATAAGAAAGGAAATAGATATTTGAAGTAATGTAGAATTAAAAAATGAACCCTTGTATTATATTATATCATAGAAACCAACACCCTCCTCATATCAAGTACATACAGATTTATAATATTACTAGAAAATTACAGTAGTTGACATGGTTGACCAACTAGAGAAGGGAGTTTACAGACTTACAATATAGACCAAGATGCAGTCAGGTATATTGACTTGACAAGGCTAGTCTACTACATGGGCTAGCATATCCAACATAAACCCCACCCTTAATTCTTTATTTTTTCTAAATAAGGGGAGATGTGGAGTTTTTACATCTATAAATATTTTGATGAGAATAAAGAAGAATAGAATAATTCTAAGAGTATATTAGGTTCTGATAAAATTAGTGAGATTTTTCTAGTGCTAGGTTCACAAGAATTGAAAAAGTGACTCTTACTGGATAGTCAAAATAAATTTTCAATTGAGATACATTCATTATGTCTAATGGTATGTCTATGTGAAAAATCCTCCCCCCCCCACATATTTATCTCTTTAGGGGACAACTTTGATCCTTGGAATTCTATTTTTGGAGTATATTAATATATTGGTAGTA
The DNA here is from genome assembly GCA_034641835.2 of Pinus albicaulis. Lineage (NCBI taxonomy): Eukaryota > Viridiplantae > Streptophyta > Pinopsida > Pinales > Pinaceae > Pinus > Pinus albicaulis. Next base: position 51,443,615 of record CM076578.1, read on the forward strand.
GAGATAGACCCAATCCTAACACCATTGATGTAAAAATTGGTACAATGATTATGGAGGACATGGCTAAGGTGATGGTGCAAGAGGTGAATTTTCACAAAATGTTTTCTAATGAATGACATATGGAAGCCCTAGAATAGGTTGGTCTAACATAACCCAGTGCCTTATTGAATATTGTACTTGTACTTAGATAGCCTTAACTTTTTATATGTACATAAGCCTGTCAAATAATGAGTAGTGATGCTCAGGCATCCTTGGCCTTGATAAATCCTCATTAACTAATAGTAGGTTGTTTTAACCTTTTAATAAGTTTTGTTAATCCTGTGTGTTTTAAGTTGATGCCACACCTATTATGTGAGTCGTTGAAACATCGATTTGGTAGTTGTAGCTACTTATCTAGCAACATTTTATCAAAAAAATAATGTTTTCATACTCCTACTTCGTTGAGTTGCTAACGCATTCAAAATTGGTAATTCTTTAACTGCACTACTACATGATAATCTGTGCTAGATGCATTGCCAGAGTGAGTGTTAAGTCCCTATATTAAGTCCCTATATTAATAGTGTAGCCCCTTATTATGCTAGTGTAGCCCCCCTTATTATTATTATTGTACCCCTGTAACCCCCATATTCTTATTATTGTGCCCTTACATTATTATTTTTAGGTCAGCTAGGATTACATTGTGGCCCCACTAGGATTATATTGTGGCCCCATGGACTCCTATATATAGAAGGAGGTTTTGTTCATTTTTATCATCCAAGAATTGTTCATTGATGTAATGTATTGGAGGTTGCCTCCTCGAAGTGGCTTATTTCTAAGGTGTTCATATCTCTTTTCTTCTATTTTTGGAGGTGGTTACACAACATTTGGTATCAGAGCTTTGGATTCTAGGGTTTCGCTACTCCAAATAGGTCATCGTGGAATTTTCGCTATAACTTTATTTTTAAGAAGTTTCAGAAGCTGAAATTTTTAGGGTGCGAAGCGAAAATCCTGAGGAAGATTTTCTAAAAATGTCAGAGCTTGGTTAGCAATATTTTCGGAGATATGATCTGTGGAAGTTAGGTCTATTTTTCGGGCTCCTAAACACGTCATCATGGAATTTGCACTATAACTATTTTTCTACGAAGGTTCAGAATCTAAAATTCGTATGGTGCAAAGCTGAAATCCTGAGGAAATGTTTCAAAATATTTCAGAGCTTCATTCGCAATATTTTTGGAGATATGATCTGTGGAAGGTAGTGATTTTTCAGGCTCCTGAATTTCATCTCAAACAGGTGATCGTGGGAAAATTTCAATAAATCTCTCCCTGGGCATCGGATTGGAGTGCCGTAAAAAGTGGTAACAAGTACACAGAATTTAGTTTCTTGGCTATCAACTTTAGAGACAAAGGACGAAACAATGACACGTGGAAAGTCTTACAAGTTCGTTGTACTGAACCAGTCCATAATTACGTCATTGTGGAAGATTAGACATAACATTGTCTTGAAGAATCCAAATAAGATCAGACCTGTGGAATTTTGAAGAAGCTTCAAAGGCCTACTATAAGGCTAAATTTTAGATATTGAGGATCTGCAATTATAGAGATAACTTAATTTCAATATCTAGCTCCTCAAAAGCAAGAGAAAGGTCTGTATCTGGCTTTTAAAATTGCATAACGTTTTTTTGGAAAAATAATTGAAGTGATTCCAAGTGCATATTTTAGAATTTTTATCAATATTGGGTTCTATAATGCCTCCAAAAAATAATTCCATACCCATTAATCCCTCAAAAAGCTATACTATGATGCATGAAGAGGAAGAGTTACAGTATGAGATATCAAAATTACGGTACCAAGTGCAACAGGTTTCAATATTACGAAGAGCAATTGAAGATGAAATAGATGGTTTAAAAGCAGAAATGGAGGCTAATTTGGATGGTTTGAACGATCAAATAATAGCAAATATGGATGATAAATTAGTGGAAGATCACATCAAGCATCAACAAGAAGTTCTCCAACTCTCAAAGGATAACCCAAGTTTTGGTGCAGAATATAATGAAACAATAGGAAGATCAAAATCACATTGAAAGAAGTTATGAAGAAGTCATAGAAACAAGAACTCGACAAGTACGATCAATTTCAGAGTATCTCAGCAAGTGGAAGAACTTTCCTGTAAAATATTTCACATGGGAGGATGAGAATTTTATACATAAGCATCAAGAAATAATCAAGCATTGAGGACAAGACTTGTTTGAAGGAGAGGGGCATGTTAAGTCCCTATATTAATAGTGTAGCCCCTTATTATGTTAGTGTAGCCCCCCTTATTATTATTATTGTACCCCTGTAACCCTCATATTCTTATTATTGTGCCCTTACATTATTATTGTTAGGTCGGCTAGGATTACATTGTGGCCCCACTAGGATTATATTGTGGCCCCATGGACTCCTATATATAGAAGAGGTTTTTTTCATTTGTATCATACAATAATTGTTCATTTATGTAATGTATTGGAGGTTTCCCCCTCGAAGTGGCTTATTTCTAAGACGTTCATATCTCTTTTCTTCTATTTTTGGAGCTGGTTACACAACAGTGAGGCATAATTTATAGATTCAATTTTTTTTGCATTTTCATAGGATATGAATCAACTCATTTGTGGAAGATGAAGAGGTTTAGGACATGGGAAGTGATTTTCTTAAATTATAATGGAAAAATTTCATCAATGTGAGGATAAATTGAGAGAATGAGGAAGGAAAGGGACATGATTTTTTTGCATTGATGGTTTTTCTTCTGCATCTCGGCTCTTAGATGTTTGGTTGTTGGACTGTTGGAATTTTTCATCACATACATGATGTTTTAGAGAGGGTGACTTGTTTTTTTATGCCCCATAAAGGTGTCTAGTTTTTTTGCATAGTGTTGTTGTGCAACAACGTAGGAAATTCAAGCACTTTCAGTGATATTTTTTGTAATCTAGGTTTTTTCTATAAAAAAAAAATTGAATTAATAAAAATATACTTGAATCCCTACCTGTGTTTGAGATCTATTATTAAATCCTAAATTAATTAATTTAGTATCCACAATCCAATGATTGGATTGTGTTCTATGTAATAGCAAGCCATATTCTCTAGTTTTTGTGAGAGCTACACAACATGGACTATGTCAAGTTGTACCAAAGCACGATTCATTCTGAAATTTCCACCTTGATTTTCTCATGTAACAAGGTACAAGGAAACTTTATGGGTGGTTGCACAACATGAGTGACAAAGGTGCAAGTTAGGTCACCAAACAATAGTTAATGTTTATGGAGGTTTGTGAGACATTTACGACTTGTATGGATTCCACAAAGGAGAAGAGGAGAAAAAAGAGGACGTGTATGAAATATAGAGCTAGAAGAATTAGTAAAGATAATAGAATAGATAGAGCATAGATGAAATGAAGATGCAGAGGTATGTTTTGAGCCTGAAGAATAAATAGATGAAGAACAAGAGGCTTACGAAAGAGACCAAGCAACGAGGTTGATTTCATATCTGAGAAACAGAGGAAGTGAAAGAGTTGAAGTTTCATATTATGATGGAAACAACAAATTTTATCTACTCATCGTTTGGATTAGAGAACTCAAAAAATACTTCGAGTATGAAAATTTTCATAATCCCAATAGGGTGACATTCACCATGAAAAAATGGGAGGGCCATGTTTCACCATGTGGGATATGCTGCAGAAGGACAAAATACACAATCAAATAGAAAATATGAAGACTTGGAATAATATGGTCACAAAGATCAATGAGAAATTTATTCCTTTTGATAACCATAAATATTTTTATAGACAACTCTAAGACAAAAGGATAACTTTTTTCATGAGTACACCAAGGAATTTTTCAGAATGTCACTTTGATCAGGTATAAAAGAACCAGAATTTCAAAGATTCACAAGGTATGTGAATTAACTAAATATTTGATTCAATATTAAATTATTATGCATTATTTTCATACTGTGATTGAATCATATCACATTGCCTTGAAGGTAGAGGAAAAATTGAATAGGAAAACATAACAGAAATGCAGAGGAAGAGTTTTTTAAGATAGAGGTAAGGTAGGGACTACTAGAACCAACGAAAAGGAGGAAAATTCCAATAGTGGTAAAGGTGGTAGAGGTGGAAATATTTCTTTAGTTGGTAGAGTAAGTCTCCTAAGAGGAAATGGAATGTATGTATTTACTCACTATCATTGTGGATTTGAAGGACATAAGAAAATTGAGTTCCTAGAAGGAAACAATTCAGGGTGAAAAGGTGAACCTCGAACTCAACTTACACTAGTTAATGAAGCTTCTTATGCTGGAGAAAATATTATTATGATTCAATAAGATAGGGATAAAGTTTTATGTTTCATAGAGTACAACTAAAGCCTAAGAAGAACATATTGGAAGAACTAGAGAAAAGAAGGAAAGTTTTAAAAACTAAATGTAAGGTCCAAGGAAAGTTTCGTATCTTAGTCATAAATGGTGGAAGTATTGATAATTTGATGTCGAATAAAGTCATGGAAAATTTTAAACTAAAGATTTTATTCCATACAAACTCTTGCAAAGTTTCCTGGTGACGAAGGGGACAAAAGAGGGTTGTGACTAAGCACTCCTTGTTGAATTTACAAATTGACAACATTGAGGAGAAATTATTGTTATATGTGGTTGATATTGATGCCTACAATATAATTCTAGGGAGGTCATGACTATTTCACAATAAATTCCACCACGATGGTCCAGAAAATACACATGATTTCAGTAAGGATGGTTAGGAATACAAGCTCACCCCAATGTTAGAAAGCACAATTGTACTAGAAGGAAGTTGTGGAATTACCAACACATGTAACAACAAAATCATGTTGTGTTCAACCAAGGATTTTGTGCATGTAGAATCAAAGGTGAATTTTTGTTTAATAGCGATTCCAAAGTTCGTTCAAGAGGAAGTGAAATTATAAATCATCCCAATAGAAATAAAGTCCCTGTTATGTGAATTGAAGGAGATTATTTCTCATGAATTACCAAATTGACTACCTCTCGTGAGAAGTATTTACCATTATATTGACCTAATTGTAGGATTGAACTTATCACATAAGGAACGTTATAGAGAATGAGGATGTAAATATGCAGACACAAGACCTATTGGATAGAGGATTGGTAATAGAATTTTAACTCCATGTGTTGTAATCACAGTATTGACTCCAAAGGAGAAAGGTGAGTGGAAATTTTGAATATATTCTTGATCCATCAATAGGATAACCATCAGTTATTGATTTCCATTACCAAGGATGGACGATATTTTGGATTTTTTGAGTGGAAATACATATTTCAAAAAAATAGACTTGAACAACAATTATCATCAAATAAGGATTAGGGAACGTGATGAGTTGAACACTTCTTTCAAGATGAAGGACATATTGTTTAAATGGTTGGTTATGTCGTTTGGACTAAATAATTCCCCTAGAGCATTCATGGGGCTCATGAATGAGGTATTGAAACCATTCACAAGGATTTTCTTTGTAGTGTACTCGAATGAAATTTTAATTTTTAGCAAAACCAAAGAGGATCACATAGAGCATGTAAGGCATGTATTGTAGTGGTTGAAGGATGAGAAGTTGTTAATAAACTTGAATAAATGTACATTCATGCAGGATGAGTTAGTGTAATCGGGGTTTGTGATTTCCAAGGAAGGTTTGAAGATTGATTCTTAAATGGCGAGGGCTATTTTGTATTGGGAAAAACCTCAGTATACTTTTGGGTGAGGATATTTCATTGATTGGCGAGATTCTATAAGAAATTCAATAGGAATTTCATCCAAATTTGTGCACCTCTTACTAAATGCAGGAACAAGGGAAGTTTTAAATGGATAGTGGTGTTAGAAAATTATATATTATAAAGAAATGGAACACATAAATATCTATATAGAAATACAAAGAGGGAAAACATAAAAAGGAAGAGAGATGCAGATATATGTGGTTCGCTCAACTTCGGCTACATCAACGAAGAAGTAACGAGTCCTTCCTTCATATTATCCAAAAAATGAAGAGACACAGCCTACAAAATATTAGTTGTAATATTCTCTACTCTCTCACAGAGTCTTCATTTCTCTTTCTCACTCAGAATATACTCTCAACACATAGCTGCAATAAAATTCCCTCATACGACGAAGGGGTTGCCTTCTAGGGAAAAAACCCTAAATTAAACATAACTTCTGTCAGTAGATCATGTGCCTAATGAACTACCTAGAATGAATATGACATTACACTATTTTACAAGGCAATTTTACATGTATTTTTAGCTTCGGGGAACCGCTAGACCTTGGACCCTCGAGCCGGGGGAGATGCCCCGCATCCCTGAACCCCCACGTGGGGGACTTCTCCCACCACGTGGAGGGGTTTAAAGTCTTCTTGGGGTATACATTTGGATGAAACAAAGACCTATGAATATGGATGATAATGAGGCTCCACACGCAACAATCTCCTACTTCGACACTGATTGTAGCAACTCCACCACTAATTCATTTGCTCAAAAATGAGTCTACTTTGGACCTAATTTTTTCTCGTATTCATCATCATACTTGAAGAAAAATTGAAACTGAGCATAACCAAAATTTCTACCTGGTTACAAATTTTGTTAGCATATCTGTAGGATTATAGTTAGTGTGTATATTTTCCAACTTCAACTTTTCATATTCAAACACTTACCATATGAAATAGTAATTTACTTGTATGTGTTTAGTATTGGAATGAAATTCTGAGTTATTTGTAAGATGAATGAAACTCTTATTGTGACTTTATAACCTTCTCATCTCCTCCTTCCTACCCAAGTCACGCATAAACCTTTTTAACCAAATAATTTCTTTACTAGCCTATGTAGCAGCAACATATTCTGCTTCCGTTGTTGAAAGTGAAACAACACTTTTCATTTTTGAAACCCAACTGATAGTTGTTCCGGCTACAGTAAATACATACCCCATAGTGCTCCTCCTGTTATCTCTATCACCTACCATATCTACATCAACATATCCCTGTAGAGAATTTTTGAACCAAAAAAGCATAATGCTTGATTTTTGGCACCTCTCAAATTCCTGAGAATCCAATTTCACTGCCATCCAATCTTCTTTTACTGGATTGTTCATGTACCTAATTACAACTACCACCGCATGTGAAATATCAGGCCTTGTGTAAACCATTTCATACATTAGCTTCCAATTACTGATGCATATCGAAATTTAGACATATAATACATTTCTTATTGGGTCTTGGGGCACATCTCATTACTAAATTTGACATGGCTAGCCAAAGGTGTAATAACTGGTTTTTCATTCTACATATTAAATCATTCTGACATCTTTCGTATGTACTCATTCTTAGACAATGTTAATTTATGATTTTTCTTGTCTCTAGTTATTATCATACCAAGGATTTGTTTTGCAGCTCCCAAATCCTTCATTTCAAATTAATTTTCCAATTTTCCTTTGAGAACATTTATTTCCTACATGTTATACCCTACAACAAACATGAAATCTATATATAATAACAATATAATATAGCTCCCATCATTTTTCTTTTTCAGATAAACACAATGATCAGAGTGACATCTAGTATAACCTTGTTCACACATAAACCTGTCAAATTTTAGATACAACTGCCTCATACTTTGTTTGAATCCATGCAAGCTCTTATTCAACTTTCACACTAATTCTTATTTCCCTTTGACCTCAGATCCTTGTGGTTGTTGCATATATATCTCTTCCTCCAATTATCCATGGAGAAAATTTTTCTTTACACGTAACTATTCAAGATGAAAATATTTCGCTGCTACAAGACTTAAATTACTTCTGATTGAAGTCATTTTAAAAACATGAGAAAATAATTCATAAAATTCAATAGCTTTCTTCTGTGCAAACCCCTTCACCACAAGCCTAGCTTTGTACCTTTATTTTCCTCCATCATCTTCCTTCAACTTGTAAACCCATTTATTCTACAATGTTTTTTATCTCGAGGAAACCTGACTAAGTGCCAAGTATGGTTATGTATTAAGGAGTAAAAATCATCTTTCATGGCTAGCTTCCACCTCTTCGTGGTTTCTACTTGCATTGATTCTTCATAAAATTTAGGTTCACCAAAATCAATCAAAAATAAGTAATATAATGAAAGAGAGTATCATTCATGGGGTCTACTTATCCTGGTAGATATTATGATATCACTTTCTGGTGTTTTAGGGGCATGTTTCTATTTTGGTGGTTGTTGCTGTTGTGGATGTTGATTATTATTATTTTCAAGAACCTTTACTTTTTCTGTGATGTCATCAAGAACTACGTATTCTTTATTTTCTTTTTTCCTGTTTCTTTTCTTGCACTTTCTCCTTATAGAGGATGTTCTCACTGAATATTACATCTTTTATCCGAATGATTTTGTGATTTTCATAATCATAGAAGAGATAACAAAAATAATTAACACCATATCTAATAAAGGTATCTTTCATTGATTTTACCTCAATCTTTTCTCCACTTTCTTTATTAATATGGACAAAGGCCTCATAGCCACAAGGCTTTAAAAAATATTCATTTACCATTTTACCTATACATGCCTCCTCTGGAATAAAACCATCTAAGGAAATTGAAGGCGCTCTGTTTATTAGATAAATAGCAATATCAACACGATCTACCAAAAATTGTAAAGGAAATCCTGCATGCAATCTCATGCACCTTGCACACTCCATGATTGTCATGTTCTTCCTTTTTGGCAGACCATTTTCCTGTGGTGTTATTGGAAATGTCTTCTCCTTGCGAATTCCATGCTTCAAACAATACCTATCAAAGTATTTGTTGTAATATTGAGCTCCATTTTCTGATCTGATACACTTCAACTACTTTTTTGTCTAAATCTTAACCAAATCTTTCCATTTCTTGAAAGTATAAAATATGTCAGATTTATTCTGAATACAATAAATCCAAGTTTTCTAGTTGCATCATCAATAAAAGTAACATACTAATGACAGCCACCACGGGATGATACCTGAGCAGGTCCCCCATATATTTTTATGCACAAAATCTAATTTTTTTCTCTTATTTTCTTTCCCAACTCTAATAAATTTGACTCTCTTTCTTTTTTCCATAAGCACAATTCTCACAGAAATCCAAATCAATGTTCTTCAAACCTTGCAAAAAATTTCATGACTGAAGAATGTTCATCGCCTTCTAACTCATGTGTTGAAACCTATGATTCCATAATGTTGCATATGCTCCAGTGGAGTTTAAATCATTAACATATGAGAAATACCATTACACAAATACAATGTACCAGCGTTTTCTCCTTTTAGTATTACCAAGGCTCCTTTAGTGACCTTCCAAGTTTTATCTGTAAAATTTGTAACACAACCTTCACTACCTTACTTCCCTGTTGAAATCATATTTTCCTTCATATTTGGAACATTCCTTACCTCCTTTAATAACCATTTCTTACCATTCTACTTCTTTACAATAAATTTACCAATTCCCACAATTTTACAGGGTTTATCATCACCGAGATGAACCTGTCCAAAATCTCCTTGAACATAGTCATGAAAATGTTTCTTATCTGGTGTGGCATGGAATGAGGCCCCTGAATCTACCACCCAGGAATCAATAACATTTTCTAATGAAATAATCAAAGAATAATCTTCAACAATATTGCAGCACATCACATGTCACATTCGCTTCATGTTTCTTTTCTTCTTATGTGTCTCCTAAATTTCGCTTCTGATACTTACAATATTTCTTCATGTTTCCTTTCTTCCTACATTTCCAGCACACTATCCATGATCTGGACTTGGGTCTGCCTTTCCTTGATTTACTATGATATCATGTGCTCTTTCATCTTTCCATTTTTCTTCCACTAGTCTCTGCAGTCAAAGGATTAACCAATGTCTCACCAAAGCTTTTCTGTCGCATTTCGTCGCTAAGGATAACACTGACAACATCATCAAACTTTAAAGTACTAGATCCAGAGATAGAGTTACTAATATACATAACTAAACCATTCCAATGTTCTAGCAATGAACATAGAAATAATAAAGTTTACGCTTACAGAACTTAACTAACTGGTAACCATATTAAATTCATCTAAATGGTCAACAACAAATCCACCTTCTCACATTTTCATATTAAATATATGTTTCATAAGGAATACCTTATTTGAGGATGATATTTTTTCATTTAGTCTAGTCAATTCTGTCACTAAACCCTCTATTGTCATTTTCTTCGAAATATTAAAGGTTACCAACGTCGCGAGGCACAACTATATTATTCTAGATGCCTTTTAGTCAATAATCTCCCATTATACTTCTTTCATTCTCGATGAATTTTTTTTTTCTGCTCAATGGTATGTAGAGATGTTTTTGATACATATAATCTTCCATCTACATCTTCCATAGTGGGTAGTTTTGGCCATTAAATTTCTCGACCCTAAACCTAACATCTTCTACCATTGCTCCCACTCAAACGAGGAACCATTATTTCCTACAAGTTTATCAGCCAAATAGACCTTCACGTCTGATACCAGTTGTTAGAGAATTATATATTATAGAGTAATGGAACATATAATTTTTTATGTGGAAATACAAACACATAAAACATATAAAACAAGGGAGAGAAAGATATATTTCATTCACCCAGTTTGGGATACATCCACGAAGAAGAAGCTAGTTTTTCCTTTATATTATCCAGTAAAATGAAGATACACAACTTGCAACAGATTCATTGTAATATCCTCCACTCTCTCATAGAGACCCCCTTTCAGTTTCTGAACAGGAGCTCAAGTCTGAGCTTGGGAAAAAGCCCAAAAATGAAAGTGCTCAAAATGACTTGGAACCTAAGTGATCAGATAGGCCTCGGCGATATGATCCCAATGCCATGAACAGCACTGAAAACTGATGGTGTATGAAGAAGTTATTCAACTTTGAATTATTTCAATTTCAGTAAAAAAAAAAAAAATGGCCAGTTTGACTTTAGAAATTGCAAAATATTAAAAAAATAATATTTCGAGAATATTCCTCGAAATATTTTGGGAATATTCCACAGAATATCCCTATGGACCAGTCGTTTTGTGAAAAGTGGCATTCTACAATTATTATCGATTTGATCAGAAGGAATGTATCAACACATGCTCACTTCGGGCTCCAACTCATATATGCAATAGTGTATTAAAATTTTGTGTGTTGGTGGTTTGAACCCACAACCTGCGGTTCAAAAACGCTCTGTTTTACCATTGGCCCATACGCTTGGTTCTTGTTATGGAGGGTGTAAAATTTTTATTTGAATTTTAAATTGCTTTTGTGCGGGCCCAAAAGGGGGCCAGCCCCTAAGGGCTAGCCCCCATATCTCATGACCGTGGGCTCGTGACTAGGCCCTTTTGACTGGAAAATATATGTTATAATGGTTAACATTTAATATTTATGGCAAGGGTCACATGTATTGCGGGAGGTGTTATATATATTATAACTGTTGTTTAACTGTTGGCCCCCAACAACTATACGATATTTGCAGTCACATGACCCTCAAAATTTAATGCTAATAGAAAATGATCCGCCACATTTAGCGCCCATTCCTCTAATTGATCGGAACTCCACATTTAACTGCAGATATCTACAATTACTCCACAATTAGTGGAGGTTTTCAAGGAGCGGATTGGGCAAAACTTGTACAGGTCATAAATTTGGCTAGGAGAGGCCTTTTAAGGTGAATTTTTTTTTTTTTTTGGGTCTCTTCGACCTTCTAAACTCATTGGTACAGGTTTCATAGCCAACAGAGGTCATCTATTTGTGTTTTTTCTTCAGGGAAATTCCAGGAGCCACTAGGGCCATATCAGTTTGGGAGCTGCATTGGGATGTGTGCAGCCATTGAATGTGAAATGAAGGTCATTTATAACTATATTATATGCTCTGAGTCCATTTATATAGCTATTTTTTCCTGTTGAGGCATTCTTCACCTCGAATTTCTTCAGGAAAGCTTTTAAGGCCACTAGGGCCATTCCAGTGCTTGAGATGTTTCGAGGTTGTATTCATCTGTTTTCGGTGATTCGAAATCCTACTTCTACTATCTTTGACATTCTGAGATCATTGGAAGATGTTTCAGAACCATTGGAGGTCATCTTCACCTTGAATTTCTTCATATAAGTTTAAAGGGCCATTAGGGCCATTTGAAGAAAGTAATGTTTAAGGTACAATTTCATTGTTTAGTGCTTGGGAAAGAGCATTCTTAGTTGTTTCCTAGCTTTTGATTCTACTTTTACAGTTAGATTTTCCTTTAGAGGCACTTATTTACTTGTATGAGCATTTGCAACTTTCTTAATACAAGAGGACAAGCCCATTTTGGGAGGCTTGGTCCAGCAGATGTACCCCAGGAGGGGTGAACTGCTTCATCATTTTTGTGTCATTATTTTCTGAAGATATCACGTTAAAAAAATCTGATATACTGTGTTAAACGGAAATTTTAAGTAACTTTCCTTCACACATAAACACCTAAACAGATGCTCAAACTTATTTTTTTTATTCCACAAGACATCAAGCTTCAAGCATGAGTATTTTAATTGTTAACCTTGGAGTTGTTTGGACATTTAAATTTATTGAAAATGGATACCTTGCACCCTTTATTCAAGTACTTTCCATTTTTAGATCAGATGGTATCGGAGGGGATTTTTGCTACTTATATTCTCTAGGAAAAGCTATATAAAATATAGATAGAGTCTGAAGCAAGACACAAAGCCATCAAACTGCTTTTTTTATACAATTGCGTAGTAGATAAATGCTACTTCAGTCAACCTCTGGTTTAGTTTATATTTTGAGCTTTTCTATAATCAACCTTGACTGTTTTATTGTGTGCATGAGTTTGCTTGAGCTCATTTTGGGATAGTTCGTGTTAACCCTCTCCAAGAGTTGAATGCATTTGGTCAATAGCTTGTCATTATTGAAAGCTTTGAGAATTTTGTTTGAAGTTCCTTCTGTTATTTGACCATTTACATGATGTCAATTTCTTCTGCAAGTGAATTTTCCTCCTTCACAAGGTTCTTAAATGAAGATATGAAGCGTGAATTCATTATATTGAAGAATATGGTGCAAATAATGTTTGACGATAGAAGAGAAAGCATGGAACTTCGTGAGAAATTACAGGCCATGAAGCAGGAGAAAGAAGAAATTATTCAAAGATTGCATGATATGGAGTTGCAGCTTCATCAAGCCCAAGAGGCTTTGACCAAGAACATGCGTGAGGAAGAGGTAATCCATTCTAATGTGTCTTCAGTTTCATCTTTAGAAAGATGTTTTAGTTCTTTCGAAAAGCATACAAGAAGAGTAGGATCCAAGTTATTGTTTAAAATGGGTTATGAAGGCAAAGGATTAGGAAAGCATGCACAAGGCATGGTTGAGCCTCTTTCTGTTGAGGAATGACCCAAGAACCTTGGTCTTGGTTATGTACAATCTAATGGCGAAGACTCCAAAACCATGAAGGCATGTGAGGCTAATGAAAAGATAATTTTTGTTCCAAGTTCCATGAAGCAAATATGTCAAATTTGTTTCAAAGATGAATGCCATTGTTTTAGGCCTTTGTTGCAGAAAGAAGATGGTAGACATGCAGCTTATGGAAAGCATGCAATTTTAGGCAGTTTTCAAAACAAGAACGATGATGTTAGTTTGCAATTGAAAGCTAGAGCCTCTACTAGTTCATCTCCTCATGGAGGCAAAAAGGATGAACATGCAAAGAAGTATAAGAGGTATAAATCTTCTCATGATCAATTTGGCTGTGTTTCTGCAAGGCATGATAATTTTACATGCTTTAATGGAAGAAAGAATTCCTGTACATATTGTGGTCGATTTAACCATCATGTTTCAAGATGCTAGATGAGGAAGAAGGCACACAAGAAGTAGATGAAGCAAAGACTACCTTGAAAGAAGGTGCATATGATTTGCACTTTTTTCCAAAATAAGGGACATGTTGTCTCTCATTATTGGAATTTTCATCCAACTCGTCATCCCACGCACATGCAGCAAGAGGAAAAAAATATTGGCGAAGGTGGAATCATGGATTCCATTATTGATGTGGAAAGGGAAGTTTCACATGAGGAAAAGTTGCAGCAAAAAAAGTCGCCATGGGAGTGGCTTGGTGAGAAGTGGATGGACTTCTTGACACAGTAAGACGTACTCCTTTTGTACATATGCAAATTTTGGATGTATGCATGTATTTTATGTTGTAATATCTTGTTTGTTTCGAGCCACCCTAGATCGTTGATCAAGGAAGTGTTGTATAGTTTCACTCTGTAAATTTCTCGCCAGAAATTTTTGTGTGAGTTCAAGAAGGTCAGTTGTGGACAGTTGTGGAAAAGCGCATTCAGGACGGGAAATTTTGATTTTTTTTCATTTGTGGTTCAAATTTACTTACTTTGTAAGGCAAAAGTGTTTGAAGGGCTGAAGAGAAGAGGATTTTTATTCTCTCATTTGTTGTACTACAGTTCAGTTCATCATTTCAGTAAGCTTTTGGGGACCAAAAGCCTCTCATTTGGGAGGTGTGATCAGGAGCTCAAGTCTAAGCTTGGGAAAAAGCCCAAAAATGAAAGTGCTCAAAATGACTTGGAACCTGAGTGATCGGATATGCCTCGGTGATACGATCCTAATGCCATGAACGACACTGAAAACCGACGATGTATGAAGATGTTATTCAACTTTGAAGTTCTTCAATTTTAGTAAAAAAAAAAGGAAAGATCAGTTTGACTTTAGAAATTGGAAAATATCAAAAAAATAATATTTTGGGAATATTCCTTGAAATATTCCTTGGAATATTCCATGAAATATCCCTATGGACCAGTTGTTTTGTGCAAATTGGCATTCTACAATTGGCTATTGAGTTGACTGTGTAATGAACGGAACAATCAAGGGTTGCCACGTGGTAGGCCCGAAGGCTGCCACATGGCCCCCAACTCATATATGCAATGGTCTATTAAAATTTTACATGTTGGTGGTTTGAACCCACGACCTGTGGTTCAACAATGCTCTATTTTACCATTGGCCCATACGCTTGGTTCTTGTTATGGAGGGTGTAAAATTTTTATTTGAATTTTAAATTGCTCTTGTGCGGGCCCAAAAGGGCGCCAGCCCCCATATCTCATTACCGTGGGCTCGTGATTAGGCCCTTTCCACCAGCAGATATATGTTATAACGGTTAACATTTAATATTTATGGCAAGGGTCACATGTATTGCGGGAGGTGTTATATTTATTATAATTGTTATTTAACTGTTGACCCCAAACAACTATACGAGATTTGCGGTCACATGACCCTCAAAATTTAATGCTAACAGAAAATTATCCACCATATTTAGCGCCCATTCCTCTAATTCAGTGGAACTACACATTTAACTGCAGATATCTACAGTTACTCCACAATTAGTGGAGGTTTTCAAGGAGCGGATTGGGAAAAACTTGTACAGGTCATAACTTTGGATAGGGGAGGCCTCTTGAGGTGAATTTGTTTTTTCATCTTGGGTATCTTCGACCTTCTGAACTCATTGGCACAGGTTTTACAGCCAACAAAGGTCGCTTACATGTATTTTTCTTCGGGGAAGTTCTAGGAGCCACTAGGGCCATATCAGTTTGGGAGCTGCATTGGGATGTGCGTAGCCATTAAATGTGAAATGAAGATAATTTATAACTATATTGTATTCTATGAGTGCATTTTTACAGCTCCTTTTTCTTGTTGAGGCATTCTTCACCTCGAGTTTCTTTAGGGGAGTTTTCAAGGCCACTAGGGACATTCCAGTGCTTGAGCTATTTCGGGGCTGTATTCATCTGTTTTCGGTGATTCGAAAGCCTAATTATGTTGTCTTCAACATTATGAGATCATTGGCAGAGGTTTTAGAACCATTGGAGGTCATCCTCACCTCTAATTTCTTCATAGAAGTTTAAAGAGCCATCAGGGCCATTTGAAGAAAGTACTATTTAAGGTACAATTTCACTATTTACTGCTCGGGAAAGAGCATTCTTAGATGTTTCCTATATTTTGATTTTGTTTTTACAGTTATATTTTCCTTTAGAGGCACTTATTTACTTGTATGAGCATTTGCAACTTTCTTAATATAAGAGGACAAGCCCATTTTGGGATGCTTGGTCTAGCAGATATAGCCCAGGAGGGGTGAAGTGCTTCATCATCTTTGTGTCATTATTTTCTGAATATATCATGTTAAATAAATCTTATATAATGTGTTAAACAACAAATTTAAGTAACTTTCCTTCACACCTAAACACCTAAACAACTGCTCAAACTTATTTTCTTTATTCCGCAAGACATCAAGCTTCAAGCATGATTATTTTAAGAGTTAACCTTGGAGTTGTTTACACATTTAAAATTATTGAAAATGGATACCTTGCACCCTTTATTCAAGTACTTTCCATTTTCAGATTAGTTTCTCGCTCTAAATACACTCTCAACAAATAACCATAATAAAATTCCCTCATACAACAGATGGGTTTCATTTTAAGGAAAAATACCCGAAATTAAACACAATTCCTACCATGAGATTATTTTCCTAATGAACGGCCCAGATTGACTACGAAATTACAATATTTGACAAGGAAAATTTAGATCTATTTTTAGCCCCCCCCCACCCCCCAGGAACCCCCGCAGGTGGGACAAGTCCCCACTGCGTGGAGGTGTGTATAGTCTTCTTGGCGTATACATCCATATGAAACAAATTCCTTTGAATTGGGATGATAATCATGATCCACACCGAACAAGTGGTAGTAGGGAAACCATTCGCAAATATAAAAAAGAAGGTGATAAAGAAACATGATTTATTCTTCCAAAAATTTATAAAGTATTCCAAGTTGATTATGATGCAAGTGGGATAGCAATTGGAGTAGTTTTAAGTCAATACAGGTATAAATTTAAATAATCCCAAGAAGAAGTATTTTGTATATGACTAGGAATTCTATGTTATTATGCACACTTTAAAGAAGTAAAGACACTATTTTTTTCCCAAGGAATTTGTCTTGTCTACTGATGACAAGGTAGTACAATATATCAACAATTAGGATAAGTTGAATCAATGGCATTTTAAATGGGTGAAAGTTTTGCAAAGCTATACATTTTTTTTGAAGCATAGGTATGAAAATTCAATCTAAGCTGTAGATTCTTTAAGTAGGTGAGTATTATTACTCAACAATTTATAGGTAGAAATGGTAGGTTTGGAAACCATGAAGGAGTTGTAGGTAGAGTATATCAATTTTGGAGAAGCTTGGACATCTTGTAAAGCACCTTAGAGTGTAGAGAGAACAATGTTACTGGACTACCATACCCAAGAAAGGTTTTTTTTTAGAAATCAACATGTGTGCATTCCTTAAGGGTCAATGAGGTTGAATATTATCAAGAAACTACATGGTGGAGGCCTAGGTGGACATTTTAGCATGGATAACACAACATTGATGGTAAATGAGAGGTGTTTTTGGCCTAGCATTAAAAAATATGTCATAAATTTTATTAAGTATTGTATATTTTGCAAATTAGACAATGGTAGAAGTAAAAATATAGGGTTGTATACTCCATTGTTTGTAGCAAAAAGGCCTTGGGAAGATGTGAGCATGAAATTTGTCCTCGGATTTCCATCGACACACAGGAAACATCATTAAATGATGGTTGTTATAGATAGGTTTTCGAGGATGGAGAATTACATAGAATCCAAGAGGAAAAGTGATGTTACTGCAGTGAATGTTTTAATCTTCAAAGAAGTAGTGAGATTTCATGGGTTGCTAAGAACTATTACTTCATATTGACTTACAAGATTTTTGGATCACTTTTGGAGGACCTCTAGAATAACATGGAATATAGACTATTATACATTTCAACCTATCAATTGCAGATGGATGGATAGACTGAAGTAGTGAACAAGAGTATAGGGAATTTACTAAGAATTTTGATTGGTGAAAATCCTAACGAATGGCATATGGTGTTGGCACAGACAAAGTTTGCATGCAAAGACTCAGTGAATATATCCATTTTTAAAATTACATTTTAGATTTTTTATGGGAAGTCACTAAATGCTATTATGGACTTCATATAGTTTCCAAAATTTGTGGAAATGACGAATGTTGATGCAAGTGATTTTGCAGATAACATGCAACTAATACACAAACAGGTGAATAAAATATTGCATCGAAGTAATGGCATGTATAAGGAGAAGGAAGATTTGAAAAAAAAATAAAGGGTGTTCATTGAATGAGAGTTGGTAATGGCACATCCATGGAAATAAATATTTTCGAGGGGTACCTACAACAAGGTAAAATATAAGAAAATAGGTCGATGCAAAATTATTTGAAAAATTCCTAAAAACTCCTACAAGATGGAGCGCATGACATAATTGGATATATTTTTAATATTCAATGTAGTTTATCTATATGAATTTCATGAAGGAGAAAGCACTAAATAGATAGGTTTTTCTGAGTAGTGGAAGAAACAATTACCACTTAAACCTATCGAAGAAGTGGAAGAAGTTCTAGCCATCGGAGTTGGAAATAAGACTTTCCATAAGTAATATCTCGAGTATTTCATCAAATGGAGAAACAAAAAATCTGAAGGTGCATTGTTGGTTACTAAGTAAGAGTTAAGAAATCTACAAGGGATTTCAATCTTTAGAGAGAATACCACATGAGATGGTATCTCATATTTTCTTACCTAGGTTGTCTAATATGGGAGCATTCTCGCCCTTAGGAAATCCTCATTAACCAAAAACAAATTTATGTTGAGTTTGTAATATGTGTTGTTACACCAATGTATTTTAGGTTTTTGATACACCTATTATTTTAGTTTCTTATACACCCTGCTATTAGATTTTGTTACTCTTGTAGTGATTACTACTCTCAAGTTGCTAACACTCATAGGATTTCATGTTAAGGGTCATGTTGCATTGAGTTGTTGAAAAATTCATAATTGGTGGGTGTTTAGTTGCGTGACTACAGGAAAAATCTTGTTAGGCCTGCTACGAGAATGAGGTGTAAGTTACAAATTTTGTTTGTCTACATGCTAAGAGGAGTTGAAAAAATTTGTGCAATGCGAAGAGGTTGTCTCGATGGGAATCAAATTTTTTGAGTTAGAATGTGAAAATTTCTATAATGTGAAGATAAGTGGTGAGAAAAAAGAAAGGGTTTTTTTTTTTTTGCATTCGAGAATTTAATTCTACTTCTAGATTCCTAAACATTTGGATATGGGACTACTAGCATTCGCTATTTTTTGAATGGTTTTCAGAGAGCAAGATTGGCTCTTGTGCAAGTGAGGAACATGTCTACTTGTTGTGCATGGTTTTGTTGTGTAACAACGTAGGAAATCAAAGTGATCTGAGGGATCGATTATGTAATCTAAGTTTTGTCTATAGAAACACATTTTTAATTAATAAAATGATACTTGAATCCCTTTGTGTGTTCATTGTTTGTTATTTAATCCTAAACTAATTAATCTAGTAACCAAAATCTAATGCCCTAGGTTTTGGACTCTATAATAATAATCTTGATTTTGTATGCATTGTGAGAGCTATACAACCTCAATTGTGTCTAGTAATCTTTGAAGGCTATGAAATTCAAGGTACCCTATTGTTCTAACATTTTTATTTTGACATGAATGCTATGCATATCATCAACAACATTTGCAATTTATACCTAAGCCTTCTTACCTTCCCTATGCCATTGATTCCCTTACACTATGGGTTTACCTGTTCATAACATATATGGGTCTATTCCACTTCTTCCATGGACTAGAAATAAGCCAAAATGTTTCAGGGATGAAAATTAATTAGTCCAATTATGTAAGAGATATCTTAGGTGTCTTTCACATGGCCAACTACAATCCAATATTTATATATTATTATGAGGGGTACACCTTGAGTATGGAAATAATACATAGTTGGTGGATTGTACCATGTAAAAAAAACATGTGGGGAGTCTTCTCTATCTAACTCACTCTTGTTGAGATCTATCTCATTGTAGCAGGCACAATTTTAAGATACATGTAGGAGTCTCATGAGCTATATTGGAAATATACCAAATGCATACTCATATATGTACGAGGAATCTCAACAATGGATTCATTATGAAAGAGGATGTACTTTAGATCTCACTGTCCATAATAATTTAGAATGGGTTATTGATAACATTCATCACAATTCCACTCGAGGGTATGTATTTCGTTAGTAGTACAGCCCGAGTTGCTTCTCCACCAAGAAGAAATCCATGATAGGTTTATCATCAAAAGAGGTTGATTATAAGGGGTTGTCAAAATCTCCATTCAATTTATTTGGTGGAAAAAAATTGTTGGACATTGGATAAATTGACTTTCCTTGTGTGTTTCACAACATGGACTAACCACCTTCATTCTATCCTTATCTCTCGTGATGTGATTTTTAACTAACACACGTGAGTTTTGGTCTAACAATAATCGTGATTCCCAAAAAGTGGTGTGATTATATAGGTCACAAGTTCAATACACACCTCACTCAAGTTCACGGTAGATTTTTGGAAATTGAATAAACATTGCATAAACCAACTCTTCGAGTGCATTTTGGGACATGGACTAACCACATCTCGTGGATCCTTATCTCTTTCAATGTGATCGTTGAATAACACCTGTGGGTTTTGGTCTAATGACAATCGTGATTCCCAATAAAAACCTTCTCACTTAGCCTGGTATCCTATTTCATTGACCAATAATCAAAACACAAGAATGTCATGAAATGATTTATTACAGCAAAAATGAACAAAACACATTGGGATCTATATATATTATATTGGAGGATTGGCACGTGATGGGCTCATTAACTTGTAATGTTTCATTTGTTAATAGATGTTTTGTAAGAAGAAATTCCATTTTCTACAAAACACCCTTCACCCAAAGGGTGAAGTACATAACCACCTAGAATTTGTATCTCTTTTTAAGTATTGTTCTAGATTTCGCCCTTTACTCTTCTTGTAGTTGTTTTGTACTATTTAAATGCATTTTATAATGGGAAACATACATTTCTTCTTTCTAGTACTCATTTGTTATCCCTATTAATTTTTCATGCCGTAATGGAGATAACATACCCTTGATTGTACATCAATTAGACTAGTTAGACTAGTGAGTGGAGTCATATATGGAAACTTCCTTACTATCACCAATATAACATATTTTACTCATCTCCAAGTAAGACACTCAATACATGTTCACATGTTTTTAGATTCACTACTACATTATTATAGCCATATAGACTATATTTATTGAATTGTATTTGTTAGATAATTTAATTATTGATTAAATTACTTTGCATTAAATTATCAATGTATTCATGAACTAGTCAAATATATGTGCAATGTATATGCTAGTCTATCAGCTTTTAATTAAAAGAAAACTACTCTATTTGCAAAATGAAATTTAAATCTACTTATCACATAATCTTAATACACACATATTCTTTCTCCTAGACCAAAAACAAAAAAAATTACAAAATTCAAGATTTCAAAATTAAATTATGCTATTGTTAAAGCTTCAAAACCCTATTCTATTAAACAAAGAAATGAAATTTCATTATATTGAACTTTGAAAGGTAAATTTACCTTATTTTACTTTGCAAAGGAAATCTAACCTACTTGCCTTGTAAAAGAAATATTTTCTATAAATCTTTGAAGAAAATTTATTCATAAATCTACTCTAAATTTAATCTATAAAACATCATTCTAATTTAATCTACACGACATGAAAGGAAATCTAAATTGTTAAGCGGTCCATCTAGAAACTACTTGACTTTGGCATTGAAATTATTTTAAAAAATAGTAACCAAAGAGTAGGAATAGTAAAACCAAAATAATAATTACTTAAACATAAATACATAGTGTTTAACATAGTCAACCTAAATCTTTGAGGTATTTTTGGTATTTTTATCAAGCCCTTGACATGTCCAGAAACAAAGGTGAATGAGTAAAATTCTAATTTAAAAGAAAAGCTTTTAAATCAAACAGAGCATCTAAATGAACCGAACAAGTAAATGAAATGGTCTTTAATCGATTTGCAGAGCCTAAGGAAATTAAATCAAAGAAAGAAAAGACATTTATACTATTTCCACACGTCCTGACGGGCCCTCCTCATGGAGAATGCCATGAACCGAACTTATTATTACTTGAAGTGTATAAACAAAGTCCTCTCAACACTAAATGATAATAACAATTCTAAACTTAATTCTCTGGCTTTCAAAATGAAGCGTCTTTATAATGTTTACAAAATTAAACAACTTTAGGTATTACTACCAAGAAACTAGAACTCACAATATCTAAGTTTCATAATCAAAATACGAATTTTTCCTTTCATGATTGGATATCGAATCATGAGAAGACATTTATTGACATATCATCAAGTTAAATCACGGTCTGGAGGTCCAGCTAGCTTGCTATTTATTCAGTCATCTGATTGTAGAACCTGCCACATCATAATTTGTGCAAAATAGGTATGCAATAGCCAGGTTGATTACAGGTTTGACCAACTAGATACACTTATCTTGTGAGCTTACTAATAGGTGGATTTCCATAATGATGACATTTAGCAAATGCTTATGTGTTTTGGCTGAGCTTTAGAACACTTTGGATTCCAGTGTGGAATATCAAGTTAGCTACAAAAAGTGGACATTTAGGTAGCTACAGTAAATAGTTAAACCAATTTCATTTAAAAAATAAAAAATAAAAAATCACCTCATCATGGATCATTACTTTTTCAATGAAATTTGCATGACCTCAATGACTTTTAATCTATGAAGGAGATGAAATGAAAATGTGTAACAAAGTGGGTGGAAAAAGGAAGATGAATTTGTCAAAAGAGGACCAAGAATAAACAATTTTATCTCATGATTTATTTTTGTGAATAAATAGAACTGATTGAATTTTCAACAATTTTATCTCACTATTTTAAATTTTGTTAATAAATAAAACGCTTTAATTTTTTCTTTGTCAAGTTTCTTTATTATCTTTTTTCAAGTTTCGTTTATTTTGCATGTTTTGTTTATTGTTTTCTATATAGATTTTGTACAAGTTTAGGGGAGAATATGACATAAATATAGCGCTACTGTCCAGATGAATATGAGGAAATATTTGTGGTGGTAACGATTTGTTACCACGCTGCAGCCTTTATTGTTTGGCATTCCCTTTAGGAGTGGCGGTTTTGGCACCAAAATATATGAGCTACATGCGTACCAAATTACTGTTGGACATAACAGGAATGCTACGGCCCAAATAATTCTTTATTATCACGAGTACATTTACCACATTGGCCAGACAATTGCGGGAACCCAATCAGTAATAACAAAAGCGGGTACCCAATCGGTCAGATTATAGACCAATATCATATTTCCTCTTGTTTTAATTAAAACCTGACGAAGATATCTCATATGAATGGTGCGTATAGTTGAATTGTGAGGTTTTTTTGTTTTTTAAATCGAATAAATAGTGACTGAGAAGTTCTTAGGTATACGTTTTAGGATTGGATTATAAAATCTGTGAGACTAAACCTCACCACCAAATCTCACCACCAAATCACATCCTGAACTATGCTCAAGTATATAGTTATACTGTGAGTTCAGCAACCGTTGTGGTTGTCGATTCAGATGGACCTGTGAGTTGCAGCAACAGTTGTGGTTGTCTGTTCAGATAGACACAATAGATCGTGTCAATTGTGGTAATCCTACATGCGAACCTAGGTGGAAAGACATGTTGCCCAAGTCAGTGTTATCGTAGGACTGAATCATGCCAGAAATTATTGGAGTTTGTAACAGTATCCAAAATAAATGAATGTTCAGGTTGTCGAATGGTAGTGCGATTAAATGACGAACCGTAGAAACCCTAAGACCGCACTAGGATATTAACATATATGGTGCTCTAAATGTGTTTCCCGTATTGGTTATTGGGTTCAGTGCATTGTGGACTTGCTCCAACGGGCATGTCACTGTTTTGAGATACACAAAATAGAGAGCGACAGCGGGTGAAAAGTGTATGGAAATGTCGATGAACCACAGAAAACCTAGGACCGCACTAGAATATTAACATATATGGTGCTCTAAATGTGTTTCCCGTATTGGTTATTGGGTGCACTGCATTGTGGACTTGCTCCAATGGGCATGTCACTGTTTTGAGATACACAAAATAGACAGCGACAGGGGGTGAAAATGTGGATGACAAGGAT
This sequence comes from Pinus albicaulis, assembly GCA_034641835.2. Lineage (NCBI taxonomy): Eukaryota > Viridiplantae > Streptophyta > Pinopsida > Pinales > Pinaceae > Pinus > Pinus albicaulis. The sequence goes on from CM076578.1 coordinate 51,467,807, forward strand.
AGCAAAGCCATGTGTAACTCCATATGTAATGGGAGGGTGCCATTGGGTACCAAACAATAGTGATATTGACCGTTATTTTTTTCTCCATTATGGAAGAAATGGAGTGATTGTGCAGGAACCAACAGTTCGGTACAACACTGGGTGCCAAACAGGGATGATCAAAAGATATCATGTGTGGCTACTTGAATTTTGCGTTGAACATGGGAACAAAAGTGGCATTGGTGTCAAGAGGCGGTTGTGTATGCTCATAGTGGAGCACAATACATTTATGTGAGGAGGCATAACACTTGCAAGCAGTAAATGATGAATTATTGCTGCCAAAGACTAGTAGACATGTCACTGTGGAACTGTGTTTGTCATGAGTCAGTGCAGATGTTGTTGCTCAACCAGTATAATTAAGGTTGCGAGAGGTTGAGACAGCCATGCAAATAGATAAGGTTGAGAGAGGTTGAGACAGCCATGAAAATAGATGGCATGATTTTGTTACGTAGTGAGCGGTAAAAGGATATAGAGGAAAAAATATTAAAGCTGCATAAATCTCGCAAGATATGATAAACACTGTAACTGAACTCAACTCAGCCGCTAAAGCGCTGCCTTTAACTAGGCACACATATTAATGCTGAGCTAAAACAATGAAGAAGAGAGTTGTGGCTTTAGAGAAAGGGCAGTCCTTGGAGAATTTGCTGGTGGGCACACCTTATTTCCTATCAGTTATCCCTGCTTCAGATAAAAAACATCCCCAATTTTACCTTAAACATTGAAATGCCTTTTTCAATTTGAATCTGCACGAATCCAAAATTATCCATCTAGAGAGAAGAGGCAACGGAATTATAAGAATGCTGGAGTATGGTGATCTAGTGTAGATCAGAACCTACCTGAATTGATGGGTGTTCTAGAACATGCTCGGTGTTGAGACGGTAAACTGGACCACTACAGAAGGTGTTGGAAACATAATGTGTAGCACTGTCCTCCTCCATTATGTAGGTTGCAAGGGGAACAAAATATGCTGAAAGAAATAGTCCTCTATCACAATAATTTACACACATATTTACTATAGCATGTTCATATCATTGGTGGATGAAGATGGGCCTGTAGGGAAAAAATATTTGTTGGGTCAGAATTGATGTGGATGTGGATGTGGATGTGGATATAGTACTGCACTTTGCAGTCATGTGAAAATGTTGAGTTCCCAAGAAATAAGGCATCTTATCTGGAAAAGCGATACTAAACCTCACCACCAAATCACATCCTGAACTATGCTCAAGTATATAGCTCAAGTATATAGTTATACTGCGAGTTCAGCAACCGTTGTGGTTGTCGATTCAGATGGACCTGTGAGTTGCAGCAACAGTTGTGGTTGTCTGTTCAGATGGACGCAATAGATCGTGTCAATTGTGGTAATCCTACATGCGAACCTAGGTGGAAAGACATGTTGCCCAAAATCAGTGTTATCGTAGGACTGAATCATGCCAGAAATTATTCGAGTTTGTAACAGTATCCAAAATAGATGAATCTTCAGGTTGTCGAATGGTAGTGCGATTAAATGACGAACCGTAGAAACCCTAGGATCGCACTAGGATATTAACATATCTGGTGCTCTAAATGTGTTTCCCATATTGGTTATTGGGTACAGTGCATTGTGGACTTGCTCCAACGGGCATGTCACTGTTTTGAGAGACACAAAATAGAGAGCGACAGCGGGTGAAAAGTGTATGAAAATGTCGATGAACCACAGAAACCCTAGGACCGCACTAGGATATTAACATATATGGTGCTCTAAATGTGTTTCCCGTATTGGTTATTGGGTGCACTGCATCGTGGACTTGCTCCAACGGGCATGTCACTGTTTTGAGATACACAAAATAGACAGCGACAGGGGGTGAAAATGTGGATGACAGGGATAGCAAAGCCATGTGTAACTCCATATGTAATCGGAGGGTGCCATTGGGTACCAAACAATAGTGATATTGACCGTTATTTTTTTCTCCATTATGGAAGAAATGGAGTGATTGTGCAGGAACCAACAGTTGGGTACAACACTGGGTGCCAAACAGGGACGATCAAAAGATATCATGTGTGGCTACTTGAATTTTTCGTTGAACATGGGAACAAAAGTGGCATTGGTGTCAAGAGGCGGTTGTGTATGCTCATAGTGGAGCACAATACATTTATGTGAGGAGGCATAACACTTGCAAGCAGTAAATGATGAATTATTGCTGCCAAGGACTAGTAGACATGTCACTGTGGCACTGTGTTTGTCATGAGTCAGTGCAGATGTTGTTGCTCAACCAGTAGAATTAAGGTTGAGAGAGGTTGAGACAGCCATGCAAATAGATAAGGTTGAGACAGGTTGAGACAGCCATGAAAATAGATGGCATGATTTTGTTACGTAGTGAGCGCTAAAAGGATATAGAGGAAAAAATATTAAAGATGCATAAATCTCGCAAGATATGATAAACACTGTTACTGAACTCAACTCAGCCGCTAAAAGCGCTGCCTTTAACTAGGCACACATATTAATGCTGAGCTAAAACAATGAAGAAGAGAGTTGTGGCTTTAGAGAAAGGGCACTCCTTGGAGAAGTTGCTGGTGGGCACACCTTATTTCCTATCAGTTACCCCTGCTTCAGATAAAAAACATCCCCAATTTTACCTTAAACATTGAAAAGCCTTTTTCAATTTGAATCTGCACGAATCCAAAATTATCCGTCTAGAGAGAAGAGGCAACGGAATTATAAGAATGCTAGAGTATGGTGATCTAGTGCAGATCAGAACCTACCTGAATTGATGGGTGTTCTAGAACATGCTCGGTGTTGAGACGGTAAACTGAACCACTACAGAAGGTGTTGGAAACATAATGTGTAGCACTGTCCTTCTCCATTATGTAGGTTGCAAGGGGGACAAAATATGCTGAAAGAAATAGTCCTCTATCACAATAATTTACACACATATTTACTATAGCATGTTCATATCATTGGTGGATGAAGATGGGCCTGTAGGGAAAAAATATTTGTTGGGTCAGAATTGATGTGGATGTGGATGTGGATATAGATATAGTACTGCACTTTGCAGTCATGTGAAAATGTTGAGTTTCCGAGAAATAAGGCATCTTATCTGGAAAAGCGAGAGAGCAAAACGTTATTTAACTTAACGCTGAGCCGTAATCATGTTGAAGAAACGAAAGCTGAGAAGAGTTTCAACAAATTAATTCGGGGAGAAAGAGGAGTTGTGGCCCACGTGCCTCTTGGTTATTCAATGGTGCTAAGGAGGGCCAGAATGATTATAATCCGTTTTAATACGAATGAGTGTATGTCCAAAATTTAGAGTTACATATGTTGAAAAGAGGATATATTTTTTGATAGAAGGTTTAATGGGAATGAGTGTATATCCAAAATTTAGAGGTACCTATGTTGAAAAGAGGATATATGTGTTGATAGAAGGTTTTGGGAAGGAAAAAAACTTGAGGAATTATGTATCTACTAATGTGAAGGTGTGTGAAGGTGAGTTGGAGCTGGATTCTTAGCTATTTCCCATGAGATTATGTTTTATGGAAAATGTTAAAGCGTTTTTTTTAGAGATAGTTATTCCAGATTTTGCTTAGATGGTCTAAATGATATGATTTATTTGGATAGATTTTAATCTTGCAGAGAATTTATATATAATAGCGGGAACATAAAATATAAATATAGATTTCTTTTCAAATATAGGAAAATTAGATTTACATTTCATTATATTCCTTTCAATGTTACAAAACATTTTAAACATACTTACACATTCATTAATCTCAATCCTAAATTAGAACATAATGGTAGTTCCCTTGATCGTATCTACAAGTTATCATGGGAAAAACCATAATACCAAAAACCATGCACAAAAAAACACATTCCCAAAACCATGGGTGGGTTTTCTCACCATCCTTTTGTCGGCATAAAAAAAAATATCCTATGGTGCTACCCTAGACCTAAAAAAAAAAACCTCTACAATATATCAACACATGCACCTAGTCATGGAAACAATATAACACATACCCAACATCCTCTCACTTGTTATTTTCATTTCATACACAATCAAAGTTGTAGGATCATCATCAATAATAGATAAAGAAAAATTTGTACGGAATGAGATGGACTATACCTCTTTGGTTTCCTTTTCTCTTAAATGGATCTCTTCCCAACCATAGTGTGTAGTTCTTCCTATTTTGATTCATGTTATTATGTAGAGTTTCAATCTTCTTCCTTCAATTCAATCTCTATCTTCTATGGTTAATTTTCCTTTCGTAGGACTTCATGTTTAATAGCATCCTTCACTTCTCTAAACACCACATCCCAACTATATATGACCTACCTTGTTTTTGTGTTCCAAATATTTTAACTGTTTAAATCATCCTTATACCCAATAAAGATGCACCTTTTAGATTTACTATTCAACTTGGTTCTTTTCTCCTTTGGAACATGTACATATGCATCATAGCCAAAAAACACTGAAATGTGTGAGAGAGTGTTTCTTACGAGTCCATATTAAATGTGGAGTCTTATCCTCCAACACTAATGAAGGTGATCGATTAAACACGTAGCATGCAATATCCACTTCCTCTACCGAGAATTGTTGTCCTAACCTCACACTAGAGTGCATACACCTGGCCATTTCCATCAAAATTTATTCATTCTTTTTGCAACTCCAATCTATTAGGGTGTGTATGGAGTAGTATTTTTACATGTTATACCACACTTCTTAAAGAACTTGTTACTTCTCTCTAATACTACTGTAGCCCCTTTATTGTTATTGTTAGTGTAACCTTCAATTTTTATTCTTGTGCCCATGTTGCCACTATATTATTAATTTTTTTCCCCATAGAAGTCCACTATTGTTATTTTTGTGTCCTCACATTATTATTGTTATGTATATTCTTATTATATTGTGACCTGTTAGACTCATATATATACCTAGAAGGTATTTTTATTTGTATCATTGAATAATTTTTCATTCATGTGATGTAAAAGGAGGTTCCCCCCTCGAAGAGGCTTATTTTGAAGTTGTTGATTTACTTCTTCTTCTATTTTGTGTTTTGGTTAAATAACATTTGGAATCAAAGCTTTCAATTCTAGGTTCTCGCTTCTTCAAATAGCTCATCTTAGAATTTTTGTTAATGTTTTTTATATGAAGCTTTAGAATCCCAAATTTGGACCATGTGGAGCCGAAATCTTAGTGAAAAATGTGTATAAATTTCATATATTGAATCACTATATTTCTGAGATATGGTCCGAAGAAGCTGAGGTTTTAACATGCTCCAAAATTCAGTGTCAAAAATGTGACAGAGGTAAAAATTGTCATAACCTTCTTTTCCGGCATAGTATTTGAATTTCATAAAACGTGATATAAAGTGCCCAAACTTTAGTTTTTGGTGTATTATTTTCATGTGCGAAGGAAGAAATGGTGGCATGTGGCATTCTGTAAAAGTTCTCTCTATTGATTCTATCCATAATCACGTCATCGTGAGAGATTTGAAATAACTTTATATTGAAGAATCCAATCTTGGTATACTTATGGAATTGAAAAGAATAATGACAGGGATACAAAAATATGAAATTTTAGACCTCGGAAGGATGAAATTTCATAGATAAAACAATTTCAATATAGAGATCCTAAAAGAAAGAAAAAGATGTATTTTTTTTATTTTGCATAATTTTTGTTTAAAAATTAATTTTGAAGCAATTCAAAGGGGATATTGAAGCATATATATCATTTCTTGATTAAAAAATTCCTTGAAACGAAAAAATGGATACACATAGTAATCAACCAAAAATATCTACTATGACGCATGAAGAAGAAGAAGAAATGCAACATGATATATCAAAATTACAAGACCAAGTGCAACAGATTTCTCTCTCACAAAGAATAACAAAAAATGAATTGGAATCTAATATGGATGGTTTAGAAGAAAAAATAAAAGGCAACATGGATTTTTTTTTTGTAAAAAAGGACGCGATGAATTTCAAGTTAGAAGGGTTTAAAATTTTTTTGCAAGAAAGGCTTCCAAGTGGTGACAAGCTAATCCATGAAAATCATTATGAGGACAAAAGGAATACGAACTATTATTTTAGAGAACCCAATGTGGGTTTTAATAACAATCATATTCCAAACATACATATGAGGAAGTTTGATGGAAAAGATTCGAGAACATGGATACTACAAATGGAACAATATTTTGATGTGCACTATGTGCATCACACACAAAAGGTACACATTGCATCTTTATATTTAGAACCCAATCAATTTGTATTGTATCGATGGATTTCTTCTCCTAAAGCACTTGTCACTTGCTCAATTTTTATGGAGGAAATTATATCACATTATGAGGATACAAAGAGAAACATCTCCTTTAGCCAGTTGATAAGTCTCATACAAAAGAGTTCAATGGTAAAGCACATTAAGGACTTCCAAAAATTGAATATTAGGGTGACTAATATTCCAGAGGAGCATAGGATTGATGGATTCATGGGGAAATGAAAGGATAGCATCCAACATGAGGTTCGCCTTTGGGAGCCCAATTCATTGGAGAAGGCATTCAAGGTATCAAGAAAAGTTGAACGAAAAATTATGGAAACAAGGAAGTTTACTACGCACAATTATAAAGATGGAAGTGTTGTTGCTATAATCCTTCTACAACCTACAAGGTTAACACCAAAATAATTGGAAGAAAAAAAAAGATGAAGAGCTTTGTTACAATAGTGATATCAAATACACTAAAGGTCATCAATGTGAGATAAGAAATTATTTTACATAGATTGTCAAGAGGAGGAAGAAAATGAACAAGAAACATAAAAAGAAGAAGATATACGCTAGCAACTAACCCAAGAGAAATAATAAATGAATTTGAACATATCTTGTTGTGCATTGGAAGGAATTACCACTCCTCAAACTCTCAATATAGAAGGATATATCAAGAAGAAAAAGATAATAGTGTCAATTGATTTAGGTAGTGCCCATAATTTTATTCATTATAAGATAGCCACGGAATTAAATTTAAATCACTTTTTATATCCAACATCATAGTGTCAAGTGATGGTTGCAAATGGAGGAACTATAATTTTTCTATAGAGTGCCACAATATCAAGCTAAACATGGGGGAATATGTATTGAGGAGTCCAGTGACTTCCCTTGAAATGGGTGGTGCTAATGTCGTACTAGGATTCCAATTGTTACAATCTTTAGGGAGGATAACTTTTAATTTTAAAGAAATTTTCTTGAAATTGTTTTGGAAGGAAATGAAATTGAAGTTTTGTGTATCGCAGGGAAACGAGGGAATATAATCAACTCTAATGGCATGAAAAAAATTTTGAAGAAAAAAAAATCAGGTGTAAGCACATAATTATGCTCACTAAAGGTTAAAACATCAAAATCATCTATTTCTCCAAATATTGAAAATGCCTTGGACAATCATTCCAAGGTATTTGAAAATCCCAAAGGCCTCCCACCTTTTCGTGATTATGATGATGCTATTCACTTGGTAGGAAGTTTTCCTCTAAAAATTTGTCCTTACAGATATCCTTATGCCAAAAAGAGTGAAATTGAATGTATGGTTGCAAAAAATCTAGAGGTTAGTATAATTCCACATAGTCAAAGTTATTTCTTTGCTCCAGCAGTATTGGCACACACGAAGGATGGATCATGGTGTATGTGTCTCGATTATAGGGAGATAGAAGGGCACTAACAAAGATAAATTTCACATTCTTGTCATTCATTAATTGTTGGATGAATTACAGAGAGAAATTTATGTCACCAAGATGGATTTTCATTCATGATGTCATCAAATTAGAATGAAGACTGAAGACATTCTTAAAAAAACATTCATAACTCTTGAAGGTCATTATGAATTTTTGGTCAAGAATTTTGGTCTTACTAATGCACCTTACATCTTTCAAGGTTTGATGAATTCCACTTTCAAACCCTTCCTTAGAAAATTTATGTTATTATTTTTTAATGATATACTAAAATAGAACAATTCTTCGAAGGATCACGTTCAACATGTTTAGAGGGTGCTTAAACTATTGGAAGTGAAATATTATATGAAAAAAACTCCAAATTTTTCTTTGGAGTAAAGGAGGAGGAATATTTGGGTCATATTGTATATCGTAAGGGTGTTAAGGTATACCCTAACAAAATTAAATCCATCAAGGAATTGAAAATCCCCACAACCCAAAAGAATGTTCGAGGATTTGTCGGGTTGAGAGGGTATTATCATGATTTTGTTAAGAATAATGGGAGAATATATGTTCCTCTAACAACATTAATGAAGAAAGATGCATTTTCTTGTATTCCAGAAGAAACTGAGGCCTTTGAACATCTTAAAGAGGTAATGTGCCAAGCGTCGGTCTTAGCTACACTAGAATTCACAAAAAAATTTACTGTGGAATGTGATGCCTCATGAAATGGAATTGGTTTCATTTTAATGCAAGAAGGAAGACCCATAACTTTTGAAAGTCGTCCAATCAAGGGAAAGTATTGTAATATCCTGTTTCGGGGATATCTCTAAAAAACGATAAACTCCAACCAGAGATGGAATGGGAGGGAATTTACCGTATATTCCGCCTCTGAAAGAGGATGAGATCCGGAGGCTACCTGGCCCTTTCCAGACTCTGTCTAAGAGTGGAAGATCAACCCACCAAGTGGTATAGAACTAGAGCGCTCAAAATAATAATGCAGCAGACATATAATAGAAAGAGAATACAGTAACTACAGCAACTTTACCAGAAAACATAGAGAGAAAATGCTGAGTGATTTTATTAATCTAAGAAATGTAACGAACTACAAGAGGCGATCTTGCGCAAGGCAAGTGAGAAAACACTGAAAAAAAGTTATAGAAATGGTCAAGCTCTAAGGAACTGCCATTCTACCTTGGATCGATGCTGCAGTCGCTACCTCTAATTCGACTGGAGATTAGGGGTTGATCCCCTTGCCAGAACAAGATGAAAATCGGTAGACCTCCTCTCCTCGACAACCCCGACAAGATCCATAAACCATTCCAAGAATGGACAACCCTAGAAATCACCAGAAACTGCCTCCCCAGTGAATTACGCTGGCCTCAAAGGCACTGTGCAGTGGCTAGATAGAAAGAGCTGAAACACTGCCACAAACTCTGCCAAAAACCTCCGATGGGAAAAGGCTGACCCTCTGCTCAAAATCTTGACGAAATCACCTGTAGAAATCCCAATCTGAAGTTCCTCCACAATGAACTGCATCCTCACTCCCAGTGATTGCGCAGTCTATATAAGCTCCAGCTCCACAACAAACCCAAAAAATGAAACGACTCACAAAATACTGAAGAACAAACCTTGCCCGAGTAGGCACTCGAAGTCCCCCGGGGTTAAGGGCGAGATCTCCGACCAGAGATACTCAATGCACTAAACAGTGCTGCAGACAGGCTAAACAGCCAGCGTGCTCAAGAAGACAAAAGTCTCACTCCAAAATCAACAACTCAAGAATGAATGAAATGAGGAGGCTCCTCCATCTTTGATAACGTTGGTTTTCCCTCCAAAACCGAACTTAGCCTATCTCTCTCCCCTCCACATCCTCATCCTTATCCACATCCTCATCCTTATCTACACAGAATCTTGCAGAAGCTTCTAGAGTGTACATAGGCCCCCTCCTATACGTGGTGTTAGGCCCCCCTTGACTCCCACTTAAGTCAAAAATTTGTGCTACTAGGTGGATGTCTTATTTCACTTAAGGGAGTTAGACCCTCTTCACTCACTTTTTATTTATTTACAAACTATAGACGAAAAACTAAACAAAATAGAATATTCCAATTAGTTGTCGCTAATTAGGAATATTACCGTCCCCCCCCGGAAAAATGTTGCTTGCCCTCAAGCAACTACTTGAACAAGTCTCCTTCCTAGCTGATGCTCTCCACCGATACTGCAAAATGTGCCTGGGTCCCAGATGCGCCATTGAATCTTCCCTGTCCTCTACATCACCCTGATATGAAGGGATCTCTCAATTCCAGGATCCCAAACTAATATCTCATGGTACCATCCAACCTAAAATCCTCCCGGATCCCATCGTCACCATGGCCAATGATAGCCCAAGTCCCACGGCTCGGACTGCGCACTGCCTCTAGCTATGACTGATGCTCTAGGAGGCAAAGACTATGACCCCTGATGTGTTGTATCTGTCACTGTGTAAGCTGTCCCATTGACTATGTACCAACTCATCACCTCTCTCCAATCAAGGCATGGAGTCTGGGATATAATGAGTAACATCTCCCTCATGTGGATCCTCCATCCCCAAGCAATCATCCAAAAAAAATGAGCCACCTCCCAACAAGGCAACTCCTGAAAATCTCCTTCCACCTCAAGCTCCGGTAATGAAGGTGGCCTGAAAATCTGAACTTGGAAAGCATCATAGCTTACCCCATGCTATCCTTCTCTCCACTCATAACAAGTGTAGAGTGTATGCTGATCCCTGGATGAAAAATTATTTACCTCCAATGGAAAAGTGAAGAATAATCCTCCAAAGAAGGTTCCTCCAACAATGAAGAACAAGCTGGCCCAAAACAATCTATACATGAATAATAGGACATGGTCATAATGGAACATCCTAATGAGAGGTTTGCTGAAAGTTTTACATGATGATACATGATGCAAACAATTTCTCACAAGGATACAGCACAGTCTCGTCCACTACAACTTCAAAAAATCACATGGCAAGAAATCTCCATGATTCATCACATTTACTAAAGGATAGTAAATGGTTGAATGTAACAACAATAATACATGATCAAGCACTTTCCCATGGCTGTAAAATGGATGAATATCAATCTTATGGCCCACCTCAAAACAGAAGAAACATTTGGCTGTGGTGGCCTTATCTCCTTTCATGCTCCCAGTAGAGCATGTGGTGCAGAAATTATGAGAAGTTTTCCCACTGAAGGACACATCCAGTTCATGTGTCTCCTTCATAATCAAGCCTCCCATACAAATCTGATCTATATAAGAAAATGGAGTCATGATCAGCAGGAAAATGAAGAAAACGCTGAAGGTTACAAGTGATGCAAAGAGGCACCAACAACTTCCCCAAAAAGTACAATGCAGTTTTACAAGTTACTGCTTGATAAGAGTACATGGAAAAATGTTTCTGTTAATCATGCATGTCTTCATATGATACATTATATAGTGCAGAAAATGAACATACATGTGGTGATACAAAATTTGCCCAAGGCCACAATAGAGATGGCTGCCTCCATCATGTAGATTGGCCCAATACAATTCATGGAGCAATTTGACGAGCTTGCCCTCTTGTGAAGCAATGCACTGCATAAGAATGGTAAGAGTGTACAAATCAATGAATGTATAAATAGGCTTCTCACCATATGCTGGAAGTAAGATGGTACATGGTTCCATACATGAGTCCTTCATAGTGTTTTGGCATGCTATGAAGAAGAATGAACCATGTGCTGCAAGAAGATAATCCTCCTTATGCTTAGAAATCCAAGTCAAGAAGAACATGCCATAGATGTCTTTATCATCATTACCTCTTCTTTGTTCATCAAGTGCAACAAATATGAAGTGATCCTCGGATCTATGGGTTATGGATCCATCATATCTCTGCAGGGCATACTTCATCCATGAGGCTCTGATCCAAAGTGACAGCGCTGTGAGCTCATGCAAATAAGCTCCTGTCAATAAAAAGCTCTATTCTTTGACATGCACCTTGTCAAAGACTCCTCTAATAATGCTGCAACAAATGTGGAATACCTCCCAAGTTGGGAGTGCTTCCAAGCCATCATCAAAGATCAAGGAGATAGTGCCATCCCCTCTTCCGGCAACATCATACAAAGTGTGAGAGAAAATCTTCCCTTGCTCTCCCAGAAACAAACAAAGCAACAAGACATTGTGTTGCCTCCCCATACCTCCATCATACCAATCATGTGATGAAGACACAATGAATGATATGAGTATCATATCAACACCATGCATCCATACTCTATGTTTCTCACCGATGCAAGTATCTAGCCATCTTTTCCCCATCCTCCTACTCTGAGGAAGAGTGTTTTCCAAGTGATGGCCAAACTCCTTCAAGAGTAACCAGCGCAGCCAAGCCTCCTGCTGCCTGGTATCATAGATCTGAAAGTACAAGTGATGGCCAAACTCCTTCAAGAGTAACCGGCGCAGCCAAGCCTCTTACTGCCCGGTATCATAGATCTGCAGGTAGCTTCCTAGCTCTTTGCCCATCATCCACATCCACTCAATCACCTGTGGATGCATCCTTCTTCTCCTCATCCTGGTACTCCTCCCATGAGAGCTACCATCCTCCCAAATAAAATTCTTGTCTTTGCACTTCATGGGATTTTGAAATGTACGCTTCTCAAGGATCAATGAGACCCTATCAAGAATCAAATAGGTGGTAGGAAAAAACCTCCCGTCATGATGTGTATGGCTCAAGGGATGTCCAAAACAAGCATGAGAGATGTTATCCATCCTAAGATGTCCTCCATCTTCTATCTACTCTTGTGAGAAGGGAAGAAATTCATTGCATCCCATGGTGTGTCGAAGTGCATCTCCAATGAGATCTCTCCTTGAGACCTCCCCTTCATCCATAGTCTTCCAAAACCAATGAGGTCTTGGATCTGAAAGTAGAATTTCCTCTTTGAGTTGAGAAGAGCTCATTGAGAAAGTGTCATCTTGAAGAAAGAAAAGGTTTCTTAATCCAAGATGTCTACCATCAATCTTCAAGGATTCAAACCCCAACCTCCAATGTGATGTACAATCCAACAATGGCTCATGAGAATGACGGTTTGATTCCTTCTTGATTGTTTTCATGTTACACAGTGCAGTGCAACCAAGATGCTCTATAGTAGCAATGATATTTGACCCTTGGTCATGCAAAATTAAATCTCCACATTTTTCAAAAGAAGTTACTGCAACAATAGTTTGTGGAAATTATTTTATACCTTGATGTGTATTTGAAACTTTTTGTAGGGCTGCAAGAGTTCCTTCCTCACAAGTGTTGGCCACCCCAACTATTGATGCATGTGGCTGCTCCTTCATGGGTGTGACAGCATTATCACAAGCCTCCTCAAGAGGTGTTGTGATCTCTTCTTTCTTTGCTCTTTCTCCATCAAAGGTTTGGATCAACCCTTGAGTGAACTCTGCAAAAGTCTCCACCCTTGCATGGCTCAAGTGGCTGCACCACCAATCATAGACTTCACCCTCCAAATGCAGAGCTGAGATTTCAACAGCTTCTTTCCCTGCTACTGGATGTAGTAGGAAAAATGCCTTCAACTTTCTCACCCAAGTTCTTGCATTAGATGACCCATCAAAAGTAGATAACAAAAATATTTTTCCTTTGATTTCTTTTCTACTGCGTGGCCTCTTCTCTTCCTTCAAATGGATGAAATGAGGAAAATATAGAGTCTACCTGAAGGCTCTAGGTTGAGATCTATACTCAACAAGGTAATCACTGAGAATCTGATGATCCAAGTATATTCCATGCTCGATATCTTCTTCTTGATGAGAATATGAAGTGCATGGTACTTCCTCTTCTTTTTCTTCAATATTCTTGACGTCCTCAAAGGTGGATGCATTTCCTCTGGATCTGAAAATAGATGAGAATAAAATCATCTTTCTCAATGTTCTGATCTCCTTGGGCTTAGACTCACAATGATCAGTGGATCTCTCATACATGGGAAAAGGTGACCTCCCAGTGGTATGCTGCAACTTTGAACTCTGCGTTCTAGATCCCCCATTGTTCCATTCACTTTCATCTTTCCTGAGCTGACAGTAATCTTTGAAAGGCAAACCTGCTCTGAAGTCTTCCCCCTTGGACTGCCATTCTCAGAAATAATCTCCAAAGGGTATATGATCATGCTGCCTCTCTTTCTCACTCGGTACCAGAGGTAAGAATGTAGGCATTGTGATAATTTCCATAGGCTGAGCCAAAACTATGCTCTAATACCACTATAATATCCCATTTCGGGGATATATCTAAGTCACGGCAAACTCCAACCAGAGATAGCCTGGGAGGGCATTTATTGGATATCTCGTTCTCCTTAGAGATGACATATCCGGTAAATGCGCTCACAGTCTATCTCTGGTTGGAGTTTGTCGTGACTTAGAGATCTCCCTGAAACGAGATATTACAGTGGTATCAGAGCTTTTGAGCAGGATATTACAGTGGTAATATCCCGCTCAAAATACTCTGATACCACTGTAATATCCTATTTTGGGAATATCTCTAAAACACGGCAAACTCCAACCAGAGATGGACTAGGAGGGAATTTACTGGATATTTCACCTCTAAAAGAGGACAAGATCCGGAGGCTACCTAGCCCTTTCCAGAATCTGTCTAAGAGTGGAATATAAACACACCAAGTGGTATAGAACTAGAGCGCTCAAAATAATAATGCAACAGACATATAATAGAAAGAGAATATAGCAACTACGGAAACTACGACAACTCAACCAGAAAACATAGAGAGAAAATTCTGATCCATTTTATTAATCTGAGAAATGTAACGAAGTACAAGAGGTGATCTTGCGCAAGGCAAGTGAGAAAACACTCTCAGAAAAGACAAGAAATGGCTGCTCTATGAACTGCATCCTAGCTGCTGGAATAATGTTGTGTAGCTGCTACTGCTGGAATCGACTGGAGATTAGGGGCTGATCCCCTTGCCGGAATAAGATGAAAATTGGCAAACCTCCTCTCCTCGACAACCCTGACAAGATCCACAAACGATTCCAAGAATGGCCAACCCCATAAATCACCACAAACTGCCTTCCTAGTGAATTACGTTGGCCTCCAAGGCACTGCGCAGTGGCTAGATAGAAACAGATGAAACAATGCCACAAACTCCGCCAAAAACCTTCGATGGGCAAAGGCTAACCCTCTGCTCAAAATATCGGTGAAATCACCTACATAAATCCCAATCCAAAGCTCCTCCACAGTGAACTACGTCCTCACTCCTAGTGACTACACAGTCTATATAAACTCCAGCTCCGCAACAAACCTAAACAATGAAACGAATCACAAAATACTGAAGAACAAACCTTGCTCGAGCAGGCACTCGAAGTCCCCCAGGGCTAAGGGCAAGATATCCGACCGGAGACGCTTAATGCACTAAATAGTGCTGTAGATAGGCTAAATAGCCAGCGTGCTCAAGAAGACAAAAGTCTCACTCCAAAATCAACAACTCAAGAATGAATGAAATGAGGAGGCTCCTCCATCTTTTATAACGTTGGTTTTCCCTCCAAAGCCCAACTTAGCCTCTCTCTCTCTCCTCCACATCCTCATCCTTATCAACGTCCTCATACTTATCTACACATAAGCTTGCAGAAGCTTCTAGAGTGTACATAGGCCCCCTCCTCTACGTGGTGTTAGGCACCCTTGACTCCCACTTAAGTCACAATGTTGTGCTACTAGGTGGATGTCTTCTTTCACTTAAGTGAGTTAGACCCTCTTCACTCACTTTTTATTTATTTACAAACTATAGACAACAAACTAAACAAAATAGAATATTCCAATTAGTTGTCGCTAATTAGGAATATTGCAAGTACTTACATAAACCTATTTATGAGAAGGAAATGTGGGAAACACTACATGCACTGAATAAATTGCAACCTTACCTAATGGGAAGACACTTCAACGTAAAAATCAATCACGATAGTCTTACATTATTTTTGGAAGAAGTATTATTTTTATAAGTGTGGAAAAAATGGGTCAGGAAGATGTTGGGTTATGAATTTTTGCAATATCCCAACATGGGAAAGCACAACAAAGCCTACTGGAATAATGCTCTCTCCATAAATTGGTGCAGTGAAATGATTTTGCAGCTCCTGGATCCCTTAGATCATTGGATCTAATGTCTAAATTTAAAAGGAGAGAAAAAAAAAAAATCAAACTAGGTGAGGTAAACAGACCTCCCACCACCTAGCATGGTTGAAAAACACCCAAAGAATGGGGCTATAGTCATGCACAACAATACTGCTTCAGAAATAACGCAGTTCCACTGAGTTAAAGTAGGAGATAAATATGGAGGCTCAAAAATTACATGTACATCAGTAAAACAGATCTATAATGTGGCCCATACAATGTACAAGAGAAAAATAGAAGATTTACATGAAGAGACCCTCAAGATTGAGGTGTTGCAACAACATAATGAGACTGCAAAGATTAACAACATTATTTTATGGGCTGAAGAAGTTGTATATTACATTTCAGATCTAGAATAGATCTGTGTACAAAAGATTCGATCTATATCAAATCTGTACACTAGATGAGTTGCTCTACAGATTCCCCTTGGGGTTTTGAGCAAAACATGAGTACAGGAGTAGATCTGAGATCTATAATTACATATCTACAACAATATTTAGGAATTCTGTAGTAAATAGAATCACAAGTAAATCATATTTGAATGGTACATGGATGATAAATCTAATCCATGGATCACCACAGTGAAAGGGATAATCCTATCACCAGAGATCTCTCCTCCAAAATGCAGTCAAAACACCCTCCAACTAAATACTTACAAATAACGTAGTTATGGAAGGAAAACTGCATTGTAGCCTCTAGCACTAGTTTGGCCTAATGCAAAGATCTAAAATTGCAGCTCCAAAGATCTAGAATCCTCTTGCTAATGGAATAGATGACTTCCCCACTAAAAATGGACTCTAGATTTGTTTATATCTAAGTAGATCTAGCTTCCACTTGCCGCAGCTTACAAAGAGAACCAAATCCTCAACAAGATCTGAGTTGTAGTTGGAAGATGGAGCTTGGCCAACTACCGGATAGTGGACAAGACGTAACAAGACTCCTCCAAGAGCTGCTCTAGGAAGGAGGTGGGATTACCGACCAAGAACACCCAAGTGCTAAAAAACACTATTCTCAGCTAAAAAGCTAGAGAATGAGGGATGTCTAAATATACAATACCTTTAGAAATATCAAATGATCAATGCTCTCCTTTTTTTCCTCTTCTTTCTTTTATTCTGTGGAAATCTTGCCAAACCCTAAACCATCTTGATGAATTAGCTTCATTCACATGAGTGGCTTCCAACATGGACAGTGCTGTGCCTCTAAGAGATACATTACATCTAGACAATGTTATTGATTTGGTCATGTTGACCAAGTCAATTGATCTAGCCTCTTCCCCACTTAAGTGTGTTTATGAAAATAGCTCAGATTTAGCTTTGTTCACATTGAGCATTGATTTATTTTTTTGTTTAGGAGTTTTATTGATCCTCCTTCACAATTTTATTCATGAGACAAGAAAGTAAAAAAACAAATTATATTCCCATTAGCTGCGGCTAATTAGGAATATTACAATTTAAAATCATATAAAAAAAGCGAAGTAAAATTTTGGTGCATATGCACTCTCAATAAAGTATGAGGATGTGGAAGCATTTCTCTGTGCCATTTATATTATCAAAATAAATTCCATAATGAATGCAAGGGATCAATGGAAGAATGAGAAAGAGGTGTTAACAATCATTCAAAATTTGCAGCAAGATCCGAGAACATCTGATACATTTTTTGGGGCATTGGATAATCCAACGCTCCACGTGTGTTTTGTGATTTGTGCTTAACCTCCTCCCAAGGATTCGTTAACTACGTTGATGTTTCTGTTTAATAACATGTGTGGGTTTTAGTGTAATGAAAATCGTGAACCCAACAAGTGGTATTAGAGTGTAGGTCACAAGTTCGATACACGCCCAACTCATGATGGGGAGGGGGGGGACATTTTGGGGAATTGGATAAATCAACACTTCCTGTGTGTTTCAAAAAATGGAATAACCACCTCTCATGCTTGCTTATCTCTGGTGATAGAATCGCTGACTCACACATGCAGGTTTGTACCCTCTTAGAATTAGAGGAGAAACTCACCTAATTTTACTTTCCATATAGATAATGTTCCTCAAAATTGAAATCTAGAGAGAAAATATAAATACCTCCTACCATAGCATTACCATGTATTATTCGAATGCCATTCTCTCTAATATCTCCAAGTATTTGATGCAACGAGATATTATTTTCACCAAAGACTCCAAGATTTTGTTCTCCTCTTTTAAGAACCACAAATTTTTTTAACTCATAAATAACAATACTTCCCAACAACTTGTACAAAGTTTTTATCCAAGCTCCCCTCATTGATACTAGTGATTTTCAAACCATCTTGTAGATATCATTCTTGAACACTAATTTTTCACATGCATTATCCATTTTTATTACATAAATTATATTTTTGGCTGATGCGAGAATGTGCAAAACACTAGTAAGTGTTCTAGTACTTCCACCTTGCAAATTCAGATTGAAATTTCTACATCCTATGATTCTGGTATTCCTGCCATCACCTAAGAAGATATCACCACCATCATGTTTTTCGTATTTGGAAAATCAATCCATATGCTTAGTTATATGAAAGGATGCACCTAGTTCGGTCAATCATGCTTCATGATCTAAAGATGTACTTCAATAAGAATTCAAGTGCACATCTCCACCTTCATTTGAGGTTGTTTTCACCTCTATAGAAGGACAATCATCATATCTCTTTCCTTTCTCTAAAGTTTTAGATCTACAATCCCTTTTGTAGTTCCATTATTTTCCACATTTCCAACATACCTTTATAGATTTTCTAGGAGATTTAGATCTCCCTCTATATTTAGATCTCCCAGTGGAGGACTTATTCCAATTGGTTTTTGGGGATTGTCCTCTTACAGAAAAAAAATTCTCCATTCTAGCTCTCTATATTTTTCCATATCATCTCCTTCAACATCAATGATGAGACTATTTCATCAAATTTCAAGGTAGCTGCATTTATACATACACCAACAACAAGACTATCCGACGAGTATGGTAGAGAGAAAAAAAACCAAGGCACTTATCTTCATTTAAAATTTTAATATAAAGACACATTAACTAACTTAACATAGTACTGAAGGAATTCATATTATTTGTTACCGTGTCTCCATCTTTCATCCTCAAAATATACAACTTTTTCCATACAAATATTTTTTTCATGATGGTCTTTAATTGATACAAATCCCCTAACTTTTCCACAAATAATTTGTTGTATCTTCTCCTAAACATTCAACAATACTGTATCTAAGAGACACAATCATATCATTCTCTTTACCTTCGAGTCCAACTTTCTCTAGTATTTTATTATAATTTTCAATGGTTTGATACCTAGATCTATTGTGATCCAGTGATATTTATCCACCAACATATCATCCATCTTAATCTTCCACAACTCAAAAATTTTTCCATTGAGTTTCTCTATATCTATCTTTGCATTGTTCACCATCTCCTTTCACTATAAGAATTGATCCTACAGTTGTCCCTCTATAATAGGGTTGAGAGAAACAAACACCTCAGGTACAAAGGAATCCCCTTAAAGCTGAAAAAAATATGATACCAAATGTAGGTTTTAACACTCTATATAAATTACCTACAAACAAATTCTTAAACATAGAGAAATATACAATGGCAAGAAAAAAAATATACACAGAGATTTTTCTCCTACAACCCAAAAAGGAAAATGAGATTGAATTTTCATTATATTATTTAGAATTTTAGAATTCATTATATAAATGTTGAATCGTTCATAAACCCCTATCCATTAATCCTGCATTAGAACGTAATCATAGTTCCCTTGAATAGATCTAAAAAATTCCATGGGGAAAACTATC